>BSBM01001036.1:612500-1232500 GCA_027924585.1 Larix kaempferi
TTAAATACTCCAAATCTAGCCAAAAGTGGGCAAAAATCCACCCTATTGCCCTTGGTCAACTAAATTCCCCAAAACAAGGAGAGAGGGCGCACCAGCAATAAATGAGGGCGCACTTGTGGACAAAACTGGAGGCTGGGTGAACTGGTTTGCTCAGAAGTGGGTGTGAACACTCTCAAAGTGGGTTTTTGACCAACTATAGTCACTTAATCCAAAACATGGTTTAATTAAGCACATGGATAATTAAAATTTATGGATTATGGTACTAAGTGTGGTTACTGTTCTAACACCCCCCCTTAACCATAACTTTGTACATCTCATGAAAGATAAGTGGGAGGCCTTGGCAACAAAGGCTCAAGTCACCTCAATACAAACAGAAATTTTATTTGTCCATATGAACCGAGGAAAAGAAGTAAAACCTCATGGGATAAAAACTTCCCTCAAAAATGGACATGGGGCTGAACCTGCAATTAAATTGCAGCAATCACCATCCATCACTCACTCCAAGCAAAGATCTCAAGTGAGTGAAGGTCTTCTCAGTAAAGCACTTGGTGAAAATATCAGCAGTTTGCTCGGTGGATGGGCAATACTGCAGTGAAATCACCCTGTCATGCACCAAGCCCCGAATGTAATGCATGTGGATCTCAATGTGCTTTGTTCTTTGCCTCTGTACTAGATCAGTAGATATCTTGATGGCACTTTGATTATCCACCCAAATATTGGTTGGAGAATCAATAGCAACACCAAACTCCCGAAGAATGCCTTGCAACCAAACACACTGTGTGGCTGCGTTCACTGCTGCCCTGTACTCGGCCTCTGCTGATGAAAGAGAAATTGTATGCTGTTTCTTACTTGACCAGCAAATAGGACCTTCAGCAAACATAAACACAAAACCTGAAGTGGACTTTCTATCGATGGGATCTCCCGCCCAATCGGAATCAGAAAATCCAGCTAGTTGAAGTGAAGAACCAGCTGCATAGTGTACCCCGAAGCTCTTAGTTCCTTGGACATAATGAAGGATTCTTTTGGCTTCCTTCCAATGGATCTCATGTGGCTTCTGCATATACCTTGCTACAGCACTTACAGCATAAGACAAATCAGGTCTTGTATGTGTAAGGTACAGCAAACTTCCAACTAGCTGCCTATAGAGAGTGCAATCCACCACCGGAGAGTCTTCAAATTCACCTAGTTTTATGCCTGAAAGGAATGGGCACTTGGCTGCCTTACATTCAGCCATTTTGAACTTGAATAACAGGTCTGAAGCATACTTAGATTGACTCAGCAAAATACCTCTCTCAGATTGCTCAATTTCCAAACCCAAAAATTGCCTTAGCAATCCTAGGTCGCTCATGGCAAATTCACTGTGCAAAGAAGCTTTAATTGAGCCAATTTGTTTGGTGCAGCTCCCTGTAATTAAGAGATCATCAACATACAGTACAATTACCTGCAAATTACCATCACAATGCTGCAAATAAACATTTGGATCAGACTTGCATCGACAGAAACCAATTGAGAGCAAAAAAGCATCCATTTTGGCATACCAAGCCCTGGGGGCTTGCTTGAGTCCATAGAGTGACTTCTTCAACCTGCATACAAGTGTGGGATCCTCTTGGAATCCTTCAGGCTGCTGCATATATATCTCTTCCTGTAGCTCACCATGCAAGAATGCACTTTTGACATCCATGTGGTGAACTTCCCAACCTTTACTAGCTGCCATGGCTAGAGCTAGTCTAATTGAGTCCATCTTTGCAACCGGTGCAAAGGTCTCTGTATAATCCACACCATGGATTTGTGAGTAGCCCTTAGCCACTAACCTAGCCTTATATTTCAGATCAGAACCATCAGCAACAGGTTTGGTTCGAAAAATCCACTTACATTGCACTAGTTTCCTCTTGGGAGGAAGAGGCACCAAATCCCATGTTTTGTTCTCTTGCAGAGATTGGAATTCTTCTTGCATTGCTGCCCTCCACCTTGGATCATGATGAGCTTCCTGATATGATGTTGGATCAGATCCAATCATCATATAACAGTGATCAGCAAGCTCACTCTCATTTGCAAAGGAAGCATTGATTGTTTGGGATCTAGTCTTCCTAGGCTCTTGGGGATTGCCTGCCAATTCACCTGCAGCTTCTATGATTTTTTCAGCCCACTTGGGCCTTGATGGTGACTCATGTACAGCAATGTCATCTTCAGCTATGTCATCTTCAGCAATATCAGAAAAATCAGAGGAAGAATCATCACTAATCTCATTGAGGTGTGGAGGAGAGGAGCTTTCCCCCAGTGCAAGCTCAAAATCTGGAATTGGTTCTTCTTCGAATTGCACACTTCTCTCAATGAAAGTTTTAAGTGTGGATGTGTCAAAGATCTTATAGCCCTTTGTGTCCTCACCATAACCAACCATGATACATTCCCTGCTCTGTGGCTCCAAAGCCTTCCTCTTTTCTGATGGAATTCGAGCCCATGCTCTAGACCCAAAAATCCTGAAATTTGACACATTTGGTTTTTGGCCAAACCATGCCTCATAGGGGGTTTTTCCTTTGACTGATTTGTGAAAGGCTCTGTTCTGAATATGAGCAGCACAATTTATGGCTTCAGCCCATAGCTTAGGGCTTAGATCCCTAGCTTCAATCATGCAAGTAGCCATCTCCTTGAGAGATCTATTCTTCCTCTCTGCCACACCATTTTGCTGAGGTGTGTAGGGGATTGAATGTTGCATTTGGATGCCACATTCCTCACAAAGGTGCTGAATGTTATTATTCACATATTCCTTTCCATTATCAGTCCTAAGGATCTTTATCTTATGACCACTATGGTTCTCCACAAGGGCTTTCCAAATCTTCAGTTTCTCAAACACTTCTGACTTCAATTTAAGGAAGTAAACCCAGCAGAATCGAGAGTAGTCATCTATGAATGTAAGTACATACCTTGATCCACCATATGATGGAGTGGGAAGAGGACCAATGAGGTCTGAATGTACCAATCCAAGTGGTTGAGTGGCTCCCCTTGCCATTCCCTTCTCATAGCTGCGCTCAGGATGCTTTCCAACTACACACCCAATGCATGCACCATTCGATGATCTGATTTCTGGAAGCCCTTCCACCATCTCGTCCCTGTGCAATTGCTGGAGATATTTGTAGTTCATGTGGCCAAATCTTTCATGCCATAACTTGGAGGTCTCGTTGGCATGAGAGACAAGAGCATGGTCACTAGAATTTGGAATGAAATTTGAGAATTTGTACATTCTCTCATCATGATCTACATACCCTACTGCCACAACTTGATTTGAGGAGATTTCTGAGATTTCTACCAAATCTGGAGTGAATGTCACTCTCTTGGCTTCTCCTGTATGGGTCATTTGATAGACTGATAGCAAATTTGCAGCCAATGAAGGTACATAGAGCACATCACTGAAATAGCCATGCTCCATGTCAATCCTTCCAATCCCCTTGGTTTGGAGTTCTGAATCATCTCCCATTCGAACTGTTGGGCCACCATTCGAATGCAAAGAGGAGAAGAGCTCTCTGGATGAAACCATATGTCTGGAAGCTCCTGAATCAATGATGAAGGATGAGGGATTCGAAGTACCTGCTACCAAAGCATGACACTTCTCCTTATTGTCAGGGTTTGAGGTGCTCTCTTTCTTCCTTGCGCCCTCAGGGACTGGGATGTTGTTCTTCTCCAGCAGCTGCGCCATTGAGTCAATGGTTTTCTTCATACATGAGCTCTCTGGATGCCATCCCCTATGACAATAGGTGCATTTGGTCTTTTCCTTTCCCTTCTTGTCCTTCTCCTTTGACAGATTCGAACCCCCATCTGCAGACTTGGTCTTGTCAAACTTCCTCTTCTCTTGCTGCTTCGAATTCTTGGCTTTCTGCTTTCCTTTGCTTGCATTTGAAACACCCATTGCCAATGCTTGGTCCTTTGATTTTATGGTGCCCATCTGAACTAGTTTGTCCTGCTCCTGAGTGAGACACTCCATGAAGGTAGCTAGTGATGGCATTTGCCAATTTCGAAGGGTCATTTTGGCTGAGTGAAATGTGCTAACAAATACTGAGAACTCTGGGCCTAGCTTCGAAAGGATGGACAGAATCAGTTGTTCCTCCTTCTTAACAATTCCACATTGTTGCAGTTGAAGCACCAGTGACTTGAATTTCGTGAAGAACTCCTGGATGGTTTCAAAATGCGCTGGGCTCAAGCTAATGAGCTCGTTTTCAAGCTGGTGGCCTCTCAGTTCATCAGTTTTCCCAAAGAGTGATTCTAGCTTCACCCATACTTCATTGGGAGTTGTCAAACTGTCTGTATGAAACAAGAGTTCCCTTGAAATGCTCAGGCATAGCAATCCATAAGCTTCATCAAGTCGATTGTAGTACTTTGCTTTCTCCACAGCAGAATTTGGCTCCACTTCTGTGCCCATGGTCACTCTATAGAGACCCTTAGATCTCAGCTTGATGACCATCTCAGCCTTCCAATCGAAAAAATTGAAGGGTGTGAGCAACATTTGGTTTGCTTCCATGACTGCTGCGTTGATGGTGAGAAAACTACTGAAACACCTGCAAAAAACACTCAATTTTTGTCTGGAAATCCTCTCTAGAATGCAGTTCAACGCTCAATGTTGGCCTGCAACTCACTAAATCCACGATGGCTCTGATACCATGTGAGTATTTTGATCACAGAAGATCGAGGAGCTATGGAGAACCTCACAAAATCGAATTAGTTTGCAAAAACTGTGGAAAAACTTGAAAAAAGAGATAAATTTACACACAATGTATGCTCAAATCTTTGATTAACTGACTGTCTAACATGTGAAAATGTTAGTAACAGGTTTTTATTACATCCATGAGAAAATCGAGAGCATTAGGTGGCTCAAGCTGAGTGTACAAGTCATCAATGCCAAATTGGCCTCAATCCCCCCTAGGTGGGTCCAACTCAATCCCAATCACCCCAAAAAGCTACGAATTCTGGTGTGGAGGTGGCTGAAGCATGCTGAGTCATTAATTAGCTCAAGGCAGGCGTGGGTGAGCAAATAGAGGAGGTTTGGGGGCCCAAGGGAGCATTAAATGCTCCAAATCTAGCCAAAAGTGGGCAAAAATCCACCCTAGCGCCCTTGGTCAACTAAATTCCCCAAAACAAGGAGAGAGGGCGCACCAGCAATAAATGAGGGCGCACTTGTGGACAAAACTGGAGGCTGGGTGAACTGGTTTGCTCAGAAGTGGGTGTGAACACTCTCAAAGTGGGTTTTTGACCAACTATAGTCACTTAATCCAAAACATGGTTTAATTAAGCACATGGATAATTAAAATTTATGGATTATGGTACTAAGTGTGGTTACTGTTCTAACAATTATCATCATCGTCATCACCATCTTCGTCATCATCATCATCATCTTCATCATTATCATCATCATCATCATCATCAACATCATTATCCTCGTCATCGTCATCACCCTCTTCCTCATCATGATCTTCATCATTATCATCACCCTCTTCCTCTTCATCATCTTCATCATCATCGTCGTCATCACCATCATCTTCATTGTATTCAGCATCATCACCCTCTTCATCATGATCATGATCATCATGATCATGATCATCGTCGTCATCTCCATCATCATCGTCATCTTCATATTCATCATCTTCATCTTAATCATCATAAGGAGCTTCTCTAAATTTGGATATAACGAGCTTCTCTAATTTTGTTCAATCATTACTAGTGTGAGATGGTGATAGTGAAGATGATGATGATGAATACGACGATGATGAGGAGGAGGAGGAAGAAGAGGAAGAGGGTGACGACGACGACGATGATGATGATGATGATGACAAAGATGATATATATGATTAAGATGATGGTGATGATGATAATGATGATGACGATGATGATGAATACGATGAAGATGATGGTGATGACGATGATGACGATGAAGATGATGATGAACAAGATCGTGATGATGATGATGAAGATCATGATGAGGAAGAGGGTAATGATGGTAATTATGATGATGATGATGATGATGATGATGATGATGATGACGATGATGATGATGATAATGAAGATGATGGATGATGATGAAGAGCGTGATGATGATGAAGGTGAAGATGATTGTTATGACGATGACGACGACGATGATGATGATGATGATGATGATTGATGAATATGATGATCATGATGATAATGAAGATGACGATGATGATCATGATAATGAAGATGACGATGATGATGATGATAATGAAGATGACGATGATGATGATGATAATGAAGATGACGATGATGATGATGAAGATGATGATGATGGAGATGATGAAGATGATGGTGATGACGACGACAATTATGATGATGAAGATGAGGATGATGATGATGATGATGATGATGAAGATGATGATGAATATGTTGATGAGGAAGAGGGAGATGAAAATGATGAAGAAGATGAGGATGATAACAATGAAGATCAATATGAGGACGATGTTGATGATGAGGATGATGATGATGACAATGAAGATGATGATGATGATGATGACTATGATTAAGCTGATGATCATTAAGATGAGGACGACGACGACGACGACGATGATGATGATGATTATGATGATGACGATGATGATGATGATGATGAGGATGATGATGACGATGAATACAATGATGATGATGATGAAGGCCATCAAGATAATGGTGGAGACCATGAAGATGATGGTGATGACCATGAAGATGATGGTGAGGACCATGAAGATGATCATCTTCATCATCATCATTTTCATCATCATCACCATCATCTTCATGTTATTCATCATCATCATCATGCTATTCATCATCATCATCATCTTCGTCATCATCATCATCATCATCATCATCATCAAGTTATTCTTCACCATCATCATCATCATCAACTTATTCTTCACCATCATCATCATCATCATCAACTTATTCTTCACCATCATCATCATCATCACCATCTTCATAATCATCATCATCATCATCATCATCACCATCTTCATTATCATCATCATCATCTTCATTATCATCATCATCATCGTCATCATAATCGTCATCACCCTCTTCCTCCTCCTCCTCCTCATCATCATCACCCTCTTCATCATCATCATCTTAATCATCATCATCATCATCACCATCATCTTCATCGCCTTCATCATCATCATCATCATCATCTTCATAAACATCGTCATCATCATCATCATCATCTTCACATCATCATCATTATCATCATCATCATCATCATCATCATCGTCATCACCATCATCATCATCATCATCATATTCATTATTGTCATCATCATCGTCATCACCATCTTCATTGTTAGTTTTTCAACATTTAATTCAATAGATCTAGGATCTTAATTGAAAGAAAAACATGTACAGCATGTCAAGCATAAGAGACAAGAGACAAGAGACACAAAACATTTCAATGGGGAAAACCAAGAAGGTGAAAAACCCCACAACTTCCTTAGAGATAGAATAAGCATCAATACAAGGATCACCATGATAAAACCCAAGAGATAGATATCTTCAGTAGCATGCTCCTCCTCCACTTGTGCGCATCCTCCTCTTCTCTCATTATAGCAAAGTGAGTGAATAATAGAATGTGTAAAATGAGAGAGATACACTCTCTATTTATACACTAACTTGACTTTACCTTTACTCAACTAGGTCGGCCCCAACTTAACCACTTAACATAATGCTGACTGGGCTAACCCCTACTAGGGTGGTATAATAACCCTTTGACCCACATGACTCATATAGGGCCGATCCCATCAAAGTGGTCTAATAACCCATCAAGTATAAGTTACGACAGTTACAATATAACTTGCGACACATGCAAGTACAACTGACGACACTTTTAATCGGAGGAATAATACATCTCCATTGGGGATACAATAAAGTACAAATACAATATACAAGTGAATATCTTCCAAAGTTACAAATACATCAACACTCCCTCTTAACTAGGAAGGTATTCTCTTGACACAAGTCATCAATACATATAGGCACAAGTCTTCAATTCTAGAGTTGGATCATCATCACTGGATCACGGAGCATCATCAACATCTCTACTGCTATACTCGACATCTCGATCACTAGGATATCTCTGAAATATTCTCGTCATAGGAAGTTCTACAGAGCCAACCCTTTTTCATGCTAGATGTAGGCCCACCACCTGTAGGTCTTCATCAACACTGGCCATACTATGGATCACAGGACTAATTACGTGTGTCAATGAAACCTAGCTCAGACTATAGGATCTTTTACATGTTGACTGTCACAAAACCTTAAAAGAGTGTCTTGGAACCTACAAGAACTCTAAAGAGAATCCTAGCTCAGACTATAGGATCTCCAGGAATGATTACATGTGACCCCCCACCACAAAAGCTCAAAAGAGTATCCTAGCTCAGACTATAGGATCTCCCAGGATCTTTTCTATGTGGCTCGACAAAACCTTAAAAGAGTGTCTTATAACCTGCAAGAACTCTAAAGAGAATCCTAGCTCATACTATAGGATCTCCAGGACTTATTACATGCCTCTCTAGTAGAAAAACCTCGAAAGAGTATCCTAGCTCAGACTATAGGATCTCCCAAGATATTTTCTATACTACATTGAAAACCTGTCCACGGCCACAGAGTATCAACCTAATAGTCATCATACATCATCCTGATGTACATGATCATCCTAATCATCATCATAGCATCGTCCTGATGCATATCATCCAGAGTATCATCCAAATAGTCATCACACATGATCATCCTGATCATCGTCACTGCATCGTCCGGATGCATATCATCCAGAGTATCATCCTCATACTCATCACACCTTATCATCGTGATCATCGTCACTGCATCGTCTTGATGCATGTCATCTAGAGCATCATCCTAATACTCATACATATACATGATTCAACTGATCATACAAAGCATCCACCTGATGCATATACATATACATGATCCAAATGATCATACAAAGAATCCACCTGATGCATATACATATACATGATCCAACTGATCATACAAAGCATCCACCTGATGCATATCCAAAGCAGTAACTAGAGAATTGTCTTGATGCTCATCACACAATGCTTACATCCAAAGCCATGGGAAGGATCCTCTTCTCACCATGCTTGGAATGGCTCCTACAAATGTGTCCCATCACTTTTTCTCGAAGTATATTCAATCTGAAGAACACCAAGCCTCTCTATGAAGTACTCAAACTTCACTCCGGCTAGTGGTTTCATCAACACATCTGCAACCTTCTGTCGCAACATACAGGAGCTTCACTGCTCCTCTCTGCGACATATGCATGTTATAGTGATATTTGATCTCAATGTGCTTCGACCTGTCATGGAACAATGGGTTTTTAGATAGCTTCACACAACTTTGGTTGTCACAAAATATATCAGTAGCATCCAACGGGACATCAAATAACTCAGACAGTAGCTTCCTAATCCATACTACCTCAAAACTAGCCGAACAAGATGTGACATACTCTGCTTCGGCTGTACACAGTGCTACGTAGGACTTCTTCCTGCTAAACCAAGAGATCACACCTGATCCAATACTGAAGCAACACCCAGAAGTTCTCTTCCTATCTGCAACACTTCCTGCCCCATCTGAATCAACATAATCCTACAAGTTAAACTTTTGATTCGCATCATACTTGAGCGCATAATCAATTGTACCCTTTAGGTACCTCAAAATATGCTTTACATCAACCAGTTGAACACCTCTAGGATACATCAGGAACTGGCTCAATGTCTTCACCGCAAAGCAAATATCTGGTCTCGTGTTCAATAAATATATTAAGGACCCAATCATCTGACAATACACCGGGACATCAACTGGATCAGATGAAGCATCACACAAAAGCTTCCAGTTCGATGCCATAGGTGTGGCCATGGCCTTACAGTCCGTCATCCTAAACCGCTTCAGGATCTCTACTGCATACTTCCCTTGTCCAAGGAAGATTCCATCTACACTCTGCCACACCTCCATGCCTAGAAATTAATGCATCATCCCCAAGTCCTTCATCTCGAACTCAGCAACAAGCTTCCTCTTTGTGTTGGAAATCAACCTATCCTCATCTGTAACAAAGAGTTCATCCACATACAATAGTAGGATCACTGGATTTCCTTCCTCAACCTTGTAGTAATGGTTGGAATCTACTTTACTCTTGGTAAAGTCCAAACTAGATAAAAAGTTGTCTATCTTCCCATACCAAGTCCTAGGAGATTGCTTCAAGCCATACAAGGCTTTCTTCAATCTGCACACATATGACTCCTTGTCATGTGTCTCAAAACCGAGTGGTTTCTCCACATACACTTCCTCTTCGAATACACCATATCCATCTGGTGTATCTTCCAATTCATCACTGCAGCTAGGGCAAGTACTGTTCTGATGGAAGTGTATCTAGTTACATGAGAAAAAATCTCTTCATAATATATTCCCTCTTTCTGGGAAAATCCACGAGCTACATGTGAGTATTTTGATCACAGAAGATCGAGGAGCTATGGAGAACCTCACAAAATCGAATTAATTTGAAAAAACAGTGGAAAAATTTAAAAAAGATGATAAATTTACACACATTGTATGCTCAAATCTTTGATTAACTGACTGTCAGACATGTGAAAATGTTAGTAACAGGTTTTTATTACATCCATGAGAAAATCGAGAGCATTAGGTGGCTCAAGCTGAGTGTACAAGTCATCAATGCCAAATTGGCCTCAATCCCCCCTAGGTGGGTCCAACTCAATCCCAATCATCCCAAACAGCCACGAATTCTGGTGGTGAGGTGGATGAAGCATGTTGGATCAATAATGAGCTCAAGGCAGGTGTGGGTGAGCAAGTAGAGGAGGTTTGGGGGCCCAAGGGAGCATTAAATGCTCCAAATCTAGCCAAAAAAGGGCAAAAATCCACCCTAGCGCCCATGGTCAACTAAAATTCCCCAAAACAAGGAGAGAGGGTGCACCAGCAATAAATGAGGGCGCACTTGTGGACAAAACTGGAGGCTGGGTGAACTGGTTTGCTTGGAAGTGGGTGTGAACACTCTAAAAGTGGGTTTTTGACCAACTATAGTCACTTAATCCAAAACATGGTTTAATTAAGCACATGGGCAATCAAAAAATTTATGGATTATGGTACTAAGTGTGGTTACTGTTCTAACACCCCCCCTTAACCATAACTTTGTACATCTCATGAAAGATAAGTGGGAGGCCTTGGCAACAAAGGCTCAAGTCACCTCAATACAACAGAAATTTTATTTGTCCATATGAACCGAGGAAAAGAAGTAAAACCTCATGGGATAAAAACTTCCCTCAAAAATGGACATGGGGCTGAACCTGCAATTAAATTGCAGCAATCACCATCCATCACTCACTCCAAGCAAAGATCTCAAGTGAGTGAAGGTCTTCTCAGTAAAGCACTTGGTGAAAATATCAGCAGTTTGCTCGGTGGATGGGCAATACTGCAGTGAAATCACCCTGTCATGCACCAAGCCCCGAATGTAATGCATGTGGATCTCAATGTGCTTTGTTCTTTGCCTCTGTACTGGATCAGTAGATATCTTGATGGCACTTTGATTATCCACCCAAATATTGGTTGGAGAATCAATAGCAACACCAAACTCCCGAAGAATGCCTTGCAACCAAACACACTGTGTGGCTGCGTTCACTGCTGCCCTGTACTCGGCCTCTGCTGATGAAAGAGAAATTGTATGCTGTTTCTTACTTGACCAGCAAATGGGACCTTCAGCAAACATAAACACAAAACCTGAAGTGGACTTTCTATCGATGGGATCTCCCGCCCAATCGGAATCAGAAAATCCAGCTAGTTGAAGTGAAGAACCAGCTGCATAGTGTACCCCAAAGTTCTTTGTTCCTTGGACATAATGAAGGATCCTTTTGGCTGCCTTCCAATGGATCTCATGTGGCTGCTGCATATACCTTGCTACAGCACTTACAGCATAAGACAAATCAGGTCTTGTATGTGTAAGGTACAGCAAACTTCCGACTAGCTGCCTATAGAGAGTGCAATCCACCACCGGAGAGTCTTCAAATTCACCTAGTTTTATGCCTGAAAGGAATGGGCAGTTGGCTGCCTTACATTCAGCCATTTTAAACTTGAATAACAGGTCTGAAGCATACTTAGGTTGACTCAGCAATATACCTTTCTCAGATTGCTCAATTTCCAAACCCAAAAATTGCCTTAGCAATCCTAGGTCGCTCATGGCAAATTCACTGTGCAAAGAAGCTTTAATTGAGCCAATTTGTTTGGTGCAGCTCCCTGTAATTAAGAGATCATCAACATACAGTACAATGACCTGCAAATTATCATCACAATGCTGCAAATAAACATTTGGATCAGACTTGCATCGACAGAAACCAATTGAGAGCAAAAAGGCATCCATTTTGGCATACCAAGCCCTGGGGGCTTGCTTGAGTCCATAGAGTGACTTCTTCAACCTGCATACAAGTGTGGGATCCTCTTGGAATCCTTCAGGCTGCTGCATATATATCTCTTCCTGTAGCTCACCATGCAAGAATGCACTTTTGACATCCATGTGGTGAACTTCCCAACCTTTACTAGCTGCCATGGCTAGAGCTAGTCTAATTGAGTCCATCTTTGTAACCGGTGCAAAGGTCTCTGTATAATCCACACCATGGATTTGTGAGTAGCCCTTAGCCACTAACCTAGCCTTATACTTCATATCAGAACCATCAGCAACAGGTTTGGTTCGAAAAATCCACTTACATTGCACTAGTTTCCTCTTGGGAGGAAGAGGCACCAAATCCCATGTTTTGTTCTCTTGGAGAGATTGGAATTCTTCTTGCATTGCTGCCCTCCACCTTGGATCATGATGAGCTTCCTGATATGATGTTGGATCATATCCAATCATCATATAACAGTGATCAGCAAGCTCACTCTCATTTGCAAAGGAAGCATTGATTGTTTGGGATCTAGTCTTCCTAGGCTCTTGGGGATTGCCTGCCAATTCACCTGCATCTTGTATGATTTTTTCAGCCCACTTCGGCCTTGATGGTGACTCATGTACAGCAATTTCATCTTCAGCCATGTCATCTTCAGCAATATCAGAAAAATCAGAGGTGTAATCATCACTAATCTCATTAAGGTGTGGAGGAGAGGAGCTTTCCCCCGGTGCAAGCTCAAAATCTGGAATTGGTTCTTCTTCGAATTGCACACTTCTCTCAATGAAAGTTTTAAGTGTGGATGTTTCAAAGAGCTTGTAGACCTTTGTGTCCTCACCATATCCAACCATGATACATTCCCTACTCTGTGGCTCCAAAGCCTTCCTTTTTTCTGATGGAATTCGAGCCCATGCTCTAGACCCAAAAATCCTGAAATTTGACACATTTGGTTTTTGGCCAAACCATGCCTCATAGGGGGTTTTTCCTTTGACTGATTTGTGAAAGGCTCTGTTCTGAATATGAGCAGCACAATTGATGGCTTCAGCCCATAGCTTAGGGCTTATATCCCTAGCTTCAATCATGCAAGTAGCCATCTCCTTGAGAGATCTATTTTTCCTCTCTGCCACACCATTTTGCTGAGGTGTGTAGGGGATTGAATGTTGCATTTGGATGCCACATTCCTCACAAAGGTGCTGAATGTTATTATTCACATATTCCTTTCCATTATCAGTCCTAAGGATCTTTATCTTATGACCACTATGGTTCTCCACTAGGGCTTTCCAAATCTTCAATTTCTCAAACACTTCTGACTTCAATTTAAGGAAGTAAACCCAGCAGAATCGAGAGTAGTCATCTATGAATGTAAGTACATACCTTGATCCACCATATGATGGAGTGGGAAGAGGACCAATGAGGTCTGAATGTACCAATCCAAGTGGTTGAGTGGCTCTCCTTGCCATTCCCTTCTCATAGCTGCGCTCAGGATGCTTTCCAACTACACACCCAATGCATGCACCATTTGATGATCTGATTTCTGCAAGCCCTTCCACCATCTCGTCCCTGTGCAATTGCTGGAGATATTTGTAGTTCATGTGGCCAAATATTTCATGCCACAACTTGGAGGTCTCGTTGGCATGAGAGACAAGAGCATGGTCACTAGAATTTGGAATGAAATTTGAGAATTTGTACATTCTCTCATCATGATCTGCATACCCTACTGCCACAACTTGATTTGAGGAAATTTCTGAGATTTCTACCAAATCTGGAGTGAATGTCACTCTCTTGGCTTCTCCTATATGAGTCATTTGATAGACTGATAGCAAATTTGCAGCCAATGAAGGTACATAGAGCACATTACTGAAATAGCCATGCTCCATGTCAATCCTACCAATCCCCTTGGTCTGGAGTTCTGAATCATCTCCCATTCGAACTGTTGGGCCACCATTCGAATGCATAGAGGAGAAAAGATCTCTGGATGAAACCATATGTCTGGAAGCTCCTGAATCAATGATGAAGGAAGAGGGATTCGAAGTACCTGCTACCAAAGCATGACACTTCTCCTTATTGTCAGGGTTTGAGGTGCTCTCTTTCTTCCTTGCGCCCTCAGGGACTGGGATGTTGTTCTTCTCCAGCAGCTGCGCCATTGAGTCAATGGTTTTCTTCATACATGAGCTCTCTGGATGCCATCCCCTATGACAATAGGTGCATTTGGTCTTTTCCTTTCCCTTCTTGTCCTTCTCCTTTGACAGATTCGAACCCCCATCTGCAGACTTGGTCTTGTCAAACTTCCTCTTCTCTTGCTGCTTCGAATTCTTGGCTTTCTGCTTTCCTTTGCTTGCATTTGAAACACCCATTGCCAATGCTTGGTCCTTTGATTTTATGGTGCCCATCTGAACTAGTTTGTCCTGCTCCTGAGTGAGACACTCCATGAAGGTAGCTAGTGATGGCATTTGCCAATTTTGAAGGGTCATTTTGGCTGAGTGAAATGTGCTAACAAATACTGAAAACTCTGGGCCTAGCTTCGAAAGGATGGACAGAATCAGTTGTTCCTCCTTCTTAACAATTCCACATTGTTGCAGTTGAAGCACCAGTGACTTGAATTTTGTGAAGAACTCCTGGATGGTTTCAAAATGCGCTGGGCTCAAGCTAATGAGCTCGTTTTCAAGCTGGTGGCCTCTCAGTTCATCAGTTTTCCCAAAGAGTGATTCTAGCTTCACCCATACTTCATTGGGAGTTGTCAAACTGTCTGTATGAAACAGGAGTTCCCTTGAAATGCTCAGGCATAGCAATCCATAAGCTTCATCAAGTCGATTGTAGAACTTTGCTTTCTCCACAGCATAATTTGGCTCCACTTCTGTGCCCATGGTCACTCTATAGAGACCCTTAGATCTCAGCTTGATGACCATCTCAGCCTTCCAATCGAAAAAATTGAAGGGTGTGAGCAACATTTGGTTTGCTTCCGTGACTGCTGCGTTGATGGTGAGAAAACTACTGAAACACCTGCAAAAAACACTCAATTTTTGTCTGGAAATCCTCTCTAGAATGCAGTTCAACGCTCAATGTTGGCCTGCAACTCACTAACTCCACGATGGCTCTGATACCATGTGATTATTTTGATCACAGAAGATCGAGGAGCTATGGAGAACCTCACAAAATCGAATTAATTTGAAAAAACAGTGGAAAAATTTAAAAAAGATGATAAATTTACACACAATGTATGCTCAAATCTTTGATTAACTGACTGTCTAACATGTGAAAATGTTAGTAACAGGTTTTTATTACATCCATGAGAAAATCGAGAGCATTAGGTGGCTCAAGATGAGTGTACAAGTCATCAATGCCAAATTGGCCTCAACCCCCCCTAGGTGGGTCCAACTCAATCCCAATCATCCCAAACAGCCACGAATTCTGGTGGTGAGGTGGATGAAGCATGCTGGATCAATAATGAGCTCAAGGCAGGCATGGGTGAGCAAGTAGAGGAGGTTTGGGGGCCCAAGGGAGCATTAAATGCTCCAAATCTAGCCAAAAAAGGGCAAAAATCCACCCTAGCGCCCTTGGTCAACTAAAATTCCCCAAAACAAGGAGAGAGGGCGCACCAGCAATAAATGAGGGCGCACTTGTGGACAAAACTGGAGGCTGGGTGAACTGGTTTGCTTGGAAGTGGGTGTGAACACTCTAAAAGTGGGTTTTTGACCAACTATAGTCACTTAATTCAAAACATGGTTTAATTAAGCACATGGGCAATCAAAAAATTTATGGATTATGGTACTAAGTGTGGTTACTGTTCTAACACTACAAACCTTTCCTTGTATTTCTCTATGCTACCATCTGCAGCATGCTTGATCTTATAGATCCACTTGAAAGTCACAACAGACTTCCCTTCTGATCTCGGGACCACATCCCAAGCATCATTCTTCATGATCTACTGGTACTTCTTGATCATGGCATTCTTCCATTACTGCATCCCATATCCTGGGAACTTCATATTTTTCAATATCTTCAATAGATAGTTTTCTTCGAATTTCGTTTGTTGGAACAAATGTTGTAGTCCTTCTTTTGTAGGTGATTGGACACGATATTTCCTACAAGTCAAATTCAATTGCATGTTTAGAAACTTCTCATAGTTTTTCAAAACACACATTTTTATGCATAAAGACAAATGTCATACAATCATGCAATTATCTTAGCCAATGCTTCAATACAACATTTATCCATATCTCGTATTCACTCGGTAACTTTCGAGATGCCTTCCATCTCTACCAGAACATTTGTTAAGAGTGTGCACAACTCCCAACATGTTAGCAAAGAGGTTTCATTCTAGATAAGTAGCAATGGAATGTGGTATAGTACCATAGGCCACTTACCCATTACTTGCATATTAGTAGTATGTTGTTCATTAATGCAGCTTTTCTAATATGCATAATATACATCCTAAATCTAGGAACATAAGTATGTAAACTACTAGAAAACATCATTTAAGTAATCATATATACAAGAAATGACAATTCAAATACTTATCTTTGTTTGGTTGTAGGGTGGACTCCCTCTCAATATTTGCTTCCTTGTAGGAACTACTGAAGTGTGCTCCCTCTTGATCTGGATTACCTGTCCTTGAAATTATATTCATCCTAAACCACTATGCATGCTTAAGTGTGCACTAGTGTCACCTTCAAGATCTCATACATGATCATACATCCATTAGTATAATCTCAATACTATCAAAACATTATGATCCTAAATAAACTTAACATGTATGGTCATGATTATTTCATACACAAGTAATAAACGTTAGTATTCAAGGTTTCAGGGAAGACTTCTTTTACTCATGCATATTCTTATTTGACCATAGGACTCTTTTGGTTAGTCATATCATCAATCAAAGTAAGAAACATAATATGCATAAACTGTTGATTACTTAAACTTCTAACTTCAAGAATAATCATTCATACAAAAGTATAAGATCCTAACACAAGGTAGGATTCTAACTTGATATAGGAAAAACATATCTGGACCATCATGTTAGATAGTTATGTCTAAAATACCCGCATAATGTCTTCTTTTTCTTCTTCAAAGACTTGTGCTAGTAACCTGCATAACTCATAAGTTAACCATTGTAGAACCAAAATTATACATACCTCATAAGTGGAGATTCTATGTGATCCATGACTATGGATGAGTCTTTGTATTCATGTCACCACGGTCATATGTTCTTGAACTAGAACTCTCTTGATGTACATGTCATGTTAGCGAACAACATCAACCTCATACAACATCATAGTGCATTAGTACAATCATAAGTGTCGTAACCCTAATCAATGAATGTCTTCTATCATTCACATGCATTCATATTTTTACTAGGGTGATAAGACAAGTCTAAAATTAATCAATATTGTACTAACCTTAATAATATGAAGACAAACATATCATAACCTTAATCATGAACCAATTTCAAAAACATACCTTTATCTCTTCAATTCATACCTGTCGGGATTGCTTGTAGCCTTCTTATGTAAGGCCTTAGCCTCATCTCCCTCTGAAACTGGAACTTCTTCACTTATGTAGGTGTCCAATTCATTCTCTTCTAGGATTAACCCAATCCACTTTGGATTGCTGAAATTGGATTTGGAGATGGATTAGGGTTTGTCAGAGAAACCCAAAAAATTCAAATTTTGAATTTCAAACTTTTGAATGGATGGAAATATGTGTCTTTCTGAGCTAATCAACCTGATATACTTCAATTTTGAAATCTCCAAAATTTGACCCCTCAAAATTACCTTTGAAACTTCCAGATCTTCTGGACAGGATCCCAAACTAGGGTTTGATGAAGCCCAGTCTTATGCCCATCCAAAAGGTTCGATCTTATGTTCTAAACTTCGATTTTTTCGAGGATCTTCCAGTCGTGGTCACAGATTTCAAAAACTTCAACTTTTACATAAGCCCTAATTTTCCACCTTTCCGATCAAAATCCTGAACTAGGGTTTGATCAAGCCCGACCTTCTTCCCAACCAAAAAATTTGATCTTGGTCTCTAAATTTCGATTTTGAAGAGGAGCATTCAGCCGTTGTGACTTTTTTTCCTAGGTCACCTGTTTATGACAAAGATCTAGAAGAGGCAGAAACTCTAGATTGTACTGATCATAAAATACAAAGTACAACGAATTAGATGCTGTGCTTCAGAAAAAAGGTACATGGGAATGTTATCCACGACCTGTGAAAGTTTCATATCCTGAACCTTCACCAAAAAGGATTTATAGCGAAAGTGCCATGATGACTGGTTTTTTCTATATCAAGCCCTAGCTTCCAATTTGTCACAACTACAACAAGTCTCATAAATGCCATACCATGCCTTCCTTTAGGCTAGCTCTGATACCATGTAATTTTTTCAACATTTAATTCAATAGATCTAAGATATTAACTGAAAGAACAACATGTACAGCATATCAATCATAAGAGACAAGAGACAAGAGACACAAAACATTTCACCGGGGAAAACCAAGAAGGTGAAAAACCCCGCAACTTCCTTAGAGATAGAATAAGCATCAATACAAGGGTCACCATGATCAAACCCAAGAGATAGATATCTTCAGCAGCATGCTCCTCCTCCACTTGCACGCATCCTCCTCTTCTCTCACTAATGTGAAGTGAGTGAATAATAGAATGTGTAAAATGAGAGAGACACACTCTCTATTTATACACTAACTTGACTTGACCTTTACTCAACTAGGTCGGCCCCAACTTAACCATTTAACATAATGCTGACTGGACCGACCCCTACTAGGGTTTTCTAATAACCATTTGACCCACATGACTCATACAGGGCCGAACCCATCAAGGTGGTCTAATAACCCATCAAGTATAAGTTACAACACTTACAATATAACTTGCGACACATGCAAGTACAACTGAGGACACTTCTAATCGGAGGAATAATACATCTCCATTGGGGATACAATAATGTTCAAATACAATATACAATTGAATATCTTCTGAAGTTACAAATACATCAACATTCATCATCATCATCATCATCGTCGTCGTCGTTGTCGTTGTCGTCGTCATCACCACCACAATCATCATCTTCATCATCATCATCATCATCGTCATCATCGTCACAATCATCATCATCATCGTTGTCATCATCTTCATCACCATCATCTTGATCTTCACCAGTGTCACCGTCTTCCTCATTATCATCTTCATCATCATCATCTTCATCGTCTTCATCATCATAAGGAGCTTCTCTAATTTTGTTGAATCATGACTATTTTGAGATGATGATGATGATGATGATGACAATCATGACAATGATGAAGATCATGATGAAGATGTTGTTGTTGTTGATGATAATGATGATGATGGTGATGGTGATGAGGATGATGAAGATGACGACGATGATGATGATGATAATGATGATGATGGTGCTGATGACGATGATGATGATGATGATGATGATGATGAAGATGATGGTGATGTCAATGGAAACAATGATGATGAAGATGTTGAAATCGATGATGATGATGATGATGATGATGATGATGATGGTGATGATGATGATGAAGAAGAAGAAGATGATGATGATGAAGATGTTGATGAGGAAGAGGGAGATGACGATGACGATGATGATGATGATGAAAATGATGATGAAGATGACGATGAGGATGATGAAGATGATGTTGACATATTGTAACTTCTAAGAATATTATATTTGTATTTTATTATTTCAGAGATGTTTCATTCCTCCGATGGGAATTTGTTATGTATCCAGAGATGTTTATTCCTTCGAGAGATTGTGGTAACTAGGGTTATTAGATCTCTCATGTGAGGTCGGCCCTGAGTTAGTGGCTTAGGGGTTATTAGACTCTCCTAGGAGAGGTCGGCCCCATTAGGGTAAAAAGTCAGTCAGGAAACAAGTATAAGTAGAGGACGTGTGTTTCTCACTTATCGCATTCATTCATTCACTTGTGAGTAGCGCACAAGAGAGAGAGAGAGGTCTGCATAGGAGGAGAAGGAGCTCTTGTTGAGGACTACATCTTGTATTTGGTTGATTATCTATATTGAGGAAAACTTTGCTGGTTTTTCTACCCCATGAGGGTTTCCCAGGGTAAATCTTTGTCTATCTTGTGATTGTGCTTCTTTCAGTGATATTTCTAGTCAAATTAGGCTAAACTTAACATGGTATCAGAGCTATCCTAAATAGGACATCTTTCACAAGGTGAAAATACCTCTCTCTCCTCCTCTAGTGAAAATTAGGGTTTCTGTAAAAGTTGGAATTTTTGGATTCGGGTTGCATGGCTGGATAACCCTCCTCAAAATCGAAGTTTTGAGCTTTGGATCGAGATTTTTGGTTGGGTAGAACTTCAGGAAAGTTAAACCCTACTTTGACCAAAAGTGCAGAAAACTAGAAAACCAGAAAACTAGAGAACCAGAAAAGTTGTGCACCTGTGCACCAGTGAACCAGAAAAGCTGCAAACCTGTGCACCAAAAAACCAGAAAAGAGAAGACCAGAAAACTAGAAATTTTGTTGTAGATCCAGAAGGTGAAAAGTTGAAGTTTCCAGAAGCAAAACACACCAGAACTTTCAACTCAATCAAGCACATCTCCTAGTAAGTGTTATTCTATCTCTTGAGAAACTTCAATCTCTTTGACCCCTGGATAAGATAGCTCCAAGCACTAATATTGAAGACAATATAGAGGGTATAGAAAATTTCCGGGCATGGAAATACAGAATTGGTCTCATTCTTGAAGAGAATGATCTTGCCCAATATATCAAGGATGAGGTTGCAGAACCTGAAGAAGATGAAGCCAAAGAGAAGCATAGGAAGGATTTGATTAGGGCAACGAGAATCATTGTTGATTCTATCAAAGACCACTTGATTCCCTAAGTGGCATCCAAGAAGACTCCAAAGGAAATGTATTATGCCCTTTCCAGAATGTATGAGGGAATGAACATCAATAGGAAGATGAACCTGAGAGCTCAATTAAAGAGCACCAAGATGAATAAAGGAGAATATGTTCAAGACTATTTCTCAAGGGTTTCCTAGTTCAAGGAACAACTAGATGCTATTGGAGACACCCTTGATGAAGATGAACTAGTCATGACTGCTCTAAATGGTCTCACTAGATTTTGGGAGTCATTCATCCAAACCATGTGTGCCAGAAAAGAAAGTATGAAGTTTGATGTGGCTTGGGAGGATTACATTCAAGAAGAAGCTAGGGTTTCCAACAGAGAATCCTTGCTCAAATAATATGACCAAGCCTTGGCCACCGACACCAAGAGAAGAAGGAATCAATCCCACTTCAAGAAGAATAGTCACAAGGAGTCTCAATCTCCACAAAGATTTCAAAAGAGAAGAGGAACCAATCAAAGAAGAGATTACTCCTCATTCCAATGTTTTACTTGTCACAAAATAGGACACATTGCTAAGGATTGTCCTCTAAAGAAGAAGAAGGGTTTTCACCACAAAATACATCATGCAAATCTAGCAGAATATGATAGTGAAGAAGAAGAGGAGGAAAGACCTCAAAAGAAAATATCTAAAGTAATAGAAGAAGAAGAAGATGTAGAAGAGTATGTTCTATTCTCTACACTCTCTGGGGAAGTAACACCTGGAGAAGATACATGGCTCATTGATAGTGGTGATTCAAAGCACATGACAAGTCAAAAGAAGACTCTTTCAAAACTTGAAGAAAATACTTCACCACATAAGGCATCTCTTGGAGATTACTATCAATATCCCGTCAAGGGAGTTGGTGAAGCAAGTTACAAACTTGATTCTGGAACCCCATTGAAGATGAAGGATATCTTATATGTACTAGGGTTGAAGAAGAACTTACTCTCTATCTCAGCTTTAGATAAGAAAGGCTATAGGGTTGCATTCATAGATGGGCAAGTACTCATGTGGCCCAAAGGAAAATCGATTGAGGATGCAATTGTTATTGTTGAAGACAAAGGAGGTCTGTACAAGCTCAAGGGCCATCCAAAAGCTACTTTTGTACATGAAGCCACTATCCCAAATACGCTATGGAATAGGAGGCTTGCTCACATTAACTACAAAGCACTACCTCATGTGAGCAAGGTAGTTATAGGACTACCAGACTTAAAGATTGATCATGATGGCACATGCAAAGGATGTGCAAAAGGGAAGAATATCAAGAACCCATTTCCAAAGAGTGAAACAAAGACTAAGAGCACCTTGGAGTTAATTCATTCAGATGTATGTGGACCAATGCCCTCCACATCCTTGAGTGGATATGAATACTATCTCACATTTATTGATGACTATGCAAGGAAGACTTGGATATAATTTCTAAAAGGAAAGAATGAAGTCTTTGGAAAATTCAAGGAGTTCAAAGCCTTGATAGAGAATCATTCGGAAAAGAAAATCAAAATACTCAGGACAGATAATGGCAGAGAATATACTTCAAAGGACTTTGAAGATTTCTATAAGGAAGCTAGAATCAAGAGGGAGCTAACCACTCCCTACAATCCTTAACAAAATGGTGTTGCGGAGAGAAAGAATAGAACCATCATGAAAGTTGTAAAGACAATGATACATGATCAAGATCTACCTATGTATCTATGGGATGAAGTAGCTAGGACAGCAGTCTATGTGCAAAATAGACTATCTCACAGTGCTCTTGATTTCAAGACTCCAGAAGAAGTGTTCACAGGAAAGTAACCTGAGGTAAGTCACCTCAAGATATTTGGATGCCCAGTATACATTCACATTCCAAAAGAAAAGAGGACCAAGCTAGATCCTTCTGGGAAGAAGGGAATATTTGTTGGATATTGTGAAGCATCCAAAGCATTCAGAATTTACATCCCAGGTTTTCATCATATGGAAATAAGTAGGGATGTGACATTTGATGAAGAAACAACTCTCAAGAGATCTAGGAAGTGCCAGTATGAAAAAGTATATGAAGAAGATGCACCTCCCAGAACTGCAGAGGCTGTTCCCATCCCTAAAGAAGTAACACCTGAAGAACATGACATTATAGAACCTCAAGAACCCCCTACCATGAACATATCAAGAAAGAGAAAGCCAGCATGGGCAAGAGACATTATACTAGGAGCAGAGAAGTATGGAGCTCCTGAAGGCTCCACTAGAGTGAGCAGGGAACCAAAGCCTTTCTACAACTATATGGTTTTGATGTGTGATCTTGTAGACCAAGAACCTACTAGTTATGAAGAGCCATCTCATAAGAAAGAGTGGGTAGAGGCAATGACTGAGGAGTACCAGTCAATAATGAAGAATAATGTTTGGGATATAGTTCCCTAAACAAAAGACAAAAGTGTGGTATCTTCCAAATGGATATACAAAATAAAGCATGTTGTGGATGGTAGCATTGAAAAGTATAATTCAAGGTTTGTGGCCAGAGGATTCTCTCAGAAAGAGGGAATTCACTATGAAGAGACATTTGCACCAGTTTCATGGTACACTTCCATTAGAACCATCATGGCACTTGCATCCATGATGAAATGGGAGTTACACGAGATGGATGTAAAGAAAGCCTTTGTAATATCCCTCCTTGTATCCCTATTAGAATTGTAAATGTATATTGTGAACTATGTATGAGTCCCTGGTGAGGAGCTCAAGGCCAAAGCCCCACCAGTGGATCTTGAAAGTATCGTTATTTCTTTTCTTAGGTTGTTATAAGTCGTAACTTATAAGGGAACAAATAAATAACGATGAGCAAGTGAATCACTAAGGGGAGGAGCAAATGATTGGGAGTTGATGAATTTGATACTCGGAGTCTTACTATTTATCTTAAGTTAAGATAAGGTTAGTCGGTATAAAGTTGTCCTTCTCAAAGTAAGAACCTAACTATGATACTAAGGCCTAGTTATTTTTATGATTAAGTCATAAAAAGTGAATATCATAAGTCTTAGGCATAAATGCCAAGGAGCTCTATGGAATCAAATTTTAAAGGTTCTATATGTAATAGTCACCTTAAAATAAAAGGGAGAAACATCATAATATAATATGATGGTGTTAGTCACCTTAAAAAAATAAAAAAAGGAAAACATCATAAATACTATATGTTGCTATTTATATTTAAAGCATATTATATATGAAGTATTTATACTTCTAGAGACTACCGAAGTAGTAAGAAGTGAGATATTATAGCCAAAGCAATTCTACTCGAATATATTATATTGAGATATGCTCAAAAGTTTATAAAAGTTTATATGGAGAAAACACTTGAAATATTATATTACTCGGGATGCAAACCAGTACCTAATATTAAATAGTTTGGCAGGCCATCACTTAGGGCTTTTGTATCGCATCCTACCATAGAAGTGGGTTAAGTTTTAATTTATAATATTGGTACTTATATGACAATGCAAATAGAGAAAATATAAGTATATATTGGTACTTATAAGGTATAATGAAAATAGTGAAATATAATGTATATATATATATAAGTACTTATAAGGGGATGACTCACTTATAACTAAAATATATATATATATATATGGATATGTTTAAACATGGGTATAGAAGTGCATGAAGATGGGTTATGAAAAACTAACGTTTTATCCAACTCAAGACTAAGTGGATATACGCGAGGATTTCTCCGGTAGTGTTTGAAAACATAAATCGAACTGACCTTTTGGAAGCCACTTGTCCAACCTGGGCCGACGTCTCGAATGTTGTTGTGGCCATTTGTCCATTTTTCGTTTTGGGTAGAAAACGTGGGCGACCTCTCCGAAGGCAGGGGGAGAGGCTACTTAGGGTCACTTACTCTTGTTGAAGGGGGGGGTGCTTGATTTCGAGGGACTGTCATTTTCATTGTTAGTGGAAAGGTCGAATTAATATTAGCATTTCCTTTGTTTAGAGTTTTGGGGAAAATCTCTTCGACAGGGAGGAGAACTCAGCTTGGGAATGCACACCGAAGGAAGAGATGGTTGGCAGAGTTCTACGATGAGTACCATCGAAACTCAGTGTGTTGGAAAGGAGAAAAGAACAAAATCCATAGTTGTGCGTTAATCGAGGTAGTGTCTGCGATATGCCAGACATGGATTAAGAAGAATGGCCGTACGGGCTCAACTTGAGGTTTGGGGCCTCTGCTTTCAATTATTTTTCTATTTGTGTTTTGGAATTTAGTCTGTATCGGAGGTGGTTGTTACCTATTATTTTTGGATCTCTTAAAAGTTGTATTTTCATATCTCTGCATACTTGCTATTATGGGATCTCTTGAAATCGTACTTTTAGATCTCTGCATACTTGTTATTTTGGATCTCCCGAAATCTGTTTTCCGTAGGGACGCATTACAAATTTAATGTTCGAATTTGAATCTCTGTAAATAGATCATCCCTTTCTGCCTCTGCGCAAAGATCTTCCTCTGCTAGGGATCTTCCTTGGCATAGGGTTGGAGCTGTAACAGTCTCATTGCATCTGCGGTTACTTCCAGCATTGGTAGTAAGACTATCAGTTGTCTTATACAGAATCCTAGGGATCCTAGTGTGTTCAGTAATACGGCCAGGTTATGGAGGATCTCTGTATTGACACAGAACGTGAGTCTTATCTGAAAAACTCTGCTTTTATTTTAGTTTTAAAAAGAAAATCGTGTGTGGTAAATCAGGTGTGCTTTCATATGTCAAAGCGCCGATCTTGGTTAATCTCTATTCTGATATTAATTATGATGCTATCGTTGATCTGTAACGATCTATGTTTCTTTTGGTTGATAATGATATTGATTTCCATCCGAAATAATGGTCTTGCCAAAGTAGATACTAGAAGGAATAAGTAAGCTATAAGTTAAGATATTGGCGCAGGATTTCGGTGGGAGATCTCCACAATAAAGGTGAATATATTGATGCTGCCTGTGGTCTCACTTATGGATACCTTTCGGTAATTTAAACATATAGTCTTACCTTTTCATTATCGACCTCTGCTGGAGAGTCGATTCATGATCTTTGGGATCTGAACGGTTTTAGTAACACGAATTTCCTGGAGAGTCGATTCATGATCTTTGGGATCTCAACGGTTTTCGTAATACAAATTTTGTGGAGAGTTGATACATGTAAGTAGATTACAGATTTTATATATGGTCTGCCAAATCATAATTCTTTACTCTACACTTAGTGTTGTTTAACGAACAAGCTGAGATTGACTGTTTTATTTCTACTATGGCAATTGATTTGCCTTTGCTGTCATTATCTCATGTTCAGGATCTTTGGGATCTCAACGGTTTTAGTAACACGAATTTCCATAATTAATTCTAGCCCATTCTCTAAAGTCTGATAGAAATGGATACAGTATGCCATCGCTGCAACGAGATCGTGCATCCTTAATGTGACCCCTGCAAACTAATTTCCTTAATGTATTTCCTTTCTTGATTAAATATCTACTTCGAAATGATCGAATTGGATCCCTAGGTCATATTACAGATCTTTGTAGGCACGACCCGATTCACCCCTAAATATACAACTTTGCTGATTTACAAATTAGATCTCTGCGATTCCGGTGTTTTCTTTTATTTCTCAAAAATTCGAATAAGGAAGTTATCGCCAAACTGTCTCATATCTCTGCGAATTGTTAATCAATTCGAATGTGGTTTTCATCGGTTGGCTGTAAACTTGGATAGTGTTTAAGCCTGTGAAAATTCGATGGTAGTGTAAACTTGGATATTGTTTAAGCCTGTGAAAATTTGAGTTTGCATAGACGTTGTAGACATGAAACTACATCCCGATTAAGTTCTGTTCTCGCATTTCCTTAAATGAACCATACCCTCATTCTGGTAGAAACCTGGGTCTATTTGTCATACCTCTTAAATTTTATTTATATTGGGTATATTTGGTAAGGTCATATTTACAATCTCTTAAATATTGTATGTTCAGATAGGAAGTTCGAATTTTATAAGCTTTCTGGAGTTCGCAATGGGAATATAAATCCGATCCCTGAAGTTCATATACCTTGGCGTCTCCAGAAAACGAAATCTATGAATTGTTTCCTGAGAACTTTTAATTTATGAACTGTTTCCTGAGAATTTTTAATTTATGAACTGTATCTGCATGATTTCAAATTTTACTGGCTTTCTGGAGTTTGCAACGGGAAATGTAACTCCGATCCTTGAGATCATACGTCTAGTGAGTAGTGAAATAAGATGAAAGGCTGTATAGTTTCTTATGATTGAAGCTCTCTTGGGAGAGGCTTGAGAAAGAGAAAAGAAAAGTGTAAATACCTGGTCGAAAGGTGTAACCTTCTTTGCATAATTATCATATGACTTTTGTGGACGTAGCCCTAGATTGGGTGAACCACCGGAATTTGGTCTCGCCTTGATGTGTCTCTTGTGTGTGTTCAGAATGTATAAATTGTAGTTATTTCATATTTATCGTGAATTATGTTTTATATGTTCTTTGGGTTATTTACGTTATTGCCAATGATATTAAATAAACTTTGAAAGGTATGATACACAGTAGCAAAGAAAGCAGACTATAAATCTTTGAGGTATTTTATATTACTAATGCATGAGTGGTTTTATGGCTAGAGGAGGAAAATTATTTTTGTTTTCTTTCCAAAATAATAACAGCATATTATGGAGATGTCACATATGGTATCAGAGCTTCGGTTGCAAACACTCGGGCTTATTGGGCTCAATCGAGGAAAACGAATACAAGTTCGTCGAACTAGGAAAGAAACTGCATCATATAAGGAAAAGGTAAAATTTCGTTCTGAAGAATCTCCAAGAAGTAAGCGATGGAACGTCTTGGAATTACGAGTAAGGAACAAATGGACAAGATTATACTATCGGAATTAATCGTCGAGTTCTTCAAGAAATATGAAATCCTCGTGACGAAGTAAGTTATTTCCAACCAAGACTCGTCCGATTAAACTGTAAGTATATGAGTCGTACTTTCATCTTTTGTATAGTATGTTGTGTTAGATTTCATACCGAAAACGGAAATTTGATTTGATTTCAATAATGTTGATCAAGGATAGTCCCCATTATGCAAGACAAAAAGTATAGCTTATAAAAAAAAAAAAAAAGATAAAAAGGTTATAAATACTTAAAGTATACAAGTGTATTCTATTTAGTAATAGAGTGCATATGATGAAAATGTATGATTCCTTTTTCTTATTTTAGTAATCCTTAAGATAGATGTCGAGAATCTATGAATGAGGGTTATAAAGTTTATACTTTTATGTGTTCAAGATTTATGATGAATTGTTGTCCGTGTACATTTATAGGTTTTGTCAAAATGATTATTTTGATAAAGGATAAATTATGGTTGTTCACATAAATGATCGCGTGGATGCACATCCAGTTTTGTCAAAGAGTATGTTTTGTGGTATGAATAAGAGTATTAGAAATCAAGGATCAACATGAAATGGTGATATAGGTTAGTAGGACGCTGAAATTTTATGACGACCTTATGTTACCACAAGAAATGACTGCTAGATATTTGTTATGAGCTAAGGAAAACGTTGATAACATGGGATTTCCATGGTAGATCAGAAGTAGCTTTACAAAGTAATCGATGTATGAGCTTTTATGAAACAAGTATAAATTATGGACATAGGTTATATAATGGTTCTTATGATTTAAGTACCCTTATTGAACTAAGACTGGAAATGTTGTGGTCAAGCAAATGCTATTTCCCACACATCACTGTTGAACAACAATGAAATAGATAAAGGTAAGATTCATGTGATGTTTAGTAAAACTGATATGTGATAATACAAGTAAATTGGTACCTTGACAAAGGAGGGTCTTATAATAAGGAGATACATGGTCGCCCCTACAAAGGTATATGATTATCTTTATAAGGTATGTGAATATGATTTTTGGACATTTGAGTGTGCCTATATGAAGCTAGTGAATACAAATAAAAGTTGCATAAATAGGAATTGTATTTGGAATAGTGAAAGCTAACATTCGAGATTAAGCAATCATAATGTTCATGGATCATCATAGGAAGAGTGTTATTTCGTGTGAAAATAATGTTTATTTTAGATGATCACATATAGAGATTGTAGTATGAAGGATGATTTTCTTATTTTGTACATAGAAGAAAAACCTCCTTACAATATTTTGTTTTGTTAATGTGGCAGATGGTCAAAACTCGGTTGAACTTGTGGAAGAGTGTAATTTATTATGCGGGTTTATGTCGCTTTGTCAAGAAGACCTCGACACAAGTTAAATGTTGGGTGGTTAAATTATATTGTTCATTGATAACACTATAAGTAGAATCACAACTTGAATCCATACATATCTAGCTTATCACTCGTGAGCATTTGTGTAAAACTCGAATGATTTTTCCTTAGTGGTAGTCGATAAAAGATAGACAAGTGAAAGACATTTCAGTACTATTAATATTCCAATAAATAGATGTCGTATAGTGGTTATGTACTAACATTGCAGGATTTCGCTATGAATATAACCAATCAAAAAGGTAAGTGATTTTTCATGCGGATAAATAGCTGAGTTAAACACTCAAGAGTAAGTGATGATTCACTTAGTGCATCTTATTTTACTGGTCATATTTCGAGACGCTTATAACCATGGATTAACATTGGATTATGTTGTTTAGTTACTAACATTTCAGGATGTTATCATAATTATGACCAATGTGATAAACAAAAAGAAACGTGGAATATAAATCCATTGGTGTAAGGAACAAAATCGCTCAAAGAGTAAAGTGATTACATTTTATTGTAGCATGGATTACAGTATGGCACAAAACCTGATTTGGTGATAGATGTGTGCTAGTTATCATGAATGATAAGCAAATAAGTGAATCTACTTACCATTATCACGTGGCATATTGTAATTGACAAAAATTGCAAGAGATAATAAATGATTATTATCAAAGATAAATTCCTAGACTCAAGCAAGAAGGCTTGAGGGGAATCAAGGAAGAGTGCATTAATGGCACTGAAATGCCCCTTATAAATTGGGGAGTTGACACCCTCCATGATTCTCGAAAGAATCAGTTGGCTGTAAAGACCTAGGCAAGCTATAAAGGGAATGCATATGCGGGAGGCAGGACGCTGCTTAGTATGCATGGGAGAAAATTGTTGTGTGAGCACTGAGGTGTTAGACAAGGATCTCCAAATGAATTGCTGTGTGAGCACTGAGGTGTTAGGCAAGAAATTATGAAAGGATTGCTGTGTGAGCACTGAGGTGTTAGGAAAGAATTTTCGGAAGCAAGTGAATGATGTGTTTGATTAAGTTAAACAGTCTAAAATTCTTGGAACGTCGGATTCATTGTTGATTGTAATATTGGCATGCATTAGTAAAAGTTGTATGACAAAAGTGACTTATCTACTTATGTTCTGAATAATGATATGTTACTGAACAAATCTTATGAGACTGGTTTTGTTGCACGAAATACAGGTTCCGAACAAAAACGAATGGCAAAGGTCATGAAAGTTTGGAGAAGATCGAACAAAAATTTCGAAGAAAGCAAAGGATAATTCAAAAAAAAAACAAAAGACAAATCATTGAAACACCGAGGGCGGTGTTACTCATAAGGGGAGGAGGATGTAATATCCCTCCTTGTATCCCTATTAGAATTGTAAATGTATATTGTGAACTATGTATGAGGCCCTGGTGAGGAGCTCAAGGCCAAAGCCCCACCAGTGGATCTTGAAAGTATCGTTATTTCTTTTCTTAGGTTGTTATAAGTCGTAACTTATAAGGGAACAAATAAATAATGATGAGCAAGTGAATCACTAAGGGGAGGAGCGAATGATTGGGAGTTGATGAATTTGATACTCAGAGTCTTACTATTTATCTTAAGTTAAGATAAGGTTAGTCGGTATAAAGTTGTCCTTCTCAAAGTAAGAACCTAACTATGATACTAAGGCCTAGTTATTTTTATGATTAAGTCATAAAAAGTGAATATCATAAGTCTTAGGCATAAATGCCAAGGAGCTCTATGGAATCAAATTTTAAATGTTCTATATGTAATAGTCACCTTAAAATAAAAGGGAGAAACATCATAATATAATATGATGGTGTTAGTCACCTTAAAAAAATAATAAAAGGAAAACATCATAAATACTATATGTTGCTATTTATATTTAAAGCATATTATATATGAAGTATTTATACTTCTAGAGACTACCGAAGTAGTAAGAAGTGAGATATTATAGCCAAAGCAATTCTACTCGAATATATTATATTGAGATATGCTCAAAAGTTTATAAAAGTTTATATGGAGAAAACACTTGAAATATTATATTACTCGGGATGCAAACCAGTACCTAATATTAAATAGTTTGGCATGCCATGACTTAGGGCTTTTGTATCGCATCCTACCATAGAAGTGGGTTAAGTTTTAATTTATAATATTGGTACTTATATGACAATGCAAATAGAGAAAATATAAGTATATATTGGTACTTATAAGGTATAATGCAAATAGTGAAATATAATGTATATATATATATAAGTACTTATAAGGGGATGACTCACTTATAACTAAAATATATATATATGGATATGTTTAAACATTGGTATAGAAGTGCATGAAGATGGGTTATGAAAAACTAACGTTTTATCCAACTCAAGACTAAGTAGATATACGCGAGGATTTCTCCGGTAGTGTTTGAAAACATAAATCGAACCGACCTTTTGGAAGCCACTTGTCCAACCTGGGCCGACGTCTGGAATGTTGTTGTGGTCATTTTTCCATTTTTCGTTTTGGGTAGAAAACGTGGGCGACCTCTCCGAAGGCAGGGGGAGAGGCTACTTAGGGTCCCTTACTCTTGTTGAAGGGGGGGGTGCTTGATTTCGAGGGACTGTCATTTTCATTGTTAGTGGAAAGGTCGAATTAATATTAGCATTTCCTTTGTTTAGAGTTTTGGGGAAAATCTCTTCGACAGGGAGGAGAACTCAGCTTGGGAATGCACGCCGAAGGAAGAGATGGTTGGCAGAGTTCTACGATGAGTACCATCGAAACTCAGTGTGCTGGAAAGGAGAAAAGAACAAAATCCATAGTTGTGCGTTAATCGAGGTAGTGTCTGCGATATGCCAGGCATGGATTAAGAAGAATGGCTGTACGGGCTCAACTTGAGGTTTGGGGCCTCTGCTTTCAATTATTTTTCTATTTGTGTTTTGGAATTTAGTCTGTATCGGAGGTGGTTGTTACCTATTATTTTTGGATCTCTTAAAAGTCGTATTTTCATATCTCTGCATACTTGCTATTATGGGATCTCTTGAAATTGTACTTTCATATCTTTGCATACTTGTTATTTTGGATCTCCCGAAATCTATTTTTCGTAGGGATGCATTACACATTTAATGTTCGAATTTGAATCTCTGTAAATAGATCATCCCTTTCTGCCTCTGCGCAAAGATCTTCCTCTGCTAGGGATCTTCCTTGGCGTAGGGTTGGAGCTGTAACAGTCTCATTGCATCTGCGGTTACTTCCAGCATTGGTAGTAAGACTATCAATTGTCTTATACAGAATCCTAGGGATCCTAGTGTGTTCAGTAATATGGCCAGGTTATGGAGGATCTCTGTATTGACACAGAACATGAGTCTTATCCGAAAAACTCTGCTTTTATTTTAGTTTTAAAAAGAAAATCGTGTGTGGTAAATCAGGTGTGCTTTCATATGTCAAAGCGCCGATCTTGGTTAATCTCTATTCTGATATTAATTATGATGCTATCGTTGATCTGTAATGATCTATGTTTCTTTTGGTTGATAATGACATTGATTTCCATCCGAAATAATGGTCTTGCCAAAGTAGATACTAGAAGGAATAAGTAAGCTATAAGTTAAGATATTGGCGCAGGATTTCGGTGGGAGATCTCCACAATAAAGGTGAATATATTGATGCTGCCTACGGTCTCACTTATGGTTACCTTTCGGTAATTTAAACATATAGTCTTACCTTTTCATTATCGACCTCTGCTGGAGAGTCGATTCATGATCTTTGGGATCTGAACGGTTTTAGTAACACGAATTTCCTGGAGAGTCGATTCATGATCTTTTGGATCTCAACGGTTTTCGTAATACGAATTTCGTGGAGAGTCGATTCATGTAAGTAGATTACAGATTTTATATATGGTCTGCCAAATCATAATTCTTTACTCTGCACTTAGTGTTGTTTAACGAACAAGCTGAGATTGACTGTTTTATTTCTACCATGGCAATTGATTTGCCTTTGCTGTCGTTATCTCATGTTCAGGATCTTTGGGATCTCAACGGTTTTAGTAACACGAATTTCCATAATTAATTCTAGCCCATTCTCTAAAGTCTGACAGAAATGGATACAGTATGCCATCGCTGCAACGAGATCGTGCATCCTTAATGTGACCCCTGCAAACTAATTTCCTTAATGTATTTCCTTTCTTGATTAAATATCTACTTCAAAATGATCGAATTGGATCCCTAGGTCATATTACAGATCTCTGTAGGCACGACCCGATTCACCCCTAAATATACAACTTTGCTGATTTACAAATTAGATCTCTGTGATTCCGGTGTTTTCTTTTATTTCTCAAAAATTCGAATAAGGAAGTTATCGCCAAACTGTCTCATATCTCTGCGAATTGTTAATCAATTCGAATGTGGTTTTCATCGGTTGGCTGTAAACTTGGATAGTGTTTAAGCCTGTGAAAATTCGATGGTAGTGTAAACTTGGATATTGTTTAATCCTGTGAAAATTCGAGTTTGCATAGACGTTGTAGACATGAAACTACATCCCGATTAAGTTCTGTTCTCGCATTTCCTTAAATGAACCATACCCTCATTCTAGTAGAAACCTGGGTCTATTTGTCATAACTCTTAAATTTTATTTATATCGGGTATATTTGGTAAGGTCATATTTACAATCACTTAAATATTGTATGTTCAGATAGGAAGTTCAAATTTTATAAGCTTTCTGGAGTTCGCAATGGGAATATAAATCCGATCCCTGAAGTTCATATACCTTGGCATCTCCAGAAAACGAAATCTATGAATTGTTTCCTGAGAACTTTTAATTTATGAACTGTTTCCTGAGAATTTTTAATTTATGAACTGTATCTGCATGATTTCAAATTTTACTGGCTTTCTGGAGTTTGCAACGGGAAATGTAACTCCGATCCTTGAGATCATACGTCCAGTGAGTAGTGAAAAAGATGAAAGGCTGTATAGTTTCTTATGATTGAAGCTCTCTTGGGAGAGGCTTGAGAAAGAGAAAAGAAAAGTGTAAATACCTGGTCCAAAGGTGTAACCTTCTTTGCATAATTATCATATGACTTTTGTGGACATAGCCCTATATTGGGTGAACCACCAGAATTTGGTCTCGCCTTGATGTGTCTCTTGTGTGTGTTCAGAATGTATAAATTGTCGTTATTTCATATTTATCGGGAATTATGTTTTATATGTTCTTTGGGTTATTTACGTTATTGCCAATGATATTAAATAAAATTTGAAAGGTATGATACACAGTAGCAAAGAAAGCAAACTATAAATCTTTGAGGTATTTTATATTACTAATGCATGAGTGGTTTTATGGCTAGAGGAGGAAAATTATTTTTTTTTCTTTCCAAAATAATAACAGCATATTATGGAGATGTCACAGCCTTCCTGAATGGTGTGATTGAGGAAGAAGTGTACATAGAACAACCACAAGGATTTGAGGTGGAAGATGGAAGAACCCATGTGTGCAAACTAAAGAAGGCTTTGTATGGGTTGAAGCAAGCTCCCAGAGCTTGGTATGGAATAATTGAAAGTTTCTTGACAAGCTTGGGCTTTACCAAAAGTAAAGTTCATTCTAATATTTATCTCAAGGTTATGGATGAACCTGTCATATTGTTGCTATATGTGGATGATCTATTTCTGACTGGAAATGAGAAACAAATTATCGAGTGCAAGAAGAATCTCTCATCAGAGTTTGAGATGAAAGATCTCAAATTGATGCACTACTTCCTAGGTCTGGAAGTGTGGCAAGGCCCAAATGAAATCTTTCTCAACCAAGGTAAGTATGCTGTGGGAATCTTGAAAAGATTCGATATGTTGGAATGCAAAGCCATGTCCACTCCCATGGATTCCAACTTGAAACTGTTACTTGATGACTCTTCAGAGTTAGTGGATCTGATTCTGTACAGATAGATTATTGGGTCATTAATGTATCTCACGAATACTATGCCAGATATATGCTTTGTGGTAAACACCCTAAATCAGTATCTAGTGGAACCAAGATGAGTTCACCTGATTGCCACAAATCATGTGATGACGTACCTAAAGGGTATGATAGAATTTGGTCTATATTATCGTGGAGATCATGACTTCAGATTGTATGGCTACACAAATGTTGATTGGGTAGGAAGCGTATTAGATAGGAAGAGTACATCGGGTGGATGTTATTGTTTGGGATCTGCCATGATCTCATGGTTTAGCAGGAAGCAGTCAAGTGTGGCTCTCAACACAGTTGAAGTGGAATATATAGCTTCCTTCTCTGCTAGTTGTGAAGCAGTATGGCTTCAGAAGTTGTTATCAGGATTGTTTGACTTAGAGTTGGACCCCACTGTGATCCTGTGTGACAACCAGAGTTGTATCAAGATGACAGATAATCCAGTATTCCATGATAAGTCAAAGCACATAGAGATCTGATATTTCTATATACAGGATATGGTGTAGAAAGGAGTTATCAAGCTCGAGTATGTAGGCACTGATGAACAAGTTGCTGATGTGTTGACTAAACCTCTGTCTCGAGTAAAGTTTTAGTACTTCCAATACAAGCTTGGTGTAGTTCAAAAGGACCCTCCTCAAAAGGGAGAGTGATATGGTCGATGATGATATTTGGATACTGGTATCGATGTGGATACCTGTATCGATGATAAGATTGCCTATATCAACGAAAAGGTCGATGATGAGGATACCTGTATTGATGAGGATATTGTATCAATGAAGAGGATACCTGTATTGATGGGGATACTGTATCGATGATGAGGATACCTGTATTGATGAGGATACTGTATCGATGAAGAGGATACCTGTATTGATGAGGATACCCTATCGATGATGAGGATACCTGTATTGATGAGGATACATGTGTCGATGATGAGGTTACCTATTCCAACGATGAGGTTGATGATGAGGTTTCCTCATCCGATGGTGAGGTCGATGAAGTGGTACTTAGACTTTGTCTAAGAGGACTATTGGGATTGCATCGTCCCTAGACTTATGTCCTAAAGTGATAGGGATTGATCATCCCATAAGTGGATTAGGATTGCATCATCCTTGGACTCATGTCCTAAAGTGATAGGGATTGATCATCCCGTAAGTGGATCAGGATTGCATCATCCTTGGACTCATGTCCTAAAGTGTTAAGGATTAATCATCCTGTAAGTAGATTGGGATTACATCCTCCCTAGACATGGTGAGATGTCTTAATGTGATAAGGACTAATCATCCTGTAAGCTGATTCAGGATTGCATCGTCCCTAGACATGGTGAGATGTATTAAAGTGATAAGGATTAATCATCCTATAAGTTGATTCAGGATTGCATCGTCCCTAGACATGGTCAGGTGTCTTAAAAGGATAAGGATTGATCATTCTGTAAGTTGATATGGATTGCATCGTCCATAGACATGAGAGATGTATTAAATTGAGAGGGACTGATCATCCCGTAAGCAGATCAGGATTGTATCATCCTTGGACGTATGTCCTAAAGTGAGAGGGATTGATCACCCCGTAATAAGATCTTGTAGATTGCAGAGTATGCTACTATGTTGATGTTGTTGATCGAGAGGATCCAGATGTTGATCGTGATGATCTAGATGACAATGCTGTTGATCGTGATGGTCTAGATGACGATGTTGTTGATCGTGATGATCTAGATGACAATGTTGTTGATCGTGATGGTCTAGATGACAATGTTGTTGATCGTGATGGTCTAGATGACGTTGTTGCTGATCGTGATGACGTGTTGTTGATCGAGAGATCCATATGATGATGTTGATCGATAGATCTAGATGATGACGCTGTTGATCCAGAGATCCAGATGATGATGTTGATCAGTAGATCCAGATGATGAGGCTATTGATTGAGTGATCCGGATGATTATGATGTTGTAGCTAATCAAGTGCTGCAGAAGATGAAGACTCAATACTGATGATGCTAATGTTCCAGTATTGATTATGTTCCAGTAACTGTTTTGAGTTACTGATGATGATCTATATAGAAACCTTCCACTGATTTATAGATGTATCATGTATCATGTAGTCGATGACTCCTTGATCCTGCAGATGTTGTTATAAGATACTTCTCGCTAAGGGGGAGTGTTGAAATATTATAACTTCTAAGAATATTATATTTGTATTTTATTATTTCGGAGATGTTTGATTCCTCTGATGGGACTTTGTTATGTATCCGAAGATGTTTATTCCTCCAAGAGATTGTGGTAGCTAGGGTTATTAGATCTCTCATGTGAGGTCGGCCCTAAGTTAGTGGTTTAGGGGTTATTAGACTCTGCTAGGAGAGGTCAGCCCCATTAGGGTAAAAAGTCAGTCGGGAAACAAGTATAAGTAGAGGAGGTGTGTTCCTCGCTTATCCCATTCATTCATTCACTTGTGAGTAGCGCACAAGAGAGAGAGAGGTCTACATAGGAGGAGAAGGAGCTCTTGTTGAGGACTACATATTGTATTTGGTTGATTATCTATATTGAGGAAAGCTTTGCTAGGTTTTCTACCCCATGAGGGTTTCCCAGGGTAAATCTTTGTCTATCTTGTGATTGTGTTTCTTTCAGTGATATTTCTAGTCAAATTAGGCTAAACTTAACAAATGAAGATGATGGTGATGAAGATGATCAAGAGGATGATGGTGATGATGACGACAATGATGATGATGATGATGATGATGATGATGATGATGATGATGATGATGATGACGAAGATGATGATCATGATCAAGATGATGAGGATGATGACGATGATGATGATGATGATGATGATGAAGATGACGAAGATGATGATGATGATGATGATGATCAGGATGATGATGATGATAATGAGGATGATTATGATGATGACGAAGACGACGACGATGGTGATGATGATGATGATGGTGGTGATGATGACGACAACGACGATGATGATGATGATGATGAAGATGGTGATGACGATGATGATGATGATGATGAATATGGTGATGACATTGGCGATGATGATGATGACGATGATGATGACGAAGACAGTGATGATGATGGCAATGATAATGATGATGATAATGAAGATGATGATGATGATGAAGATGATGATGATGATGATGATGATGTTGATGATGACGATGTAAGTGAGGATGATGATGAGGATGAGGATGATGATGATGATGATGAAGATGATGATGATGATGATGATGATGATGATGATGATGATGATGACGAATATGATGATGATGATGATGACGATGAAAATGATGATTGTGAAGATGATGAAAATGATGACACCTATAAGGGTTAGGGGCTAATTTTATTTGACTAGACACTTTAGAGGTTAGATATATGTGGTTGCGATTAGAGGGGTTAAGGGATATATATCATTATGTGTTAGTATTTAGGAGTCTTAGGGGCTATACTAGTTTATGATTATAGTGGGCTGAGATTTATATTGGTTAGTTGTACTAGGGACTATGGATTGTAGTGGCTAGGGAACAATGGTCCAGGTTTTGGGGATTGAGATATAGGGATCATGGATTTATGGTTACAAGGATGAATATTTATATGTACATGAGGATAATGCAAGTTGGTGATTTTTTGTAATAGTATATCTCCTAACCCTTGTCGTGAAGGAGAGAAGAGAGGGGTGAGGGAGGGAGGAGGGATTGGGTAGAGTGGAAGAGAGTGGGGGGGATTGGGTGGACAGGAAGAAAGGGGGGGTCCAAATATTAGAGGAAATATCATCTTATTCAACAAAAATAGTGAATCAAAATAGTTTGGAACTTTTATGCCTAGGAATGAAGATTAGATTTTATAGAGATAGAATCAACGCGTGGGCGCATAGAAATAGGTGCACACATATGCATGTGCATGCCTATGTGCATGCACGAATCTATGTGTTCAGGCATCTATGCATGCACACATCTACGTGTGCACGCATCTACGCGTGCGAGCATTTGCACGCACGCATGTCTGGATTCAAATTATTTTGGCACCCTTGTAGGTTGGTATTAGCTTTGGATTTCCAAACCTTGAGGCTCGGTCTGATTTATGGCAGAACACATCAAATGCTGTAACTTCATGTTTTTCACGCTTAGTTCCGCATATGCTCCACTAGTGCACTATTAATGAAATTGCACACACTTGTCGAGCTCTGTGTGTAGATTCTAACTATATATTTTTTTAATAGATCTGTTGTTTTTTTCTATTTTTAATCATTTTTAACTGCACTCATGTCAAATTTGTAAAAAACATAGGTCATTTATTTGGACTATAAATTTTGATTGGCTTACATATTTCGAAAACAGAAAATAACCCGCACAAGAGTACAAGAATACCTACAAGCTAAAAAAAGGTTGATTGATTATGTTCAGGCCATGATATGGTCGACCAACACTCGACCATGTAGTTCTAAGGCTTCACTGACTTTCGTAATTTAAAAAAATTATAAAATTAACTTTTAAAATTTTGGAAAAATAGCCCCGCACAAGATTTTTTTGTTGCCTATGCCTCTACATATTTGTTTCCTCATAAATTGACAATTTACATAACAAACCGGTGGACCAACAAAAACATGTGCATTATGTTTTAGAGAAAAAATAACATACCAATCTTAAAATAATGAAATTTTGGGGTGGTTATATCACTTTTCCATAAATAAAACTTATTCATTCCGGAAGGTGATCCATTTTTCTACGTTTCATCTTTTTACGCCTAATTCGATAAAGTTTTGTAGGTACCTCTAATAATTCATTTTAATGATAAAATTTATGTTTTTATAGCATGTCATTGCAAGCAACATGTCATAAGTGGGTATCATTACTGTCACATACCCAAATTTTGAACATTTTATGTTGTGAGAAAAAACATTATGTTTTATGTTATTGTAAATTTTTATGATTATTGACCAAGTGGTGTGAAGGATGAATGTAATTAATTATTCTAAATATTTTATTATTAATAAATAAAAGAGGATACAAATATCCAAGGGAGGATGTTGAATGAGTGTCCACTGACCCACTAGGACGAATGGACTGGGGTGAGAGAAAACTGACACTTGGCAATATCATCAATTCACTTCTAGTTGTTGCAGGGGGAAACTTCCCTATTTTTATGGTCATGATCTCCAAGAAAGTGGAACTAAGCAGGTGGCTCAATAACTAAGAAGCTGAACAAAAGACCTAGGCATACTATTTATCACCCATTGAATTTAGTAGGAGGTTGTTCAGTTTTTACCCTGTGATAATTTCTGAAAGAGAAAAAGAAAAGAGCACAAGAGATTCGATGAGGGGAAAGCTAGGAAGTGATTGAGTGAGTTAAGAATGCATTCTGAACTAGTATAGATTTATACTGAGTTCAATATTGCTAAAGGCAGGAGTATTGTTGTTAAGTACTATTGCTGAGTTACAGAGGAATTTATTCCATTCTCAACACAACATCTCTGTCCTAGTGGTTCAGTGAACAGGCTTGGGGGTCCTAAGGCAAGTGATTTGGTTGTCTTCGGGAGAAGGTTGGGTGGAACGGGCTCCTTTGGATGTTTGTCACTCTCCGTTGTTAACAAGTTTTCATTGTGTTATCCTATGTATTTTCTGTCATATTAGTTTTTGAATAATTAAATTCTGAACTGTTATCCATTTCTAGAAATTGTTTTCGATTGATAGTTTATTTCTGACTGAATGTAGTATGAATGAATAAATACTCCCTTGTATTTTTCAACACACTGTTAAGTGTCGTACTCTAGTAGAGAGGAGTTAAAATATAAACAGATTAGCATGATTGGAAATATCTCAGATAGAACTGTTTATAAATAGCTGTATAAATGAATTTATTTTATTTGTAAAACTAGAAAATACTACTTACTGTAGGATTGTACAATCATTTCAAATATTGAAGTTATGTGTATTACATATATCTGGTCTATTATGAATTGAAAATAGAGTTTTACTTGAAGTCAAAGCAAATCATATTATTATACAGAACTATAAAATAAACCCTAGAATGTTATTGCAAATTTCTTAGTCTAGGATAAGTACTTTATACAATAATTATACATGCATCATTTCTATATTATTATATAAGTACACATAGGCCTTGAAACCTTAGCAAGAATAGAATTCATCTCAAAACTATAAACTAACAAAATAACTATGTAACTACCTACTTCTTACAATTATGCTATCATGTTATTGTTTAAAAATAAACCTAACATTGATTTTATAAGCAAGTTAGGGTTTATCCCAAACACATTGTTTTCAAGAATATTCAAGTTAGGGATATGCCCAACATCCTTTAAATAACAAACAAATTTACACATTGCCTTTATCATACCTAATAATATTAAAAGAAAACAAGCTATTTTATCAAATGTTGAAACATAAATCATAATTCGAACAACCTCCAAAACTAAGAAGATAAATCACATCATCAAAATATTTTTTTACAGAATTTGGAGCCCAGCATGTTATTGAATATCTGCACAGTTAAAACTCTAAAACGAATGAAGTTTACAACCCTAAACTCTTTTCATATACACGTTCATATATCAAACATTCATTGAATACAACCACTAATCAAAGCATAATATTTTATAAAGAAGTCATTAATACCACTTTCAGATCAAAAGTAATCTTTCGGACAAGGCCAAGAAGAGTATCAGGATCGAGACCCATTAAGGTCTGGATACTCCAAATAAAAATTACTATTTCTTCTTTTACACGTAAAACCCCAAACCCGAAGTTAGGGTTCACACAGAGTTTTAACTTTGTCTACTAAATAATTTTACAAACATAACAAATATTTTACAAGCTCAGCCGAGAAATTAAATTAATGAATATTCAAATAAACATTTGATCAATTTTTTCAACAGAGCCGTAAAGACTCCAATCTTTTTATCACACGATATGCTAATCAGAACGATTAAATAATGATGGCTTGGCCCATTTCTTCATTGCCACCATAAGTAAAGTAGAATGAAGCCATGAGTTCAGCAGGTTTATTCCTGTGGCTTATTTTTTTAAATATAAAACATTTGAATAACATAGTAAAACCAGTGCAGAATGTTAAGCTTGGGGCTTCTCCCAGTATCATCCAACGATTTCTAAGTGATTATAAAAACCATAAACTAATTCAAACACACTTGAAAACTTAGCAGAGGCTAATTAAACACTGAGGCATATAAATCTAGTGTATTCCCGAATACAAATTATTACCTTTTCCTTTACATTCAAAAAAATCAATTGTAAGGGTTCTACCTTAAAGCCCTTAAAATCATTTATCATTTCCTTTAAAAAAAACTAAAACGAAACTATACATTTACAATAGAGGGTTTACGTAATGACTAGCCCTAGGCTGAAAAACACATTTAAAAATATAATAAAGAGTAATAGGGTCATTTTCATGCCGAGAAGGTAAAAATACAAGAACAACGAGTATAGGGTTAAACCCTATACTTTTCAAACATCCTTTACAACCAAAAAAATTTCAAAAGTGATCTTCGTTTAAACAAATCCAAGGATACATCGGGCCAAAGCTACAAGGTATCAAACCCTTTGTAAATTCTTTACATTCTGCCAAAAGGCATAAACAAATGTCCAAACAAAATAGTAAGACCAAACACATTTACAACTGCAACTCAGAGCAGCTACAAAGACTGGCACCAATGTTTAACACCACCTTTCATTTTCAAGTCACATAATGGGAGTCCAGGGAAACTTCCCGAAGCTTTCCCATGAATCGTTGTTACCATGATTTTAAGGAGAAGACCATCACTTCATCCACGAAGCTCTATGGACGAGTAACCTTGCACTCATTCACCAAATCAAAACAATGACAAGTTAGCTACAACATCTTACGTTAACAATTAAAACTTAAACTCTGTTGAATGTTAAACCTGGGGTGAAGCTTACCTTCTTTATGCACTCGTTGCAGAGCTTGTAAGCTCAGACCCATGATCGAAACCCTGAGTGAAGGAGAAACCAAAACCTAGCTTCTCAGAATCCTGTCGGCCTCTTTGCCAAGCCAAAAAATGAATAATGAAAAAAGGAATAAGGTTAATGTTTTACGATTAGGGTCTTTCCAAGTTCCAATGCTAACACGTGATCAACTGCCACTTGGAACTCACCTTGGAATCCACTAAAAACTTAAGTTAATGGCTTTAATGATACTCTCTGTCGAGGCAAACCTTTCACGTATCAACCATAAATTCCACACCAAATCCTTAAACCACGTTACCATCGTTTAAATGCAAAGATGCATGACATCTCTTTACAATCAAATGTTTGACTCAAGATTCTATTCGTAATGATGGGAATTTGATCATGTTATTTCAAACAACCCTTATACAAGAGTTTATAAAGTTAGGCATAGTTATATATCTACATAGATAACCAGCCAAAACCATAGCTCATAGTTAGCATTAGTGGACTTAATAAAATCAATGGATCTTAGCATAGTTAAAAAGAATAATACATGCATTTTATTTCTAAAGGATAGGGACACATATAAATGTTAGTATATGCACGACTCCCTCATGGATACATTGGATTTCATACTATGGCATAGGCATACATTATCCTATTTTTTAAATAAATAAAGGAATTGGGTTCATAGTTATAAAATAAACAATTATGTAAACCTTTCCAAATTCAATTGAAGCAATAGATCTTTAAGATTAAAATTAACAATATATATACAAAAGGTGGAGTCATTGAAGAGTATAATTCTAGAGCTAAATGGATCTTGAATATTTATCATTTACAACCAAAATGTATATCTTAACACAGTACTACGTAGTTGAATCTATGATCAAGTTATAATTTTGTTCTCCAACTTTGAATAACTGGAATGAAAATCTCACTTGCGAACTTGTCATAGTAAAAAGTAAGTATGTTAGCTATTGAAAGCTAAGTAAGCCTCGGGTCACCCATACGACCCCTTCCAAAAATAAAATCAAACTGTTAGCATAAATAATGATCATTTAAAAGTCGACATTTAGAAGTATTTCAGAAGTAAAGATTTTAGTCGCATAAATGCACTATTAAGATATGACTTAAACACTTCAATATAGATTATGACATACTATAAGTATTCATCTTACAAATTATCGACATAGTGAAACAAGTTGATGACAATTAATGAATAAGTATGTGTCGTCTTAAACATAACTAATTTGTTATCAATGACTTTCATATCCTTACCTTACGATGCGCATAACAAACATTAGCATTAAATGTTGCATAGAAAAATTTTAAATTTTTGGTAAATTTTTGGGATGTTACATATGGTATCAGAGCGCAAGTTCAAATACTAGGCCCGAAGTGGCTCAACTCGCGCAATTAAAATTTAAAATAGAATTGCAATTACTAATTTTTATTTTATTTTGTTTTATGTTCAACACTTTATAAATTTAGTCTGCATGTATGGAAGGACCAGAAGAGTCAGTTGAGGGCAGGTCCCATAATAATGAACAAGGACATATTAATGCAAAAAATTTATTTGTTAAATTGAACGATAATTCATATGAATTACTAAGGACAGTCAAAGATTTAAAATCCTAAAATCTCAAGAGGAGATGAATCAAATCCTGTTGGATAAATTTCATAATAATGATAAGGATAAAAGAACAGAAAATCATTCTGAATCTGGAACCATGTCCTACCAACATAAGGATAAAAAGTTAAAACTTACTAATTATGACAGCAGCTTTTCTTCTGAATTTTATGAAAAAGTACGCAGGAAAAAGCACCAGTATTTGAGTGATAGTAGTGAAAGTGATTGCTACGCTAAAAATAAGAAGTACAAGCCATACGAAGAAATTTATGGAGAATTCAAGAATATTAAACCACCAACTTTTAATGGAGAAATGGAAAAGAGTAAGGAAACCGAAGCATGGCTGTCGAGTATGAATAAGTAGTTTCAAATTTACAACTACTCAAGTCATTCAAAAACTAGAATGACAATTTATAATCTGACTGCAAAAGAAGACATATGGTGGCAAGATCTGAAACGAGTAAAAGGTTTAAAAGAGAAAAATGGAAACTGGAGTAATTTTAAGAAGTATTTTAAAATAAAGTTTTTGTCAGAATGATATTATGACGAACGAGCTAAAGAGTTTTATGAATTAATGTTGGGTTCCATGGATATGAAGGAATTAAGCAGCAGGTTTTTAAATTTGTTAAGGTATGTGCCTTACATTACTGAAGAAAAGGCTAAGGTACAGAGATTTTGGAGTTTTTCATCCTCTCATATAAAGGACAGAATTGAGTTTGATGATCCTAGAACTCTTGAAGAGGCCATGAGAAAAGAAAATATATATTATGAACAGAACAAAAAAAGGGAAGGCATACCAAGCTGGAAAGTAAAAAGGCCTAATAATTTTGAACAAAGGAAAAAGCATTTTTATTTTAATCGCAACTTTGGAAATAATAATTCACGTAATTATTCTAACATAAAATTTCAAGGGAATAATTCAAGAGGTAATGTACAATTAAATTTTACAGCTACAAGAAATAGAGATCCACCTAAAATTTTTGTTAAAAACAATGAACAGAAAGAACCTGTTAAATGTTGGGATTGTCAGGGACCTCACTATTCATCAAACTGCCCACTCAGAAAGATGATCGTCAACAACATACACACAATACAGGAGGAGGCTACTGTTGGTGACCTAGCGAGGGAAATGCCCAGAATCAATGCAGCTTAGGAAAACAGACAGGTTGATCATCAAACTTCCATGGTTGAAGTAGAAGGTATGCTGAAAGATAAACCCATTTCTATTTTAATTGATCCACGATAAAGTCTTAACCATGTGTCACCTGAATTAGTAAAATGTTGCAATCTGAAAATGGACAAGTTTGAAAAGTCATGGCTGGTCGAATTAGCTACTGGGACTAAAAGAAAGGTAACTAATTATGTAAAAGGGTGTGAATTATTAATGAATCAGTTTAGGAATCATGTTAAGCTGAATGTGTTACCTTTAGGTTCTTACGATGTTCTGATTGGAATGGATTGGTTGGAATTTAGCATAGGGTAGTGTTAAATTGTTTTGAAAAGACTTTTACTTGTTTGAATGATAAATGTGAAACTATAACAGTACAAGGAATTCCTAGAAAGACTTTTGTTAGACAAATTTTTGCTTTGCAAGTTAAAAGGGCTGTTCGTAAAGGGTATAAGTTGTTTACTGTAAATGTAATTAATGACGAATAATCAATTGAGGAAGATAAGTTAAAAATGGAACACATGTTGAAATATTGTAACTTCAAAGAATATTATATTTGTATATTATTTATTCCGGAGATGTTCCATACCTCCGATGTGATTATACTATAAAGCCGGAGATGTTTATTCCTCCAAGTTGGTTGTGGTAACTAGGGTTATTAGACCCACCATGTGGGGGTCGGCCCAGTCAGTTATAATGGGGTATTTAACCTAATGGTTAAATACGAGCCTACATGTACTTGTGTAAAATACATATCAGAGTAGTGTATAAATAGAGGAGGTGTGTTCCTCATTTGATACACTCACTCACACACTTGAGGATAGCGCACTTGTGGAGGAGAGGTCTGCTATTGTGGAGGAGGAGATCATGTCTCAGGGTTTCATCTTTGTATATTGCTGGTCATCTATATTGAGGAAGCTTTGCTGGGTTTTCTACCCCATGAGCGTTTCCCAGGATAAATCTCTGTCTCTTGTGTTTATGCTGTGCTTGTTGTTTCTTCAGTGATCCTGTATATGCTATTATTGTGAAATGGAATATAATGCTGCTATTTTCTGTCTTAGCATATTGAATTTTAACATGGTATTAGAGCTAACCTGAAGGAAGACAAGGTATGGCACTAAAGACACTTGCTTTACTTACGACAATTTGAAGGTTAGGGTTTTACATAGCAAAAACCAGTCATCGTAGAAATTTCTCTATAAATCCGTTTTGGCGAAGTTTTCGGATCTGAAATTTTTACAGGACGAATCTAAAATCACCAGGTACCTTGTGTCCAAAGGACAACCTCTAATTCGTTGTACTTTGTGATTTATGATCTGTACAATATAGGGTTTCTGCCTCTTCCATATCTGAGTCAAAATCAGGTGACCTTGGGAAAAAGGTCATAACTTGGGCTAGGAAGCTCCAAATGAAATTTCGTGAAAAGTGACAGGTATTACACAGACTGTACTATCTCAGAAAACTTTTTCAGAGGCCGAAGTTGAACCAGTGACACGTGGCACGCCGTACAAGTTCGCTTTCCTGTATTATCCCATAAACAGGTCACGTTGCGACACTTGGCATAACTCTCTCTCAGAGAATCCAATTGAGGTCAGACCTATTAGGATGGAAATACAACAGGCCTAGCTATCTCAAATTTTTTTTTCAGAGGCCGAAGGTCAAACAGTGACACGTGGCACGCCGTACAAGTTCGCTCTCCTGTATTTTCCCAAAACAGGTCACGTTGCGACATTTGGCATAACTCTCTCTCAGAACATCCAATTGAGGTCAGACCTGTCAGGATGGAAAGCTAACAGGTCAGGCTATCTCAGAAAACGTTTTCAGACCCTGTGGATCAAAAATTTCGGAGTTACACCAGAAACAATCAGGTACATATTTCTGTCAAAACAGAATTATTTTTTGGTACCTTCATTCATGGCTTCCGGAATTTAGGGCTTTGAAGAAAGTTGGAATTTTTGTAATCGGAGACCACGGCTGGATGCTACTCATAAAAATAGAAATTTAGAGACCAATATCAGAATTTTTGGTTGGGCAGAAGGCCGGGCTTGATTAGACCCTAGTTCGGGACTTTGATCAGAAAAGTGGAAAATTAGGGCTTCTGTAAAAATGGGAATTTTTGAAATCTGTGACCACGGCTGGAAGCTCCTCAGAAAAATAGAAGCTTAGAGCTTTGGATCAAACCTTTTGATGGGGCAAAAGAGTGGGCTTCATCAAACCCCAGTTCAGGGTCACGTTCAGTGAATCCGAAAGTTTCAAAGGCAAAATTGAGGAGTAAAACTTTGCAGTTTTCAAATTCTGAATATACCAGTTTGATCAGCTCATCAAGGCGCATATTTCTATCTTTTCGGAAGTTTGAAATTCAAAGTTTGAATTTTTGGGTTTCTCTGACAAACCCATATCCAGCTCCAGGTCCAGTTCTTGCAAATCAAGTGGATTGGGTTAATCCTAGAAGAAGATGGATTGGTCACCTGCATAAGTGAAGAAGTTCCTGTCTCAGAGGGAGATGAGGATAAGGCCTTACATAAGAAGAATACAAGCGATCTCGACAGGTATGACTCATCGAGGTATGTTTCGATATTTGTCCATGATTAAGTTTATGGTATGTTTGTCTTCAGGTTATTACAGTTAGTACAATTTTGATTTTAGATTTGTCGTATAACCTTAACAAAATTATGAATGCATGATAGAAGATATTCATTGGTTAGGGTGTTGACACTTATGATTGTACTAATGCATTATGATGTTGTGTGAGGTTGATGTTGTCTGCTAACAAGATACAGGTACATCACAAAAGACAAATCAGGTTCCATGACCATGAAAACATGAAGACAAAGACTCATCCATAATCTTTGTTCTACTTACGAGGTATGTATGACTTTGTTATATTATGCTTAACCTATGAGACATGCAGGTTCTAGCTCAGGATCTCTAAATCATTGAAGAGATTGTTTAGGTGTGTTGTACATAACCAAGTAGGTATACTAATCCAGGTATGTTTCCCATGAATCTTACCTTGTGTTAGGATCCCTTATATAAGTATACTTGGAATGATTGGTTATGCTTATTCATAAAGTTAGTAATCAAGGGATTATGCATATTATATCTTTTATCTTGATTGATGATATGCATGAGTAAAAGAAGACTTCCCTGAAATCTTGAATACTAATGTTTATTAACTATAATCATGACTATACATTCTCAAGATTATTTAGAACTATAATGTTTTGATAACATTTAGAACATACTAATGGGTGTATGTTTGTGAGGATGACACTTCAACATGCACAGTGGTACATAATGAATAGAAGTTCAAAAGACATACAGAAGATCAAGCGGGAGGCAACCACACAAACATAAAAGATAAGTATTTGAGTTGTTATTTGAAATAGTAAATGATATTGCCTGTAATAGGTTGTATGCATATTTGTATTCCTAGAATATATAATGCTGAGTATAAACATTCATAGAGCATTGAACAGTATACTACTAATGTGCATATGATTGGTAAGTTGGACAAACATTCCATTGTTGCTTGTCTAGAATGAAACCTCTTTGCTGACATGCCGAGAGCTATGCACACTCTCGATAGTATGTTCTGGTAGAGATGGAAGGAATCTAGATAGCCACTGTATGCATACAAGATATGGGAAAGTGTTGTGCCAAAGTATTGGTCAAATTAGTTGCATAACTATGTAAATGATATCTGTATGCATAATAGGTTATTATGTCAATATGATTTGATGATTATGAAGTATTACTAATCCTGTACTTAATTTTGATTTGTAGGGAAAATCATGATGAATGATGAACAAGCGATGGATGTTCAACAAAAGGATTTACAAATCAATCACACTATAGAAAGCTTATGGTTAAGAGATTCTCTTAGAAAGAGGAAGAGAATCATGATGAGATGTTTTGACCATTCTCTTAATAATGTAATCAGGTTCTGTATGGGTTCCCAGGATCAGTAGTCAATTGATGAGGTTAATGATCATCATGGGTGATGTGGATCTCAACCCTTGCTACAAGGTTGAATATGGCTTCTATACACATATGACATGGATGCAAGAAGAAACTCACCATAGAGTTCGAATGACTTTGAGGCTCATATTAATAGACCCATCTGACGAGAGATGGCACAGATAGATATGCAGAAGATCACTCAATACAGAGTGTGAATAATGGACAATTGACAGCTTCATGAAAAAGCTTGGGATTTACCAGAAGTAAAGATGATCCTAACCTTTACCTAAAGGTTGTGGATGATAAACCTATCATACTATTATTATGTGATGATGATCTCTTTCTGACAAGGAATGAGAAACAGTTCATGAAAATGGCTGCAGAAATAAAAATGAAAGATCTCAGATTAATGCACTACTTCTTAGGTCTAGAAGTATGGCATGATCCAAAAGGAATCTTTTAAATCGAGGTAAGTATGCTGTGAAGTTTCTAAAAAGATTTGATATGTTGGAGTGTAAAGCCATGGTCACTCCCATGGACTCCAACTTGAAGTTATTTAATAACTCATCAGATTTAGTGGACCTAACCCTATATAGACAAATCATTGGGCCAATGATGTATTTAACAAATACTAGGCCAGATATATGCTTTGTTGTAAATACCGTAAGTCAGTATCTAGTAGAACCTAGAAAGGTTCACTTAATAGCTACAAAGCATGTAGTGAGGTACCTAAAAGGTACTTTAGATTTTGGTCTATGTAATCTTGGAGGTCATGAACTCCATTTACATGGTTACTCAAATTCTGATTGGGCAGGAAGTGTCTCAGACAGAAAGAGTACTTTAGGTGGATGTTATAGTCTTGAATCTACCATGATCTCATGGTTTAGCAAGAAACAATCTAGTGTGGCTCTCAGTACTACTGAAACAGAATATATAGTTGTCTGCTCTGCCAGCTGTGAAGCAGTGTGGCTTCAGAAGCTATTATATGGAGTGTTTGACTTAGAAATGGATTCCACCATGATTATGTGTGACAATCAAAGCTGCATCAAGATGATAGGAAATCTTGTATTCCATGATAAGTCAAAACACATTGAGATCCGATACTTCTATATACAAGATATGGTGCAGAGAGGAGCTATCAAGCTCGAGTATATAAGCACTGAGGATCAAATTGATGATATCCTGACCAAACCTCTGTCTCGAGTAAAGTTTGAACACTTCCGAGACAAGCTTGGTGTAGTTTAGAAGGACTCTCCTCGAAAGGGGGAGTAGCACAGTATCCGACATCAAGTCTATCTCATCAATGATGAGGTTACCTATTTACTGCACTTAGTTACCTAGAATTATTTAGATTTAGGACTCTTATATTCTTTTGATGATAGATGTATACATACTTTTGATGATTTTGATGATAGATGTATACATGTTTTTGATGATGATGATACATGTTGAGGTTATACATGTTTTGTTGATGATGATACATGTTGTGGTTATACATGTTTTGATGATGATGATACATGTTGTGGTTATACATGTTTTGATGATGATGATACATGTTGAGGTTATACATGTTTTGATGATGATGATACATGTTGAGGTTATACATGTTTTGTTGATGATGATACATGTTGTGGTTATACATGTTTTGATGATGATGATACATGTTGAGGTTATACATGTTTTGTTGATGATGATACATGTTGTGGTTATACATGTTTTGATGATGATGATACATGTTGAGGTTATACATGTTTTGTTGATGATGATACATGTTGTGGTTATACATGTTTTGATGATGATGATACATGTTGAGGTTATACATGTTTTGTTGATGATGATACATGTTGTGGTTATACATGTTTTGATGATGATGATACATGTTGTGGTTATACATGTTTTGATGATGAGAATACATGTTTTTGGTATACAACATGTGAAGGGATTGGATCATTCCTGGACTTCAGTCCGAAAGAAGAGCCGTAGACGTATGTCTTCGAAAATGAAGTTCTTGGTGAACATGTGAAGGGATTGGATCATTCCTGGACTTCAGTCCGAAAGAAGAGCCGTAGACGTATGTCTTCGAAAATGAAGTTCTTGGTGAACATGTGAAGGGATTGGATCATTCCTGGACGTTAGTGCGAAAGAAGAACCGTAGACGTATGTCTTCGAAAATGAAGTTCTTGGTGAACATGTGAAGGGATTGGATCATTCCTGGACTTCAGTCCGAAAGAAGAGCCGTAGATGTATGTCTTCGAAAATGAAGTTCTTGGTGAACATGTGAAGGGATTGGATCATTCCTGGACGTTAGTCCGAAAGAAGAACCGTAGACGTATGTCTTCGAAAATGAAGTTCTTGGTGAACATGTGAAGGGATTGGATCATTCCTGGACTTCAGTCTGAAAGAAGAGCCGTAGACGTATGTCTTCGAAAATGAAGTTCTTGGTGAACATGTGAAGGGATTGGATCATTCCTGGACGTTAGTCCGAAAGAAGAACCGTAGACGTATGTCTTCGAAAATGAAGTTCTTGGTGAACATGTGAGGGGATTGGATCATTCCCAGACATCAGTCCTAAAGAAGAGCCATAGACATGAGGTCTCCGATAACTGAACGAAAGGACTGGATCGTCCCTGGACTTCGGTTCAAAACGTACACGATAGGACTAGATCGTCCCTGGACCTCGGTTCAAAATGTACGTGACAAATCCTAGAATTGCTCTAGGTTACATCCAGCATGAAACAGGGCTGGCTCTGTAGTCGTGATACATCCAGCATGAAACAGGGCTGGCTCTATAGTCGTGATACATCCAGCATGAAACAGGGCTGGCTCTGTAGTCGTGATACATCCAGCATGAAACAGGGCTGGCTCTGTAGTCGTGATACATCCAGCATGAAACAGGGCTGGCTCTGTAGTTGTGATACATCCAGCATGAAACAGGGCTGGCTCTATAGTTGTGATACATCCAGCATGAAACAGGGCTGGCTCTGTAGATGTGATACATCCAGCATGAAACAGGGCTGGCTCTGTAGATGTGATACATCCAGCATGAAACAGGGCTGGCTCTGTAGACGTGACACATCCAGTATGAAAGAGGACTGGCTCTGTGGTGGTAAATCCTAGATCTGATCTAGGTCACATCCAGTATGAAAAAGGACTGGCACTGTGGTTGGGATTAGATCGTCCCTAGACATGAGACTTGTCTTAAAGAGATAAGGATTGATCATCCTGGAACTTGATCTGGATTGTATCATCCATGGACCTATGTCCTAAAGAGAGCAGGATTGATCATCCTGTAATATGATCGTGTGATGACGATGCTCATGATCGATGCTGATGATCGTGTGATGACGATGTTGTTGATTGTATGATGACGATGCTGATGATCGTGTGATGACGATGTTGTTGATCGTATGATGACGATGCTGATCGTGTGATGACGATGCTGTTGATCGTATGATGACGATGCTGATCGTGTGATGACGATGCTGATGATTGTGTGATGACGATGCTGATGATCGTATGATGACGATGCCGATCATGTGATGACGATGCTGATGTTCGTGTGATGACGATGCTGCCGATCGTGTGACGATGATGCTGCTAATCGTGATATGACGATGTTGATGATTGTGTGATGACGATGCTGCTGATCGTGTGATGACGATGATGATGATCGTGAGATGACGATGCTGATGATCATGATGTTGATGATCGTGAGCATCCAGACGTTGATGTTGCTATAGTTGTTCAAGTGCTGCAGAAGATAAAGACTCAGTACTGAAGATGTTGATGTTCCAGTAACTGGTTGAGTTACTGATGATGTTAAGAAAGCTTCCAATGATTTATAGATGTATCATGTATGATGTTGATGACTCCTTGCTCGTGCAGATACTGTTATAATATCCTTCTTGTTAAGGGGGAGTGTTGAAATATTGTAACTTCAAAGAATATTATATTTGTATATTATTTATTCCGGAGATGTTCCATACCTCCGATGTGATTATACTATAAAGCCGGAGATGTTTATTCCTCCAAGTTGGTTGTGGTAACTAGGGTTATTAGACCCACCATGTGGGGGTCGGCCCAGTCAGTTATAATGGGGTATTTAACCTAATGGTTAAATACGAGCCTACATGTACTTGTGTAAAATACATATCAGAGTAGTGTATAAATAGAGGAGGTGTGTTCCTCATTTGATACACTCACTCACACACTTGAGGATAGCGCACTTGTGGAGGAGAGGTCTGCTATTGTGGAGGAGGAGATCATGTCTCAGGGTTTCATCTTTGTATATTGCTGGTCATCTATATTGAGGAAGCTTTGCTGGGTTTTCTACCCCATGAGGGTTTCCCAGGATAAATCTCTGTCTCTTGTGTTTATGCTGTGCTTGTTGTTTCTTCAGTGATCCTGTATATGCTATTATTGTGAAATGGAATATAATGCTGCTATTTTCTGTCTTAGCATATTGAATTTTAACAACACATACCAATTCTAAAGGACTTTTCTGATGTATTCCTGGAAGAAATTCCAGGCTACCTCCAAAAAGAGAACTAGATTTACCATTGAGTTAGTACCGGCAGTGGTACCCAACTCAAAGGTTCCTTACAGAATGAACATTCTGGAACTTAATGAACTTAAATTACAACTAAAGGAACTAATTGATAAAAATTATATAAGACCAAGTGTGTCTCCGTGGGGAGCACCTATTATTTTTGTTAAAAAGAAGGACGAAACTTTACGATTATGTATAAATTATCGTCAGTTGAATAAAATGACCATAAAGAATAGATATCTGTTGCCCCGCATTGATGATCTATTTGATCAATTGTGCGGTGCAACGATATTTTATAAGATAGATTTAAGGTTAGAGTACCATCAAATCATAATTAAAGATGAGGACATCTTTAAAACTGCTTTCAGAAGTCTCTATGGGCATTATGTGTTTGTGGTGATGCCTTTTGGGATAACCAATGCTCCAGCAGTTTTCATGCGTCCAATGAATAATGTTTTACATAATTACTTGGATAAATTTGTAGTGGTATTTATTGATGACATCTTAATTTATTCTAAGACTAAAGAAGAACACGATGAACACTTAAAGATAATTTTAGAAGTGTTAAGAGAATATCAGCTTTACACTAAATGCAGCAAATGTGATTTTTTCAAAAATAAAATACAGTATCTAGGGCATGTGATATCCAAGGATGGAATCACAGTAGACCCAGACAAGATAAAAGCAATTAATGAATGGCCTACCCCTAAAGATGTAACTGGTGTACGATCTTTTATGTGAATTACAAGTTACTATCGTAAGTTCATAGAAGGATTCTCACGATTAGCGAATCCTATAACCTCCTTACAAAACAAAGGTAAGAAATTTGTTTGGGATAAAAAAATATGAAGAAAGTTTTAAGAAATTAAAAGAACTGTTAACAACCACACCTATTCTAAAAATTGTAGATCCAAACAAGGATTTCATTGTTTGCACGGATGCATGTAATGATGGATTTGGAGGAGTCTTAACACAAAAAGGTCATGTAATTGACTATGAGTTCAGAAAGTTAAAAATTCATGAGAAGAACTATGCAACTTATGACTTAGAGTTTTAGCCGTAATACATGCGTTAAAGATGTGGCGCCATCACTTAATCGGAAGGAAATTTACACTAATGACACATAATAAAGGCTTAAAATATTTATTGGATCAATCAAATCTAAACGCGAGGCAAGATAGGTGGTTAACTTTCCTTAGCGAGTATGATTTTGAGATTCACCACATTAAGGGAAAAGATAATAAAGTTGCTGATGCATTAGGCAGAAATGCAAGATTAAATTTTGTGGCAGCAATCAGTACTTATAAAATTGATTCAGAAAATCATATTAAAGAAGGAATGAGAATGGATGAAAAATATCAAAAGTTACAAGAAAAAGTTGCTGAAGATAATTCTGAAAAATTAATAACTGATTTCAGAATTGATGAAAGAGGATTAATGTTGTATAAAAATAGAATTTATGTGCCTTCGTTGAAATTAAGTTGCTAATTTTAAATGAAATACATAAAATTCCTTATTCAGGACATCTGGGTTACCAAAAGATGATAACCGTGTGTGATGTACCTGCAATAATGAATTAATGCAAATACACGAGATATCAGAAATAATATAACAGAATCGCTTTTATATTGATCACGGGCCACTTCGAGGGGGCAACCTCCTTTGAGCAAGCTCAATACAATTAACTTCACGGTGCCTTCAATGACCTCAACACACACTTATATACTAAGTCTATGCCCAATACTAATGTCCCCGAGTGAATTTCTCATCACAATTATAGCAAAGCCCTTTTTCTCGGCATGCCTGCATTTCTATTTCAGACAAATGCTTGATAGGAGTTGGTTGAGGAGCAGGCGTGATGGGAGGTCGTTGGGAACCCATATTTCTGAAGGGAACAAAGGTGGGTTTGGAGCGTTGTTGAGCTGCGATCTTGTCCTCAGCCAACTTAGCCAACCCTAGGACTTCCATCATTGTGTTGGGACAAAACATTTTGACCTCTGAGCGGATTTCATCCTTGAGACCACTGATAAAACAACTCCTGTAGAATTCATCAGACAATCCTTCTGTGTGATTGGCTAGTTTCTCAAATTCCATCTGATACTCTCTCACTGTGCCAGTTTGGTGAAGTTTAGTGAGTGCTCCTGTGAAGTCGTCAAAAGCACTAGGACCAAATCGTGGCAAAATGAGTTGGCAAAAATCTTTCCAGTTTGGCTCGGGATGAGCTTTGATGTACCAACGGTACCATTGAAGGGCTTCCTGTTCCAAATGAAAGGATGCAAGTGGAACTTTCTGAACATCAAAAGTATTATGCAGACTGAAATATTGTTCTGCTCGATATATCCATCCAGTCGGATCAGTACCATTGAAGCGAGGAAAATCAAGCTTCGGCCCACGAAAAGTGCTAGAAGCAGAGAACCCGGTGGCTGGAAAAGATTCTGGCTGTCTGGTATTGTTCATGGCTGAATGCTGAAGATGGAGGCTGAGAAATTTTTCATCCAGATCTTGGAGTTTGGTTTGGATCACTGCAAGTGCTTCCTCCATGGTGTGTGCTTTTTTTTTTTTTTTTTCAGACTGGAGCGGCTACGGCTCGGAACGAATCTGGAACAACGCCGAACGACTGGATCTGGAACGGCGTGCAAAATGGATCTGAAACAGTGCAGCAGTGATCGGCAATAGTTCAGCTGAAAGTAGATATAGACCCCAGGTATGTGCGGCTTCCTAACAGTTCAGGGTTTTCACTCGGCTACCAATGCTGTCTGACGGCTTGCGTATTGGGGCAGTACCCCTCACTCCACGGCTCAGGTAAAACTGATAACCGCTTTGCCACAAACGACAGCTCTTGGTTTACCTCACGGGTGGGAACTAGTCAATCAGGTAGGGGTCGTTGCCCTTTTCGCTTGGCAGGTCCTCTCAATGGCCAGCTACTTCGGGGTTCCTGTGGTACTCCTCACAATGAGTTTTAGGGCTTATGCCCAAGTACTTCCCACAGTTAAGCGGATAGGGATTATTCCCAGATCCGAACCTGCAACAGAAAAAAATTTGGGCAGAAATTCCACCCAATGTTCAAAAACCGGATCTATATTGCTCAGAATTGCTATTATAGCATGTTTCCGGAACTGGAACAACCACTCTGCTTCTACCCATGAAAGCGGAATAGAAATCTGGGCACTCGGTCAAAAGATTTTCTCCCTGCAATTTCCGCGGCCGTCACCGAAATTCTGAAAAATTGCTGATTTTAAATCTGCGATATCTCCACTTTTAGAACTCCAAATGAGATGATTTTTTTTTTGAAACTGCGTATTTTTGAAAGAGGAATTCAGATATGCAATTGGTTTCTTCTGATTTTGTGCAGAAAGTTGCAGAAATTGATCTGAAAGTCACCGCCCAAAAAAAAAAAAAAAATTCCCACTTGTGCCAAGGAAAGTGCTCTGATACCAGATGTGATGTACCTGCAATAATGAATTAATGCAAATACACGAGATATCAGAAATAATATAACAGAATCGCTTTTATATTGATCACAGGCCACTTCGAGGGGGCAACCTCCTTTGAGCAAGCTCAATACAATTAACTTCACGGTGCCTTCAATGACCTCAACACACACTTATATACTAAGTCTATGCCCAATACTATGAGTCAAAACCATGGGACATTAATACTACGGGACGACTTACAAAGCATATGCGTCCAATACTATGGGTCAATACTATGGGCTAATATAAACTACGGATCAACAAATACTACGGGACGACTTACAAAGCATATGCATCCAACAATAATATACTAACATAGTAAAGAGAAGGGTTGACATAGGTTCCTAACACCGTGTTGAGGAAAGATTACTTTTGGACAAACATGAAAAATGAGGTAGTTGAATACATTGCTAGGTGTATGGAATGTTAGCAAATAAAGGCTGAGAATCAAAACCCAACTGGACTATTGCAACCACTACTAGTTCCAAATTGGAAGTTCGAAGGGTGAAAACATGATGTTGGGAAACAATTTTGGCTTGTTTTCTACAAACAAAACTGCTAAATTTTTATGTTTTTCAACTTTGACCTCTTCAAACCCATATCTCTCTTAGGAATTTCAACTTGAAGTAAACACAAAGTTTTTACAGAATTGAATTAGCTTTCTACTTGTATTTATTTTTATTTTTTTATGGACATATCGTGGGACAAATTTGTTGTCAACCAATGGCATATACTTGAAAATTTTAGGTACGGATAATGAATGACCTTTGTTGACAACATTTTTTTGATAGATGGTTATTCATTTTAGGGAAAACAATTGTACGCTCATAATCGACACACACTACGCTTGATCTTGGACTAAATTTTGAGTTTTTTAAGACTTGGAAACTATTTTTTATTATTTATCGAAACAACATATATCCAGAAAATGGTGCATTATCGACACATGTTTTTGTCTTCACATTTTTTTTCAAATGTGACTCTTATTGGAAAAACTAAAAGTACCCTTTTGAAGAGGATGAGCCAATCATGATCTCTGTGAAATTTCAAATTTTTTGGTGTTGTCTTTGTTATGATGTTGAATTTTCATTTCGGGTGATTTTCAAAGTAATAAAATTCTTAAGGGATAAGGTTTATAAAATAATTATTAATAATAGTAATTCAAATCGAAATGAAACAATTATTATATCATTGGAAATAGATTCAAAGATGAATCCATTGCTACCAAGTCCGACAATTAATACTTAAAATTTGCAGGGGTTTGGGCTTGGCGAAGTTGCAGGTTTTAGAAAGATGCCTGATATTTTCGCAGGTTTTGTTGACCATAAACTCTCGGCCGAAAAATACCTTCCAAACTCTCGGCCGAAAAATACCTTCCAAACTCTCGTCCAAGAGTTTTTTTGAAAATACAACGCAGTGATTGGTTCAAACTCTAGGCCTAGAGTTTTTTTAAACTCTCAACCTAGAGTTTGAACTCTCAAAACTCTCGACCTAGAGTTTTTTAAAGTCTTAGACGAGAGTTTGAGGTTGAATTTTTTTCCCCTGTTCATCCGCGCGCCCTCTTGTTTTTTCACTCCGTTTCCACAGAATTGTTTCCTAGCTTCGCGTTTTCACCCCAAAATAATTAGTTGATTTTATAAGTGGTTTACCTAAAAATCAGAAACAGAATGATTTTATAATTGTAGTCCCAGACAAGCTTAGTAAAGCAACCCATTTCATACCTATTAAAACAAGCTACAAGGCTGCTAACATTGCTAAAATTTTTATGAAACAAATTTTCGTTTGCATGGGAATCCAAAAGTTATAATTTCTGATAGAGACTCTCAGTTTACAGAAAATTTCTGGAAGTCTTTATTTAAAGGTTTAGATAGTACTTTAAATTTCAGTACATCATTTCATCTGCAAATGGATGGGCGAAAAGAAAGAGTTAATCAGATTCTTGAAGATATGTTAAGAATGTATGTTAAATATCAACCAGGTAAACAGGAAGAATATTTGCATCTTGTTGAGTTTGCTTATAATAATCATTACCATGCTTCAACAAAACTCAGTCCATTTGAAATTATGTATGGCAGAAAGTGTAATACTCCTATTTCATGGAGTAATCTAGTTGACAGGTTAATGTTAGGACTTGAGTTATTAAAATAAATAGAACTCACTGTTAAACAGGTTCAAGGTAGTTTGAAAATTGCACAAGATAGACATAAAATTCATGTAGATCTCAAAAGAACTCAGAAAGAGTTTCAGGTTGGTGAACATGTCTTCATCAAGGTAAAACCTAAAAAGAGCTCCTTAAAATTAGGAAGCTGTGCTAAAATAGCACCAAGGTATTGTGGACCTTTTGAAATACTGTCCATGTTTGGACCAGTGGCATATCCATTGGCCTTGTCACCAAATCTTAAAGTACATAATGTATTTCACATCTCTCTTTTGAAAAAGTATTTTCATGATGCTACTCATGTGATTAATTGGAATGATGTACATGTGGAACCAGAAGGATATTTTCTGGTGGAACCGGATTGTATCCTCGAGAAGAGGAAAATTTTTATTTGTAATCATACCATTGGACATGTAAAGGTGCAATGGAATCACCTTAGTCCAGATGAGGCAACCTAGGAATTGGAAAGTAATATGTGGGTGGCATATCCAATTCTGTTCCAGGAAGACTTAGAGGATGATGAATAAAGAAACATCGAGGACGATGTTGAACTTAAGAGGGGGTGTTTGTCACATATACAAATTCATAACATTTTATGTTGTGAGAAAAACATTATGTTTTATGTTATTCTAAAGTTTTATTATTCACAGTGTGAAATTTGATGTTTATTAAGGTTTGGGTCGCATTGTGATGTTTATCAAGGGTTATGTGGCATTGCGACAATGTCCAAGATTTGAAATTTGATGTTCATCAAGGTTTATGTCACATTGTGATGTTTATCAAGGGTTATGTTGCATTGTGGCATTCATCAAGGGTTAGATGCGACATATTCACAATGTGAAATTTGACGTTCATCAAGGTTTATGTCGCATTGTGATGTTTATCAAGGGTTACGTTGCATTGTGGCGTTCATCAAGGGTTATGTCGCATTGCGAGAATTCTCAATATGTGACACATATATCGACATAACCCAAGATGCGACATATTCACAATGTGAAATTTGACGTTCATTAAGGTTTGGGTCACATTGTGATGTTTATCAAGGGTTATGTTGCATTGCAACAATTCCCAAGATGTGAAATTTGATGTTCATCAAGGTTTATGTCACATTGTGATGTTTATCAAGGGTTATGTTGCATTGTGGCATTCATCAAGGGTTAGATGCGACATATTCATAATGTGAAATTTGATGTTCATCAAGGTTTATTTCGCATTGTGATGTTTATCAATGGTTACATTGCATTGTGGCATTCATCAAGGGTTATATGCAACATATTCACAATGTGAAATTTGACGTTCATCAAGGTTTATGTCACATTGTGAGCACGTCCAACAAGTGGGTGAGGGGACATCCAGATGAAGCTTCTTGAATGTGCCATTAACGACGAGAGAAGGAAGGCATCCAGGCGGGTTAACGCATGTAATGCATGGTACCACGTCGTGGGATCCCATGTCGAGGATCCTCCAACACGTGTCGTCCAATTGCGGTGGTGGCACCCGCAACTCGGGATATTTAATTAATTATTGAATTACAATTAATTAAGTAATTATTATATTTTTTAATTTATTGAATTACAATTAATTAAGTAATTATTATATTAATTTTATTTACTAAAATATAATTAAATAATATTTTTTATAATAATTATTATATTATAAATAATTAAATAATTATATTTTATTGAAAATTATTATAAAAAACATTATTAACATGTCAAATATATCATATGTTAATAAATATCTCTAAAATATATCAGAATATTACACATATCTCCAATATTAATGAATTGATAATGTTAATTAATTATAATATAATAATTAATTATTTTAATAACAAATAATTACTTAATATATTATTAATTATTTAATTAATTAATATCAATATTAACTAAATAAAAATATTAATTAATTATTTAATTCATATTATCATTCACTAAATTATTTTATAACTCTTTTGTTTAATTACTTATTATAAAATAATAGTAGTGCTTATTTAATAATATTGTTTAATTGAACAATATTATTAATCAATCAATTAAAATATGGATTTCATTAAAATCATTAAATAATATTAATCTATTAATATTTTTAATTACATAATCATTAATTAACTAATTAGATAATATTAATATTAACTAAATAACTATAATATGAATTAAATTATTATGTTTAATTAATTATTATAAAATAATAATATTGTTTAATTAAATAATGTTATTAATCAAACAATTAAATTATGTATTTCATTATAATTATTAAACAATATTATTCTATTAATATTTAAGAGATATGTATAATTCAACAATTAATTAATTATTCAGTTACAATTAATTTAGTAATTATTATATTAATTTTATTTACTAAAATCTAATTAAATATAATTAAATAATACTTTTCATAATATATTATTATATTATAAATATTTAAATCATTTTATTTTATTAAAAAATGATTATAAAAATTTTTATTAACATGTCAAATATATCATAATGTTAATAAATATCTCTAAAATATATCAGAATATTGCACACATCTTCAATATTAATAAATTAATAATGTTAATTAATTATAATATAATAATTTATTATTTAAATATCAAATAATTATTTAAAATATTATTAATTATTTAATTAATTAATTAATATTAATATTAAGTAAATAACAATACTAATTATTTAATATTATCATTTAATAAATTATTTATAATTATTTAATTTAATTAATTAATATTAATATTAACTAACTAACAATATTAATTAATTAATTAATTAATATTATCATTCACTAAATTATTTTATAATCATTTGATTTAATTACTTATTATCATTTAATATTAGTGTTTAACTAATAATATTGTTTAATTAAACAATATTATTAATCAAACAATTAAAATATGAATTTCATTAAAATCATTAAATAATATTAATATTTTTAATTACATAATCCATAATTAATTAATTAGCTAATATTAATATTAACTAAATAACTATAATACAAATTAAATTAGTTATAATTATTATCTTTAATTAATTATTAAAAAATAATAATATTGTTTAATTAAATAATGTTATTAATGAAATAATTAAATTATGTATTTCCTTAAAATTATTAAACAATATTATTCTATTAATATTTGAGAGATATGTGTAATTCAATAATTAATTAATTAATTATTGAATTACAATTAATTAAGTAATTATTGAATTACAATTAATTAAGTAATTATTATATTAATTATATTTATTAAAGTATAATTAAATGATATAATTAAATAATAATTTTATAATTTATTATTATATTATAAATAATTAAATTATTTTATTTTATTAAAAATTATGATAAAAAACATTATTGACATGTCAAATATATTGTAATTTTAATAAATTTATCTCCAACATATATCAAAATATTACACATATCTCCCATATAAATAAATTGATAATGTTAATTAATTATAATATAATAATTAATTATTTAAATAGCAAATAATTATTTAATATATTATTAATTAATATTAATATGAACTAAAAAACAATATTAATTAATTAATATTAGCATTCACTAAATTATTTTGTTTAATTACTTATTATAAAATAATAGTAGTGGTTAATTAATAATATTGTTTAATTAAACAATAATATCAATCAAACAATTAAAATATGGATTTCATTAAAATTATTAAATAATATTAATCAATTCATATTTTTAATTACATAATCATTAATTAACTAATTAAATAATATTATATTAATTAAATAACTATAATATAAATTAAATTATTATGTTTAATTAATTATTATAAAATAATAATATTGTTTAATTAAACAATGTTATTAATTAAACAATTAAATTATATATTTCAATAAAATTATTAAACAATGTTATTCTATGAATATTTTGGAGATATGTGTATGTGCATATTTGTTACTAACAACAACCACATTAATAATATTATTAATGTGTTTGAATACGCCCATATACACATACTTTTCATATTAATGTTTTTTTCCTATTTAGTATGTGTCCCATTTACCCATAATATTGTTAATATGACTATTGCTAGTATAATGTGTACCTTTATAAATGTACAACATATGCATACCTCAAGCTGATTTGTTTGCAGCTTTTTTAAAACAATTTGTATTGGGGAGCTCTTTGTTAGTCTATATCACTAAGACTTACGAAAAACGTTCGACAATGAGTATGGAGGATTCCTTATAAAAAAAGTGGTGTAAGATTAGCTCATAATGTGATACTTTGAAACCAATTATTTTTCCCTTCTTTCATCCAGGGAGGATTGCAGTTTTTTTGTTAGTGTTTTCTAGCCTTTATGGACCGTGTCAAGTATTGGCTTTTTATAAATGAACCATTTAGCTTCCCATTTTTGGGCTTCAATATTGGGTTTTGGGACGTGGGCGCTGTTCAGCTGGATTTAAAACTGTACATGTGGTAGTTCTCCAACATAGCCTTGTATCGTGGCCCACAATATGCTTCTTGCACATAGCATCGCTGTAAAAATACTTAAGACTAAGTACCAGGTACCCATAATATGTCATCTCTTAAATATAAGCTTTTAGAATGTTATAACTGCTTTTCAACAAGAGCATTGAACTTGATTCCAGGAATGTTGAAAATAAATTGCAGGGAAAGCAGAACTGTTCGATAGGCATACCATTCATATCGGACCGGATTGGATGGTGCCATTCTCGAAGTCTTTGCTTGATCAATTGTTTGTTTTTGGATTACCCAAAGGTTTTTGGATCCAGGCAGTTTACGAGGAGATTAGTTCAAGATCGCTTACCACTGTTTACTAGTCAAGAGGCCAAAGAGTTAAAAGGGTCTTTCCATCTTCCTGGTCTGAATTATACACAACATATTTCACTATCAACAATCCTCATCCACCAAATCCTCTCCATACGGATTGCATTCTTGACGCCCGTGCTATTCTATCATGTAAGAATAATGTAGTCCCATCCATTCAAGAATGGAAGCTTTTCATATTTTTATTTACACTTCTTTATGGCTCAATGAAACATGATGTAAAGAATTTTTTAGCGAAGTAATTTTCTTGATCTTGACATGCTTTGCCGCAATTCTTCAACATATTTTTGCGATAATGTTATTGAATTTTAACAGACGTTTTCTTCTAATTATTTTTAGTCCTTACTTTTTTCTGGAAGAAAGATAATTAAGATATCTGGCTACTATCTGACTACTCTGAAAGTTTGGGTTGTAATTTTGTTTTGTAATAAATTTTTATAGGTGCAATAAGAAAACTTATTTTAGTTAGAACCATAATACCATAATTTGAGTATTAATTAAATATATATTTAAAAAATAAAAAATGTAAAATTTCAACAACTAACAACTAGTTATTAATAATTATTTTAATAAGAAAGTATGAAATTGAATGGTAATTTTAGTATTTAAATAATTAAAGTTTGGGTTTTTTAAATTGGTTTTCAAAATTTAATTATATATGGGTTTACACTAAATCGAATATTCTAATAATTAGAATTTGTTTTAAATTTTCCAAATTAAGTTACTATACTTAGAACATTTTTGTGAGAAGGTTTGGATCAATTAGGTTTAAAGGTAAAGCTCTTAGTATTGAAACCTTAAAAGAAGCTTTGTACATTAGCCATTGAAGAAAGTCTTTGTAAAAAATACTAACTTGTTTTATGGGAAACTCCTCCTCAAACTTTGTCTTTAAAAGAACGAGATAAGTGTTAAGAATTGTAATCTCAATAATCGTAAGTGCATTAATTAGTTGAGTTGTTAGTTGGTTATAGTTTGACTCCACACTTGGTTGTCTCATAGTATTTTATGTTCCATAGTATTGGACAGTAGTATTGTTGTGATGTAATCTTATATAAGCTTATGGTTAATAATGAGAAGGCAATCAATATGCCCAATTTTGTTCCTTCTTTTACTGTCTTAATATTTTAAGATGGTATCAAAGCACATGGCCTAATCCATACTTGTATTTGGGGTAAGCCTTTTTTCACATAGTGGAAAGCACCATCCGATCTCACATCTTCTAGAGGTTGCATATTGAGATGAGAACACATGAGCGTGGAAGAGCATCTTCACAGCTTTGGGGCCAAATCTCTATTTTTTTATTTTATCCTTTGGAAGGGGAACTGTGTCACCCTTCCACTGAAGCACAACATTGATGCACCTACAGTTAAGGGAAAGTGCGGCACTTACACACTTGTTGTTCAACCAAAGTGCAATGATCATTGTTCACTTACATGCATTTTTCCCAATGCACTCTATGATGCACTATGCTCGCAAGGCAAGTTGTGGAACTGTGTTTCAAAGATAGTCATACAAAAAAGGACCACATCCATTTATCAAATATTTAGAACCAGTATTGAAGAGAAATTATTGCTGACGCTGAGCCAAAATATTGGACAATGTTCCAACATTGTTCAAATCCGATTGAAGAAGATTGAGTCTTGCAGAGATCGATCCAAGAAGAGCTTGTGTAGAAAAGGGTAGAGAAGATATGAAGTTTCCATAAGATTTTCCATCAAACTTTCCAAGGATTTGAAGTATGAAGGACCATTGATATCGAGGAAAACCAAGAATATTGAATCTTGAAGATGGTGCTAGAAGAGCTACCAAAAAAAAATTGAAGAGGTAAGATATCTGTTAACTTCAATAAGGTCATGGAAGACCTTTGATGGAACCAATTATGGTCAATGGGAAATAACCATAAGGAATGTTTTAAGGTCACTATATTTGTTGCATTTTGTAGTTGAAGAAAATCATATTGATCTAGCAGAATTTGAGAATTTGACTGAATTAAAGAAATAAGATAAGTTGTTTGCTTAAGTCTCATACAAAATAGTATAGATTATTCCATCTTTCATAACATTGCAGAAGTTTATACTCCAAAAGAAGGATGGGATATACTGAAAGTTGAGTTTAGTGACAGGAACTAGTTGTAGAAGAAGATGACTTTGCAAGCCACCCAGGAATCCCACAGTGAAGTGGAAGACAACTGAAAAAACTGTGTTTATTAGGAATCCAATGATCAAGTAAGCCCAACAAAGCTTGTTGATCTAGCTCTGTTGTTTGTTGACAATAGTGAAAACAAACATGTCAATGTAAGAGTCTCGAGTGATGTGAGTGATAGTCTCTCAAAGAAAGAGACAGTTGATTTCAGCATAGAATTTACACCACCAGAGAGTTCATCAAAGAACCTGAAAACCAGAAGTTTGAGGGAGCTATATGAGAAGACTCCTATTATTGATGAGAAACTATAGTATGCTCTGTTTCCTTGTCAACCCACATGTTTTGAGGAAGCAGTAAATGATGCACAGTGTGTTAATGACAATGAGGAAGTAACAGTCATTGAAATAAGAGAAGAGAAAGATGTGAATGCTCTCCAACAAGAGCTAAAAATCATTAAAATAAGAGAAGAGTAAGATGAGGAACAAAAAGACGTGACTCCTCTTGTTATAGGTCAAATCTGCACTTCTTTGTCCGTGATCACATTGCCCTATTGATCACACAAAAGGACATAAAGGATTGAAGAGTTTGATTGACCTCGATGATTTGCTTGCTAGAAGTACACTCTTCAACTGAAAATATGGTAGTTTCTCATGATTTTACCACATGTACGCCCCTCTCTTCATAGTATACCAACGTACACCTTGAGAAAATACCCTACTTTGCTCAAGGACAACCAGCATACACATCTCCTAAAATGTTGTAAATGCATGTTGTAAAGCACAGAAATTACTTCCTGTACGCTACTCTTGTTGTATGAAACCCGCGTACATCTTAAGATGAAATCAAAAATATATTAATTTGATGAATTGAGATTAGCTGAAGTTGGTTGTACAACATCCCCAACCTCCTAATTCAACCACCTCTCGATCCAAACTGCCTACCTTGTCCCATAAATACAAGGAGGACCCATGAGAGGGGTTAGACTTAGAGAGATAGAAAGTTTGAAAACCTTGGAGGAATGCTTTGAGTACTGTTACGCTGGAGGAATTCCCAAGTCAGAGTGAAGAGCAGGAGCCCAGGATCCGGTTGCAAAAACATCTCTACACGTTAGCCCAGGATTGGGTTGCAGAAACATCTCTACACGTCAGGTATATTTTACTGATTCATGTTTATTTGACAATAAAAAGGTCGAAAGACCCTTCCTATCCCAGATCGAATGTCTACTAGATTGTATATTAATTTGGATTAATATTTTGTTATATTTGATGATCAAGTTGTTTATGCTTTCATCATATTTATTATATCCAAGATACACTGAGGAAGGTATCTTTTGTGTTGTAGGTTCTTCAAGCAGAAGAGCAAGTAGGAGATCAAGCGAGAGACCAAGCGAAAGCTAGGACCAGTCGTCGAAAAGAGGTATTTATCTCAATCCCGATCTCTTTCTTTTGCAGTAACTAAATGCAATATAATCAATGTGTTTACTTGTCAACCCCTCCTAGTTGGTAGTGTCCATCTCCTAACTATAGGGTATAAATCCTGAACAACAAACTATGTGTGAGGTCAGAGGGAAACGATGGACGACTGTTGAATAATGGGAATACATCAATGTCTCTTATTCGACAGGTTCCTAAAGTGTTCGACTTCAAGTCCTCTTATTCACACTTGTTGGATCTTACTAGGTACCTTGGGCCCCATCATCATTATCGATGGAAGCCCTCTCGTTTGTTAATGGTATATAAACGATACCCCCCATGTTCGACTTCAGCTGATTTATTCGCATGGATAGGGTTTGTACCTTTGGTTGTTTGGATGAAGAACTTGGGACTCTGATAGCATCACTATATTTCTGTTATCGCCCAAGTTGCGCAAGACTAAGCCTCACTCATTTTGGCTCTTCATCAGACATAGATCTAGTTTGTTGTTATGGCTATGATCTCTCATTTTGACATGGATCCACACTTGTATTTCAGTGGCCATGCTATATATACATATTCTAGTTATGTATTAGAGATCATGTTGTATCATGCTACACATCTATATGATGTCAAGATTGTAATTGCTCGCTGACCTTGATTGTTGTTTCAGGTATTTTTGTTACTTGGTTTTCCAGTTTCTTGTTCCTCCTCTGACTTGGAATTATAATGTATTTCGGCCATCGTTTTCCTCTGACTTCACACATAGTTTGTTGTTCAGGATTTCTACCTTATAGTGAGGAGATGGACACTACCAACTCGGCGGGCTTGACAGGTAAACACATTGATTATATTGCATTTAGTTACTGCAAAAGAAAGAGATCGGGATTGAGAGAAATACCTCTTTTTGACGACTGATCCTAACTTTCGCTTGGTCTCTCGCTTAATCTCCTAATTGCTCTTCTACTTGACGAACTTGCAACACAAAAGATACCTTCCTCAGCGTATCTTGGATATAATAAATATGATAAAAGCATAAACAGCTTGATCATCAAATATAACAAGATATTAATCCAAATGAATATACAATCTAGTAGACATTCGATTTGGGAGAGGAAGGGTGTTTCAACCTTTTTATTGTCAAAGAAACATGAATCAGTACAATATACGTGACATGTAGAAATGTTTCTACAATCGGATCCTCAGCTCCTGCTCTTCACTCTGACTTGGGAATTCCTCCATCGTAACAGTACTCAAAGCATTCCTCCAAGGTTTTCACACTTTCTATCTCTCTAAGTCTAACCCCTCTCATGGATCCTCCTTGTATTTATGGGACAAGGTAGGCAGTTTCGATCGAGAGGTGGTTGAATTGGGAGGTTGGGGAAGTTGCAGAACCAACTTCAACTAATCCCAATTCGTGAAATTAATAGATTTTTTATTTCATGTTAAGATGTACGCGAGTTTCATACAACAAGAGTAGCGTACAGGAAGCTACCTCTGTGCTTTACAACATGAGTTTACAACATTTTAGGAGATGTAAGCTCGTTGTCCTTGAGCAAAGTAGGGTATTTTCTCAAGGTGTATGCTGGTCTACTATGTAGAGAGGGGAGTACATGTGCTAAAATCATGAGAAACTACCATATTTTTAGTTAAAGAGTGTACTTCTAGCAAGCAAATCATCCAGGTCAATCAAACTCTTCAATCCTTTGTGTCATTTTATGTGGTCAATAGGGCAATGTGATCATGGATGGAGAAGTGCAAATTTGACCTATAACACCTCTCCTAGAAGAGCTGAAAGATATTCATGCTTTTAGCAATTTTGACAAAATATGTAAATTGGAAGCAACATAAAATATGTTGAAACAAAAGAAGAAGAAGACTTGCACTATGTTCCATTAGCAATGAAAAACAATAAAACTATTTATTTTGCAAAAGCCAAAGAAGATGGTGAAGAACAGCTACTTAGCATCAAGTTCAAGAAGACAAAGAAGAAGTAGTCCAAGTACACACAAATGAAGAAAGTAAAGATGAAGTTTTTGAATGAAATGTAAGCCTAGGTGAGACACCATGAGGCCTCCTTTTGCATTGATAGTGTTGAATATTGTCCCAGTTGAGATTAATGAGGTGTGTTAAGAATTGTAATCTCACATGTCCACTACCAATCATAAGTGCATTAATTAGTTCAGTGATTAGTTGGTTAATTTGACTAGGACACTTTAATGTCCCATAGTATTTTATGTTCGATAGCATTGAATAGTAGTATTGTTGTGATGTAATCCTATATAAACTTATGGTTAATAATGAAAAGGAAATCAATATAGCCACTTGTATTTTATTCTTTTATATCTTTTCATATTTTAACACTAAGAATATGATGGTAAGTCAAAGCTAAGAGAATGAATCTTAACATTAAATCAGAAATTGATTTATTGGAACTCTTATAACATATGAAACTAATGATGCCATGGATGCCCTAAGAGTAGCTATCTTCAATGAAGATAATATTGTCTTACTCTAAATATTAACATCTTCTCGGAGAAATTTTTTATATTTCAGTTATAATTATAATAAGAAAGAATCTTCTTATATTCCATGGAATTGTTTTTAAGGATTGAAATAATATAAGTATTTTTAAATATAACCGTACAATTTTTTTAAGGATTGAAATAATATAAGTATTTTTAAATATAACCGCAGAATTTTTGTAAGGATTGAAATAATATAAGTATTTTTAAATGTAACCGTAGAATGTCAAGAACTCATTTGACAATTGCATAAAGATTTGACAATGGTATAGAGATTTGAAACATATTTATAATGTAAACTAATTTTGTTCGACACTAGTTTCAAATTTTAATTAACATTATGAAAGGAATCTACTATCAATATAAATGTCCAAAAATTAGAATTAACATTGTTTCATGTTAATTTTTGGTGTATAATAGTATCTTCCATTTAATAACTATTTTTTCTATTTAACAATGTTCTCTTTACAGAGATGGAGATAGTTTAGACTACAAAAATAAATTCAATATTCCCAAAACTCGAAGTTGCTTCTTAACCTTGTTTTGATAGGTGCGGCCAAAGAAAAAGCAGGGTTTCAGAATAGCAATGCATAGGCACTGGAAGTGTTAGGGAGCAGTCTCAGGTATCGTACTGATGGACAGGCAAGAGCTTCCTTTTTTTCCTTTCACTTCATTTGCATCTCCATTTCCATCGTTAGGTTATTCTTGTTCTTGCATTGGATTTTAACAACTAATTTGTAATTATAATTACAATTTTCTGTCGACTTGTGTTGGTTACATGGTAAAGCAAGGGTGTTTAGTACCTTAATCAGGCTTATCAATTTAAAATCCACTAAGCATCCATCTCACGCTATAAAGGCTAAGTGCATGTCATGCACATTGATAATTGGAAGCATCTTAAACGATTAAAATAATGACAACCTCCTAACTAGTTATATATTCATTACATCCATTTTCATGTTGGGAAGAGGTACATTCCAACACAATGATAACACGCATCCAAAATCCAAAATCCAAAATCAGTGCATTTTCACATTAATTTTCAATCTTGTAATTAATATCATTACATCTATATATATTTATGTCTTTGAATTTAGGGTGTATTAAAAACTATGTTTTTATGTTTTTTTCTAAATTGCATTATCATGAAATAACTGTAATATACAGAGCCATTAATTATGATATTAGTTTTAAATATAAAATAAACAATTATAAAAAAAATGATGCATGAAGAACTCCATTAATTATGATATTAGTTTTAAATATAAAATAAACAATTATAAAAAAAAAATGATACGTGAAGAACTTTGGATAACTAACCGTTATTAACTCACAGCCAGTTTATAAACACCAAAAAAATGGTTGATTATCTCAAATTTCATAAAATATTCCATCATATTCACATAATCACACCGCATATGACGACTAGTTTGACATTCCATCTACGGATTAAAGCTGTTCATACACGCAAAACATGAGATAGAAACTAAATTAAGATAACGATGTTCAACCTAAGATGGACAATTGATATAATCAGCGGAGAGAGTCTAATATAAAATAACGATGTTTAACCAATATTAGTGAGCAATGGACGATTGCAAAAATCTGCACTGTATAATGGAAGCTTAATAGCTTTATATAATATGAAGAATTCAAACGCCATATTGTACAACCACGACTTTAAAATTTGGATGAGCACTTATGGCGCCAGACAGTAACCGGCACAAATATATTTGAACTTAGTATCATTAAGCACTGCGATAAAATCATTTTTGACAGACAAGCGATAAAAAAATCTTTTACAGACAAGTGTTTGGATGCAGTATTAAAAACAAAAACAATGTTTATTAGATCCACAAGTGTTTAATGCGTCAACGTTTAATAAAAGCACAATTAAGACAAGAGGCACATACGTGCCTACACGGATAGATACAGTTGTGGAGGAAGCGATACAAGTTTAATTATGTCTATGTGCCAGGAAGCGGGCCGGGAACTATCCCAGTAGGGAGTGGAAGTGATAATCGTCATGGCCGATATTTAAGACATTCTTGGACCAACTCCCAAAACAATATATTAATAGAAAAAAAGTTGTACATTCTATAAGACTATAAAAGACTACATGAGCCATTCAAGACAAAATACAATTTCATAACCTGGAACATAGCAGGTAGCATCGTTGACTACAATAACATCTTTTCCATCCTTGCAGTTTTATTTCCAACAACAGGTTTCCCAGTTACGGATACACCAGTGGCAGATGTTGCCTTCTAGCGGGTGTAGATAAAGATCTTGTACCAGCAGATGGTACCTTCTACTGGCTGCAGATAAAATTTTGTAAAGAGAAAGGTTTGTACATACCAATAGACAACTTCTACAAAAGAGCAGATAACGTTTACTTCTACAGGTAGATTGAAGGAGAGTCTGGTAATATTAAATATCCACCGATTGAGTATGTACATGAGTATTAAGATTGTCCACTTTTGCATGGAGGAAGATAGAGAAAATAACCTCATTATCCCAAATCTATTTTATAATTATATATCTTTTATGCCTTCAAAAATCAAAGATGTTAGAGCTGAAACAAGATCAAACTAATGCTAACGTTCCATATAGCATCAGTTGATCTTAAAAGACTTTTAATAAAATGACAACAATCTCATAAACAACCCGATTTATATACTTCCTGATGTCTAAAAGGGCGGGGGACTGATAAGATGGGTTCACCTTTATAAGAAGAAATATTAAATTAACTAATGAATAGTATATAAGGAGAAATTGATAGCACCTCGTTATCTAATTTACTACATATTGATAGCAAATCCTATATATTTAGCATATCTTTAAACTGATAATACATGGTTATCATTATCTAATTTAATATATATATCAAGATGTTAAAAACCCAAGGAAGTGGTTAACATATTCACAATGAAAAATACAAGTGAGAAAGACATTATGAGCAAATGAGAAATGGAAAAAAAGAGAGGAAGACACAACAAGGATATTAGTAGTATTCATGAGAGATAACATGGGAAGGAAATGCCCATTAATACATCCAATAGAAATAATGTGGAAAAGAAGGTAAATAAATATGAATTCATATATATAGAAATAGTTGTGGAAAAGATAAACAAAATAAGATAAACAAAGTAGAATTCTTGAAATATATCATGGAGTAAGAATGTTCACTACATACAATAGAAGTAACTTGTGAAAAAGATAAAGCTAAGAATGCAAATAAAGAGTGTTGGAGGTTATACTATGACTATCAAATAAGCACAACATAACTATGATTCTAAGAGAGGAAGTTGAAGGTATTCACATGGTTCATTGAGGAGGATGTAAAACCCATACATCAAGAGGAATGCATGCTAGAGTGGAATTTAGGGAAGGATGCAAGTAACCAACGCATTTGGGTCATTTTTTGGAGTGGCAAACCAAATATTGAAGAGGTTAGAAGCTCATAAGTTAAAAATAGGGATACATGATCAATGTGACACATGGAATGTTGAATGTAATGATATGGAATTGTAGGGGATGGATAATAGTTTGGGGCCACTAGAAAAGGAAAAAGACATGATAGTACTAGTTGAGACTTATGAACACAAAAATTACAGAATTCAAAAAATTAAAGTACACAATATATTATTAGCTTGAAAATAAAGATCAATTAATCATAAAGGATAATGAGATATTAAGTAAATCATTAAAAAGTGTTGAAATACAATATAAACTTGCTGGAAAAAAATTGATTGAACGCCTAAAAATACAATAGAGAAAGACTACAACATTAATAATACAATAGAGAAAGACTACAACATTAATGAAAGCATGAACTAATAGTTAAAAATTATATGTCAACCTATTAAAAACATCACAAGCCTTAAAAAACATGTGGCACACAATGATAATATTAAAACATGAACTAATCGTTAAGAATTATATGTCAACCTTAAAGACATCACAAGCCTTAAAGAAAATGTGCTACACAATGATAGTATTGGAATTTAATAAGACAATACTTAAACCCCAAATGGAAAGTTTTATAGGAATGACATACAACTTATCACTCATTGGAGATGAGAGGATTGGAAAATAGAATCATTAGAATATTGTAGTGAGAAAGCTGCACACTCTAGTAAAGTGGTTTTACATAGATGCAAAGTGTATAAAATTTTATATAATGGATTCCACCAGTGGATAGGGTATGTATCACACATATAATGATCAAAGTGTATTAGATGATGTGTAAACTATATGCAATGCAAATTACAAAGAAAGCGATCTTATTTATGGAGTTAGCTATAAGGATGTGGTTTATATGGCTATATATGGCTAGTGTAAGATCTCCTACTTCCTCAATTATGCTCTAATATGGATCCACTTAGTGGTTCTCTCATCTATGGAACAATACATAATACCATAAGAATGAAATCCATTCTTCTCTAGTGGCCCAATAATTAACAATGTCATAAAAGCCATCTAGAGTTGTTTTTAGGGTTTTTGCATGCCTCAACTCTAGATTAGGGTTAGGGTTTTGGACTCTATAGAAAATGTTATTCAATGTAAAGTATACACATGACTAGTTAGAGATATGTGGGGAATGATAGATGAGATAGAATCCACTTGGTATGATGGTGGTCAATAGGAGGTCAAATTGCGAGAGGGATAAGTGCATCATATGAACTTTGATTAATCCCATGGAGATATCTCTATGACCTCACATGTTACTAGTAATAGCCACATTAATATATTCAGCACATTTTATAGGGGAGATCATTATTAATATGATTGTTGCTAGTTCATTTGCAATGGTCTCAACAAACCATCTTTTTTATTAATAGTCTAAACAAACCATCTTTTTTATTATTAATTTAAAAAATTATAAAAAAATAGTTACAATTGCATATATTAGTTAATATATTAATTATGAGAAGTTACTATTTGACCAAAGATTATATAACATGAAAACAAAAAATCTTATAAAATTTATACTATTTTTCTTTCACTTATTAAGGCATTTACTCCTAACAAGCCACTCTGGTAGTAACTAAATTCAGTGCTGAGTTCACTTACTAGTAGTTCACTAAGTCTACAGTCATTAAACAAGTTGTATTCAAGGTTACTATAAGTTGATTTTCATGTCATCAATGATAACAGACAAACTCCACATGATTGAAATTTGAAAGGCCGATTTAATGTAGAGTGGAATCAAGCAACAGTGGAGTAGAAAGCTCTAAAAATCCCAAATAGGCAATTATTATGTCATATGGAATCATATACCGAGATACCTAAAATTGTCCATGCATGCCATTAGAGATAAAAACCCATATGCCTAGAAAAAATGGTCTTTTTTCTCATCATGTGCGTCAGACGGGCAACGATTCTCTGCTCCGGCAGTCGCTTCGATTTCCTTTTCTGTTCATCATAGGTCAACAGACAAGGTATTAGAATTAACTGCTTAGTTGCTTGAGAAAAATAGTCTTTTCGAAAAACCTCTTGTCGCTTCTTATATAATGTTTTAAATCAAGAAAATGTTGTCGCTTCTTATATAATGTTTTAAATCAAGAAAATGTTAAAATAAGTACTGTGTTGTACTATTTAGAATTTTATTGTAGCATTTTACCAATTAAAGAGGACAGAGGAATAACAGGAAGATTCTCGCAGTTGCAGATCTCGAGCATGTAACCATCAGGATCATGAAAGAAAAGTTGGACGACGTAGAACCCTTCATCTTCCACAACACGTTTTTCATATTTTATTTCCATTTGTTGCAGTTTCTTTTCCACTGAAAGAATATCTGGACACTGCAAGAGAAAAAATAACAGTGATAAGCACAACTATATACTGAAGTACATCCTGCTAGAATAATAATTATAACAATCTCTCAAAAGGTGACCATGGGAGTTTATAGTAAACCTGAAAAGAGATATGGTTATCTCTTGGATCGATCTCAGTTTTCTCAGGGAGGTCATCGCAAGACCTGCACTGCAAGAGATGTATCCCCACACCGTAGTTGAATAACCTGGAGCGCAATAATATAATTTTACATCCGTCTGAAGCATACGTAAAATATTATATGCACAGCACAGTAATGTTGCCTAATTGCAAATATCTTACCAAGCTCCTTCAAAGTCGAATGAAGATGGCCTCCTCACTGGCTGAAATCCAAGAACATTCTCGTAGAATTTCGCAGAAGCCGTGACAGATCTGCAAACAAATGAAACGTGATTAAGGGATACCAAAGGTAAATGTTGGGAACATGGGATCTGATCTGCCTTAGCCATCCTATCACTCAATTCCTGCGATCTCGTTGTTGCTTTTCACAGAGTCCACAAAACGGAAATAATTTGATGGCTACCAACTTTCACAAACGCCTTAGACTGTTGTCAGTGCATTGCCAAGGTATCTCCTTATTAAAGTTATCAGTAGTCGAAGTGTCACAACTGGTTGTTGACCTAAACCACTACCTTTTCAGATTTTGGCTGATTTGCTTGGCATTTATTTTTTTGTCACTTTCTATACAAGTCTGTCTGAATGGAGACGGCTCCCTGCATCAATAATTTTCAATACAAGTCTGTGTGACTGGAGATGGCTCCCTCCACATATAATTTTCAAAGGCCGGGGCGCATGGTTTTTTTCCACAAACAAAGACATAGGTTAGGTTAATTTGGTGCATGGCCATGGGATAGTTGTTTGGGTGGAATGTTCCACAAACAAAGACACCTCATACATTAATTTGGTGTTATGGGATACTTTGGTGTTTTTTAACCATGGAACAACAACCTCCCAAAAGTATATTTAATAGTTAGTAAATCAGATATTTTAATTTGATATTATAGAACACTATGAAAGATTCCTTTATCTCACAAACAAAAACAAAAACAAAAAACATTTCTTCAAATAATTAGATAATCTTAAAATTAAATTATTATAATTATTATTAATTTAATTTAAATGCTAAAGTTTAAGTGTACATGTACTTTACTTAGATTACTTTACTTCGTTCCCATTTTAACTTATGACCTCCTAAAAGCAAACATATATTATTAACACTTGAAATGTAACTTTATGATAATGATTACTCTCATACAAAAAACATGACCTGTAAATTTATTTTCTTTAAAAAGTTATAATTATTTTTCAAATGTTAATAATGCATTAATATGTAAAAATTTATTAAATTAATGACTAAAATGCTATCATAACGTTTTCCATTCACAAGCATAGGTCTTGGATTACACAACTATACATATTACACCAACTAAATCAATGGAATATACAAGGTATTTTTTCCATTCACACACTTCATATTTATGCTTGTAATAGTTGGCTTTTATCCTTTGCCATAATTATTCAAATTTCAAATAAAATACTTCATATCTCAATGCTTGATAAGCATTAGCTATGAACAAGAACTATTACATTACATTATTTTATTTTTATTTTTTTAGAGTATAGTCATTTTTTTAATTTTTAATTTTTTAAATTATAATCACTTATACTATGAAACGAGAACTTGATAGAGTTCTCGTTTTTCTCTCTTAATTTTAGTAGCTATTTTTACCCCATTTCAAAAAGGGTTGATACGAGTATCACACATTTTCATTTTGAGGCATTTTTTTGGGCCTTTGACATATTTTTGTTGTAAAGTATTTTTAATTTCTATTTTCAAGTGTGTTTTTTAGAAATTTAAGAAAAAAACATACATTTAGAAGCTAGCTATAATGAAAAACACATGCATTTTCAAAATTTATCTTTAAAATTTAATCATAAATAAGATATTTTTATGGAAAAAATAGTAAAACAATCTAGAAAATAAGACATTTAAACCCATTTTTAACAATGTTTAGACATTTTGTATAAAAATGATACTATTTCACATTATTTTTCATAATATTTAACCACCTAACCAATTATTATTAAAATTAAAAAAAAATTAAAAAAAATTACATTCCCCCCTTCTACCTTAACCCTATCCCTACCCCCCACAAACTATTACAAAAGTTAAAAAAACAATTATAATGTGTCCCTTCTACCCTAACCCCCTAACAAACTATTAATAATTTTTTAAAAAATTTACATTTAAAAAAATAATTACATATCCTAACCTAACCCCCCAACCAACTATTAATAAACGTTTAAAAAACAATGTACATTTCCTAATGCCCTAGCCCCCTACATTACCCCCTACCTTAACCTCCCCAAAATTACATTTCCTAATGCCCTACCGATGTTACCCCATTACCCCTCAGATATTGTTTTAACTAAAAACAATTTAAAACCCAACTTAAAAAAATTAAAAAATTAAAATAAAAACCTAAAATTAAAAAAAATAAAAATTAAACCTAAACTTTACAAAAGAAATTAACAAAAAAACCTAGACTTTACCAAAAAAACAAAAAATAAATAAATTAAAAATTAAAAAAATAAACTTTACAAAAAAAATAAAAATAAAAACTAAAAAAAACCCAAACTTTACAAAAAAAAAACAAAAAGTCAAAATCAAAATTAAACAAAACCAAACTTTAAAAAAAAAACAAAAAAAATATATTTATAAATTAAACAAAACTAAACTAAAAAAAAAAAAACTTTTGGGCTACGGGCGGATGCTGGCTCTACCCACTTGGGTGCTCAAAGGGCCACCCCATAGGAGCAGCTCGATGCCGAGCATTGAGCTACTCCTGTGGGGCGGCCCTTTGGGCACCCGAGTGGGCGGAACCAGCATATGCCGCCCATTTTTGGGTGGGCGGATGTTGGCTCTGCCCACTCGGGTGCCCAAAGGGCCGCCCCACCTTTTTTGTGCCTAGGATAGCACAAGAGAGGGGAGGGGAGCGACGGGGGAGGAGGGAGTGGGTTGGGGGAAGGGGAAGGGAGGAGGAGAGAGAAGGGGAAGGGGGAGGGGGAAGGGAGGAGGAGGTTGAGGGGGAACTTTGTTTTTATTTTTGTTTATTTTTGTCTTTTTTTGTTTTTTTTTAAAGTTTGGTTTTGTTTAATTTAGAAAAAAAATTGTTTTTTTTTTAAGTTGGGTTTTGTTTAATTTTGATTTTGATTTTTTGTTTTTCTTGTTTTGTAAAGTTTAGTTTTTTTCCTAGTTTTTAAATCTTTTTTTGGTAAGTTTTTTTTTAAATTTTTTGTAAAGTTTTTTGTTGTAAAGTTTTTTTTTTGTAAAGTCTAGTCTTTTTTCGTTATTTTATTTGTAAAGTTTAGGTTTTATTTTTTATTTTTTAAGTTTAGGTTTTTATTTTAATTTTTTTAAGTTGGGTTTTAATTTTTTTTTAGTTAAAACAACATGTGAGAGGTAATGGGGTAACATTGGGGGTTAACGTAGTGGGTAGGGCATTAGGAAATGTATTTTTTGGGCTGTTAAGGTAGGGGTTAAGGTAGGGGGTAATGTAGAGGTCTAGGGAATTAGGAAATGTACTTTATTTTTTAAAATGTAATTTTTTCAAACATTTATTAATGGTTGGTTGGGGGTTTAGGGTCAGATATGTAATTATTTTTTTAAATGTAATTTAAAAAAAAAATTATTAATAGTTTGTTAGGGAGGTTAGGGTAGGAGGGGCTCATTATAATTTTTTTTTTAACTTTTGTAATAGTTTGTTGGGGGTTAGGGTTGGGAATTTATTTGTTGAAAACAAAAAATTTCAATCTAGGGGTTGATTTTAAGGCTTTTGTAAACAACAGTATGAGATTTTTAAGCCATGGCTATATTTTTAATCCAGAGAAAAAAAACGATGATACTACTATCAACACTTTTCGATTTGGGGGTTGTTTTTGGTGTTTTTTATGAAAACATGATAGTGGTATCAACACTTTTCGATTTGGGGGTTGTTTTCGGTGTTTTTTATGCAAAAATATGCGTTTTTATGGCTAGAGTTCTCATTCTTAGTATATAGTTCTCGTTTCATAGTATAAGTGGTTTTATGTCTATGTAGAGATACACAACCATACATGATACAAGGATAATCCTATTCTTTTGATTGAAAAAGTTTGAATATCTTACTAATAAGAAAGTTTTTTTGATGATTCAACCGTTGTTGTTGGGTGCCCTATTTTTTTGGTTTTTCCTATTCCTTCTTTTTTTCCATACATTGCCTCATTTGTGTGGACCCATTCTTTGTGCTCCATTTTCCTCTTTGTAGTCATCATTTTTACAATATTCCATTTTATGTAACCTCTCACACTTATGCTCCATCATGCCATCTTTTTTACCTTGATTTCCTTTATCACCATCACCTTTATTTCTTCTTCCTCATGGTACAATGCATCCACCCTTAGATACTATTGAAAATATTTCCCAATGGACATCACTACCCCTCTTTCTTTCTCTTGATCATTTCCACCCCATCCTCTCTCTTTTGGAGTAGTAACATATCTCTAAAAACTCCACCAAGCCTTATTATTCATGCACCTCCTCTATTTTGCAGTTCTTTCACTACAACAACTGCCCTACTGCAATTATATTTAACTCAATGTTGTTTTGCCTCATCTTCACTCTTTTGCATTCACTCAAATAGTTGCACTTTTTTTTCCTTTTATTTCGTCCACTTTCATTTCTTTTGCTACACATACCACCCACTAGTACAACATCTCTCTCTTGCAACATTGTTGCTACAATACCACTCATTTTTGCAAATGCTTCTTATTTATGCAACATCATCCCCTACTAAAACAATATATTCAATTTGCATATACACTCACTGGGGTACACTATTACTTTTTTCTACTTCTTGGCCTTGATGTATATATATAATTTCACTCAGACTCTCTTCATTTAAGCCAACAACATGCACCCCACATTCATAATTGACACACTTTGCAATCACATTCAATATAATTTATTTTTGCTTCTTCTCGTGATGATTATTCTTATGATTTCTATTTATTTGCACCTTCTCAATTTTCAAGGATAAATAATAATTTTCTTCTAATGACCATATCTTCTCCAAAATTATCTTTCTTTTAATGAACATTGCTTTCAATCCATCCAAAATATGCATTACATTTTCCTCATTATCTATTGTAAACCTAGTTTCCATGTCCTCATTACAAAATTCTTCAAAATAATTATGTACAAGTCTATCATTCTAATTTAAATTCTTCAGTGTTGCACAAGGACATATCCCCCAAGGTTGGGCATGCACCCCACTCACTCTCTATGCCCCCATGACATGCGGGCTTATGGGTAACCTTTCCCCACATCCCTAGTTTGTTGAAACATGGGGAAACACATGGCCAGAAATTTCACAAAAAGGGTTTGTCTCGGTGCCTCCTCCTGAAAAGTGGGACACCTAGATGCTTCCTCTTGATTTTTGAAAAAAAATCGTAAAATATATATATATCTTCATTTATAATTTAGTATGTCCGATTTTAGACTCCAGTGTTTGTTGAGTTATCTAACATTAAATGGTAACATTAAATTCTTAAAGTAAAAGTGAGATTCTCCTTATCTTTGATTTTCCATCTTTGTACTTAAATTTTTAACAATAACATTAATTGTTTCAGGATGTTTGAGAGTGGTTCAAAACTCATTGAAATTCATATACAAAAAGTAGAATTTTGGATACCACTCACAATTCAATAGGATTAATAGTATTTCAGATTTCAAGTTTGCAACGTTTCTAGTGGATTCTATCATGTATTAGGGTATGGTATGATTTACATTTAATCAAGCACATTAACTATGCTATGTACCTTGATGTTGGTGGTGTTGATTGTTGAACTCCTCTATCACGACCTATATAAAAATGTACCCTTCACTCAAGCAAACTCATTTATCAAGCATGGGAATACTTTTGAATTTTCTACCTTATTTAAAGCTTTGATTAGGAGGTTTCAACAAAATTGTAGGGTGTTAACTAATGTCCTTGGAGGATCAACTTCGATATTCGAGGTAGAGGCAATGGATAGAGACCAAAGGAGGGGGTAATAGGTTGCTATGGATGAATATGACCCCAATATGTGAAATTCAAATACTAAAATATGATAAATCATATAAAAAATCATGTTTACATTGCACAATGATGAATTTAGTAATTAGTATTTAAATGGTGATGGGATGAGGCATTGTTATTTTAATATGATGAGATTTAAATATATTTTTAATAATTTTGGAGACAAAGCCCCCTATGTGAGGGACTCAACGTCCCCTAATCACCCATGAATTTTCCTAAAATTTGGGTGTAGTCTTCGCACGTCCCCCATGTGCATTTCCTCACTCATGTACTCCCACGTCCTATAAACTTGGTGGAACATTCAAATTATTTAATAACTTAATAATATTCAAAATATACTCACTTAAGACTTACCTCTTAACTTGGTGACCATATATTCCAATCACTAGATCCTAACTTTGATCCTTAATGTTTTTGGCTATATTCAACTGCTCCCATTTTGAACATGCACATATTCCGAGTCTTGCACACATGATATTAACTTCTAAGGAATATTCAGCTCCATGGAATTGAAAATATTTTTGCATGGATTCTATCCACTCCATCATCAATTATGCACTTTCACTTCGAAAAAGGTAGGGATATCCATTTTCATCTAGTGTTGTTTCATGTTCCCATGTTCATGCCCACGACTCTTTTGGATCACTTTGGATATGAAATTTTGCCTTTAGTGATCCAAATTGAAGGAATCATCCTCTTCATCAATTATTCTAGAAAATATGTAACATCTTCCACTACATCTAAACACACATTCCCTCTTCTAGTTCATCCTCTCGCCTCATGAAGTCCCCTTCTTTCAATTTTTTTTATCTTTAGCACGTCTCAAATCCTCTTTCTTGTGAGGTATTTATAGCTTTGAATGCTACATGCAATTCACCATCTTTATAATGGCGTATTCCCTATTGTTCAACACCTCTTGTTGGCAAGCCTCTACCCAATGCTTTTCAAGGTTAGAATTATATATCCTCTTACAACCAATAGTTATTCCTACCAATGGGGTGATCTTCACTCAATCATTTAGATAAATCTACCCACAATCAATATTTGTTGAACTCATCTACATTTTTATTTTCACACCATAATTGATGTTTCTCATAATCCCCCTTTTTCTCAAGGTAACAAAGTCTCTATTTAGATCAAATGGAATGGCTCAAATCTCTCACGATTCTACTTACTCCAATAATACTTATGTAATGCCTTGGATTTGGAGTTCAAGGTCATATAGTGAAAGCATTTAAAATAACATGATTATTTAAATACATTAGTGTTAAGAGACATTATACAAACACAAACTATTATCATAAAAAATTACACCAAATACATTCAACCATAGTATGTACAACTTTATTCATTTAATGGCCAATAATTTTTACATTGACAGAGTCTACGGACATGCCCCTTTTTCACTCAACCGTCTACATTACACAAACTAAATCAAAGAAGAACTGAGGGCTCTTTGTTCATGTTCACAAATCTATTTATTATACAGTTTTTGGCCCCGCAACTTTTCTAACTACTCAACTTCCAAATGTAATGCTTAATATTCAAATGATTGACAAAAATTCACTATATAAAAATCTTCAACTATGAAAACATTTAAAAAACCATGCAAGATAGTTACAATGCCGAACATACTTAGTTAATAAGTTATGCATATATGCACGGTTACCAATATTGTTAGATTGAGAATTAATATGTGCATAAACATACATTTGAAGATAAAGTTTTTTTCATCCTCCACTTTATTACTATCACAAATATCACATATCCACTTTATTACTATCACAAATATTACATATGCTCTTTTGCCATTGCACTTTAAATATTATCAGATTTAAATATTATCAGAGTTCGTTATTACTTTAACAATGCTAGTTTTTTATATTACGTATTCTCTCTTTCCATTGCACTTTAAATCTTATGAGAGTTCGTTATTACTTTAATAATGGTATATTTTTGTACGTACGTTAAGCTATAGTGAAAATATATTTTTTTCTTTCTAAATTAAGGTTAATTATCTTTATAAAGTACATTATAATTTTTGTTTAATCGTCACTTTATAGTAAAATCTTTTCCTCTTATTTATTTCTTCATTCAACATCAATTTATCATTAAATTTATCTGTGATAATACTAGTAATACATTATTTTCTATTTGAAGGGTGCTCTCCAATTTTATAGACCAATAGTTTAGCCAAGAAAAACATATTTTATCCATTTTAATTATATCTTATGGCTACATTACCTACTTAATAATAGCCTCATTTCTTTTTTCCATGTAAATTATATCCTGTAAATACATTCCTATCTTTTTTCCATGTAAATTATATCCTATAAATACATTCCTACCTAATAATAGACTCACTTTTATTGGAAGGAATCTCAAGCTATAAGAAGAGAACTAGATATGGCTTATTCTTACTAAATTTAAGAGCATAAGCTATAATGATGCTTCCCTAGATTTCATAAATGTTGTCTATAGTAAAATCGATAGCATACACTCATCTCGCTTACCCTCCATCACCCAAAAACAAACATTTTTCCCAACATAACCTCCCACTAAAACCATTAACCATTATCTTAAGAATTTAACCTAGTTAGTAGTAGGAGGTGTGTGTGCATGTGTGTGCTTTAAGGGAAAAAAATAAGATCCCTCATCTTCTCTAAGATATCTAGAAAGAAGGTGGATAAACCATGAAAAATATTAGCTTTTGAGGTACCTCAAAGGGAATCAATAAAATTTCAACATGTCACATATATTCTCCCTATTAAAACTAGACATTGGATAAATGGCTCAACTTATTGAGACAACCCCACAGTCTTAATATCTCTCTCTCTCTCTCTATATATATATATATATTCATTTTGCTCTTATCTTTTCATTATTCATATTTTTTATTCCATCCATTGTTATTTTTAGTGTTTATCCCAAACCCTAGATTGATGGAGAACTTTTCAAGATATATTTACTTTGTGCTCAACATGTATTACTCTTTAGTGAGGGTATTGAAATTTTCCATTCTCATTTACATTTTATTTTATCTATATTTTTTATATTATATTTATTTTAGTTTGAGTTTAATAAACATTGTGGTAGTTTCATTCTTATAAGGAGCCAAGGGACCATCATGATAAAAACCATATCTACTACTCTCATACCATCCAAGGTCATGATGTATCCATGGATTGATATTATCTTTGAAGCCATGACCACATTTCTATAGGGAAATTCTATACTCTTATGGCCTATCATGATCCTGGCATTGTTGTGCTTCGAAGTGGTTTCAACCTGATGGCTACTCTTAATAACGACTTATTAGCACAAATGGGTGTCCACTCTTAACAATAACTTCAAACATGGATTATAGGTGTTACCTAGGAATTACAATTAATAATAGCTCTTAGTCATTCTATCCTTTTGTTGTTGTTGAGAGGGCATATCGTCACAAAGAATCTCATTAACACCTTCTTACCACATTCTAATTGTTGCTTTATCATATATTAAACTTTAAAATTGTTTCTATATAAAAAATGGAATTAATATTCTAATTATTAAAGTTATTAAAAAAAAAATAGTGATAGAAACTAAACAATCAAAATAAAAGAAAACAATGGGATCACCTGCATAATAATAAACATTCAAGTTTGAGTGATGAAGAAAAGCTTATACAACTACCGTAATTGGTTGTATTGACAAAAGGATATCCTATGAAATAAAAAAGGAAATCTTTATTCATAATTAAAAAGAAATATTTACTTTAAACGTAATTTATTAATACAAATAATAAAACTTTTATTACATAAAATTTATTTTTACAAATATTAAAATATAATATTAAATGTGTGAAAATAGAAATATTATTATTAAAATAATGAATATACATACAAAATAGCTAATTTATTTATTAAAGTTTAATGTTAAATTCAAAATGTTGTTGTTCTGCTTATCTCCTAGAAAAAATTTATTGATTTATTTTCAAACATGTTTTGTTAAAAAACAAGCTAAAAAAACTAAAAATGTTTATCTACATTTTTTAATGAAACTTGATAGAATTAAGAAATTAAAAATATACCTTATTTCCTCAATATAAATAATATAAAATATATGTCATATAATAATTTAAATATAAATATAAAATATATGTCATATAGGCCTCTAATCTAAATGAAGCCTCATATTTGAGAATGTGAACCGTTTCTAAGTCATTGGCTTCCAAGTATAGTGGCTAATCCTAAGAAAGTTTGCAAACTTGGTTACTTTTATTAAACCATTTCTCGCTCCCAAATGTGTTCATCTTATGCGAGTCCGCTTCTCTATTTCTCTATTTAAAGTTGCAATATGTGAATTTTCTTCTACAAAGATTCTTCATAGGACATACTTTGGTTTTACTCTTCATATGTTAGTGTGCCTTTTATTACGGTAACTACGTAACTAATCAATTTCATAGGATTTAGTGTTTGGTTTCACTAAGAGTGCCTTTTATTTCGGTAACTATGTCACTAATTAACTTCATTTTTAATCTAAAGATATGGACTATATCATGGGTCCTTTCTTGTTGGGAATTTAGAGTGCATAAGCTACCTCACCGAGTGCATAAGCTACCTCATCCCTTTTTGTTAAGTTAATATTAAAACGTGGGTAAAATCTTGTTAATGCCTTATTGCTAAAGAGCTATTTGTAATAAAAATTTACTTTATCTGTATTGTTAGTGCATTTCTGATTGGTGTTGGTATGCAAATTGTTTCATTTTATTTCCTACTCTAAGTAGGTAAGTTATCCTTTCACAAAATGAATATGTTTAACATTTTTTGTTTTTCCTAGCTAGGCAAGGAAATTGAATTTGTTCAATGGCTCAATATTTATGTAATTGAAAATGAATATGTTTAACATTTCTTGCTTTTCCTAGATAGGTAAGGAAATTGAATTTGTTGAATGGCTCAATATTTATTTAATTGGAGTTCATAGTCAAATAAATCTTTCAAAAAATAATTTTGTGATAAAGTGATATATGGTATTATAATCTTGTGTTTCCTTCATATACATCCAATTTATAATCCTTTGAAGACCTTCTTAACTACATATAGCCTTGCATAGATTTGAGAGTGATAAGTAGTAATTTATTCAACCATTATAATTTGAAAAGTTTTTGTTATAGATAGCTACAAGTGTGTGATCCCTATCACTAAAGATGGAGAGATGGAGACCATGGAGTCTATATATTTAAAGAATAAATAAGTAATCTTTGTTGTAAAATTGATATTAGAATTAATTAAATTAGTATACACAGTTAAATAATCAGTTTCAATGAAGATAACAACATTCTGTTTGAAGAATGAAAGACTCGTGATGAGTTCTATCGATGCAAATTCTTACCACTCTTAATTTGGGATGATTCTAGGTTTGAGAATAGTACCGTTAACAATCAAATTAATTCCCTTAACAAGTGAAGGAGGGAAGCACATTTTACCATTCACACACAACATGAAGCCCAAAAATATGGAACAATTGAGAGCTTTAATCTCCCGTTTTACCACCGCTTCCGCAAAGGAAAAAGTATGTGAAGACAGAGGTTTCTCTAAATATGCCAAGTTGAGGACCACTTAAGGTCCAAAACTCAGTTTCCACAACTCTTTGAGTGGAAAGAATACATGCATTGTGTATTAATTGTCTTGAAAATTATGGAAAATCAATTCAAATGCCTGGAAAACTATGTAAAATTGGGTTTTCTGATGAAAATAACAAAAAATCATGAGAAATTATAGTCCCACATTCATGTTTGGCAATTGAGTTCACAAATCCCAATGATATATAAGAAAGGAATTTGGGGAAATGTAAAATGCAGATAAAGCGAGAGCAAAGGCATAATGAAGGATTGAAGGAAAGAATTCTCCTAATTCAAAGGAATTTGGGCATCAAAGGAATTGATGGAAAATGGGAAGATCAAATCAAGGGAGAAGGATGGGATATTCAAGGCAAGGTTGCAAGTATTCTTTTTCTTTGGTTCAATTGATGCAAATCTAGTTTCTCCCCTAATTTGAGATTGAATTTGTTTTCCAAATCTAGTTTTCAATTCAAACTTTGGTAGATAGATTTCAAGTTTTTTCAAGTTTTTCAAGTTAGTAGAAGTACAACTAGAGGTAAGGAACTAGCAAGTAATATGCTAATGGAGGAATAGAGTCCATGGATGCTCAAGCAAAGGGATCTCCTACAAACAACTAGCTTCCAGAGATATTCTACTCTCTTCCTCCCTTCTCAATTCTTGGAAAATGCTTAGAAATATCAAGGAAATTTTAATTATTGCATGTATTTCTGTCAAATAAACTTCACCAACTTTTAGTAAGGATAGTTAATGGAGTACACAAGTCCCTACACTAATATATACCAATATATTGATGTCTCCACTTGGGATTTGGGTTTGCATTTGCTTAATTTTTTTCCCAATTTTGATGTTCTATCCTTAAGATATTTCTAATTCATGAGCACTTCAATTATGTAATAAGATCTCTTAATCAAGATTAGAAACCTCTGTTAATAAAAAACTGACCTAAATCAACCCTTCAACACTTAAAAAAAATTGGAGGATTTTGGCTTGGATCTTTGGTTTTTCAAGATTGCAAGATTTTCGCTGCATCATAGTTGGACATAGAGCAACAATTCTATGATTTTTCTCCTTAATTAATTTTTTTGGGGAAACCCTATTTTTTGCTTAGTACTGAGTGTTAAGGGGGGCAAAATCATGCAAGATGCACATAATCTTGATTTTTTGGGCTTAGTTTTCTCATTTTTCACCATTTGAGTGATTTTTTTGTTGTAGTTGGCTTATAAACTTTATATCAGAGATATCAGACCCTCTATATACCTTATTTATCCTTTATTTGAATATTCTTCAAATATTTTTAAGATTTGTGTTCTCTTTTGCTCAAATTGTCAAAAAACCTTGGAATTGTAATTCAATGTTTTAGGCCTACATTTTGGGAACATCAGGAACTTTGCAAAATTGTAGATCAAATTAGAGACCTATAAGGACTTGTTAAGATCAAGTTTGGAAAAATTTGGGAGCATTTGGGTTGATTTTTTCATGTTTGGAAATTCCTAGAAATTTGCCCCAATTACTATATTTTTAGCTTTGATTTCGAATTTTTCTTGTAAATTAGATTATATATTAATTTTTTAGGATATATTTGACATTTAGACACTAAATTTAAACATTAATTGTTGTAATTTGAATTAATTTCATAATTTTCATAACTTAATTCACTAGTTTGCAAAGAAAAATGTTGAAGAATTGAACAAATTTTAATTCATAGAACCCTAAGCCTTTCAATTTATAGTTGATTTAACTTCCATACATGAAAAATAGCATAAAATAACAACCAAGACTAAATTAGAATTCGTTCATTTGAAGAAATTGCACAAAATTTTAAAAAAATGAACATAACACTTGAGATAAATTCGAAATCTCTCCAAAAGAAGAGAAAATGGCTAAATTGTGTATTTCTTACTTTGGATATTAGAATTTTATATATTTCTTAGTACAGTTAGAGATAATTGTTTCAATTTCAAGTTTCTTGCAATATATTGTACACGAGTCACGAGTATCATCTTCGCTTGCATCTTCGGGCGGCACTACGGACAAGAAAGTGGATCTCAAGTGTAATAGTTTAGATTTTGTTTTTTTTATCATAACATCGAGCTGCTAATATCTTCTTTGCTTTCACTTTCGGGTTTCCCTGTAACCGATAAGGTGGATCTCAACTTGTAATAAAGTAGATTTTATTTTGGAGTATAGTTCTTAAGCCAAGAGTATCCTCTTCACTTGCATCTTTAGGCAGCTTGGCGAATGAGAAAATGGATCTCAAGTGTAAATGTTTAATTCATCGTATTTTAAAGGGCTATGTGTATCCTCTTTGATTGCACTTTCAGATGGCCTTACAAACGAGAAATAGATCCCTAATGTAAAGCATTGGATTCATTTCATTTGATGTAATTGTTTGGTTTAAAAATATTGTTGAAATTAATAGTTAACCATAATTCAAAGAGGAACTATTCCAAAACCTCAACAAACTACCAAAATTTTGCATCACCTTTTCAATACATTAAAGAACTTTACTTGATTTGGAGACTTATTTATACATTTGGAAAGAAATTTATGGATTTTGTAAACCAAGATAAAACCACAGTTTCAATATCGAAACACTAGTTTAAGAGACTTGTTGGAAACCAAAATGAATTGAAACACTTATATAATTCAAGATTTAATTTCTGATTAAGAAAATTTGATTCAATTTGAGATAGATTTCAAAAACTAAAATCAACCTCTTGAACCCTTACTTAAAAACCTTGATGAAAAAGATAAAATGAGTAATATGTGACATCTAAACGTCATTTTTTGAAAAACAAATCCTTTTTTCAAGTTAAGAGAATGGTTTCATTTTGAAAATTTTGCAATACTTGCATGTTTGAAATAATTACAAAGAACCTCTTACTCTTTTGTAGGTTATATATTTTATCGAATTAAAGGATGGACTAGTGATCATTTGTGCATTGTTTGGTTCAATATTTCGTGTCTACACGCCATCAGTTTCATTGCCATTCCTGAAACTAAGCAAATTACCTTTAAAATGGGTGCTTAATATAAAACTAACAAATATTTTATTTTCATATCACCAATAAGGCTAGGCTATGGCCTTGGATTAGTATTGGAGTGTTAACAGTCCTCAGCCACAAGATTTTGAAACTAGCATTGATTATAGAGTTATTAAATCCATTAGTAACAAAGAATGTTTGTTGCGAAAGAGAATTTAAAACATCCATCAAGAACCAAGTCAATCTGGATAAGTAATGGCGGCACCCCCCCTCTCTCTTGTTTAGTGGGACATGAGCTCGTCACAGAATGCAATGTATGTGACAACTCCTCGAGGTGACATCACCTTTTGGAGTGCCTGTTTATGAGAGTTGTCCTAAACTTACAGTTGTTCCTCTCGACTGTCGATTGTGAAGTGGTAACCTTAGTTGTTGTTCCTAGTATATCTCACAAGCTATTGCGAGTTGGGGACACTTGTGCAACCTAAGAAAAACTTTGAATATTTTACTCCTTGTTAGGAACCTGTGTCAACCCTTCTCTTTACTTTGTTAGTATATTGTTGTTCGATCCATATGATTTGTAATTCATCCCGTAGTATTTGTTGATCCATAGTTTGTATTATTGTTGTTGGACGCATATGCTTTGTAAGTCATCCTGTAGTATTTGTTGATCCATAGTTTGTATTGGCTCATGGTTTGTATTGGCACATGGTATTGACCCATGGTATTGGTGCCTAGAATTAGTATATAAGTTTGTGTTGAGACCAATGAACGTACCGTGAATTTATTTGTATTGAGCTTGCTCAAAGGAGGTTTCCCCCTCGTAGCTTCCTGCGATCAATAAAAATATTCTGTGATCTCATATATTGTGCATTTTATCAATTAATTGTTACACGTTCCTCACACTCCTTGGGAGGGTGATTGGTCAAGAACCAATACTTTCACCTTTGGTGATTAAATTTTATTGTAATTGTTTCTCATACCTTTGCTATTAGTAATTGTTTGAGGCTTGATATACCTTAGTAAATACTATTTTCAAAAGGCCCTCTAATCCATTTTTTCACCGAGCTTCGATTCTTTGGAAAATTAGATTGCTTGCTTGGATTCACAAGACATTTTTACTATGTGGAAAATTTTCTTTTTGTTGAGTCTAGATTGCATTTAGGATTGTTTCATTATATTTTTTATTAAGTATAGCATTTAAATAGTTTAGGTTTCCTTAGTTTGCAGTTTTAGGATGGGTTTCCAGATAATCCCCCTCGATGAAGCAGTGAAGGTATTATTTGATGTCGCAGACCTAGAAACTGCAAAGCTAGTAGAAGTATGCCTCTCATCCACCTTCTTTAGCTTCAGAAGAGATTTCTATGAGTAGATCAGTGGAGTGGCAATGGGTTTCCTTTTGTCCCCAATTGTAGCTAATATTTTTTATGGAACATTTCGAAAAGAAAGCCCTCCACTTGTTCCCCTTACAACCCACAATATGGAAAAGGTATGTGGACGATACCAATGTGAGATGGCCGCATGGGGTTAATGAGTTGAACAAATTTCATGAGCATCTTAACCAGATTTCAGAAGACATAAAGTTTACGATGGAAATTGAAGAAAACGACAGTATTCCTTTTCTCGATGTGCTAATAAAGAAAGACAGCGATGGAACCCTCGACCATGATGTATACAGAAAGAAAACCCATTCGAGGAACTACCTTCACGCTCACTCCCACCACCACCCATCTCAGAAAATTGGGGTAATCAACACCTTGGCCATGAGAGCTTTCTGTATATATGACAAGGAACATATAGAAAAAGAGAAATACCACTTGACCTCGGTCTTCAGAAACCTAGGATACAAGAATAAGGACATCTATAGGGCAATGAAAAAAGCAGAAAACTATACTCAACGCACAAATGAGAGAAAGACTATCAAGGCCTTCCTCCCCTATATCCAAGGAATAACGGACAAAATTGCAAGGGTTTTGGAGAAAAAAGAAATATGGACATCCTTCAGGCCATTGGAAACCATTAGACAGAAAATGAGGTTGCTAAAAGACAAGATTGATTGGCCCCAATATCAATGGGTGTATAAAGTAGATTGTTCATGTGGAAGAAGCTACATAGGAGAGTCTGGTCGCTCTTTTCAAACAAGGTTAAAGGAGCATGGAGCTGACATAAGGAGAGAGAGGACGAATACCTCCGCACTCGTGGAGAATTCTCTCAAAACAAAACACCATGTTGTCTTGGAGAACACGAAACTACTTGCGGTTGACGACCACTACTACAAACGAAGGGTTAGAGAGGCCTTGGAAATCATAAAGCACCCAAACAACCTGAATAGAGATGGGGGACTTGAAATAAGCAAGAGATAGCTACCTCTAATTAGTAAGTAAGGAAAAGACAATGGATAAAACCAGGTATGTCATGCAATCTCGGGTCAGTATCACTAACCTAGCCTCTGTTTATTGATGATTCATATTGATAATTTGTGTTAATAGAAATTTTTTACGAATACTTATTAATGATTGTATTGTAAAATCATTTCACCAATAAGTATATCAAAGGGTTATTCTCACTATAATTATTAATGATTGTATTGTAAAATCATTTCACCAATAAGTATATCAAAGGGTTATTCTCACTATAATTATTAATGATTGTATTGTAAAATAATTTCACCAATAAGTATATCAAAGGTTTATTCTCACTATAATTATTAGTATGATTCATTAATATAAATTGCAATTTTTGTTTTTGACCTATACTAATAATTATTAGTAGTCTATTAACATAAATTGTAATGTTCAATATCATTCGTGTTTTTTAATGGTACTAATAATTATTTGAAAAAGAGAAAAATAATATTTGGTAATTATTAAGGAAAAATAATATTCGCAACATTTTTAGAATAATTATATTTGCACCTAATAATTATATTTGCATTTCCTTTCATATTTGGAGTAAACAGGTATCCTTTATGGTTATGATTAAATATAAATGCTAAACTTGATATTAGCTCAATTATATGCTTAACTTATTACCTTTTTGAAATATTTCACGATCATTCTATTAAGGTTTCCTTCATTATAATAATATAAGTGTGAATAACCCTATTACTTAGTAATAAGTTTTAGTATATCATCAAAGGGTTATTCTCACTATAATTATTAGTAAGATTCATTAGAATATTAATTACAACTTATTTAGAGCATCTTATAATTATAATTGCATTTCCTTTCATATATGTTGTGAATAAGGTTGCTTTATGGTTATTATCTTAAATACATGTAGATGCTTAACTTGAATCTAATAAGGTTTCTTTAATTTATTTTTGAATAACCTGATTATTAATATTAATATTAATTATTTTGGAGGATTTTTAGTAATAATCATTAATTATGGTTATCATTATTGATCTCAATATTATTAATTTGAACTTTTATAATTATATGTTCATTAGTAATAATCACCATTTAGGGTTTCTTTATTATTTGGAGAAGATGAAGACGAAGGGTTAGTCGAAAGGGGAATGGACTAGGCATGCCTATCTATTTATATGTCTAACTAGAAACTTATCTACCTATTATCTCCTGATGATGAATCCAGCTTGGGATTCGAAACATCGACGACAACAAACTATCGACCGTGGATTATCCGAAAACCCATCCTAAAAAGTATAGCACTATAAACAAATACTTTTATCAAAAACTTCGAAGTGGCGTCTCTCCTGATCTGCCAGTCATGGTGGCAGTGAGGCGAGCCACCAAAATTTGAAGGCCCTGCTAAATCATGGAGATGAACACAAAAAGCACATCTTAGTGACTCAGAAACATAAATTGATTTTAAACTCAATTAATATTACTTGAGAGGAACAACATCAAACAAATCCTCAGAATTCATCATTACGTTGCAAACTGAATACAAATATAGTTGATGATCTTACTCTAGTTGAAATTGAGACATTATGAAATCACACAAATGCTCATGAACACCCATCTTTAATTATTCTTTCAGAACCAACTGTACTTACTATCCATGAGTCAGTAGGTAAGATTAACCCTCTTTTCAAAAGTTTGAATAACATGCAAAATAGAACACTTCACACTATGGCTTCTTCAGAAGTTCAATGGACCATACCAATGCAACCTCAAACTGCCTGTTGGAGGCAGTAATGCTTCCACTTTGACATGAACAACAATCCCAATTGTTCACTAGTACAAAATGAGAGATAAGTGACCAAGTGACCAAAACATTTGGTCACCACTGTTTTTTCAAGGGATAAATGACCAAAATTGAGAAATTTTAAGTGACCAAACTAAAAATGACCAAGATAAATGACCAATTTGATCATGGGATAAGAACTAAACTAAAAATGACGAAGATAAATTACCAATTTGATCACGGGATAAGAAATTAACTAAAAATGACCACATAACAATTGGTCATTTTTAGTTATGTCACTCCAACAATGGGAAATTACAATTTTGACAATGAATTTGTACAATTTACTAAATTTTAACACTTTAGATGGATTCAGAGACAGAGACCGTCCTAATCCATCTCTAGTGTTAACTAAATTTAGTAAATTGTAGACCCCCTCATGGATTCAGTTGGTTATTTCCTTAGTGTTTCATCAACTAGATTGAGCATTGTTTTCACAACGTATCCTTTGTAATTACTCTAATCAATATAGAGACCCTTGAGACACCTTTATAGGATGGCTCTCATCTATATCGACATGTTCTCGAAGTGTTGAAAAATTACATCAGAGGAGAACCTAGTGAATTTTTATGTAAAATAATTTCGTCTCCACAATTGTGTCTAGTGCTTATCGCGTATGTATCTCATTTCTCCATTTACACTTTCGTATAACCCTTTCGACAAATTTTTCAAGTTGCATCTTTTACATTGTCATGATAGTCCAGTTAGTTTTGTGTCTAAGATATTGGTCGTTTATAGTTAAAAGCATCATCATGTCTTGAATTTTATACCATTGTGTTCAACTTATCACACTTAAAATTCTCATATTTCATTTGGCCAAAATCGTCATCGTTTGAACCTTTCAGCACTCACTTGAAGTTTTGGTAAGCAAGAGTCTTTTGCATATCATTAGTTTAAATCTGCCTCTTTTCTGCCTCTCGGTTAATTTGTAAATCTTTTTTATGGGTGCCAACTCATCATGCCTATGTCTAGAATGTTATAAATACCACCTTCGTGTTCATGTGGAGAAAAAAAATCATATATCCTACATTTAAAAAAAATAAAAATCCCTCATATTTATGTTAAAACTCTCATCTTTAGAATTTAGCCATTCTAAAATTCTATTCCCCAAATAGTAAGATTTTAAATCTTTTACTACGATTTTATGATTATAATTTTAGAAATATGAAACAATCTCTTTACCTACCTTAATTAAAATGGGTCCATTTTAATTAACCCTCAATCCCTTTTACCCATTCAACATGTATTGAACATCCCTTTTAAAGAATCCCCCCATTTGCGGCATAACCACGTACCCTTCTTCCCTATGTCTCCAAAAGTTTCATTAAAACATACATGAGAAAATAAATTCTAAGCCCTCTCATGTGTCATAGCTCGAAAATTGACAACAAATTAGTATAATAAGTTAATATATTGAAGGGATTATTTAGCATTCTTAAAAAGATGTCGTGACAACCAGGTGATCCCACAAATTAAAGGAATCCTGGAAACCTGTCATCCACATCCTTAAGAATAGCCCTTCCTCTTCAATAAAGAGGCCAGCATGACCCATGATTAGCATTGGAAGCTCTCCATGTGTATTAATAAACCTTTCCAGTAGCTTAAAATCATGAGTCTCTTGCTCTTGATGATGGACCTGCTTGTGGGTTTGAAACGTTGAGAATCTTAAACTTATCTATCGCATATCTCCTATTAAAAAAAAAGTCAATATATCTTAATGTCTTATACAATATAAAATATAATAATATTAATATAAGAAAGTTAATATAAAAAACATATATAGATATATAATAAAATTAATATATAAATAAATATTTTAATTAAATATTATATTATATGTACTATTAATAATTAAAAATAAAAAAACCAACATGATGAAAACTTATGAGTATTTGGGACGAGTGGTGGACATGATAGGATAGAGGGAAATTTTATTTGATCATAGAGGGAAATTGGGGCAAAGAAATGGGGGTTTTTCTTTCACACTCAAATTGCCACGTTTTGGTTAATCATGGATCTAATATTTTTTTCAGGAAGGGTAAGCCTCCATGTATGTTTATGGAATGTAATGAAAGGGTTTTATTTTTGACATATTCGAACTATTATGGTGTGAGATGGTTGGAAGGACTTTATACCATTTTTTTAGGTTTGGACAACACAACTCTTCACTGAGAGAATAACAAGATTTAGAAAAAAGGGATGCCTTGGTATTTCTCCTCCCCATCATTCTTTCACCAACAGTTTCGAGCACATCTGAGCGAGAAACCGGCGATTTGTTGGATGAGATGTGTGGCCATCGAGAAAATGTGTAAGAAAAGGGCAAGATTCTATGTCCTACGCACAATTGGAGGAATGATTTGTAGCTCCAACATAGTGTTGAAGGGAACACTGAAATTCAGGCTCCTATGGTAAGCATATGTTTCCATCCAATTCTTTTTCTATATTTTAGATATAATATGATGGCCATGGTGCAATTTGTTGCAAACTAGTTTTTTATCTGGGCTTCCCTAAACCCATGTTTACAGATTCCATTCCTTCATCTCCTTCTTCCTTTGACCGGTCTAAGTGCTTTGGTATGTTTCCATCCTGACCTCAATTTCACTTTTTTTTCTCCTCCCATCTTCCTCCTTACTTCTTCCACCTTTTTTTTTCCCTTTAGTTGAACCAACTATTTTGGGTTGTTATTATGAGTTAATTCTAAGTTCTGATTGAGATGGCATTTGTTGGATATTAATTCCCTTTTCTTGTTTTGTATTGAGATCTATTGTTCTTTGTCCTCTGGATTTTCCTCTTGTTGGTGTTGGATTTATTCTCTTTTCCATTTAATCACTCAAAGCTTAATTTTTTTTTCCTTGGAATATAGATCCCTAGGAAATTCCAGGGCACTTCTCTTTTTTCCAAGGATGGCACCTAGTGGAAATAAGTCTGCATAAGGGAGGGACACCAATTGTGGTGCAGGGTCCATGCGAACATGTCAACGGACACCCAGCAATCCATGTAACCGATACGATAGGTGTCCAAAGTATGCCGACGCGTGTCCAGCACATGCAAAGGTAAGTTTTTAGGGTTTTCACGAGGTTTAGGGTTTCCATTATCCCATTTTTCTCGAGCTGCTCTACCACCCTATGTAATGTTGCTTGAGTCCAGAGTGTGGCCATTTCGGCATCCCGGTAGTGGTACACCAGGGCTCCATTTCCTGCGCAGGCCTGCCTCTATGGTTGAACACGTTTGTGCTGTTTATGAAGCTCCGCAGAACCCTTCGAATCATGCCCTTGTCCCTGTTTTGGTCGACATTCCTCCTCTTGTGGTTCGGTTCGCATGGTTTGTAGACTTGTTCGGCTGGTGGCTTCATTCGGCGGGCGTTCTCCTTGGTGCACAACTCTCCGTGTTGGCAATCCTAAGTGTTGCAGTGTTTGTATCTTCCTGTGTTGGATGCAGGGCCGTGAAGGTTGGCGACGACGGTTTCTTCCTTTGGCAGGCATGCTACAAGTAGGGTTTCCTACCAGCTTCTGAACAATGTTTATTAACACTCCACGTCTCTTCATGGATTTCATTAACTCTTTGGCTCATTTTCTCAGTGGTTGGATGTGTTTTCCTGTCTGTATTGTGTTTGTCCCTCGGCTCTGCATATTCGATGGCCTTCGGCTCTGCATCCTGCAATGGATTGGCTTTCCTACCATCTTCTCCATAGTGTTTTTTAACACTTCCACAGTGTTTTTTTAACACTTCACATCTCCTCATGGAAGTTTTCGTTAACACTTTGGCTTGGGTAGGGTTGTCTCATCTTTTCTGTGGTTTCTTGTGTTTGTCTGGCAGTTTGCAAGTGCAATTATGTGTTAGTGTTGATTAGTTTTTCGGACCCTGTCTAGTTACTGTTTTTATACGGTGGTGAAGCCCTGGAAAAATGGCATGTTGAACCGCCTGCGATTGTGTAATGTGGTTCTGGTTGCTTCTGAATTGAATGCTTCTTTCACACCCCCGTTGGGTGTCTCTGGTTCTAAGGAAGTTTCTACGGTTCTGGTTCTGTGTGTGTGTTGTTGTAACTTGGGACAGGGTCCAAAAAACTGGTATAAAAAACTTGCCTGAACTGGATTCCATGGGTTTCTCTTTGGGTAATTATACAATTGTATACTTGTTTGTTGTTTAGGGTTGGCCTTGGAGGGTTTTGTATGGGATTATTTGTTTTTCTACAGCTTATATTGTGCGTTTCTAGGCATATATTATGCGTTTCTGGGCATATATTTGTCGTTTTTGGGCATATGCGGTCACAATTTTGCAAATGTGGTGGTTGAGTTATATTTGGGCATATGCGGTCACAATTTTGCAAATGTGGTGGTTGAGAAGTTTTTGGTTTTGGCATGGTATGCACAATTGGGTGGATGAATGATGTTTGCGTTCGGTTTTGGCAGACAAATATTGGGTGGATAAATGAATTTGATTTTGTTAATTTAGGTCATTTTGCAGCAATAGGTTTCTGAATGATGTGGAAATGAAATTTGCATGGCCCCATGGGATATGAAAATGTTGTCGATATGAAATTTATTGTGAAATTTTGCTGGTTGAATTCTAGATATGCTTACTGTAGATTAGTGGTAACTACGAGCAATATTGCAATAAGATTTTGAAAAATTTGCAGCGTAGGTTTTAGAACTTGATATTCATCTTTATATTACTATTTGAGGCTGTAAAAGAAGTAAAGGCTGCAATAAGACTTAAGCAACCTTGCATATTTCCCTTGCTTTTGTTGTATTCTTATTTATGAATGAGTTGTTTACATTAAGGTTGATAGTTGGCTACATAATTGCTTGAGACATATTTTTTATTCAAATTTGGTTATAAGGGTCATTGTGAATTTATTGGGTACAAGGGTTGAATTGGGCTTCAATTTGCAAAGGTTCCCTTGGAATTAGGACCACCATATATTCAAGAAGGGGTTTTGGCACAACCATTGGGAATTATGGGAACTATAGGCAACCACACCCATCTTAGTCGATGTCCTTTATGTGAAATTTATGAAATCCATAGGATATTAAGAAGACAAGAAGAACTAATAGCAAGCAACAACACATCCATTTCTTAGCAACAAGGTAGGCTTATGCTCGAGAGGAAATTCATAAAATTACTTATGCATTGGTAATGAAGACTTGCTCTAGCGAAAAATCCAAATTCAAGCACTAGAAGTTGAATGCCATTTAATTCAAAAATTGGTAGCATATCTGAGCACGGGTTCATAGTTGGTGATATCAAATCTCAACACTCTAGTGGGATAAACACCAAGAGAACTTAAAAAAGAAGAGACGATCCATCAACCCATCAAAGCTGTGTATATGGATGGAATGAACATGGTTGGTTGGTTGAATGCTGGTTCAATTATGGTTATGCTCGCTGTAATATATAGTGTGAATGTTTGTTGGTTGAATGCTGGTTCAATTATGGTTCAATTACGATTTTGGTTATGTTTCTGGTAATTTTGTAGCAGTATGTTTTTGAACTTGATATTCATCTTTATATTACTGTTTGAGGCTGCAAAATAAGTAGATGATGTGGATATTCGGTTTGGCATGGCCCCTCGTGGATATGAAAATGTTGTGGATTTGAAATATAGTGTGAATGTTGGTTGAATGTTGGTTCAATTATGGTTATGCTCACTGTTATATATAGTGTGAATGTTTGTTGGTTTAATGTTGCTTAAATTATGGTTCAATTAAGATTTTGGTTATGTTTCTGGTAATTTTGCAGCAGTATGTTTTTGAACTTGATATTCATCTTTATATTACTGTTTGAGGCTGCAAAATAAGTAGATGATGTGGATATTCGGTTTGGCATGGCCCCTTGTGGATATTGAAATGTTGTGGATTTGAAATATAGTGTGAATGTTGGTTGAATGATGGTTCAGTTATGGTTATGCTCACTGTTATATATAGTGTGAATGTTTGTTGGTTGAATGCTGCTTCAATTATGGTTCAATTAAGGTTTTGGTTATGTTTCTGGTAATTTTGCAATAGTATGTTTTTGAACTTGATATTCATCTTTATATTATTATTTGAGGATGCAAAATAAGTAGATATTTGAGTGAATATTTACGATTTTTGAGTGACTGCTATGGTTACTTTCCTTGTTATGGTTAACTTCCTTGTTAATGGAAACAAACATAAATAAATAAGAACTGCTCATTTATAATAAAACAGCTGCACTTTATAGTAATAGTACTGAAATACAAATACAATAACTCTATCTAAAGTAGATGTCGAAACAATGTATCTGTTTGAAGTAGATGTCAAAACAATGCCTCTGTTTGCAGTAGATGTCAATGACTGGGATTTAGGTTATATCAAGCCCTCACCATGCTTGATTGGGGCTGCACAAAAAGAAAATTCCTTGAACACAAAATACCATTTGGTTGGTCTATACATCGGATTCCCTATTCTTCAAGAGGTTCGTCACCTACCATGTCATTTCTTGTAGGGTTTCTAGCTTGAGACAAGAAGGGTGACCTTACTGAGCATGTTTGATTAGGAAGGGTGGGGTTGGTGGAAACAGATTGAGGCCAATTTACTCCTTGAAACCAAGGAGGAATTGAATAGCCATAGGCCTGACTTCTGCATGGGAGCCCAGGAATATTTATTGGTGTTGGATAAGCTAACATAGGATGGGACCCTGTAGTAGTACGAATAGAGGTGGGGTGTAAACCTGCATGATTATAGCGGGGTATCTGAATGTTAATAAGATCCTGGTAGAATCGGGCATTGCTTGAAAATGCTTCTAATGATCCTTCCATCATGTTCCTTTCACTGGTTGTTCTTGGAGTGTCATCCATCACATTCCTTTCCTCCATTTGTGATGCATTATTTTGGTTCATCTGTTGCACCTTCCTTGCTTCCTTTGCTTTCCTTGCCAACTGCTTCTGGTGCGCTTTTTCTTGTCGATTAGCCTCTCTTGCAATCCTTTCCTGTGCCCGTTGTCCAGTTGCAATCATCCTTTCTTCCTTCTTTTCCTTGGCAAGATCTTTCTTCCTTTGTTTTAATTCCTGCAAAGCATGTTTCTTTTGTTTAGATTCAACCAAGAGGCTCATGTACTCTTCTGAAGTGAGCAGTTGTGAACTCTGGCCCAATTGGAGAATGTCTGTCTATCCTTCCCTTCCTTGCATTGACACTCTCTCCATTGTAAACTTTAGGAATCTGCCAAGCCTTGGTGTGTTCCCTAGCAGTGGTTCTTCAGCTATGAGAGGTTCTTCTGCTGCAGTATATTATTCAGCTGCATCCTCATTGTCTATGCTAGGATCTTCTACCAACCCACCATCAACATAAAAATGGACAATCGCATCTGGCTATGAAGGCATGTCCATGCTTTCATCGCTGGTGGAACCACCAATGTGTTTGTTCACGTTCATCATGGCCTCTGCCATCCATGATGGTTGAGATACTTGGTTTGGCACTGTCAATGTGTCATTGTTGCTGCCTGGACTGTGACAACCATTGACCACATTTATATTTTCCCCAGAATCCACTTGTGTGCTGGCTGGACCACCTAACCCCATGTTATCTTCTGCTGCATCGTCATTGAATTGTGTAGCGTAGACCTGTTCGTACCAACTCCTTCGCAGTTTTGTTGAGAAAGACACATGATGTTGTCCACAGCATCTGCCTCTTGCTGACCATCCAATTGGTCTTCGACATCCTCAAGATCTTCACCATCTATAGCTTATTGGCCATCCACCTCAAATTCTCGGCTACACCCAGTGTCATGCATAAAAAGCATCATAATTCAATGGCTAGATACCTATTCACCTAAAGCCAGCCTTGATATTGGAGGAGGTGAGAGCCCTTTTGAAATCCTTCCTTGCAAGCTCAGCTAACTCAAACCTCTTTACCTCTACCGCTGGGTTTTGAGCCATCCATGCAGCACATTCCGACCTGAAATAAGCCTTGAAAGGCCTAAACACACTCACATCCAAGGGCTGCAACCTGTAAGTGGTGTGAGCAGGAATTGTTAACAAGTCAATGCCCAACCTATTTGCCTCCTCGATGATTTGCACAACAATGTGGCTTTTATGGCCATCTAAAACCAACAGGCGCCTGTTTTCAGGCAAGACACCGCCTGGTACGGATGCTACAAAGTGGCAAAGCCAATTCAAGAAAAGTTCTTTAGTCATCCATGCATGGGGATGTGCAACCATGCATTCCCTAGGTTCACAGTTTTGGATATAGTTTTGTAGCCGAGTTTTTCCCTTGAACAAATAAAACCCCGGGATTTCTGAGCCAATTGCATTCACACATGATAGAATGATTATCCAGTCCCTTCTCTTGGACAGAATCTTCGGCACACTCCTGCTCCTTCTCTTTGCAATGACCCACACGCCACAATTCCTTCCTGCCTATAACCCTATCTCGTCGCAGTTCCAAATATGGTCTGGACTGTAAGAGTGTTTCTCATATGCAAAAGAAAGAGTGTCATAGAACTTGGAAACAACTATGGGGCATATATTTAATGCCCTATCTCTGTCCAAGCCCTCTGCAGTTCATAGAACTAGCTCTGTATGCCTTTTTTTTAAATGAGCCCACCAAGACTTACCTAGAAACCCATCTTTGAATGGGTTTGGACTCCCCTGACAGATTTGAGCAACAATTGATTTCGGTTGTACCAACTCTAGCCCATGTCCCAATTCGGCCATCTCCTTGCACCACACCACTACCTCCTCGTCCTCCTATTCAGTCATGACTGTAAGAGGACCTCTCCTCTTGGTATGGGTCAGGCCATTTATCCAGTAATGCATTGACGTGGGTGCAATCCCATGTTTTTTGGCAGCTCCTCTAACCAAAAACCCCTTGAATTCGACACCATCAATTGCAGCTAGCATGTCTTCTTTGGTCCATCCTCTAATTGCACTGATTTTCTTCGTTGAAATGGCACCTTGCACTATGGAAGATGGTGGGAGTATGGGCGATGCTGGAACTATGGGTGGTGATGGATCTGTCATTGATGGTGGAACCACACCATCTACATCTTCCACAGGACCATTCTCAGAATTTGTTGTAACAATGTTGTCATTTGAAACACAGGCCCTTTCGTCATCCGATGATGTGCATTGTATTTGGGTACCCCTCTTCCTTGTGTTCCTACAAGTACGACGTGCAATATTAACTCTTGGCATGGCTATGAGAATCTGCAGCATCTAGATAATTAACCTGTGAGTATTATAGATCCTTATGCAATGGAATGACAAACAAATCCACAAAATTGCACATGTTTTAGATTTCAATGGTAAATGAGAATGAAATTCTTTCACTTATCTCGGGATTCCATTTTTTTACGGAAGCATGTTTTGAAAGATTGATGAAATGTGATTGATAAAATCAGAAAAAAAGATGGAATATTGAGTAACGCAATGGTTGAGTCTGGTATGGATTTTTGGTGGTTTTAATAATTTTCACTGTGTCAATTGCTTAACAATGGAGGTTTGAAAATTGAGAAAATGTGGACTTCTTAAAGAGAAGTGAGTAACATTACTATCACACTGCTATCATGTCTGTATGTTGATTGTGGCCATTTTAATGTTTCCTTGGCTAGTATTGAAATGTTCATATGAATATAGCTTCTCCCAGTGTTAAATCACCCCTACTCTGCTCGCCTGAGGCTCTTAATATATTGCCCGTGATCTCATTTTTTAGCTACTGAACTATTCATAGATGTCACTGAACTATGAATTATAAGAAGTTTGATCATCAATTTCTTTAATGCTTTTACTCTTTCCATAGTCTATTTTGGTTTTATTGCACTTATTGCCATGAAACTTGTGTTGACAAAAGCATAGAGATTATGTAAACTATACTGCTTCGAAAGTCAGGATATTAATGGAACTATACAAATTTTGTGGTTTTAACCATTGAAGATGTTCATCACCATTTTAAATAATTTTTATATTGTTAAGGATATTAAAATTAATTGAAATAGTTTTCAAGATAGTTTTGATATGTTATGGATATTAAGCAAAGTTGAAAGAAGTGATAACCATTATATACTTGTTGCTTTTATCATTCTCATTTTCTTGCTTGCTTATTTCAATAGATGGTTAATTGAATACAACAGGTAGGTTATTGTACATACTTGTCACACTGTGCACACACTACTGGGTTGTTGATGGATGGCTGACACTGTGCACACAACCTTTGGGTTGTTGATGGATGGTTGAGTCCTGGCTGATAAATGCACTGCTTGGCTAATAAATGCACTGCTTGGCTGAGTCCTGGCTGATAAATGCATGCACTGCTTGAAATCTAAATGAATTGAATGGATGCAAATGGGTTCAATTGTGTGCAAAGAGGTTGGTTTATAGTTTTTTTATGTTGAAAAAGATTGCATAGGGGAAATGACATGGATTGCATGGTCAATTCTGGGAATGGGAGGCTGGGATTGATTTGGCACCGATCCAATGGCTGGAGAATTGTGTTTGCATGATCCATGTGCTCTTTGATGCTGGCTAGATGCTTTGGTTGAGTTCAATGCTTGATTTGATCTTGGGCAATGAATTCTGTTTGCCGAGTTAGGGTTTAATGGATGATTTGATTTTTTTATTTGCAGAGTTTAATGCATTTTTGCTTTTGGGCATTTGTAGAGGATGGCGGTTCGAATTCTGTTTGCTGAGTTAATGGTTTAATGGATGATTTTATTTTTTTATTTGCAGAGTTTAATGCATTTTTTCTTTTGGTCATTCGTAGAGGTTGGCAGCTCCTTTTGATTTCATGAATTTTAATGGGTGATTTGATTTTTTCAGTGGGTTGGGGCATTTATTGAGGTTGCATGTGTGAGTTGCTGAATATTTCTGTACCAGATGTTGACTCTCCTTTCCACTTGCAGTGTGCAGGTTGTAATGGGTGATGGAACATTAGATCCTGCTGCTTGATTGTTGCTTCTCTAGTTGTGGTTCATGAGGGATGATGTGATGCCCAGGATGTACTTAGTAGATTGAGTATGAGAGGGTTCTTTTATGTTTAATTTGTAATTAATGGCAAGACAGAGTGGATTCTCAATTGGACTAGATGGTTTTTAATGTTGGCATTAAATGGATTGAATACTATCAGCTAGATCCCAATCAGTTTTTACTCCTATTTTGGACATAATATAATATATATCTGTGCAAAAATATGTTTTGTAATGTTTTTTAATTAACTTTTTCATGTGCAAGAATAGGGTGGTTGATGTGATGGGAATTATGACCACTACTGGTTCTCGCAAAACAATAGGAGCCTCTCCCCTAGACTTATTGCATCTGATTTGACAGGGAAATTGAGTGAGGCCCACAACATACAAAATATTTCAAGAGGGAGTTGGCATGGGGACTTGACCCTAAGACCTCCTGCATTCAATTCACAACATTCAACCACTCTTTCTAGCTATCCCTCCAATATCGCAAAGCTTAAAAAATTTTGGGTGCGTTTTATTTTCTTGAGTTGGTATTTGGTATAAAGGTAAATCCCACATTCGGTGCCTATTTTCATCACATGATTTTTACTTGAAGGTGCTATCCTCATGCTATCCTCATAGTCTATAGTTTATGTCATCTATTATCCTGATAATCTATAGTAACAGATTCCAGAAGGGATTTGAAACATTCATTAATGGAAAAATGTGGGAATAGGAGGTATACCTCGTGGCTTTAGTGACTTCGAGGATTTAATGTAAATGCCCAACATATTCCCATCGTCTTCCGGGATCTCTTCAGTCCAATTCTAGAAAAAGTAATTATAGATGTATCCACACTGGAACTTTTAAGAAGTCCTCCTTAATTGTGTCAAAACATTCAGTCCAATAGCTAATGCAAAGTCCTACTGAGATAAAAAAAATATAGGGCCCTGTCTAAAATATGGTTTACCAGTTTTTTGTGTGGGTAAAGAAGGAGTTGAAAAATCCTTGGGATCCTAACTTTACTTATATTTTTCCTTTTACTTTCAGCTTGTCCAGTGCCTCTCTATTTGAGGCATCAGAAAGGGGTCCCCACCCTAGTTTTGAGCTTCCATGGTCCATAAACCTGCTCCCAGCCTACTGCAAGACATGTCTTGTGAACCTTCTAGCTCTCCCAGAAGAGTCATGCACAACAAATTTCCAGCCAACCTTAAAGTATTTGAAACTATTATGTTATTTAATTGGTTACCTTACATGTGCTTTACCTTGTGTAAATTGAAATGAAAGAGGTTTTTGAACTATGACTTCAACGTTATTTTTCTTAATTTATTCTTTACTAGTTTCCTCTAGTTATTGTGGTGTCATGACATATTACAATTCATTTTCGTTTTCTTTTCGCATCTCATTATTATATTTTCCTACAGGAGAACAATAAATTTTTGTGTCGTGTCATTCTATTTTTCCCTCATCAAATGATTTTATTTGCATACTGCAATTTGTTGATATATATCGATTGTTTCCAGGTGTTATTTGCTCTTTCATCAAATGTTCAATTGACTAAATTAAAGCAAAGTCTTCTGTCAGCAGTTGCATCAGTTGAATCAAGCGATTTCATTGATTCAGAAAGTATGCAAACAAATGAAGTATCTGGTCATGTATTTGAATTCATGTTGGATGCGATCTATTCCACTGGGTATAAGATAAGACTAACAGTGAGTGCCTAGTTTCATTGTCGTTGTCTGTTTTTTTTATAAATGTTGTCTTATATGCATTTTCTTGTTTCTTGTTTGTTTCCATATTTTTGGGTTATAAACAAGGAAACTGATAATGACATCATTGGCTGAATTTGTTCACTTACATCCAATATATCCTCAAGAATGGGAATTGGGAAATTGAAAAGAGCATGGAATAACATTTTGGAGATGCAGCGTGCCCACCGCTTGACTTGGTCAGTGGTGCACTCACTCTAAAATATGTTGTAATAGTTGAACCCTCTGAATTGATCTCTCAACCAACAACCCCCAACAAATAATTAAAACAATTCTTATGTGGAATCCAAAGTGCATATAACATTCCTATGCAATTATTTTATTTATGCATAAAACTATGAACAATGATAATTGAGCAAAACATGTATAGCATGCCTACACAATTATAGATTATGTTGATTCCCCATGAACCAACTTTCATTACCATTCATAATTCATTACAACTTTCAGAAAATAATTTATATAAGGTCTCCATCATAGAGTATACACGGATCTGAATTGAAATTATAAATAACATAATTATACAAGAGAGAATAAACATCTACCATGAATATCAATGGTGCAGATTTACCCAGGTTGCCCCACCAGTAGTCACTCCGCCTAGGCCCTATCGGCATCTTCTTTTCAGCCACATAACAACTCAAGTTAGATCATTCCACCATTAGTACAAACACTGCTCTTGGGAACCCTTCATAGCGAGGTTATAAATGTTTCTCATAATATCGCAAATTTTTGTCTTAGCAAATATGTTGAAAATATTGCAATAAGAAAATGAAAGGAGCGATGGTGGTGGGGGTATATTCATAGAGTGATAGAGCACTTCACTAGTGTTCGAGAGTAAGATACAACATGCGATCATGTTGATGTAAATATTAGGCAAGACAGTCTAGAGTTTGTTGAAAAATTTCATGGGTATTATTTAGCCCACATAACATTTGACATTTATCCCAGGTTTACATTTAGAAATGAGATTCATGCCTTATGTGCCGAAGGAAAGATTTGGATAGATTACCTTTAGAAACATTCCAACCTACTTATTTTTCATGGTTTTGTTCTTTCATTCTCTTACCTTTTCTCTCCGTGTATACGATCCTCCTCGAGTTGTTAAATACTTAATCCTCCAACTCACCTATTTATTCTTGTTATGAAAATATATAATATACATCATTTTTTAGCTAACGAGTTACCTTTTATTACAGTATGTTAAACATTTTTGTGGAATTTGAGGAGATTATGACCTCTTTGAACATTTTTGTGGTTCCTACTGCCTAGTCCCTTAGAAGCCTATGCCATCTTTTGATGATTTGACTGTAGAATATTCCCATTGAATTTAAGGAAAAGCTCTCAAATAGGAGCAAAGGAAGAAATATACATTGAAAAGGGAATAAACTAGACGAAAGAAAAATCTCCCAAATAGGAGAAAACGAGAAAATACACAAAAAGGGAATAAACTCGGAAAAAACACAGAAAAATAATTGTAGCTATTCAATAATTATATGGCCACCCATGAACAATTTGTGCATATTCTGAGGTGAACTTTCTAGTTCTATTGATGTGGGTTATGTTGAATTGTTAAGGAAAAAGGTTGTGATGTTCTTAGGAAATGGAGTCTAGGGTCATGATTTAAAAAACCAAGTAGATGGGAAGAATTCCTCAGCGTTTAATTAGACTCGTATTGATTATAAGGGCATGAAGTTTGAAGGCCCAGTGATTGAGTTATCAGATTTCAATGATGTAGGTGAATTGGTAGAGCATCTTGCAGATGATGGGAACTATCACAATAATAAAGTTGCAGAGTCAGAGGAACCCTAAGTTATGGGGATTTCCCTAGGACATGATTTTGGTAGCAGTTTCAATAAGAGTAATAAAAGTGTGGCACTCCAAGAGGTGCTTGATCTAGAATCATCAAATTCTTCTATTTTAGATGGTTATAAAGAACATCCATCCAATGCCTATGCTGAGTCTTTGACTTTCGAGAATAGTGAGCATGATGGTTATGGAATAGATACATTTTGTTATTAGAAACCCTTGGATGGTCAAATTATATGGCTTTAAAAAATTTCCAACATGACCAACAATGAGGATACAAAATGTCTAAGCTCGATAATCCTTTTGACCAAATAATCATGTTTTGTGGATAAAATTTGTGATGAATTATCCAGTGATGTATTGGAAGAAGGGATAACACATCCATTAGTCATTGATTGTAAGAGGAAGTTATTGGTCATCTCCTTGAAGTCCATGCGTATTAAAACTAGGAATCATGATGGTTATCAAATAGTTGCATATTTTCTCTTCTTAATGCTATATCACATTCTTTCCCAAAATCTCTTACTGATGACCCATGAGAATTTAGACCATTATAGTATAATAAATGTATTGATGTTCTAGAAATTTCTCCCAATAGGACGGATTGCTTTGTTGAAAACCTTTGTGTATTAAAGTAGTTGGAGAAATTTGTTGCATTCTTGTAAATAATAAATAGTCAATACTAGCCTTTATAGTTATAATATGACAAAGACATTAACTAGTGACACAGGAAAAAACTGGAGATAATTTCAATTGTAGGTTCCCTGATATGTGTTTAAATTCATTACCAGCGACTGGGACATAATTAAAAAATTCCTTATGCCACAAATAATACTTTTTCATAATCCTCCTTTACAAGAAATGATGGTTAACTTATAATAGAAACTATTGAAAATAACACAGCTTGAAAACTAAGTAACCAGAAAGTGAAACGTCTAGGAACAGGGAGGGGTATGTTTAAGAGGATCAAGCCCACGTGTGCATTCTATACATGCAAGCATATGTTTTCAAGCATATGTTTTAGGATTTATAATACTACTTTCGTGGGTATCATTCCCTTTTACATATACCTTTCAAGGAATCTGGTCAATGTAGACTAACTGGACATAGGGTTTCGGGGTTCTAATACTACCTTTGTTGGGATCATTCCTTACATGTTCCAATATGATGTTTATATTAAGAGTCAAGATACAAATCTATCATATAATAAATAACATGCGATATGGAGTGAACACTTGAATGTAATGTTAAGACAAACTATAATAGGAAGGGGAAAAATGGAGACACATCAAAAAGATCAATGATATGGTTAAAGATTGTATGAATCCCATCTTGAAATGCATGTGTTGCAACATGAGATATATTAGCACTGGAGGTTCATTAAAATGTTTAAAATACCACTCCTAACGTAGGAGGACAATACACAAGCAACTTCATCCAGGTGCCAAAAAATACTAAAATATTAATTTTATTTTATTCCTTTCTGTGGAAACAATGTACATCTTATCATGTTTAAATTCCCTATGGAAAAGTAGGCTTGTGATGATGAACTATGGGAGAAATATTACTTTGCTAATAAAGTGATTTTAAAGAGCATTTTCTATTGGGATGTTGAGTTTATGCTAGTATTATGGGGGAAATGGAGGTACACAACTTGGTTTGGAATTATGGAGCTAACTTTATATCTCACGTTGAGCCATTGGAGCAATTCATGGTGCACAAATGAACAACTTATAATAAATGAGCAAACAAAGGAATAATATTTGTAAATACCACATCACTCGTAAATCATAAGTGAGGATGTGAAAAGGAAAAGGGAGTTTTTGAAGGAATCAAGAACATAATCAATGAGCAAATCCATACAAAGGAAAAATAATATATGAACAAATTGAGGGAGTTCATCCACAAGGTATTTTAGGGTAGGAAAACATACTTGAAGAAGGATGAAGGAAAGCTACCCCTGAAGACTTTTAGTCCAATTTTCCATTAGGTATATGAGAATTTGTTCTCTTACCAAAGTGTTGATTGTCTAGGTAAGGATTTAACCTCTATTGATGTTTACATCTAGTTTTGGAATTGTCTCCATGATGTTGATCTAGACCTTTCGTCAAGGGTTTTCAAAAAGGTTGGTCATTGAGATCTACATGTAAGAGAACGGTTATGCTTATAGACATAATAGGCTAATCCTTGAATATACTAGTTATTAATGTTTTTTCTTAGCTGAAGATTTGAATAGATTTTAGGAAGAATAGCATTTGAATGGTGGTTAATGTAGAATTGCATCTTGTTTACATTAGATTTTTAATGAAGAAAGATAAAGTTTCATTGTATTGTATATATCACAAGAATTCCACAAAAAGTTCAACTTGGTTACTTAGATTTCTTTACGAAAATATCAAAACCAAATAAAAGTAATTCATAGTATCTGCATGCCCTACTAGGACTAGAGTAGAGAAGAAAGAATTCACCTAATAGTGATAGGAGTGTAGGATACATGCAAAATGATAGGTTTGGGATCAAGCACGAGTCTCTACCTTTCTACCTAGTGGGGCATTATGTTTGTCATATTTACTCCCCTAAGCAAGAACACTAGGATATCTCTTAGTGGATGTGTTTTATTTGTCTTCGCCCTAGGTAACATTATCATATGTTTATGTTTCCACTTAAGTTTCAAGATCTATATCTAGTAATGGAGTGTTAAATTTATGGTGCAACATGTATTCACCAAACATATAATATAAAAACTAATAACTAAGAAGTGCACAACAAGATCACACACCATGCTGAAAGAGTGTTTTCCTACAATTTTTTTAACCTTTGCAGAAGATCATATAGTACAAATAATGGTTACACCTATTACTTCCATACAAGCATGCATTTATACAAAATGATAAGGACTTTATTTTCAAATTCCCTTCGTAGGTCTGACTCATCTTTGTAACTTATGACTTATCTTACCATGGAAGATTTTTTTGACTAAGATGTGCTTCATTTGTGTGCCACTTATGTTATTTTGTCTTATTCGAAACTTTTTATTTTCATCTCATTAATATGTTAAATAATTTCCATCTTTAGACAATAACAAAATGATAAATTTGAGCAAAGAGGGTTATCTTTGACATGGGATGAGAGATAGATACCTAATTATCAACTAGAAGTTTATTGTGTTTCCTCAAAGCTCGATACATATTCAAAACTTCCACATAAAGCAACAACTAGGGTGGTTATGCCCATCCATTCTCTAGAGATTTTCATCCATGCTTAAGGAAGAGCTTAAAAAAGTATTGTTCGAAGCCTACATTGGGCTTCTACATACAAAGAATCGAAACAACCATGAAATGATAGAACCCTGGCTAAGGAGAGCCTGAGCAAAAAACATAGTAGAACTCAAACCCAAAAGGGAGGGACTTGGTCTGTAAATTCCTTGGCCTCCCCTAAATCCTATACAATCTAGGACAAGATGAACCATACATATGACCAGATTAATCTCACCTATATTATCCAATGTTATTCCATACCATTTAAGAACCTTCTTTGTAATCATGAATAAAATGTGTGATGGTCCTGGAGGCTTCAAGGACACTATGGTTTATCACTTAAATTTGAATGTGTGATTCACTGCATGTATCACCTTTTGTCCTCCATTGTGAACTTGAACTAGAGATATCTTTAAATGACCTATAGCTGTCTTTAAATGGCATGTCTATCTTATTATATATACATAGCTACCTCTAAGCCTAATGCCCTAATACGCCAGAAATTAGCTTTATGTGTCCTAGGTGGATTTTCCCGTGGAGATTACAAATCTTGACTTAGACCTCCTTTCTCAAAGTATCTAATTCTATAAATTTTTTGTAGCTCGGGAACAAAAGTCATGTTGAGAATTGACCCTTTCACATGCTATAATGGCATTGGGAGATCCTCTATAAATTATACCCAATATCAATCATAACATATTTAGAGTTTAGGGTTATAATATTATACATATATTATAGGCCCTTTGTTCGGGTACACAGGGTACTACCAAAGGACCGAACACCAAGAGCAACCACTTCACACAAACAGATCACAGATCAACACACCGATGTTTTGACGTGGTTTAAACCCTCTTGAGGGAAACACTCCACGGCCCCGGCCAAATAGCTTCTACGGGACAATTTATTATGCAAAGAAATAAAGTTACAAATGAGCTTCTCATAATCGATCAACTAAACAATGACCCTCCATGCTCTTTAAATAGAGATCATGGACCAATCGGGTGTTAAGCCACAGATCAAAGTTAGGCTTGATCTAAGAGAAGTTGAGCCGTCGGATCACTCTATGTCGGAAACATATCGTGACCGTCGGATTAAGTATTTATAAATGCATACTAATGCATACTAAAGAAACACACTATCCCTAACGGATATATTACACAAGTTGATCTTAACTAACTCCTAAGTGTCTAAATATCCTAACATCCCCCCTTAAGAACAACTTGGGATAGGATTAAGAGATTTACAAAAGTGACACTATTAGTAGAAGGAAGGAGGCATTAGAGCCTATCCCCCCTTAATGACAAGTTCCTGAACTCCTAACATAGATCAAAGTTTAGAAAACTTCGCTTCTGTAAGAGACTTGGTGAAGATGTCTGCAACTTGATCATCTGTAGGTAAAAAGAGCACTTCAAGAACCCGATCATGAACAAGATTTCTGACGAAGTGCATATGTAGCTCAATGTGTTTGCTGCGTTGATTTAGAACTGGATCTTTGGCAAGCTTGATGGCACTTTGATTGTCACACCAAAGTGGAGTAGGCTACTGCTGCTCAAATCCAAACTCTGAAAGGATCTGTCGAAGCCATAAAGCTTCCTGACTGGCATTGACAACTGCTCGATATTCTGCCTCTGCTGAAGAAAGAGCAAGAGCTTGTTGTTTCTTACAAGTCCAAGTAATAGGTCCAGATCCCAGACTGAAAACATAACCTGCAGTAGACTTTCGATCATCAGGATTGCCGGCCCAATTTGAATCAGTGAAACCAACCAACAAAGGTTTCCCCCCTGTACTGTAATGAATCCCAAACTGAACTGTACCTCGAATATATCAAAGTATTCTTTTAGCTGATTTCCAGTGACTTTCATGAGGTGTCTACATATAACAGGCAACTCGACCAACGGAAAAGGAAAGGTCAGGATGGGAATGAGTCAAGTATAAGAGACTACCAACAAGCTGACGATACAAGGTGGCATCGACTTCAGGTGAAGTACAAGTGGCAGAAAGTTTGACTCCAGACTGGAAGGGAGAAGGGGTTGGTGTACAATCTTCCATGTGAAAGCGACAAAGAAGGTCACAAGCATACTTAGACTGAGAAAGAAAGATTCCTTCTTTGGTTTGCAGGACTTGGAGACCAAGAAAATAAGGCAAATGTCCTAAGTCTAACATTTCAAAATTTTGTTTAAGACTGGATTTCACATGGGTTAGAAGCTTAGGGTCACTACCAGTAAGAATAAGGTCATCAACATATAGAACAAGTATGATGAGATGGTTTCCTACTTTCTTGGTATAGACATTGGGGTTAGAATGGAATCTAGAAAAACCAGTGTCAAGGAGAAAGTTATCCATTTTTGCATACCAAGCTCTAGGAGCTTGCTTAAGGCCATATAAGGATTTCTTAAGGCGGTAGACAAGGCTAGAGTTATTCTGAACATAACCAGGAGGTTGTTCCATGTAAATTTCCTCCTGTAAATAACCATGTAAGAAGGCATACTTGACATCCATTTGATGGACTTCCCAGTTGTGTAAGGATGCAAGGGAAAGAACAAGGCGGATGGAGTTCATTTTTGTGACAGGAGCAAAGGTTTCATTGTAGTCAATCCCTTCAACTTGGGAAAAACCTTTGGCAACTAACCTTGCCTTAAGTCTTTCAACACTTCCATCTGATGCATACTTAGTTCTGTAGACCCATTTACATCTGACAAGTTTTCTTCCTTTTGGAAGAGGTACAAGATCCCAAGTATCGTTCGCCATTAAGGAACGATATTCTTCATCCATGGCTGCATCCCAATCTGGATTCCCTGAAGCTTCTGCAAAAGTTTCTGGATCATGATTCTCAGAAACTTGAGCCAAAAGAGAAGAGGCTCGCTGAAACTGAGAATGTGTTCGATGTTGATCTCTAGGATCACCGGCAAGATCACCAGCTGCTTCACATGTTGAACGGACCCATCAAGGAAGCACTTGTGCTGGTGCAACTGGAGGAACATGAGCAGGCAGAGGTGGATTTTCATTCTCACTGTCATCATCAGAAACTGGAGTTAGAAACCTGTCGAGGAAGTTGGAAGAAGAAGAAGGAGGCACAAACGCCGAATCAGGCTCGCACGCCAAAGATGGCACAATCGCCGAGTTAGGCTCGCAGGCCAAGAGATTTTCATCAAATTTAAAATCTCTTCTAATGATTATAGCATGAGAATGTGGTTGAAGAAGTCTATAACCTTTTACATCTTCATAATATCCAACAAATATGCAGTTTTCACTTTTAGGATGCAATGCTTTCCGTTTTTCATCCGGAATGTGAGCCCATGCTTCACTACCAAACACAAGAAAGTGACTTACATCAGGTTTAATTTTACTCCATGCTTCTTCCGGTGTTATACCTTGTAATTCTTTTGTGGGGGTGCGATTAACTATGTAATTTGCACAATTTATGGCTTCAGCCCAAAATTGAAGACTTAGTCCCTTAGATTGGATCATACAATTAGCCATTTCTTTTAAAGTGCGGTTCTTCCGCTCAGCTACACCATTTTGTTGTGGTGTATATCGAACAGTGTGCTGTTGTTGGATGCCTTGTTCAGTGCGGAAAGTAGTGAACTGTTTGTTAACATATTCTCCTCCATTGTCAGATCTTAACTTAATAATTTGATGACCAGATTGTTTTTCAACAAGGGCTTTGTAGGCCAAGAATATGTTAAATACTTTGCTCTTAATTTTTGGGAAATAAACCCAAGTGCGTCTGGTGTAATCATCAATAAAAGTTAAGAAATATTTGAAACCATAAAAGGAAGCAGATGGAAGAGGACCACACAAGTCACTATGCACAAGCTCCAAGGGAACTGAGGCGTGCCAAGAGGCACGTTTGTCAAAACTATCCCGATGATGTTTTCCGAGTACACAACCGGAGCAAACACCATCCCTGCAACATACCATCGGAAGACCTGTCACCATATTTTCTTTACATAGTTGTTGCAATGAGTGATAATTTAAGTGACCAAATCGCTGATGCCAAAGTTTGCTCAAGTTATCACTATGAGCAACAAAAACTGAAGGGAAAGGTGATGACCCAAAGTTGTTAAACTTGTACAACCTGGTAATATCATCAACAATTCCGGTAGCTAAGACCTGTTGAGGATCTTTAAAATCCTTGATTACAACTTGGTGAGGTGTAAAGGTCACAGTATTACCTGCACCAGAATGAGTGATCTGATAGACTGATAACAAATTGCAGGAAATTCTTGGAACACATAGTACATCACTAAAATGACCATTATCTACTGGAACTGTTCCAACTCCTACAACACTTAGAGATCTATAATCACCAACAAATATTTGTTTGGCGTTACATTCATGCATAGTAGAAAAAATGACTTGATCCTTAGCCATATGATAAGATGCTCCAGAATCAATGAGCCATTCATTTGAAGTAGAAGAAGAAGATGCATTATAAGAATAACCAGAAGCACAAAGTGCATGTCCATGAGAGGCAGATTCTGAAGGCGAATCTAGGTTGATGTGGTGCTTCTTCATTGTTGCTTCCAAGGCTGCCATCTTCTTGAAATATTTAGATTCATCATGATTATCTTTCCCGCAATAGTTGCAGTGACGCTCAATCTTCTTTCCTTTTGGCTTGGATCCTTTGTCATTTTTTAAAGAAGGAGCTGGCTGAGAGGGTTTGGGACCCTTGTTTGACTTATTATTGCGAAAATTTTGTTTCTTGGGAGGCTTGGACTTTTCTTTCTGTTGGGACAATAAGGTTTTCCCAGATGTATCTGCATTGTTGATTATTCCAAGGTGAATGAGTTTATCTTGTTCTCTAATCAAGGAATCACAAAAGGATTCAAGACTAGGCTCTTGATAGCTAGCTGCATTCAAGGATGCTTTCATGTAGTAAAATGTAGATACAAAAACAAAATATGCAGGTCCAAGTTTGGAAAGAATATGATAAATGCATTGTTTGTCTTCCCTCTCAATCTTACATTTTGCACATAAGAGTTTAAGAGTTTTGTACTTAGATAAATAATCTTGAATGCATGAAAAGTCACTTGGATTTAAAGAAATCAACTCATTTTTGAGTTGGTGACCTTGAATTTCATTGTGTTTACAAAACACAGATTCCAACTTGTCCTAAGTAGCATTAGGTTCATCAATTCCAGATATGTGGAATCACAAATCAGTAGAGATTGACATCCCAATCAATCCACGAGTTTCATCGCATCTATTTTTCCATTTTATTTTCTTATCATCATTAGTGGGTTCTTTTTCTTTCCCTGTGGTAATTCTGAAAATTCCCCTACTTCGTAGAACATCCTCCATACGAGATTTCCATGAGAAATTGTTGGAATTGTTAAGTAGAATATCCCAAGGGGCAGCCATATTTGTAAATTAATGGCTGTAAAAGCAGAAACCAATAGTCTGGATGTGAAGAGCTCAAAAAAATAGGCGGTTTAAAAAAAATGGCACTGAAAAATGACTCTGTATGATGAAGTTATTCTTGAACAAAGAAACTGTTGAAGATGTCCCCAATAGTGATGTGGCAGCTAGAGAATGTCCAGCAAAAAAGAACCCCCCTCTTCCCAAGATGAACCTTTTGACAATCACTTTACAAGAAAGTTGCTTTAAGTGAACCACTTTTGTAAAATAAGTGATTTCACTTTTACAATGATATTACTTTTAAATAGTGCAACAATAAAAAAAACTTAAATGACTCACTTGTATTTTTATTTTTTATTATTTAAGTGAGATGCACTTTTACAATAAAGTAACTTGAAATTAGAAATTGCATGCACTTTTTCTTTTAAAAGTAACTTCCTAAGACTTGAACTCAAGACCTATTAAGGAATAAAGCAACTTTGAACCAAGTGAGCTAGATTAAAAGGTATGTAAAATATGGGAATGAGGAAGGGGGCTTTTTTGTATTTTTTTTATTTTTTACTCTTATTGCTTGGTTTGCGTGCTTGCCCTTTTTCCTGCAAAACAAACCACAAATCGAAACAAAAAAAAAAAATTTCCACACTTCTGGAGTTAGATCTTGTTAGATTTCCCGGAAAGTCTATGTTTTCTCTATGTTTTTGATTTGCCGAGATCGTGCAAGGTGCATGGCAAAGAGCACACGCAGCCGAGAAAAACCCTTTCCCTTTCTGTTTCTGATTTGCCGAGATCGCTCAAGGTGCATGGCAAAGAGCATACGTAGACAGGAAAGCAACAATCCGAACCAAAAAAAATCTAACAGTAAAAAAAGATGAAATATGAGATTTTTTTTTTCAAAAAACGAAATAAAAAAATGCATCACTGTAACATTATACCTTTAGATCTGATGAAATACGCGTTTCTGGAGCAACCGAGAATCGTTTTCGACCAAACAAAAACTATTTCCCAATGGAAACGACACTCCTGACGCAATGGAACACCTCCCACAGCCCAGAAATGCATAGAAATACCAGAACTAGAAACCCTTTCGAGTTTCGGCAACAGCAGTTCAAGATCTAGATCATAACCGGAAGCGACACTTCATAAAAGATCTGATACCATTATCGGGTACACAGGGTACTACCAAAGGACCGAACACCAAGAGCAACCATTTCACACAAACAGATCACAAATCAACACATCGATGTTTTGACGTGGTTTAAACCCTCTTGAGGGAAACACTCCACGACCCCGTCCAAATAGCTTCTACAGGACAATTTATTATGCAAAGAGAAAAAGTTACAAATGAGCTTCTCATAATCAATCAACTAAACAATGACCCTCCATGCTCTTTAAATAGAGATCATGGACCAATCGGGTGTTAAGCCACGGATCAAGGTTAGGTTTGATCTAAGAGAAGTTGAGCCGTCGGATCACTCTATGTCAGAAACATATCGTGACCGTCGGATTAAGTATTTACAAATGCATACTAATGAATACTAAAGAAACACACTATCCCTAATGGATATATTACACAAGTTGATCTTAACTAACTCCTAAGTGTCTAAATATCATAACACCCTTTGGGCCCTGGACTTTTCGAATTCAAAATCAATAATTTATGCTTGAAAATACAACCAGTTGGAGAGTTGTAGTTTGAACCATGATGTTGCACCAATTAGTGCCTTAAAAAGACCACGTGTTTGACTTTGCACTAATCGGTGCTTTATTAAATGTTAACTTAACTAAGTATGCTAAGGAGTAAGGGATATATAAACAGTAGCATACTAACTTCAAATAATACATCTTCATATCAAATGGAATTTTACATTGCTCAAAGGGAAACTTGCCATTTCCTCCATTGCAGAGAACTAGGTGTAAGTAATTACAAAATTCAAATCTAAATCAGCTCTAATGCATGAGTGAGTGTCTAGCTTCCTATATCAATAGGCATAAAATTGCTCAAATGGAAACATTCCATTCCTTTGTTGCAGAGAACTAGATGTAAGTGATTAGGAAAATCAACTATAATGCATGACAGACTTGGGCTTGAAAAAATGTTCTAGTTAGACTAGAACATTTTACCTTGTTTTGTCTTGGTAAGACTCTCTTAGTAAAATTCATTGTTGGATTTGCATTTTTGGTCCCTTTCTATATCCATTTTTCTACACTAAATTATAACTGTCAATTATGAGGCATTGTATTTTGGGAAGAAGTCTATTGGGCCAATTTTTACCATTTATGTACAAGGAGTTTTCCATTTCATTTAGTTGTTTTTCATAATCAACTTACAAGATCATATGTTTTTTATGAGAACAACCAGATTACTCAAACTGGTTAAGAAAATTCTTTGGTTTTTGCAGTACTATAAAATGAAACGAGAACTCTTTGATGATTATGGGGGATCTTCACATGCAATGTTTTGCTTCGAGGTATATATTTGTCAAATATACACCTTACTTGGTCATTGGTATTATTTAAATGATTGAATAATTTTCTGATTGTAATATTTTCTTATGCAAGAGTTTACAAAGAAGAGTAATATATAACATCTAAAACTTGGCTATTTTTGTTAAAGTGTTTGTAATGATGGCAAGGAGTTTTAATATACTGATTTTTTTGCATGTGATTATTACCTATTCTAGCTATTTGGATTCAATATTTTTCCATCATCAAAACCCAAGTATCATTACAAAAAAAGATAATATTTTTCTACATATGTTGCTTGAGTGTGGATTTGTTACAGTCTCTGATATGTAGGTAGATTGAGCACTCATAGTGGAATATCTACTCATACATTCTAGCATTTGTTGTGCTTCATCATTACACATCTTTAGAGCCATGCATTAGTGCATTTCAGGCTCCTGTTGACCCTAGCACAATATTAGGTAGTTACATGGGAAGCAATTATTCACAGGTTTGTTAAGATTAATTGCAATAAAATACAATAAGACATTTGATAAAATATGCATTGGTTAAATAAACAGTTAACATATTGTCATGTTATTATGTAAATGACAAATTGACTATCTCAGTACTCTATTTTTCTCAAACAGGCTACTGCATTTGTGATCACATATCCTATGAATAACACTGTGGACAAGGTAGGAAATGAAAATGGAAAAGCTTTAGCATGGGATAATTATTTCATTCGTCTAGCTAAGGTGTGTTAGCATTCTCTTTGTAAGTGGTTATTGTAAGAGTCTTTGACAATATTCATCTTGCGAAATGTATGACAATGTGAAAGGGATACAATTTGGATGATATTGTAGGAGAAGCTTTTGGTTAAAATGGTCAACCATCATGCAAGTCCAAACATGTTGCAAGAAGCAATCCAGAAAATGAATAGGTTACAACTTCAAAAGATGGAAAATACAAATTTATGTTTTGGGACAAGATTATTTTTGACAAATTGTTTTAGAAAATCATGATTAGTAGTTAATAGCACACTAACCAATGTTCCTAGATCTTTTCTAGTGCTATAGTTGGCTGAAAACTGTGATGAAAGTCAAAGACCCTAAAATGTCCTGTTGATCTAGCCTGATTTCTTTCAAATGTGGGATGTTCCCTAGGATATTAGAATAAGATTGTTATGTTAATGTTGGAAACCCCAGCCCACCTCACCTTCCCTACTTTAAAGGTTTCAGTATCGAAACTGGTACAAGTATCAAAATGGCCCAGAAAATGTTTATGGAGTATTCCCAGAAACATGAACATCCTGGAAATGTTTCTGGGACATATACCATAACAAATATTGTTTTTAGCGTCTCCTTGGGAAAATGAAATACGATTGCATTTTTAGGGGCCTTAAACCTGGTGGGACCCACTTAGAAACATATAAATAAGGAAATAAAAGGATCTTTAAGGAAACATTAATAATTGCCAAGAATGAATACCACCTTATAAAAATAGGTATTCCAAGTTTTTATATGTTAGCTACTGCATTTGGGATCATATAAACTAATTTCTGGGTTTATATTATATTTTTATATATTATATTATTTTCCCTGTTTGAGAAAATTTTGAAGGAGCCATTTTTTCAAAGGCATATCTGTTTTGGATTTGTTCTATTGTCCATGTGTTGTGATAAGATCAAATATTTTCCTCCTTGATCCATTTGAAGATCAAATTGGTCTACTTTAGGAACTGAAAAATCTATATTAAATGTCATTAGGATAAGCATTTCTTAATAAATAACCAATTAATAGTCATTGTTGCAAAATGAGGCATTGTTTTGTATTCATGCATGAAAGTTGTTTATGAAACAACGCCAACTCAGTTGCAAAACATTGACGTGCAAAGTTGTTCTGCATGTTTTATATGTCATTTTTTTATATATATGTAATTGATTTATGTGTTCCTCATTTAACATTTTTACTTGTCTCACATGTTCCAAATGCTTACTTTTGGTTTTTTCCAGATAAGGATATAATTTTGTCCTTACTTCTGTGCCACAATTGTTGTCATTACATTCTGTGCTTTTGTTATGATATGTAGTATTTCCCTTTTTTTGTAGTTATTTAGGTGCCCTAATGTTTTAGATATTGTCACATCCAAATATTTTGCTGATATTTCACCCTAAAAATTAGTAAATAAATATTCAATAAGAACTGTTAGTTTTTGCTCAGTTATCGTCAAGAAATGTGTGTCTTATGCTACTCTAATTTTGTCTTTTCTATTGACATGAAGAGCTTATTCAAATGGCAAAGTCACACAATCTTACTCTTGCATTTTCGACAAAAAGTTCTATCCAGGAAGAACTCAAGAGAGAGAGTATTGCCGATATAATAACTATATCGGTGACTATTCCATAGATGTTCGAATATATTTTCTTGTTTACAAATTGAAACACTGTGTTTACAAGAAAGTGCATGCATTATTAATTTTTTGTTTTTGGTATAAATATTTATTATTTGTTGGCTTTGATAACATATCAGCTACGCTGTCATGTTTTCCTACATATGAGTGACATTAGGTGATATTTCACCACAAGTATCACCTATCTATGTTTCGTCAAAGGTAAGATGTCAACTTGGAGAATCGTTTATAGTTCATTTGATGAAGATGCAAATAGAATATAACTGACTACTGATATTCACATTATCCTTCATATATTCCTTAGAAGCAGGGATAATTTTAAGGACCCATAGTTATTTAAAAGTGTATAAACCTTGGCGAATCTTACCAATTCGTAAAATGACAACTATAAAATATTTGGCAAAATTTTTATAAAAGTATTTAGATTTATAAATATTTTATAGAGTTTATATAATAATTTGGTGATGTTTAGTGTGAAAAAATTTTACCCAATCAAAATTGGGCGAAATGGGGCTTCAAAAAATGCAAATTGACGAACCTTTTTTTTGAAAAAAACATGGAAAATAGCCCATGGGCTAAATTTCGCCCCTAAAATTATCCTTGCTAAGAATTTGGGCACCATTCTGTTTAGTCACATGGGTCACTATATTTCTTAAAGGTCTTGATGCTATAGAAACAATGTACAAAGGTGATCTAGAGAAGGATCCAAATTTGGTTGGGGCATGAGAGAAAATGAAGGAATTGGCAGGAAACATAAGGTTCTAGTTTATGAAGAAAATGAGAAAGTTTTAGGGAAATAAATTTCTATGAGATTGGTGGCATTGAAAACCCCTTCAAATGCCAAAACGATTGTAATTAATGAGGTGTCTCAGGTCCGACAAAGAGAGGTTTTGATTTTTAAGCATGAATAAGTTTGCACCTGGGTTTTTTATGGATCGTTGTTCTTAATAGACATGGGGTTAAGATAAATCTATGATTAGGTAAAAAAATTGATATCTTTTGCATAAAGTTTAATTTTATCCCGTGGTAATTAAACCTCTCAGATGAAAAATATTTTCATTTTGCATCATGCACCTTTCAATTCGCTTATGTTAACTAGTCATGTAATGTTGTAATGAAATTATAGTATTGTTAATAATGTAGAGTAATATTTATTAGTTAGTTGATGACAGTGATTATAATATTTTTATCGGTATTTCCATGGCTCATACAAATTTTTGAGACTATTTTTGGACCTACTAGTATTTACAATTATTTTCCTCCTGAGAGTTGCTTCAATATAAAATTTTGGTCCTCCTCGTTGGTTGAAGAATTTGGTAAACATCCACTTATTTCTGAAGTATCTTTTATCAATTTTGTTTCTTTCAATGATAGTTCTAGGAGCCTGAAAATCTGAAGCAATTTGCAAATGAGCAGATGCAGGAAGTTGATAACCTTTAAAATGAGGTTGTCGCAATTGTTGAAGGGACTATGAAAAAGTATGAAGACAATCTATTAAAATTCATGGAAGGTATGAGTGGATGGTTAGCACAACTGGAATTGGTCAATCAAAGACTTGAAAGGTCAGTATAAGAAATGTGGGATGATGTGGCTCACAACCAAAATGAAGTAGATGAGAGGTTCAGGTTCTTGGAAAACAATGTCTGAGAAGTAAGTCTAATTTGATTCTTGGGTTTTATTTGAGTTTCATCGTCCCATATTACTGAATTTGTTTTGTGATCCTATTGTTCAAATATCACATACTCACTCTATAAAGGATATGATTTGTGGTTGTTATGCTTTTTTTTTCAAAAGAAAAAATCTTTATATCTGATATTTTAGGGTTTGAAATCATAATATACTTCAAACTCTCTTATACAGATAGACTCTTCACATTTGAGATTGTCAAAGAGGAGGTCATCTACCCTACCTTGTGTCAAAAAAATTTAATGTCAGCTTCACTCCTATATAAACTATTTAGTTCAGTAATTCAAATTCAGGTTTATCAGTCACACTATTGCTAAATCTCTACATGGAAGCCATAGGAGTAAGCTTATTTTTGCTAGTACATAGGGTACATATTTTTAAGTTGTCAAAATAATAGTGAAATTCACTTCACATCCTGTGGAATTTACTCATTGCAAGTCTTAAGTGCTAAATAGAGACTGCATGCCTCATCTTATTTTGTAAGTAAAAGAGAAAACACTCTAGTACATGATTGGAAGACCAAAGCTTAAAAATAAAATACACTGTAAACATATGACCATATTGCCACATATTCTTGAGTTGAATTCCAACAACAGAATTGTGAAACGTCAAGGCACATTGAGTGATCCACCCACCATGAGATGAATGATGAATCACATCCTAGTCCAAGGTGTGTGCATGTGTTCTTACACAATTATTACACTCACATAGGATACAATGTTTAGTGTCACATTAGTAATTGTTAAGGAAACTAGGTAAAATGTAAATTGCAGAAAGGTATCCAACATTTCAAATGCAGATTCATGGCACTTCAAACCATGGGTGACTTGGCATCGAACTTAACATTCGATATGATATAGCTTTCATTGAGTCATATTTTTGGCAAACTAAAGAGAATGCAATAAGATTTTTAAGGCTGAAAGAAGAGCAAAATGATGATTCTGATTTTGGGAACCCATTATTTTTCAACCCCACATAAAACCCATCATTGTATAAAAAAATAAGGGGGAGACAATGGATTGTAAATTCTTGTTTAGTCACACCAGCTTGCCTGAGGATATAGTAATATTTATTTATTTATTTTTCTTGAACATGAAAATGTGTTTTATGCAGCATATCATAAGGAATTTGTTATCATTTTACATATTTCAAAATGAGAGAAGCATTTATCCTAGAATACCATGAAATGGCCCTAAACAAATTTTCAAGTCTTGTTCGTGTAACATCTGAAGCAATATGTTATAAACATATAGCTTGCACTGCTGCTAAATGTTTCACAAGTCCAGTATTCATAAATGATTGCTATGATTTTGTTGATAGAAAGACAACGGAAATTACATTAATGTCAATTTCTAAGTATGAATCTGGATATTATCATACAAAACTCACCAATTGCAAGAAGGGATTTTCAGAGCAAATGAAGAAATAGTTAGCATTTTCGAAAATTTATAGCCAAGTAACTGATTGAGGAAGAGCGATTTCCACCCAAATATAGGAATTCTACTATAGATTCCACCCTCTAGATACGCTATGATACCACCAGGGTGAAGAAGAATAATGTGAAATTCTCAGGGAAGTCTCTCACACTCTGTCCGTCTCAGGAGCAATAAGAAAAATAACCAAGTATTCCACTGTTGATTTTTTTAAATAGAATATATGTTTGGCACCCTTCATACCTAGCATGACCAACATAAAGAGAAATATTCCTTCTCTGCTCAACAATCCCTCAAAAGTTCCTCCCTATAGTGTAAGCGTAAAATGTTCCAAGCTACTGTCCATTAACTCCAGCAGAATTTTATTTAGTTATTGGTTCTTCACAGGGTTCTAATGGCTTCCTTTACCTTACATCAGTAGATTGATTCGTGTTCCTTTCAAATAATATGAGGTGAGAGCATGAGAGTGATTTTAATTATGATTTTTGATCTTTCATTTTCATTCAACACTAATTAAGTTAAATATGCTTGAGTATTATAGACTATTCAAATAAAATTTAAGATAAAATTTAGATTTGGAGGCAAGATTCAATTGCATTGCTTCAAGAAATATGTGTCATGGTTCTTAATACATTATAGGACTTAAACGGTACTATATCAATGGAATAGCACTTGCCTTACAGGAAGGAGATTGGTGTTTCGATTCCTCCATACCTATATACATAAATCAATGAATATTTGCAGATAAAATGGCTAAAAAAGAATAAATTAGTGACCAAAAAATGAGAGATAAGTGACCAGAAAATGAGATATACGCGACCAACAAAATGACCCAAATTCACATATAAATGACAAAATTATAGTTTTTGTGGATAATTTCACACAACAAAAAATGTGGTCTCTTTTAGTTTGGTCATTTATAGCATGTCTATGATCATTAGTTTGGTCATACTTTTGGTCACTAATTTGGTTGTATATTTGGTCATTACTCATGACAATTAATGACCAAATATATGACCAGATAATGGCCAAATTTATGACAAAACTAATGACCACAAGAGAACCTATAAATGACCGAACTATATATGACCACTTTTTTGGTCACGTGATAAGAGACAGAAAATTTGCCACCAATGATCGCCAAATCAAAAGTGGTTATTTATATGCAAATTTTGGTCATTTTTTGGTCACTTATCTCTCATTTTGTACTCGTGGTTAACATACTTGTAATTAGCACAAGTTCAACTAGCACTTCAATGCCAGTTGGTTTAGTTTCAGGTGCCAATCCTGAAAGTACATCCACTTTGTCTACAAGGATCCCTACTGGTGGGTGTGCCTTACCAAACATGTTTTTTCCATGTGGTTTGGCTAGTCAATGTAAAAACACACAAAGATTCAATAAAAATCCTCTTGGTATACCCAATAACTATTTAGGTTCTACTTATTGGGGAAACCCTTTACCATGGAATGTTAATATTCCTGGTATAAATAATGGATCTTGGAGCACGAATGCCAATTGGATTTATCCTTCATAGATTAGTGGAAATTCCCTAGAGGGTAATCCTCTGAATTATCCTAACACAATTCCTAGGGGAAATCTACCTATCAACCCCATTTTGGAATGGAGTGGGAAGGCTTTAGGAAGTAACCAATATTCCTGGGTTGCACCTCCACAAGGAGGCAATCAACCTTGCAATTATAATCAAAACCAAGGAAACAATCAATGGAATAGTATAGTTATGGAAAGTAACCAATCTTGTTGGAGCCTACCTCTGCATAGGGGAAATCCATCCATTCATCTTGTTCCACAATGGAATGAACAATTTTAAGGAAGTAACCAATCTTTCTAGATGCAACCTCCACAAGGGGGAAATCCACCTTGGAATGATTTTCAATCCCAAGGAGAATAACCATGGTTTGGTTGGGATCCAAGAAGTAACCAATCTTCTTGGGGCCCACATCCATAAGGGGGAAATATACCCATTGTTCATGTTCCAAGAAGTAACCAATATTCTTGGGGGCAGTATCTACAAGGGGGAAACCCACCTTGGAATGCTTTTCACACCCAATGACCACATCAATGGAGTGGTCAGGTTCTATAAAGTAACCAATATTCTTTGGGAATAACCCCATGTCAAGGGGGAAATACACCCTCTAACCCCATTCCAAAATGGAGTGGTCAAGTTATAGAAAGTAACCAATATTTTTAGGGGCCTAACACCACAAGAGGTAAATTCACCAATTAACCCCATTCCGCAATGGAGTGGTCAGGTTCTAGGAAGTAACCAATATTTTTGGATCCAAAATGCAAACATTTGATCTAGCTAGGGCACCACATGGACCTCATACCGATGATGTGGTGGGTTCCATCAACCAACCTGGGTAGATTACCCAACAAATGGAACAAATATAAGTTCAGACTTTGCAACCTACAGCTAGACATACAATGCAACAACCTGCTAATCATTCCAATACTTATAACATCCTCATAGTACAATCCATATATATTAGAGGAAAGAGGAAGAAATATAAGGGTAAGCAAAGTGATAGTCCTTCCCAAAATTTTGAAGTCTTTACATTCTAGTCCATGGACCCTAGAGGAAAGAATAAGAAATATAAGAGTAATCAAAATACTGACTCTGGGAGAAGACATGCACCAATATCTATCCCATAAACTACTCCAGTTTTCACTGTAGCATTAGATGCTTACTTTCCATTGAAATGTTTCTCTAATTCCACCACAATGAAAGGTCACTTCATCAGAGGGAGCCTCGAAGGAGGACACCTTAGTCCAAAATAGTGATGGAAAGTTATCCAATTATATGGAACATGGTGAAACCGAGAGTAGTACACCGTTATCTACCGTAGAGGTTTCATACCAAGCTATTCAAATGGCTATAGCAGATTTGGATCAAAATATTCCCTTAATGGAGGAATATGATCTGTTTACTTTTCCCATTGGGGTTGTGAGATCTCCTAGCTCACATGAATTCTTGGATGATTATTTATCATCAAATGAAGATATCCTTGAAGGTATGAAAATTTGGTTGCACCCACCTAAGGACATCTTTTGTGGGGCCACTAGCTAGGAGCATACTTGGTTTAATCTACCCAAGTATAGGAGCATGATTTGCATGTTCCTTGATTTGATCAGGTATATTTGGAAGCTTTCTTATAGGTCTAGGCTATCCCTTTGTGAGGATCCATTTGAACCTTTTGCAACCCAAACTTTCCCTAGGGTCGAACCTATTGGAAAATGGTGGGTCATCCCATCATATATGTATTTTTCACCATTCCAATAAAAGAGCCTACCAAACATGGGACACTCTACTCATCACCCCATTGCCATTTTAGTTCCCATGCTAAGTTATTCACGTAGGCTTGGGAGCCTTGTTAGTACCATCGTGACTTAAAGTTTGAGACCACGTATTTGCCTTTCATACATTTCTGACCATATCCTGATGGGCTCCCAATTTTGTGTCAGGCTACATAAGCATGTGTTAAAATATCCACTTGAACATTTGTGGCTATTGCTTCGTTTCTTATTGCTTATGTTTTATATTTTTCTTTGCAGACAAATTTTGCTATATGATTCATGTAAACCATTGCTTCTATATAAATGACCCATACCCATGGAGGACACCCATGAGAGTGTACATAACTAGCTCAAACCTTGTTGGAAATATGTATCTTTTCCCTGGCTTGACCTATGCCTTTGAAATATAGGTGCACAACCTTGAGACACTCATTTCCTCTAATGTACCACATGATTTATTCTTTTTTCAAGCTAATCAATGAAAAAAGTATTAAAAGTTGGAAAACAAAAAAATACAAAAAGGGGGAGACTTGAATCATATCATATTGTATCCTTGGAAAAATGGCAACAACCAGTATTTATCACCCTTGAACACAACACACAATTTTGTATCTGATGTCAATACACCATTTACATTTTTCTTAAGAAACTATACTCTTAATTTGAAGAGATCTCCAGGGATGGGTTATCCTTCCCATCATCAATTTAGCCCATCATCAATGGAGCTTTCATTAATGCATATGGAATTGACAAATTTCATAATGGTTAATTACTGAAGTATTATGTTGTGAAGTGTCCATTCTTTGTCGTGTTATGTGTTCAAGGGAAGTTAAAACATTGTCATTCATTCATCAAATATTCCTAACCAATCATGTCAGCCTTCCTTGTGTCAGTATATAGTGTTGGATCTCACAACTCTACCAAATCATATCAAACTATTAATATTTATTTTGTATCGGTTGATGTGGAATGCATTAATTCCCTCTTTGTAATGGATCTATTCCTATCGACGCCTTATCATCATCTAAGATATGGATCTAGGAACCTTGGATTACCTTGGATCTTGAAATATTTACTGGAAAGTTTCCTCGTAAATGACAGTGGGTATACATCAATGACCCTTGATTATTTGATTCTACAAATGTTTGACTTTAGAACATCTATTCTCACTTCCTAGTTTGTACTTAGTACCTTGGAGTCCATCATCATTATCGGCGAGCCTCCTCACATCTGTTAATGGTATACAACAATGACCGATAATCGGATGGTATTTTACTATGCTAGACATCATCTCATATATTTGCATGATATAAAATCGTACTATCATCAGTTTGCATTGAATACCTTGAGAAAAACAATTGTATCACTCATCAATGCACTTCATGAGTTGCGCAATATTGAACTACCATGTCAGAAGTTTGATAAAGACCTTGTTCTCGCACTCATCAGAGTGCATATTTACACTTCTGAAAAATTTACTTTTGACATGGATCCAATGTGTATTTTTTGTGGCCATGCTTGTTTACTATTGAGCACTGGTATACCTACCTCATGAAGATATTTCATATTTGGGAAATTGATTTGTTTAATTTGTAGGTGATTTTCAAACTCCCACGCCCATGGTCCTACTCCTTTTCCATCCTACCAAGATCACTAAAGAGTATAAGAAGTAAAGAGATAATGTATTTTGGCCCTCAGCATCACTTCATACCTCACACATTAGGGCGACTTTGTTAACAACCAAATTAACACCTTTAACAAGTGAAGGATATAAGCACATTTTATCTTTTTCCCACAACATGAAGACCAAAAATATGGAATAATTGAGAGCTTTAATCTCTCATCTGACCACCACTTCTACAAAGGAAGAAATATGTGGAGACATAGGTTGCTCTAAAAATTTCATGTCTACGACCACTTAAGGGACAAAACCCAGTTTGGACAACACTTACAGTGGACATAATACATGTCATGTATATTAATTGTCCTGAAAATTTTGGAAAATCAAGTCAAATGCTTGGAAAGCTATGTAAAAGTGGGTTTTTTTTATGAAAATTAAAATTCATGAAAAAGTTTAGTCCCCATTCATGTTTGGAAATTGAGTGCACAAATCCTAATGCTATATAGGAAATACATTTTCGGCAATGTAAAATATAGAGAAAGCGAGAGCAAATGCATAATGGACATTTGAAGCAAAGAATTCTCCTAATTCAAAGGCATTTGGGAATCAAAGGCATAGATGGAAAATGAGAGGATCAAAGCAAGGGAGAATGATGACATATTCAAGGAAAGGTTATAAGTATTCTTTTTCTTTGATTCAATATGATGCAATTCTAGTTTCCCCTTAAATTTGAGTTTGAATTTGTTTTCAAAATCTAGTTTTGAATTCAAAGTTTGGTAGATAGAGTTCGATTTTTTCAAGTTAGTAGAAATAGTGCTAGAGGTAAGGAACACGCAAGAATATTCTTATGGAGGCCTAAAGGCCATGGATTCTCAAGCAAGGCGATCTCCTACAAACAACTAGCTTCAAGAGGTATTCTACTCTCTTCCTCCCTTCTCAATTCTTGGAAAATGTTTAGAAATCTCAAGGAAATTTTTATTATTAGTTGTATTTATGTCAAATAAACTTCACCAAATTATAGTAAGGATAGATATGGAGTATACAAGTCCATACACTAATATCTACAAACAATTAGGAAGAGTAAAAATGTCTATCTTATTATGTTAAAAAGTGTCACATTCTATCAGAAACTATTGTATTAGATTTCATTTCTAGACAAAAAAGACGGACAAACAAATTCTTGTATTTTTCGGATCTCAAGATCAATGGAGGAAGATGCAATCCCATATCAAAGACTAGGTTGTATAAGAGTAGAACCTACTCATAATTGATATACGAGTCTTAAATGGAGTGTCACCATTTCTTATAACATGGGCATGGCTCTTCTTTCCATCATTAATGTCATGTTGATGTTGAATTGTAGTATGATTCATTATAATATTTTTTGAATATATTTTGTAATTAAGTAAGCTTGTAGCTAATTGACGTGGTGATTTTAATGTCAAAGGATTTACCACAATCAATCTAATATTGTTTATCATTACTTTGTGTTAATAATTGATGTTGATGCAAAATGAGATAAAAAGTATTAAAACAATTTATTACTAAAGAGGAATTTATATTATTTATACACTACATAAAGTATTGCTAGTAATTTTTTTTATTTCGGACAACTTCCTTTGCTTACGAATGGCTTTATCATATTATAAAAATAATGCACCAAGTCCAAACCCATAAAAATAACTATCAATTATGAAAGTTGAGTTGACATTAACTATATATTTTAAAGAAAGGGTTTTCTTTAAAATTTCAAAATGTTGTTGTTTTTAACTTTTGAAAGGTAGTTTATATATATATATACATTGAAGAAAAAAATCCATTATTCATAGTTAATAACATGGACGGTTCAAGAAGGATGAAAGTGAAGTTGACATTAACTATATATTTTAAAGAAAGGGTTTTTTTTTAAATCTCAAAATGTTGTTGTTTTTAACTTTTGAAAGGTGTCAAGTTTATATATATATATCGAAGAAAAAAATCAATTATTTATAGTTAATAAGATGGACTATCCAAGAAGGTCTTACATCACTACTCCTAGATCTTACATAACATTAAAAAAAAGCATTGTGTACATATCTTATCAAGGTTTCTCATTACATCCCACATACATAAACTGTATAGTTTTTATTCATCAAAATTTGACATATAAAAAATGCAGTTACATAAACTGTCATGTCTCTACTTAATCCTTTATGTCCAAGACAGTACTTCAGAATACCTTGTTTACAGAAAATTGACTGATTCGAGCTTCGAATCCGTGCACTTAATATTCATCTTCTACCTCTTCTTAAGGGTTGTTCCCACACCATTCTTCCTCTACATCCATCGTGCTTGGAACAAGTAATAGCGCATTCTTGGAGATCACGTCCAATTCTTCATCCATTTAATGGTACACATGATTGAAGCTAATTGAGGCAAACATTTCTATCTGATTGTTGATTATCCTTAATATATGTTGTATATGTGGAGCTTTGATCTGAATCCTTTTTTTTCCCATTTGATGACCATTTTCGAGTCCCCAAAGAGCTGCAAATTGGAAATATTTCACACTAAAGTTGTTTTGAGTACTGACAAAAGGGCCGCCAATCTAGCCTTATTGTTGGAACAGTGGCCTGAAACATATTGAATTTTAACCTTGACTTGCTCCATCAAAATATGCCCATGGGATCTTCTTATCTATGCTTGGAGGGACCAAATTGTGAATTCTCCTATGTATTTCCTCCTTTTTTACTGCCTTGTCCATTGCATAATCATTTCCGAAGTTACTTCTAGGGGAATCCTCCAATCTTGAAAAATAGAAAAATTGCTTTCCCACCAAAGTCCAAAAATAAATAGGTAAGGAAATGAATCAAATATGCTTACCATCACGTTCTTCCACCACTTCTGATAGCATTGTTCCAGAGTTGATTCCATTTGAATCTCCAAATTGCTCAACTCTTTAGAGGATGCGTTCCAAATAATCACTACATAAGTACACAATACAAACAAATGAGACGTGGTTTCACTGTTTTCATGACACAACACACACCAACTCGGTCTAGACCAACCACATTTTACAATATTTTCCCATGTTAGCACCTTGTTTCCCAAGGATAACCAAAGGATTATTTTTTGTTTTAGATGACCAGTATTTTTCCAAATTGCAGGCCACCACCATTCCTTTTCTACAATATAAGATTCAATGGCATAAGCCTTGTATCCTAGTTTGGAAGAATATGCCCATGTTGATCTTTTCTTAGTCCAAACTAATTTACCAGATTCATTTTCATCTAGATTTATGAAACTGGACTCCAAGTTATTTACATAACTTGTCCATTCCTTTGCCACTTCTCCCTCTAGACCAAGTTCCTGGGCATTTTTCCAACCTTCTCTACCATCATCTTGAAAATTTTGACACCTAGAATCAACTAACGAATAGATGTGTTGGTTCTTTATAAAAGATACAATATTGGTAGAAAGTGTGAAGTCAGCCCCTTCTCTAACCCAAGGTCCTTCCCCAATACGAAAACTCCTTCAGTTTCCTATCCTCCACACCAACCAATTCCCTACCATAGGATAAGAGAGAACCAATACCTTCCATCCCACAAATCCTACCCTACATGTCATATCAATTCTCCTAAACCAATCGACAATAGAAGCATTTGGGAAATAATTTGACGACATTGCTTTCCCCCATAGAGTGTTGGCATTTTGAGCCATCCTCCATAAATATTTTGCAGCAAGGATTGGAAAAAAAATACCAGACTCTTTATCCCCCAACCACCTAGCTCCTTTAAATTAGCCACTATAGTCCATTTCACCAATGGAATTCCTTCTTTTTGTTTGCTTTCTATCAACAAGAAGGGAAAACACTTATTTTCAATCTTAGTAAGAATTCCTTTCGGGATATATGAAATGGAGTCCAAATACATTGGAATTCTTTATAGAACATATTTAAGAGCATCACCCGACCTCCTCTAGATAGGAACCTGTTATCCAAATAGGATATTCATGGTTCCACCTTCTTATAGATCCACAACCAGTCCTTAAAAGAGTGAGAATTGGGATTAAGGTAAAACCACGGGGGCTTCACTAGAAGGAAATATAATACCACGTTCATTCATATTACGGTATTAAATATTCATGAAAACCTAAAAATTATATTGCTTATATATTAAGGGGCAAAGAGTTTTTTTATTTAATGTAACAGTACAAAAATACTTTGGGGTCTTTTTTATATGGGCAGGCTGACAAGTATCTGCTAAATGGAGATGGCGGGATCACGGTCGGATGAGAAATCGGGTTGAGGCAAGGCTCGGGCTTACTAGTACGCAAGGAAATCACGTCTTGAGGCATGCTTGAGGCCAGGTGGTTTCATGGTGAAGTGGGTTTTTAGTCGATCATAATTGAGAGACAGTGGTCATTGACAGCCAATTGTTACCAATAGCACTCAACCAGTTGTTACCAATAGCCTTGAGAGGCTCTAAGCCTCTGGGGCCTGTTATATGCCCTCGATAGGCCTTGGGGGCTTGAATACCCAACCACTCATGCCTATTATAGGCCTTGGGTGGTTTAGTCAGCCTCCTAGAGCTTGTTACAAGCCCTGGGGGCTTGGATACCTAGCCCACAACAGGCTTAGTCAGCAATTGGGGAACTATAACATGCAATATAAATGTTGTACTATGTGCATTGGCTCTAGCGACATACAAGAAGTGAGCTCCTATCTCTTCATTAGACCATTAGATGTTGCAAATCATAATGATATGTGGTTGAGTAATTGCATTGTGGGTGAAGTAATGTGCATCCACAATATACATCGAAAGAAGAAAAGTGCATTGTAGAATGCATGTGGGGTCATAAGAGGGGTATCATATCGATATACTAGGTAGAAATATAAAGGGTTATAAAAAATGTTAATGAAAAAATTGATAGATACAATATCTAGTGAAAAAAGGGATTTTTTTAAATTGGGAAGGCATATTGGGACGGCGTAAAAACAAATGATTTTGGAAGGTAATTTCCAATATTTAGTAAAATTAGGGGTATTGTTTCATATGCCATGAACAAACATGCTATGATAGCGGTTTATTGAGTGAAGCCCCCATGGGTAAAACCCTAGATATTTCAATCCCTCATTCATTGACTTTAGAGGGAAGGTGGCCTCATTCCCAAGTCTCTGTTGCACATCCTTCATGATCCTATTGATTTCTAAGTTGTATTTTTCCACATTTATCACTGTTCCAGTAGCTTTTTCGTAAATGTGTAATATCTAAGAAATCGCTCACATGTTTTCCATAGATCCCTCTCCCATCATCAACAAATCATCCACAAACAATATATGAGTCAATTCCACCAACTCTGAAACCCAAACACCTTTTAAATATCTCTTCCTCTTTTTCTGTTGCATCAATTTACTCAATGATTTTGCCACCAGTAGGAACAGGAAGAGTGAAAGTGGACATCCTTTCCTCAGACCCCTTGTTGGCCTGAAGAAGGTGGAGGGAGCCCCATTTATTAGTACCGTAAAGGAAGCCGAAGTGATGCAGCCCATGATGTAGTTCACCATATCCATTGAAAATCCAACTTGTATAAGTAAAAGGCATAAAAAGGACCAACTTAGCTTATCAGAAGCCTTAGATAAGTCAATCTTTAGGGGAAAAGCGCTTACATTTTTCTTGTTAATAGTGTGAATTGCCTCCTGATCCAATGGTACTACATCGTGTATTTGTTGATTAAACAAGAACCCAAATTGCTCCTCTGAAATGATCTGGCTTAGGATTGGATTCAATCGTTCAACTATTTTCTTAGCAATTATTTTGTAGACCACATTCCAACAAGAAATTGACCTAAAATCATCGTAGGCTATAGGATTCTTATTTTGGGGGATCAAGGCCAAGAATGTGAATTTAATTGCACCTAAGACCTTCCTTGAACACTGTGATTCACAAAAAACTTTCAGTATATCATCCTTTATTAACTCATAGAATCCCTGAATGAAATCAATTGTGAGACCATCTAGGCTAGGACTCTTCCCTTTTTGGAAGGAATGTACTATACAATTCAATTCTTCCTCTGACACTTCCTGTGCTAAAGTATCATTCATTTATTGAGTGAGTGATATTGGGAAGGGTAGCTAGTGTTTCCACACCAGCCTGTGCAAAATGGCACCTACTAAGGATTATGGAACCCTTAGTAGTATCTCATGAATGTGTAATATGCAAATGTAAATAACAGAAAAGACAAATAAATTAAATCTAACTAAATACTACAGAAAACAAGATAAGTAAATAGGAACCCATGAATTAAATTTTGTATTATGTTGCAAACAAGAGTTTACAATGAGAGTTACCTCTTAAGGTGAGTAGATGTGTGCGCTTGCAGTTGCAAGAAGAGTAGCACATCAGGTCTCCAAAGTTCCTTCCTCTTCTCCAAATGCTCGAGATGTGTCCAAGACTCAATTGAATGGGGAACAAAAGCTCAAGATGATAGGCTAAAGTTCAACAGGAATTTTGGTAGCATAAGGGTATCAAGAGTTGATCATGGATGTGAAACGGGGGGCCTCCATCACCTTTTTATAGTGATTTTGGGTGGAGTATTGACCCATGGTTTTGGGAAACCAATAGTATTGGCTAGTGGTATTTGATGTTTTCCCTCTTTTTTTATTTTATTTTGACTTTTCCCCCTTTTTATTTTTTTGGGGGGGGATTTTGACCATTTTTATGGGTTTTTATCCTTTTTTGGAGGATTTTCATTAATTGCTGAGGGAAATAATGATTTTATGCCCTTTTGCTTACCAATTTAGGGTTTTTTTGAGTTTTGGAGGCAAAAAATGTAGGAAAAAGTGGTAAATGGGTTATGTGAATAGGGAGATGAGCTATGTGAACAAGTTTTGGGTGTTAACAGGAAGAGCCTCAAAACTTGTAATATTTTTGGGATGGGACATCCCTCTGATTCACTGACTAAGGATTTGAAAAAAGAGACTCTGGCCTCAGCCTTTTCCTTAAAAGAACTCACAATGACTGCTTGATCATTTTTAATCTCAATAATGGTGTTGACATTCCTCCTATGAGAAGCAAATCTATGAAAAAAATTGGTATTATTGTCCCCTTTAGTAATCCATATCACTCTACTTTTGAGCCTCCAAAGTTGCTCTTCTTTCGCTAGAAGTTCAGAATGTTTTACTTCATAATATTTCAAATTTTTTAATTCTTCTTCGAAGAAAACCCTAGAGGTGTTGTACTTATAAACCTTAGTTATACATGCCTCCATGTCTTTTAACAGTGCCTATTGGCTAGCTTGAAATGTTTTTGACCAGTCCTTAGAGGCCTTCTTTATCTTGACTAGGTTGTCAACCAATTTTTTCATATAGGAATCCAGAGAATCATTTCTCAAGGGAATCCATAAATCCTTTACAAAATTCTTGTACCCTTCCTCCTTGAGACAAACGAGATTGAACTTGAAGGGAGGGGTTGGTTTCTGTTCCTGTTTATCGATTGAAAACATTACAAGACAATGGTTTGACAAGACTTGACCCTTAGTCCAAGAATCTATTGATAACGGTCTTGTACGAAGATTTTATGAGACTAAAAATATGTCCAGATGCTTTGAGATTTCATTTTCCCCACTTCTCCTATTCCTCCAAGTAGGCTCAAGCTTTCGAGGCTGAACATCAACAAGTCCTTTAGATTAAAAAAGGGCGCTAAAATATTCTCTTAACACATGAGGTCTAGCCATCTTCACCCAAACCTCTCTTTCCGAAATTGTGAGATTTAGATCTCCTCCCAGAATCATATTACACTTCTCCCACAAGCCACTAGAGGAAATATTTTCCCAAAAAACTCAACGATTCTGAAAAGGCCCATAAAATTTCAGAAGTGCAAATGTTTTGTTGGTTGTTTTATCTTCAAGAATAATCTTCAACACTTATTCATACTTGCATATTGAAACTTCCTTTAATTATGGACTCGATGTTGATAATAATCCACTTGAATGACCTTCCGAGCATATTTGAGAAAATGACCAATCTTTTAACCATGGACCTATAGTTTCCTGTGCTTTAATGCCTTCTATCATTATTTCTTGAACAAGGTGACTGGTGGATTTAAATTTTGTATCATTCTCTTGAGGGCATTCAGTTTGGCGGGGTGGGATAGCCCCCTAGCATTAAAGGATAGGAAAGGTATCAGGGAACCCTAGGGAGGGATTTCCCTGCTCTAAGGGCCTTATTAATTGTTGCTTGTTTCCCTGCTTTTACATCCAACATGGCTGGGTTTTTAGCTTTTGTTAGTTGAGACTTTCTTTCCCAAAATCAGTTTTCGCAATGGGTAGAGACTAAGACCACTGTTAACTACACCTTCATTCCTTACAATGTTCTCCACCCTGGATCTAGTGTTATACACCTTAGGTTTAATCAGTGAGGGGGGTCTTTCCTTTACCACATGAGAGGGAGAAAAGTTATATGGTCCTTTCAATCCTGACAGGACCACCTTTGGTGATGTGAAAGGGGATAGTAAAGGAGCCCGAGAAGGACCTGACTCTTCAATGCGAATAATTGTACCTTGTAAAATATTTTTAGATGAAAGGACAAAAGGGGAAACAATATCACGCTTACGAGAAGAGGAGGGTGGCGATTCTTCTCCATTCTTTCATGCATCCTCCTTGAGTACGTTCACCTCTGCTAATGGTTTCCTATCACCTTTACCCTCGCATGCCAACGACTCCATATTTGTTGATGCTGAAGGAGACTTCCTTACCCAAACCTTACTACATTTTCGAACGTCAATAGAAGGATTCGGGAAATCTCGAACCATATGTCCAACTTGTCTGCACCCGAAGTAACGAAAAGGTATTTTCCAATCGTGTAACCTTTGGCACTAGATGCTCACATACATTTCTAGCTTTATTTCCTCATACAATCCATCATGTAGATCCAATTCCACCAAAATTTTTGCATAGCGTCTATCTACCTTTTGTTCCTAGTTGTCCTCCAAAGCTATAAATCTTCCTCTCTTAATCCCTATCGCCTCCAACACCACATTTTTCAAGAACATCATGGGAAGGCCTCGCAGGATAACCCATACTTGTTGCAGATTTTGTGGTTCCCTCTTGGCATCAAAATCTACCTACCACCTTTTTAAAATAACTCCCAATGGACCCCAACACCATTTACGTTCTATAAGTTCCTACTTGTCGAGTTATGAGTGTACTTTAAACAGGATCCAGCCTCGTGACATTATATGGAAACAAGGAACCTAGTCTAGGATTGATTTCCAATTGGACTCCATCTGATTTCGCAAAGCCACTTCCCCTACTACTTTACCATAGAAACTTCCTACCATGGGCGAGCTGAGATAAGGCCGAGATGAGATAATCCGACACTTCCTCAATTCTGATTTCTCTTCTGACCACCAACGAAACTGTATCGTTCTTTTCCCTTACACCCTTCTTACGATCTGGTGTAATCCTAGAGTTATTCTTTCATGTACTAGTGCCATCAATAGTTTGTAAGGGGAATGAATTCAAGTCATTCCTCAATAATGGATCGAGCGAGTGAACCATCTCTTTGGCACCGAGCACCCCCTTAAATTTTCTGATGCACTTAATTTCATAATCTTTAGCAATAATGCCCCCAGGTGAGGGACTGTCAGAGTCCACTTCGTCGATTTCCCTATTACATCACAAGAGTACCTACCATCAGAGGAAGTTAAGGGATGATATATAACCAATTTTATATATAAATTAATGAGAAGATTCTATTAAATTAAAAAATTCTCAAAACTTCTAAAAAGTGATATGAAAAGATATTTTTGAATGCTTCACAAAATTAGGACAAATACCTTTTTAATGAGATAGTATGTTCAATATATGTAAAATAGAAAAGGATTTATGGATTTTTTAATTATCTATATTTTATAAATTAACATGATTCCTTTTAATTACCTTTTATTTTTTTAAACTTATATAATTTTATAAATTAACATGAAAACATCTCTATACTATTGTCATCTCCTATACTAAATTGTAAAGCTCATATAATAGTAGCAGTTTGATTTGAAGGAGACGAGAAAAAATTAACCATCCCATCCTTTCAAATGAGAAACAGAAATTTGAGATGTTGACGTTGCATTTTTATTGATCCACTCGCTCCCTGAAAGGTTTTATGTTGGGCTGTGAATATGGCTTTCATCCGAGACTTGTAAAGTACTCAAATGAAAATTCACGACGCGTGCTGGTCGCTTTTCAATATAACTTGTCCGACATTGTGGAAGGAATACATCACTATCAATGGTGTCCATTCATCCGTTGAAGATATGAAGTTGTTGTGGAATACTACTTCAGATCTGAGTAAAGTACTCAAGAACACGACCTATCAAATGGAACTTCACTACGCATGCTCGTTTTGTTTTATTGGGTAGTAACAACAATCCATGGACCCTTGATGTTGGATGCTCATGTGCGACCGACATTTACAAATAGATAATGATAGAGGTTAGTTGATTTTTAATTAGCATAGATTTATCTTAACTTGGATTTATCAAGTGAAAGTGATCTAATTTCTTGAAGTATATATCTTCAATTTTTTATACGAAAAAATTTACACTTCAAGATATTTGATCATTGATATATCTAAATTTAAGATGAAATCAATATAATGTTTTTTTTTTAATCTGACATCATTTGCAATTTTATTTCTTTTTTAATGAGAACGACATGTTACATAACGTCATACAACATTATGCTTACAACACCTCCCATATTGAGAATTGGGATGTAGAACATGTCACGGACACCTCACTCCTCTGGATACAATGATATTTGAGACCAATTAAACTTTTAACAAATAATTTATTTTCAATAATTAAAATTGCATGATATGAAATCCAATAATATTTTCATTAATTTGTAATATTAATTTACTTTTTAATGATTAGAATAGATTCAAAATTTTACAAAAAATCTAATTCCTTCATTATTTTATAAGATACAAAATTTAGATTAACACGTAATTATACTCATTCTTAAACTTATCTTATAATCTTATCAAATAAAAAATCATTTTGATACAATATTAACTTACTCATAATATCATCTATTCTAAAAGACTTCACACACCTCTCACATCATTCACACTTCACACACCTCTCACATCATTCACACTTGACACTTGAGATGTCTATATGCCCTCTCACATAATTTGCATTTAGAGATTGACACTAAGGATAATTTTAGCACCGTGGGTTATTTTTCCATTTTTTTTCAAGAAAAAGATTCGCCAATTTGCATTTAATGAAGCCCCGTTTTACCCAATTTTGATGGGGTAAACTTTTTTCATTCTAAAAATCACCAAATTATTATATAAACTATATAAAATCCTTATAAATTGAAATAATTTTAGAAAAATATCCCTAAATATTTTGTAGTTGACATTTTAAGAATTAGTAAGATTCACTAAGATTTATACACTTTTAAATAAATATGAGTCCTTAAAATTATCTCTTATTGATTCAACATACCTTCCCATATCATTCAATTGCTTCCCATAACTATCCTTGAAACATTTTGGAAAGAATTATTTCACGTGAGGATTTCAAGTTGAATGCTTTTAATCCTTTGTACCATGATTACACTATTAGAAAATTGTTAACTCAATTACTTAGTGGAGATTTGCACTATCTTTGTTATCATTATTTCAAATTTGAAGAAGTAGTTTACGATCTGATATTGTTTAGTGGCAAATTATTTGATGTATTCTTTTATGTAATGGCATCTTTGAGGAGGCATTTAAGTCATTCTTAATCCACAAGAGTAATTTTATGTAGTATGATGATGAGAATATTTGTAGGGAGTTAGTTTTTAATTATTTTAGATTTTTGGGTTATGTTATAAAGTTTATTAAAAATGATAGATGTATTTTTAAGGTAACATGTTTTCTTTTCATTTCCTTTCTTTTTTTATTTTACTTAGTGTTTTATAATTAGATTTTTTAGTTTATGAGGTTATAATTTCAAGAGTTTATGATGGAAGTTACAAGTAGATGTTATTTTATGGTTTTATATTTTTGAAGGTTATATATATATATACTTACTCATCCTCTCATTCTTAGTATTGTTTCCAGGCTTTCTTTCATTATAGCCATTGATACTAGTCCATATCTTTATTTCCTTTGCATGTAGATTGAAGGAGGCCACTTCTTCTATTTCTAACTTTCTCTCCTTTTAGGATTTTCAGTTTCTTTCCATACCTATCATTCAATATATAGATTAGACAAAGAATTTGTTTTACCAAGATTCATGTGACTATTTTGTTCATTTTTAAAGGAAATTGGCATCATTTTTGTTCATTCGAATTTCATCGCATGTGCTTTTGGTTTGAAGGATGAATAATTTTGCATGTACTCCTCTCATCATACCATGGAAAACCTTGTTTTTTTTATTTTCGATTTTTTTTTGTGTGTTTCTATTAAATTTCTTAATAGTAGGTTTTAGTAGGTTTTTGCAAATAATGAGAAAATGCAAATATAAAGTAAAAACATTGATTGAGTTTATTCCCCTAAAAACCAAATCTAAATTCCTTTTCTCTTACTAATATATAGTTTTATTTTTTCTCATTATGGGTGTATTCTAGGTGTCCTTATAACCTTGCAAGGAGATTTGAGTTCAAATCCCAGCACATATTTAGTTACGCTTTATTAATTAAATTTTAAGTGGTGTTGTTTTTTTTCAAATTAGTTAGCAGCTTTCACATTGTCCTTACATGAGTAGTAATTAATGATTTTAATTGAAACTAGATTTAAATATATACCCTATAACTATTGGGTGAAGACACCTTCATAATTCATTTTTATTGTTTGTAAATGATTACTAAATTCAATATGTATCCTTATGTATAATAATAAGTATGTCAATATAGAGTTGATATATTGACACACTCATAGGTATCACATGGAACATGCCATTTTAGCACCAACCATTACTAAGGTTCCATGTGCCACATGAACAGTTAGCCTCTAAAGGGTGTTTGTATATTAATAACATTCTAACATCTTCCTTAAAATGTTGTTAGATAAAGAAACGTAGATTGACATTTTAAACATTCAAATCTGATGTGAGATTGGCATCGTCATGATCAATCCAATATTGAACTTTGCACCCAAATCTAATAGTGTGAATGATGTTTATTGTGGCTCATCCAAATAAAGTTGTCTTCGGCTCCACACTTGGTCACCTATTTCAAGGGCCAAGCATTATGAGGAGACCCAATATGAAGGTATCATAGAAGTTGGTGAAGCCTAAGATGCTGTGAAGTTTAATTAGTGTCTTTTGGGATAGCAATTATGAATGACTTGGATCATTGTTGTATCTATATGTACACCATGTTCATCCATGATGTATTCTAGTATCATGTCCCTAGCTGGCCTTGTAGCACATTCGCGATGGTGGGGGATTCTCAATAACAACTCTGACACAATTTTCTATTATGTTACTAGTCTACAATGCTTAGGCCACCTTCGATACCTTCGAGGTATTAAGCAACATTATACACTTTACACAATAATATCTATGTTTACTTTCCTATTTTTTGATCATCAGGTTCCACCTCTATCGATGTCCTTAAAGCTTTACCACAACTTTGTTGTGTGGCCATCCCGAGCTATCAGAACTAATACATCGACCATCTTCGATTGAAAATATATGTATGTACTTGCAACATGATTCACTAATGATCCAATCTTGATCCAACAACTCCAAAGTTTCACCTGCAATGAGTCCCTTCTCAATATATTGGGTTTGAGATCCCATCATATATCTCCTATTGTATTTTACTCACTCCATGCACATGTTCCAATAGACTTATCTTCTAATAGCCTACTCCTTATATGTTTCTCCTGATACAATATTGGACTTCTGTCCATCATCTTTCCCTGCATATTCTATTTGAATTTTTCTCTGAAGGCCTGCATCTGATGAGGCCCCTCCGATGCTATCGAGTCCAACACATTGCACTTCAGTTTTTTGGGGTACTCTGTTTACACCTTTGGCATAAATCTTTGATCACAGATATTTGATGGGGCTCTCTCCGACAAATCAGGTCCTGATCCATCGAGATCCTCGTTCCATTGGAACTTCTAACGTATACCCTCGGCTAAACTTCTTGATATACATGATCCCTTAGACTTCTCAAACATTAGACATTAGGATGCCATCAGAATGAACATTTGATAGTGAACTTTTGATGACCCCTTTCTGATAGACTATACTTAGTCAAATTTTGGGCTTTCTTAGAAATTGGATGGAGGCTTCCTTAGCGATCTGATCTCGATTTCATGGGGCTTTTGGCCAATCTAGGCCACATGCTAATATTTGTGACTCAATTATAGGGATATAGATGATTTATACTTGCAATTACAATTGTTGTTACTCATGCTACATTTCATTCTTTTATGTAATCAGGCAAATCTATAAAGTAAGTAAGCCAGATTACATAGTCATATTGAATAAATGTGCTCAAGTCTTAACATGCATTCACTTTCACATTTACATATTCAAATACCACTTGATACAACAAAAAAGTTATATTCATTTCATTCAATATTAAACCATGATACGTTGAAACTTACATGACATATCAACATAACACTTGTCTTGAACTAGACTATCCTAAGCAATTAACTGCACAACAAAAACAGTCCACCATCTGTAGGCACTATGTCTAGCATATACTCTTTCTAGTGAGGAGGAACCCCTGAGTTGGGAACGATTTCCACAAGAAAAGGGGAAATATTAAGGCTCATTCTTAGTCATGTGAACACACTTTCATAATCAAACTAGTCCACAGCTATTTTATTAGGATTCTCTTAATACAACATTTCCGTCGAAACACACATGCACATAGCCAAGCCAGATTACAACTTCATTTATTAGGCTACAGAGAGGAATAAGAGAAAGTATTTCCAAGATAATGAGCTCATCCACAAAGGAATGCACCTAAAAAAGAATTATCCATATTGGAATCCATAATACTTGCCCCACATAACACCAAGAAGGTCCCCTTATCTGGGTAACAGTCCCTTAGGTGATCCTTCCTCTAGGTGTTATTCAACATGTGCATAGTGTTGATGTATATGTAACTTCAGAATGTATTTCATCTGTGTATTTTATATATATTTATTGTACCCTTATAAGAGATGTGTTATTCCTCTATAAGGAAGTGTCGTCATGTGGATTGACAAGTGTCACAAGTGTGTGTACTTGCCGATGGGTTATTAGACCACCATGTGGGCTCGGCCCTAAATTATATATAATATAATGTGGATGTATCTAGATAGACAAGTCAACCCCATAAGGTCACTGGGCAAAAAGGTTAGTATAAATAGAGATCGAAGATCTCTATTTTAGACACTCGAAAAAGTAACTCACTCTCACTCAGAAAGTGGCGCACTAGTGAGGAGGAGGATCATCTGCTACTAGGAGACTATCTCAGTGTTATTTGGTTGTACTTTGGTTGAGCCATTGCTCTCTCTATCTCTGAGGAAGTTGTGGGGTTTTTCACCTTAGGGTTTTCCCCACGGAAACTCTGTGTCTCTTGTCTCTTATGCTTTTGATTCTTGTGATGCTTGTCATATTTTGATTGTCATGCATTGATATACTGTATATGTTATTCTCTCAGCAAAGATCCTAGAGTATTGTGAATTAATGCTCAAAATTTAACATGGTATCAGAGCTAACCTGAGAAGAAGACATTTTGCAGTGACAAAAGCTTGAGTTCCTTGTTTATTGGGTTTCTCTCCACAGAGTTTTGAAAATCAGTATAGTAGATTGACTCTATTCATCAAGGCGCATCTATCTATCTAATCAAAATTCAATTCCAAGCATTTTCAGTTTTGGCCCTAAAAATTAGGGTTTCCACAAAAATAGGAGTTTCTGGAATCTTAAGACACAGCTGGAAGCTCCTTGAAAAAATCGAAATTTAGAGCTTTGGATCGAGATTTTTGGCTGTGTAGATCTATGGGAAACTCAAACCCTAATTCAAGGCTCTCCCTAGTGAACCCGGGAGGACAAAAATGCAATTTTGAAGGGCAAGACTTTGTTGATCTCAAATTCTGATAGCACCAAGCTGATCAGCTCATCAAGGCGCATCTTTCTATCCTTTCAGAAATTTGAAATTCACATTTGAATTTTTAGGGTTTTTCTCACAAACCCTAATCCGGGACCAGATCGAGTTTTCAGCATTTCAAGTGGTAAGATCTAAATCTTTTATATTTTCATTTGAAGTACTCTTTAAGATGTCTCTCCACACCAAGCTTGAGGATAAGCTTGAAGGGGCTGATAACTTCCGAACCTAGAAGTATAGGATTGGGTTAATCCTGGAAGAGAATGAGTTGGACTCATATGTGAAAGAAGACATCCCTATCCCAGAGGATGAAGAGGCCAAGGTATTGCATAAGAAGAACTTCTTCAAGGAAAAGAGAATCATTGTTGATTCCATTAAATATCATCTCATACCCCATCTGTCCTCTCTAAAGACACCCAAGGAGATGTTTGACTCCTTGACCAAGCTATTTGAAGGGAAGAACATAAATTGGAAGATGACCTTGCGGAACCAATTGAAAGGAGTAAAGTTTCAGAATGGAGAAACCATTCAATCTTATTTTTCAAGGGTCTCCCAGATCGAGGAACAACTAGAAGCAGTGGATGAAATGGTGGAGAATGGTGAAGTGGTGATGACCACTCTAAATGGCCTACCCAGGTCATGGGATTCCTTTATCCAAGGAATTTGTGCAAGGAAGAAGTTGATCTCCTTCAGTAGACTACGGGAAGAATGCTCACAAGAAGAAGCAAGGCTTGTGGCACGAGAAGAAAAGATGGGGAATGAAGATCAAGCTCTCACAGCTCACACCAAGAAAGGGAAGTCCAAGAGAGAGCCATCCCACTCCAAGAAATCTTCACATCACTTCAAAGAAAGAAGAATATGCTTCACCTGTAATGAGAAAGGACATATTGCCATAAATTGTCCCAAGCAGAAGAAGGACAACATCAACTCCAACAAGAAGAAGAAGGGCAACAAAAGAAGGTTTCATGCTCATACTGCTGAGAATGATGAACCCCCAAAGAAGAAGGCTAGGGCAGAAAGTGATAGTGATGATGACTCTTCAAGTGAAGAAGAGTATGTTCTAATCTCTGCTCTCACAGGTACCATCTGACATGGTTGTAATGATTGGCTAATTGATAGTGGGGCTTCCAAACACATGACTGGGTTTATGGAATCTTTTGTGAATCTATCTGAACATGAATCACCCCATAAGGTGAAACTTGGGGATGATTATCAATACCCAATCAAAGGAAGTGGTGAAGCCTCCTACAACCTAGATTCTGGAAAATCCTTGAAGATGAAAGAAGTACTTTATGTACCTGGGCTCAAGAAGAACTTACTCTCCATCTATGCATTGGATGCAAAAGGTATGAGGGTTTCATTTGTGGATGGCCAAGTCCTAATGTGGCCAAAGGGAAAGACCATAAATGATGCAATAGTGATTGGAGAGCAAGAGGGAGGTTTGTATAAATTAAAAGGGACAACCTGAACATGCCATGGTACATGAATCCATGGAGCCAAGTGAACTTTGGCATAGAAGACTTGCTCATATGCATTATAGGGCACTTCCAATTGCAAGCAAGGCTATAGAGGGTCTTCCTGAAATCAAGACTAAACATGAAGGTGTTTGCAAAGGATGTGCAAAAGGTAAGAACATTAAGAAGGCTTTCCCAAGCAGTGAAAGCAAGGCAAAGGATATATTGGAGATCATCCACTCAGATGTATGTGGTCCTATGTCATCCAGTTCTCTAAGTGGGTATGTTTACTATGTCTCATTTATTGATGACTTTTCCAGGAAGACTTGGGTATACTTCTTGAAGAGCAAAGATGAGGTGTTTGATAAATTCAAGGAATTCAAAACCTTGATGGAGAATAAAACTAACAAGAAGATCAAAACATTCAGATCCGACAATGGTGGAGAATTCACCTCAAGTGACTTCAAGAAGATTTGTAGTGATTCAGAGATTAAGAGGGAGTTGACTGCTCCATATAATCCTCAACAGAATGGAGTTGCAGAAAGGAAGAACAGAACCATCAAGGAAGCAGCAAGGGTAATGCTGCATGACCAAGATCTACCTATGCATTTATGGGCAGAAGCAGCTAGAAGAGCTGTATATGTGCAGAATAGAACACCCCACAAGATGTTGGACAACAAGACACCAGAAGAGGTCTTTTTTGGTAAGAAACCTGAAGTCAGCCATCTCAGAATATTTGGTTGTCCAGTATACACTCATGTCCCAAAAGAAAAGAGGACTAAACTAGATCCTTCGGGAAAGAAGGGTATCTTTGTGGGTTACAGTGAAAGCTCGAAGGCTTACAGAATATACTTTCCAGGGTTCAAGAAGATTGATGTCAGCAGGGATGTAACATTTGATGAAAACTCAGCATTCATCAAATCAAGGAAGGCACCTATCGAAGTTTATGAAGAACCTAAGGAAACAAGATTTCAAGACACTACCATGACTGAAGCAGTTCCAGAAGTTGTTTGTGAGTTTGAATATCCACAAGAACCTGTAGATCCACCCCGTGAAGATAACTCTCACAAGAGGAGATCTGCATGGGCTAGAGAGCTCATTCAAGATGCAGAAAGATTTGGCATTCCAGAAGAAGAACACTGAACAAAGAAGATAACCAGATCACAGACCAGCTATGTTGCTTTACTCTGTGACATTATGAACAAAGAGCCTTCCAGTTATGAAGAAGCAGTGGAAAAGAAAGAATGGAAGGATGCCATGGTTGAGGAATACCAATCAATAATGAAGAGTGATGTTTGGGATGCTGTCCCAAGTCCTAAAGAGAAGTCTATTGTAACTTCTAAATGGATCTTCAAAATCAAGCATGCTACAGATGGCAGTGTGGAGAAATACAAGGCAAGATTCGTAGCTCGTGGCTTCTCTCAGAAAGAGGGAATAGATTATGAAGAAACTTTTGCACCTATAGCCAGGTATACTTCCATCAGAACAGTACTTTCCCTGGCTGCAACAATGAAATGGAAAATACACCAAATGGATGTCAAGACAACTTTCTTGAATGGTGTAGTTGAAGAGGAAGTACATGTGGAACAACCACTCGGTTTTGAAATACATGACAGGGAGTCATATGTGTGCAGATTGAAGAAAGCCTTGTATGGCTTGAAGCAAGCTCCCAGAACCTAGCATGGTAGGATGGACAGTTTCCTATCTAGTTTGGGCTTTACCAAGAGTAAAGCGAATTCTGACCTTTATTACAAGGTTGAGGAAAGGAATCTTGTGATTCTACTCCTATATGTGGATGACTTATTTGTAACAGGAGATGACAGGTTGATTGCAGAAACTAAGAGGAATCTTGCTGCTGAATTCGATATGAAAGATTTGGGAATGATGCACTATTTCCTAGGTATGGAGGTGTGGCAGAGTGCAGGTGGAATATTCCTTGGTCAAGGGAAGTACACAGTAGATATCCTAAAGAGATTCAGGATGATGGATTGCAAGGCCATGGCCACACCCATGGCATCGAATCTGAAGCTTCTATGTGATGCTTCATCTGAGCCGGTTGATGTCTCTATGTATCGTTAGATGATTGGGTCCTTGATGTACCTAACGAACACGAGACCGGACATTTGCTTTGCTGTGAACACATTGATCCAGTTCCTGACAGATCCGAGGAGTGTTCACCTGGTTGCTATAAAGCATGTTCTGAGGTACCTGAAGGGTACAGTGGATTATGGGCTCAAATATGAGGCGAATCAAAAGTTTAACCTACAGGGTTATGTTGATTCAGATTGGGCTGGCAGTGCCACAGATAGGAAGAGCACATTTGGGTGCTGCTTCAGTATGGGATCAGGTGTGATCTCCTAGTTTAGCAGGAAGCAGTCCTGCGTAGCACTGAGTACAGCTGAGGCAGAGTATGTTGCATCCTGTTCAGCTAGTTGTGAGGCAGTATGGCTACGGAAGCTACTGTCTGCGTTATTTGATCTCCCGTTGGATACTACTGGTATCTTCTGTGATAACTAGAGTTGTGTGAAGCTGTCCGAGAATCCAGTGTTTCATGACAGGTCGAAACACATAGAGATCAAATATCACTATATCAGGGATATGGTGCAGAGAGGAGCTGTGAAGCTCCTGTATGTTGCGACGGACGAGCAGATTGCAGATGTGCTAACGAAGCCACTAGCCAGGGTGAAGTTTGAGTACTTCAGAGAGAGGCTTGGTGTTCTTCAGATCGAGGACACTTCAAGGAAGTGATGGACACATTTGCTGAATCCATTCCAAGCATGTTGGAAGGAGGATCCTTCACATGGCTGTGGATGTAAGTGCCGGATGTTGATGAGCATCAGGATGATGTTCTAGTTTCTGCTTTGTATGATCAGTTGGATCATTTATATGTATATGTATGTACGCATCTTGTTGGATGCTGGATATGATCAGTTGGATCATTTATATGTATGTACGCATCATGTTGGATGTTGGATATGATCAGTTGGATCATTTGTATGTATGTACGCATCATGTTGGATGCTAGATATGATCAGTTGGATCATTTATGTACGCATCGTGTTGGATGCTGGATATGATCTGTTGGATCATTTGTATGTATTTTGTATATGCATCATGTTGGATGCTTGGACCATGTATCTGTATATGTATTAGGTGGATACATTGAATGATCAGGTAGATCATGTATATTGATATGTATCAGGTATGATCAGGTAGATCATGTATGTTGATGGATACATTGTGTGGATCATGTATCTATGTATCAGGTAGATACTTGGTGTGCATCAGATGGATGCATTGTATGATCAGGATGATCGTGGATGACGAGCTTCTCCAGATGACATGCAACAGGATGTTGCAGTGATGATGATCAACGTGATCATGTATACATCAGGATGATGTATGGTGAGTATCAAATGATACTTTGTGGCCGTGGATCAAGTTGTGCAGGTAAGCTTGTAATTCATGCCCTGGGATATTTGCAGATGGTCTTTCGAGGTTTTTCCTATGGCATGTAATTCGGTGCCGTGGGACATCTGGAAAATGCTCTTTCGAGGTTTTGCTTTGGGAGGACATATAATTTGTGCCCTGGGAGATCTGCAGATAGTCTTTCGACGTTTTGCCTATGGCATGTAATTCGGTGCCCTGGGATATCTGGCAGATGCTCTTTCGAGGTTTTGTCCTATGGCATGTAATTTTCCCCTCGGAGATCTGGACAGGATGAAAAAGGCCTCAGATGCTTCAGCCAGGTTTTGCCATGACCACATGTAATTTTCTCCTGGGAGATCTGGATAGGATGAAAAAGGCCTCATATGCTTAAGCCAGGTTTTGTGATGGGTCACATGTAATGTGCTCCTGGGAGATCCTATAGGTAGAGCTGTGTGCTCGTAATAGCCTGGGATGCTGTAGCCAGGTTTTTCGATGCACGTAATAAGTCCTGAGGATTCCACAGTATGGCCAGTGATGATGAAGACCTGCAGGTGGTGGGCCTACATCCAGTATGAAAAAGGACTGGCTCTGTAGAACTTCCTATGACGAGTAGAGTCAGAGATTGGTTGAGATAGCAGTAGTAGTGACGATGATGATGACGATGCATCGATGACGATGATCCCGAGAAGAAGACTTGTCTAGCAGATCTGTGTAGAGAAATACCTTCCTAGTTAAGAGGGAGTGTTGATGTATATGTAACTTCGGAATGTATTTCATCTTTGTATTTGATATATATTTATTGTACCCTTATAAGAGATGTGTTATTCCTCTATAAGGAAGTGTCGTCATGTGGATTGACAAGTGTCACAAGTGTGTGGACTTGCCGATGGGTTATTAGACCACCATGTGGGGTCGGCCCTGAATTATATATAATATAATGTGGATGTATCTAGATAGACAAGTCGGCCCCATAAGGTCACTGGGAAAACAGGTTAGTATAAATAGAGATCGGAGATCTCTATTTTAGACACTCGAAAAAGTAACTCACTCTCACTCAGAAAGTGGCGCACTAGTGAGGAGGAGGATCATCTGCTACTAGGAGACTATCTCAGTGTTATTTGGTTGTACTTTGGTTGAGCCATTGCTCTCTCTATCTCTGAGGAAGTTGTGGGGTTTTTCACCTTAGGGTTTTCCCCACAGAAACTTTGTGTCTCTTGTCTCTTATGCTTTTGATTCTTGTGATGCTTGTCATATTGTGATTGTCATGCATTGATATACTATATATGTTATTCTCTCAGCAAAGATCCTAGAGTATTGTGAATTAATGCTCAAAATTTAACATGGTATCAGAGCTAACCTGAGAAGAAGACATTTTGCAGTGATGGAAGCTTGAGTTCCTTGTTTATTGGGTTTCTCTCCATAGATTTTTGAAAATTAGTATAGTAGATTGACTCTACTCATCAAGGCGCATCTATCTGTTCAATCAGAATACAATTCTGAGCATTTTCAGATTTGGCCCTAAAAATTAGGGTTTCTACAAAAATAGGAATTTCTGGAATCTGAAGACACAGCTGGAAGCTCCTTGCAAAAATCAAAGTTTAGAGCTTTGGATCGAGATTTTTGGCTAGGTAGATATCCAAGAAACTCAAACCCTAATTCAGGGCTCTCCCTAGTGAACCTGGGAGGACAAAAAGGCAATTCTGAAGGGCAAGACTTTGCTGATCTCAAATTCTGAATGCACCAGGATGATCAGCTCATCAAGGTGCATCTTTCTATCCTTTCAGAAATTTGAAATTCATTCCCCTTTCTGATAGACTATACTTAGTTAAATTTTGGGCTTTCTTAGAAATTGGATGGAGGCTTCCTTAGCGATCTGATCTCGATTTCAGGGGGCTTTTGGCCAATCTAGGCCACATGCTAATCTTTGTGACTCAATTATAGGAATATAGATGATTTATACTCGCAATTACAATTGTTGTTACTCATGCTACATTTCATTCTTTTATGTAATCAGGAAAATCTATAAGTAAGTAAGCCAGATTACATAGGCATATTGAATAAATTTGGTCAAGTCTTAACATGCATTCACTTTCACATTTACATATTCAAATACCACTTGATACAACAAAAAAGTTATATTCATTTCATTCAATATTAAACCATGATACGTTGAAACTTACATGACATATCAACATAATACTTGTCTTGAACTAGACTATCCTAAGTAATTGACTACACAACAAAAACAGTCCACCATCTGTAGGCACTATGTCTAGCATATACTCTTTCTAGTGAGGAGGAACCCCTGAGTTGGGAACGATTTCCACAAGAAAAGGGGAAATATTAAGGCTCATTCTTAGTCATGTGAACACACTTTCACAGTCAAACTAGTCCACAACTATTTTATTAGGATTCTCTTAATACAACATTTCCGTCGAAACACACATGCACATAGCCAAGCCAGATTACAACTGCATTTATTAGGCTATAGAGAGGAATAAGAGAAAGTATCTCCAAGATAATGAGCTCATCCACAAAGGAATGCACCTAAAAAAGAATTATCCATATTGGAATCCATAATACTTGCCCCACATAACACCAAGAAGGTCCCCTTATCTAGGTAACAGTCCCTTAGGTGATCCTTCCTCTAGGTGTTATTCAACATGTCCATAGAAAGGTAACCCAAACCCTAGACACATCACAAAATGGAGGTATTATCCTTCACTAGGTTTATCAATATAATCTCAAATCGCTTCCTCTATTCTTGGCCATACATAAGGCTCAACAATGAACCGATTCTTACTATCTAGTCGACATTAGATGAACACTCAAGTATATTGATTTAGGCATAATTCATTGCATGCAAGAAGTGCATGTTCATCCCCTATAGAAACCTCCAAATTCTTGAATTGAACACTCTAGGAGAAGCAAACCCTCAAGAATGTCAAACTCTACAATTAATGAATGGATACCATTGACATATTAACATACAACAAGGTTAAAACTACGTGTATTACAATTCCCTACCCTTTAGATTACCAATGTCCTTAGTGATACTCGGAATTGAAGAAAATGGCTATTCCTTCTTTATAGCGTCTTCAAGCTCCCAAGTAGCCTCATTATGAACAAAGTTCCTTCGTTGCCCCTTTACCCACTTGATGGATCGATGGAAAATCATGGTTACCTTCTTGTATAGGATGTACATAGGCTGCACTGGAACTCTCCCTCTTCTTCCACCCAAATCACATTCCAATCAATAATGTGATTAGGATAATGCATATAATTTTTAAGCAATGAGACATAAAAAAACATTATGATCTTTCATATGTATCTGAAATGCAATCCTATATGCAACATGTCATATTCTATCAAGGATTTTAAGGGACCCACAATATCTCGGTTCTAACTTGGCACAACATGTGAGCTTCAAAGAGCTCTTATTCAACTTCACTCTTTGGTGAACATGGTATTCAACCTTGTATTCTCTGTGCACCCTCTTCATATTTGCATAGATATTACGCGTGTCCTCAGATTCTTTCAAATTATTCCTAATTGTGATAACTTCCCACTCCATTTCTCGAAGCATTTATGGTCCAAGCACTACCTTGTTCACTAGCTTTTCCCAACTTATTCAAGTTCTACATTTTCTTCCATACATGGATTTTAATGGACTCATTCCCAATGACACACGGTGACATTTAATGTACGTAAACTAAACTAGATGAAAATAATATTCCAACTTAGATGCCGTATCCATGACATACATCCTTAGCTTATCCTCAAGCACTTGATTCACTCTCTTTGTCGAAGCATTTGTTTGAGGATGGTATGTTGTACTGAAATTGAGTTGTGTTCCGAGATACTTGTAAAAGCATTTCTATAAATTTGATGTGAACCTAGTATCCCTATCTCACATTATTTCCTTAGTCAATCCATGTAACGTAAATATTTCCTTCATGAAAATCCTTGCATTGTCAACCACTTTATGTTTGGACTTAACTAGTTTGAAATGTGTTTCTTTTTTAACTTTTCCACAACCACCATTATTTAGTTATGCTTTCTTAATATCATTAGGAATCCTATAATAAAATCCATTGAAATTACTTCCCATTTCCACTTAGGGATGGACCATGGTTGTAGTAATCATGTTGGATGATGGTTCTCTTCTTTCACCTATTGGCATTTCTGACATCTAGTGATATACTCTATTATATATTTATTCATCATTGGCCACTAATGCTACTTTCTTGCCACTATTATAGTTATATGATATCTTGGATGTCATGAGTAAGGCAACTGATTTATCTTGTGGAGGATCCTAGTCGACTGGTCGACTAGGTCTTCCACCCAACTATGGTTGAGTTGGTGCAGTCAATTGGGTAGCCAAATGAATTGGAAGTTATAATTGAATAACTAACTATAATCAATATATATAGGCTTTTGATCCATGATAATAGAGAATTTGGCGTTGACCATTGTACAATATTTTATATATGTTAATACAAAGGCTTGTTGTTGCTATCCCACTTACTCTCTTTGCTTTTGTGTGTATGACATATGTTCATGTGATCTATATGTATTCTTATATGATGTACTACTGGCAAACCATACGATTCCCTAGACTACAACATTGGGTCCATTCTCGGTAGTATACAATCATGAGGAAATGAAGAACATGATCAAATGATAACTGAGAGAACAAACAAGTATTGCTCAAGATTATACATTGAAGATCTAAGATTAACCCTTTCCCATACAAAATGTGCCTTCTTATAGATCATGCCCGTAGGTCATGTCTTTACAATGCATAGGAAAAAACTCTAAGGATTCGAAAAACTGTCGTGGTTTTCCCTTAACATGATTGTTAGGCTCTGATAGTGATTCCTCCATCATGGCCATCCTCTATGCGTGGTCATGTCATTTTCAGCCTGCCCCGTTGATCACATGACGACTGTCTCTTTCACTCGGTCATTCCTTCTCTAATGACCTTATGCATCTGGTTCACATCGTGCTTCCCTTGCTCGTGTAACCGGTTGCTTTCCTTCTGCGATACTCCTTACCCATCTGCTTGGTAATCATGGAGCATCTTAACCAAAAATAGACCACCAATGGTCTTGCTAGAATATGTACTGGTTTCCATCCAACATTCTACCTTGCTAGATCCTCGCGGATTAGGCTCTTCACAGCGCTGTCTCTTCGCGGCGTTGGCTTCCTTACCGTATCGATGCTACGTTGCGCTCAACTTCGCAGCTCCCAAAAACTGTCTTTGCCAAAAATCCTCCAGTTGAACTGTGCTCAACTTCACAGTTCCAAAACTATTTTGCCAAAAATGCCTTACGTGGGCCAGGCCTAATAATTATCTTAGTTAGATTTTTGATTTTTTAGTTAAATTTTATGTAATTTTTTATAAATTTTAAGTCTGATTTATATGAGTTTCTAAACCCTAAAACCCTGAGTTTTCCCTAACTACAGAAATTGTAAACATAAACTACCCAACGAAACCCCTTTTTTCCTCCTTCCTACCTCTATTTTACATCTTCCCTAAATATCCTCCCTCTCTCCTTTATTCCTGCCCCTTCGGCCTCCCCTTCTGAGCCTTCACTTCTCCAATCATAGCCACAGACCTATTGTTGCTTCCACCTCCTACCCTCGGATCTCCTCTCCTCTGCTGCCCACAACCTTCCTTTGTTTCTCCCTTCCTCGCACCTCCCCTCATAACCTCCTTATTGCCATATCTTTCCTCCCTCTTCCATCTCCCATTACCATCCTTATCCTTCATCATAACACAGTCCTCACGTAGCCCTTCTTCTCATACGATCTGTATTCCTCAGTGAACATAGGTCTGCAATATATACTTGCATACCTTGTGTCTTCTTCCCTGACTCCCTCATCTGCAAACATAAAACAAGAGATTAAGTTATCATTTTATTCAGTCAATTATGGTTATGTTTTGGAGTTAGTTAGGCCTTTTTTCTCTGCATTTTTTAGGTTATTTACTATGTAAACATCACTCAGAATTTTACATACAAATTTGGAAAATTACTTTGTTTAATGATGATAGTATCTATAGTTAGGTAATTGATTACTTAGGCTGAGTTTTAATTCTGTTGGGTACTTTACTAATGTATTGTGGCTAATTATATTAATTTACCTTTGAAGTTTTTAGAATCTTAAGCTTTTTATATTAGCTACTTGTGAGTATTAGCTTTGACTTATAATTATATTTCATACTTAAACATTTTTACGTGATCCCTTATGATAAATTATAAATAGCTACTTGTATGGAATGAATTCTATTGAATGTTAATGGTGGAGGAACCTAGTAAGCAACCAAAATTGCAATATTATCTACTGTGTTACATTGTGTACTTATCTGATGATTACATTTGCAAAATTGGAATATAGTTGGTCTTTTAAATGAATGATACCTATTGAACAATATTGGATACTACATTGATGATACATTTTTATATCAGTAAATGATCCTTGCAGTTTATTTGGTGGATGGCTGTTATCTCTTGGTCTATTATTGATTGTGATAATACATGTCTATAACCTATCTTGTGTACATGTTCTTATATTAAATTTACATTTAATTGAATGATCCAAGTGCTACATCATATGTTGAAATATTATTAATTGATCTTGGGTTGTCCTCACACTTTCATTAAGTGATCTATGTTAATAAGTATTCGGTAATGAATTTTTCCTGATCTACATATGCTATCGTTGGATGATTAATTTTGATATTATCTTTATATTGAATCCATTTAGGCACTGGTCTAACTACAAAATTGCATAGAGAATATCGTTCTATGGTTGTCCTAGTGTTCTACAGGTTGTCACAAGGGTACTTCTCCTTGGAGGTTATTGGATTCCGAAGAAGTTAGGATTGTGATCAAGGTGACACTGATTGGATCACTTTCCTTATTTTTGCTTATCGGGAGCTAGCCTTGCTAATTTTCCCGGTAACAATTTTGGCGCCATTTCTGGGGACGTTTCAAAGATTGAAGTGGTTCATCCGGAGTCATAACACCCTTGGAAAAACGACATTTGGTAACAAATCAAAGGTGAGTCCTTCTAGCCTATATTTTTCAAAATATCTATAAAAGAATAACCCTGCAGGTCTTATATGGTGACTCCACTCATTAAAAGTGACTCCACTGGTTGATAAGCGATTTAGAACCCAATCACCATTGTCTCAGGTACGCTCTTCTTTTTGGTACTTTGGTGAGATTTGTTGAGCTAACTTGGAAGGTCTCTAGTGGCGACTCCGACTGAAGAAAAATAATAGAAGTACTATCCAAAGATAACGAAACCAGATGACATGGAATATTCCATTTGAATTTAAGGATCTAAATAATGCGACATATGCAAAAAAGGAAATAGTTTTTGCTCCTCTTGATTTGTCAAAATTTCCTGGGCGTTCAAATGAGTTAGCTGAGATATTTTGGCATGCATTAAAGGGAGATCGTGGTAAGGCCTGGAACCATGTTGAATGGTTAATGACAATTGATGCAAAAAACAACATTAAAAGGGAAGAAGACGTTTACATGAGATCATTTGTTCTTCACTTGGGAGGAAAGGCTATTGCTTGGTTTGTGGGCCTAGAAAAAACAACAATATCATCATTTGCAAAATTGATAGAAATATTTTGTAACTACTAGAATTTAGAGTAGTGTGATAGGTGGATGCCTTATGTTGAATATGCAAGGAACTTGTTCCATGAATAAATTCATGAAGATCGATTCTCAGAAGTTTTGCTCGAAGAAAACATTGTTCAGGACCGAGTAAATGGTGTAATAGTCCTTATGACTGGAAATGGAGTGACTCTTGAAGATGAAAAGCAATAAGCTTTAATTGAATAAACTTAAATAAAGGTGGTTTCTCCGTGCTCCCAGATTATGGTTTCTTATGATATTTTTTCTCTCTTGGAAGAAAATTACAGGGTTACAAAAGACGATGATTATTGGAAGTTACTTGGTCCGCCAATGTTTGATTCTTCATGGCCTTGTAGTATCATGCTAGACCATCTCCCAAGCGCATATGTGGGTGAATAAGCTTCATATAAATTTGATGAAGAATGGATCAACCCTTTCTCTTTGCTCAATTATGTAGTGGTGCAAGATGTGGGCCTGGTTGTCGATGGCCACATGCAAAGTCTTTCCATTATTTCTCAGTTCATGGTTTTCCCTAATCCACAATATTCTATAAGAAGTATTAAGCCATTTTCATCTAATATCAGTAAGTTGTCAACAATGATTTCCAGTAAAGGAAATACAAGTATGTGGACAGGTATGATTTCCTTTTCACATTGTCATGATTACTACTGTTTATATTTTTGTTTGAAATGTGAAGGCTCAAATTATGTGGTTGACAATATGCTTGTATCTCCAAAGAAATGTTTAAAAAAGTTGCAGCTGATATATGAAGATTTACAAGGTCCGCCTCCACCAATGGTCTCTCAAATGGATGATCAAGAAATTTTTGAGCAAATTTTTTTCTCAGTGCCAATATGTGATGAAGATGGTCCATACATTAGCCTCATAGAAACTTGGATAAATGGAGCTTATGAAAGAAACCCTTCTCCGTGGAAGAAATATCAAATCTCCCAGGTCCTCATAGCCTTCCAATCCTCATCTACTACTATGATAGAGACTCGGGTACGTATCTGCCTCGTGATCAGTAAGATCTTGTCATGGATTCATTCTAAATAAAAAGGTAAAGCACTAGGCATGAATTTCTTACTCAAATGATTACATTGGTGGTATGATTTTACTTAAGATTTTCTAATTTATATGTTTAGCATAGGTAGGTTTAGTTAGGCATAAATGGTTACCCATGCATTTAATTTGACGTTCTTCATATCTACGTAGATTAGTCATTGTTTTATGCATTTATATTATTTTTTATCAAGGCAGGATGAAAGTGTCTTCCTCATAGTAGTTTGATCTCCTTGATTATTTGACATGTGTGTAGGTCAAGAGGAACCTAGATGATTCTTGGATTCTAGAGCACCCTCAAGAGGAGTACTCCTCTCGTTGTTGGATTTGGTGTTGTGATGGTACTAGTACCAGTGCACCTACAGAGGTGCCCCAGGGATAGGGGTCATTTTCCTCACCAGGAGGGGTGTTTAGCCAGCTTTTTCTGGGTAAGAGTTATGGCTAGAACCTCTGTTTTCTCCCTTGGAACTGTTATGGCTTAGTGTAATTTCCGACTGCCTCATGAAAGGGATTGACGCCCTGAGGTTGGTGTATGGGGATTCCATGGGTGGATCACTTGGTCACATGATCCCAACCCTGATTTAGAATTCCGGTGACATATCCTTCAGCACTAAGGCATCTCTTCCTCCTCCAGGTCACCTCCAGCACCCTCCTGGCCCTCCAGTTCACTAATTCCCTCTCTCTGGTCCCTCTGTTAGATGATGACATCATCCTTTAGAGCAGACTATGATGCTTGATAAGGGGGAGGGGGCATTGAGGAATATTCACTTATGCCGGGTTTAGTTGGGGCATGACACCCCCCCCTCTGCAGTATGGCCTTCAGAATGGATCAATTTTGTCATTTTTAGCCATTTTAGTCATATGTGGGTCAAATCTCGGGAAAACACCCCAATTTACCCACTACTTTGATTATTTTATATTATTTTTGTTTTAATTTTATCTTGGCATTTATAATTTCAAATTGACATTTTGAAAAGGCATGCTGGCCTGGAATTTAATTATTTTTGTAAAAGTGAGTGTGAAAAGTATAAATAAATTTTCCACACATCATTTTTACACATCAAATTTATGGGATTACACTTTTATTTCTGATTGTTTCCCTCACTAGGGCTCTTTGAGTGATGTGCACCTCTTGAGGATGATCATGCTTGCTAGTTTCGGGACAAATATTTGAAGTCTTTGCTCTTGTTTCTTTGTTAAGATGATGCTAAGAGTTGTTTTCTTGACACATGTGCAAGAAGGTATCTAATTCCTTCTCTTGATGTATTTTTGTTAAATGTTGGATGTATGCTTGTCTAAGGTTGAATGGTAGCCATTGGAGTTGCATTTTTCCCTAGCATAACTGATTTTCTAAACTTTAGTTACCCTAGCATTGTCAACTTGATTTTTAGGTCTCCAAAGTTTGTCTTAGCTAGGGTATCATCAACCAACTGATGGAGTTATTGAGGAAACCCTAGTTTCCAAACATGGAACACACCATCTCAAGAGGAGGGACAGCCTCTTTGATGTTTTAGCGTTAGGTATTTTTCACAAATGAAACCCTAACTTGTTCATCTACTGTTCTAAACCTTTTTTCTGAGTTTGTATTATTTGTAAATATTATCTTAGTTAGATTTTTTATTTTTTAGTTAAATTTTATGTAATTTTTTATAAATTTTAAGTCTGATTTTTCTGAGTTTTTAAACCCTAAAACCCCGAGTTTTTGCTAACTGCAAAAATTGCAAACCTAAACTGCCCAATGACCCCCTTTTTTTCCTCCCTCCTACCTTTGTTTTACATCTTCCCTAACTCACATCGCTCTCTCCTTTATTTCTACCCCTTCGTCCTCCCCTTCTGAGCCTTCGTTGCTCCCCACAACCTTCCTTTGCTACTCCCTTCATCACACCTCCCCTCATAACCTCCTTACTTCCATCTCCTTCCTCCCTCTTCCATATCTCATTACCACCCTTATCCTTCATCCTACCATGGTCCTCACTTAGCCCTTCTCCTCATCCAAGCCCTATCCCTCAATGAACACAGGTTTGCAATATAAATTGCAGACCTTGTGTCTTCTTGCCTAACTCCCTCATCTGCAAACAAAAAACAAGAGATTAAGTTAGCATTTTTATCAGTCAATTGTGCTTAAGTTTTGGAGTTAGTTAGGCCTTTTTTTCTATGCATTTTTTAGGTTATTTATTGTGTAAACATCCCTTAGAATTTTACATACAGATTTGGAATATTACTTTGTTTAATGATGATAGTATCTATAGTTAGGTAAGTGATAATTACTTAGGATAAGTTTTAATTTTGTTTGGGTACTTTAGTAATGTATTGTGGCTAATTATATTAATTTACCTTTGAAGTTGTGATAATCTTAAGCTTTTTATATTAGCTACTTGTGAGTATTGGCTTTGACTTATAATTATATTGCATACTTAAACCTTGTTATGTGATCCCTTATGATAAATACCAAATATCTACTTGTATGGAATTAATTCTATTGAATGTTAATGGTGAAGGAACATAGTAACCAACCAAAATTGCAATATTATCTACTATGTGACACTGTGTACTTATCTGAAGATTACATTTGAAAAATTGGAATATATTTGGTCTTTCAAATCAATGAAACCTATTGAACAATATTCAATACTATATTGATGATACATTTTTATATTAGTAAATGATCCTTGCATTTTATTTGGTGGATGGTTGTTATCTCTTGGTCTATTATTGATTGTGATAATACTTGTCTATGACCTATCTTGTGTACATGTTATTACATTAAATTTACATTTAATTGAATGATCTAAGTGCTACATCGTATGTTGAAATATTATTAATTGATCTTGGGTTGTCCTCACACTTTCATTAAGTGTTCTATGTTAATGCCTATTCGATGATGAATTTTTCCTAATCTGCATATGCTATCGTTGGATGATTAATTGTGATATTACCTTTATATTGACTCCATTTAGGAACTGGTCTAACTACAAAATTGCATAGAGAATATAGTTATGTGGTTTTCCTATTGTTCTATAGGTTGTCACAAGGTACTTCTCCTTGTAGGTTATTGGCTTCCGAAGAAGTCAGGATTGTGATTGAGGTGACATTGGATCACTTTCCTTATTTTTATTTATCAGGAACTAGCCCTACTAGTTTTCCCAGTAATAGGATAAACACTATTATTGCATACTAAACTACATATGGCCACTATATCATGACACTCAAACAAATTGATTTTCACAACCCTTCCATCTACCATAGTGATTCCATGTGGATTCCATCTTCTAAAAGCGTATTTACCTATTTCATTAAGTTCTCCTCATTTTTAAGATTCGCAGCATGTGCTAAAACTTGTCTATATTCTTCTTTTCCATCCCATTTTCTAAGGCTTACAGAAGACATCAAGACATTGTCTTCTAGTAACTCAAATAATATCTCACATACCTTCCCACCTTGATTATAATGTACGTGAGAATCAATACCAAGTTTGAAATAAACTTCATTGACTATAGCCTCTTTTCAAACGATTCAACCATAAACAAAGTATATGACTTTACTTGTTTGACCGTAAGTCCATATGTGAAACGATCAGTTCTCTCCCAAACCATATCAATATCCTCAACTTATTTGCTCCGATTTTTCATTTCACTACAAACTGATGTTGGATTAACCCCCTTTAGTACACCATGAGCATCAATTCTCTTCAGACATTGCAAATCCTTATGAGTCATTCTTGATTCGATAAATACTGAAGCCATGTTCCTCTGCATAAATTCCTTACGAATATCTACCACAACAATTGATCGAATTTTATCAAGCAATCCATCTAGATGTTCAAGAACATCCTCAATTTTAAATTCTTCATTACAGTTTTTGTTCATGAAGTATCCAATTCCAACAATAGTGTCATTCTCATCTACATGTTCAAGTGATTTTCGAGAAAACCATCTCCCAATTTCTTTAAATTTTGTCTTCCCCTCATTTAGTCTTTCGTTATACCATCCCGACCACTTCTTAAGATGCAATAAGGATATCTTTAAGCGTTTTCCTAGTGACCTTCTCTTAACATGAATACTTTCATTTGCTGAAAACCCTTCTAGCGTTTCTGCTACAGCGTGACCAATTGTAGAATTTTGATTTTCTGTAGTTGCATTTCTATCCATTTGTTCATGAAATGAAATTATTTCAGTTGTTTCATGTCTTCTAGTTTCATCCAAGTTCCTAAGAGGTTCATGTTCCAATTGCTGTCCATTGGGATCTACACTTTGATTCCCTTCATCAGTGAATGCAGTTAAAGGCTCCCTAACTTTGTTGAGCAACACAACCTACACTTTGCTTAGAGTTATTTGTAACAACAGTAGCATCAATCATTGATATTTGATGGAAAAGTAGGGCCTCATTTTGCAAAACTGGGTTCATTCTTTGGTATAGATTTTTATTTTGCAAATCAACATTCAATGTAATGGCAACATGTAATGGGACCCTCACATTCTCTGAAATAGATTTCATTATTTCATAAATATTTGCACTTTGTGCGTTAACATTCCCTTCAACTACAATTGGAGACAAAGGTTGCCTCTGTTGTCCAACAACATTGTTGTTTGTCATCGGTTGCTTACATTGAGGACAATGAGTTTGAAGAATAGATAGATGATCTTGCTTGTTGTTTGAGGTAAAATTATGGACTCGTTTTGTGGTATGGATTTTTTATATTCAAATCCTCAACATTGTCCAAGAGAAACACATTGAGTAGTCTTTTTACCTCTAGCACGAATGAATTGAAGTACAATGTCACATGGTTCCAAAGCTGGAAGATTTGATTAATCTACACTCTTATGTCGACCTCTTTTTGAGGAATATTTTGTTGAGATGGCTTATTTGAATGATCCATTGATGAGATACTCTGCGAAATAAACAAAAATAATCAATATTGGCATTATATTTTAGACATAATTTCTCTAATTAAAATAATATGAAATATATCATAAATGTAATTTTACTTGTAATTTCTTTAATTAAAATAATATGAAATATATCATAAATGTAATTTTACACTCTAAGTAATGTAATGTTGTACAATAAAAATTCAAATTTATGCCATTTTGGACCCAGGCTGCCAACAAAATTTATTCACTTTACGATTGGCTCTTTTTTGAAAGAAAGTCTCTAGTCAAGGAGATATTTTCCTTCCAAAACAACCATTCATCTTGTTTGTCACCCTCCTAGAAAAATCCTCGCCATTGGAAAAATTGGTTAAGTATTGAAAAAAAGGGCTTAATTAGGATTAGGAAAATGCCCACCATTTCTCACCTGTGACGGATAAATTTGTTAGGAAAGTATCAGCTTGCAGGTGGATGACTTATGAACATGACCACTAGCTCATTTTTGAAAAAAGGCCTCTGGTCAAGAAAATATTGGCCTACCAAAACAGCCACTCAGCCTATTTTGCATTAAAAACTAGCCTAAATGGCCGTAGGAAAATGCCTGCCATTTCTCACCTCCGAGGGATACAAAATTTCTGAGAAAATAAGTTGGTAGGTGGATGATTTATTCCCTTGAGAATTGGCTTTTTTTTTAAACAAAGTCTTTGGTCATGGAAATATTTTCCTGCCAAAACATTCATTCATCTTATTTTGCACCCTAAAAGAAAAATACTCACCATTGGTAAAATTGTTTAGTATTGAAAAAAGGGGCTTAAGTAGCATTGGAAAATTCCCACCATTTCTCATTTGTGAGGGATTTTTTTTTTAAGAAAGCATCATCTTGCAAGTGGATGATTTATGCACTTGACCACTAGCCTGGGATTGAAGATAAGTCTATGGTCAAGAAAATATTGGCCTACCAAAACAACCACTCAGCCTGTTTTGCACCTAAAACTGGCCTAAATGGCCTTAGGAAAATGCTCGACATTTCTCATATTTGAGGGATAAAAAATTTCTGAGAGCATAAGTTTGTAGGTGGATGATTTATTCACTTGAAAATTGACTCCTTTTTGACACAAACACTCTGGTCAAGGAGATATGTTCCTTCCAAAACAGCCATTTGGCTTGTTTTGCACCCTCCCAAAAAATTGCTCGCCATTGGTAAAATTGGTTAAGTATTGACACAAAGGGCTTAAGTAGCCTTGGGAAAATTCCACTATTTCTCACTTGTGAGGGATAAAATGTTTAGGAAAGAATAGGCTTGCAGGTGGATGACTTATGAACATGACCATTGGCACAGTTTTGAAAAAAGGTCTATTGTCAAGAAAATATTGGCCTGCCAAAACAACCACTCAACCTGTTTTGCACCTAAAAATAGCCTAAATGGACTTAGGAAAATGCCTCCATTTCTCAGGAAAATGCCCGCCATTTCTCACTCTTGAGGGATAAAATTTTTATGAGAGCATAAGTTTGTAGGTGGATGTTTATTCACTTTACCATTAACTGTTTTTTGGAAAAAAAAGTCTATGTTCAAGGAGATATTTTCCTGCCAAAACAACCATTCATCTTGTTTTGCACCCTCAAAGAAAAATGCTCGCCATTCGAAAAATTTATAAAGTATTGAAAAAAATGGCTTAAATAGCATTGGGAAAATTCCCACCATTTCTCATTTGTGACGGAATTTTTTTTTAGGAAAGCATCAACTTGCAGGTGGATGATTTATGCACTTGACCAATAGATTAGTTTTGAAAACAATTATATGGTTAAGAAAATATTAGCTTGCCAAAATAGCCACTCATCCTATTTTGCACCTAAAAATGGCCTAAATGACCTTAGGAAAATGACCATCATTTCTCACCCTTGAGAGATAAATTTTTTATGAGATCATAAGTTTATAGATGGATGATTTATTCACTTTACCACTGACTGCTTTTTGGATTAATCAAGAGGGTGATGAGATTCAACATCTTGGCATTCACATGGATGTTTAATTTGTGTATTAGCTCAAGAAACGCCTCCCTTAAGGAATCATCCATCACCCCAATAGTTAGATCCGACCCTCGATCTCAATCTCTATAATTTTCACAATTCCTTTCTGAATTTGCACCTTTTTGCACTTGGTATCATCAACCCATATGTTCCCTTTGACCCTTTTCTTGTGTTTTGGGGTTATATTCGGAAATACCAAATGTACATTATTTACTATTTGCTCTCACCCTAGTTACGAAATGCTTTACTATTGTTGTTTATACGTATTTTCAATAGTGTATGTTAAGATGGGATTACAACTACCAAGCATTTGTATGATGAGGTAGCAGGTTTACAAGGTTATAATTCTCTCTCATACATAAGGAGTAAGCAGTAAGTAACTAGGTAATAAAGTTGGATTTTGTGGACAACTGCTCTCAAAAGAAATATATTATTATTTTTTGTTTGAAGAAAATGAAGATTGTTTAATGAAGTCATGCATTATTGGATGAATAATGTATGGAATGTTAATAGTAATATTTTATTGAAAATAAAGAAAAAAAATTGCTAAAACTAAATGGGAATAATGCATGAAATGTCCATGCTATTTTTTAAATAGTTTTTTCTTTAAAAAATATTATTCTCGGTATAAACTTATTTTTACCATTTATATATATATATTTTTTAAAACAATATTTAACAAAAATGTCAATATATCTAAATTTTTAATTACAACAAAATAAAAAATGCTCTTTAAGGTACAAATTGCTCTTTAAGGTAGAAAATGCTCTTTAAAACTAAATCTTAATGTGAAAAGTTCAAAAAAAAATTGACATAACACAAAGACGACAAATGAAAGACATTTTTTGTTTCTTACATATCGCATCACATTAATTAGGAGCAAAGGGAATATTGCAATTAGTTTTCAACTGTCCATTGGATTGTGGTTTAGTGGTTGACACTCGGCATTGTTGTGTTATAGTCCTAATTTCAAACCAGCCTAATGGCCTTGAAATAGTGTTAAAATTTATTAAAGTGTACAAATTCATTGTCAAAACTATAATTTTCCATTGCTAGGGAGACACAACTAAAAATGACTGACATAAACAACTCATTCATTTTTTAGTCATTGTTAGCTAGTCATATTTGTATTCTTGTGACTAAATTTAGTCATTTTTATTTTAGTCACTTGTTATCTAGTAGTATATTTTATCCCATGACTAAATTAGTCATTTATCATAGTCATTTTTAGTTCTTTCAATTAAAAGTGCTCAATTTTGGACATTTATCCCTTGAAAAAACTTTGGAGACTAACTTTTTTAGTCGCCTAATCACTTATCTCTCATTTTATACTAGTGATTTGACGATCATGCTATGCTAATTAATTAAAATATAGAAATACTATACATATCTAAATAAAAAGGATTTATGACATTATAAGTTACATATACTACATGTTTTTTTACATGTAAGTGACGATCCCACCCTCTAATATGTAAAGATGATATATTAATCATGATTCATACAAAAAACATGCTACAAACTCACTTTGAATCCAACTTAAGAGGTGATATTTCTTTCTCAACCACCATAATTATAACCAATTACATTTGTATTTATTCATAAAATCAATATCATAAATACACCTTTTTTGGTCGTGGATTGACTTTTGCTGTTGGATCGAAATAAAAAGCATCAACGACTACTGCATCAACATAATTACCTGTTGCTTAACCAACTGCAAAATCTACTACTGTAGAATCAATCCTATAGACTTCTGCCTTATATACAGAAGAATCCACAGAAGAATTAAGCACTGAATCATGGGGTACAACTCACTGTGCTGATGGCTATGCCGCTACCTTTTATTGTGAAAAATGAATAATTTTAGAGTAAATAGTAAATTTGTATTTAAATAAATATTATTTTATTTAAATAATAAAACTTAATATATATTTACTATATGATTAGCACAACCACTTAACTTGTGGTTGGTGAATACCAATAAGCCACAAGTTAAGTGTCACAAATAAATAATAAGTTATGTGTTACTTGTTCTCCATACTTAGTTGTAATCACATGTTATCTATGCCTCAGCTACATGTTATCACTATTCTTCTAGTTAAATGAGTTGTCTTCCATGAAGCCCCTTATCTATGCATCAACTAATATTTATGCATGCATAAGCTACCAGTTATCCATGTATGTTAAATGAGTTATCTTCCACAAAGCTCATTATCCATTCATGAACTACCAGTTTTATTTTTTATATTATTTTTTATTTTGTAATTGTTTATTTCGAATTTGGAACCATAAAATCAATCTCTAGAGTACACTTATATAATTCTCATGTAATTTAGGAAAAGCATAAATGCTAGTCCACCCCAAATTCTAAAATATAAACACCTATGGATGTAATTATCATCTATTAAAATTATTTTTTAACTTATTTTATTATTAATCATATTAAATTTAAATAAAATCAATGTATGTTCTTTTATAATTATATAAAAAATATTTTATCACTCATATATTTTATTAATGCTAAAAGCCATACTTGTGAGAAAAAATGAAAAACAAAAAATTAAATATTATAAATAAATATAAAATGAAGAAATGGAAGTAAACTGTAAAATACAAAACAAATACAACTATAAGATCAAATATAGCTTGGGAATATTCATTTACTATGTTCACAAAGAACAACTACAACAATGGACTACGTCAGCGATTGACGATCGCTTGTAGGTGGAGAACACATCTCAAGCACTTGCCCTCCAACAACAAATCAAACGCTTGGTTGATCTCCGAAAAAGGCAGCTCATGTGTAATAAATTCTTCAACTCTGATCTCCTGCGATCAAAACGTAGTGTAGATATAATCTTATATGCAGAAAACAATATAACATGAAAAGCAGATGATAAAAATATATGCAGAAAACAATATAGCATAGCATGAACAGCAGATGATAAAAATTGAACAAGGAACAGATATAGTTTGTACCTTAGACATATACTTGTCTACTAGACCAGGCAAGTCGGTTTTTCCCTTGACACCACCGAATATGGTGGCCACTAATCTCCTCCCTGAAAACAGTTCCAATGGATGGAAGCTTATCTTACGAGGGCTGGTGTCCAGCCCCAACAACACCGTCAAACCCAATGCCTGCAATGCAATACCATGATATTAATGTCTATATGCTCTCAGAAATTCGAATGAGATGTAGGGAAGGGTTTCTTTACCTCGCGAGTAGCCAAGAAAGCCTGATATAACACATCTGTGTTTCCGATGCATTCGAAGCTGTAATCCACACCTCCCTGTGTCTTCTCTGCTATTACCTGACATAGACATGGCTTTCTCTTTTATCATGAACCACCAAGAAACCTCTGAACCTTCTTATATAAACGAATATGCATAAAATTACCTCATGAATGGGCTTTTCATGGTCTTTTGGATTTATGCATTCTGTCACGCCCAAAGCTTTCGCTGTAATAGAAATCAAGGAAATGATGAATTTCTGACTAGATGCCGTGGTCTTTGTGATGATGGTATATATTATTATTCTAAAATATATGGTTGCCTAATCTTCATAGGAAAGTCCTATATACAGAATCTCTATATTTTACCTTTGATGAGCTTGCTTGGATTTGTGTCAATACCAATTATCTTGGAGGCACCTCTCATCCTCGCACCCTCTGCGACCTACACGGTGCTCATGAAAACGTCAAGAAAAAAAGTGAAAATCGTATGGAGAGAATAACACATAAAAGCTTAAAACTGCACTAAATTCGGGATGAGATTACTAACAGCAAGGCCAACAGTACCGAGGCCAAAAATGGCCACAGTTGACCCAGTTTCGATGTCAGCAGTGTTAAAAACAGCTCCAACACCTGAATATTCACAAGAGATATTTGTCAGAATTCTAATAGTAAGTTGAATATTCTGGCTCCATATTGAGGGATTATATGTATATAGTAAATACCAGTGGCTATGCCGCAACCTAACAAGCATGCCTTGTCCAATGGAGCCTCTGGATTGATTTTCGCAACGCAAGCAGAGTCAACAACTGTGTATTCGCTAAATGTAGAAGTGGACATGAAATGGTAAACAGGCTTTCCCTTATTGAGAAACGCGTCTTTCCATCGTTTCTCATCACTGTTCTGGTAAGATCGATTTTGAATTTATCACAGAGATTAGTCTTCTTTGATTTACAGAACAAACAATCTCCACACTCTCTTGTGAACAGGGGAATCACATGGTCTCCCTCCTTAATATCTGTCACACCTTCTCCTATGCTCTCCACAATCCTGTAATCATAAATTGACTTTCCCATTTAGTAACTACCTAGTCTGGAAATTAGCATATCATCATATTCATATTAACTACAAATAACGAAGATTTACCCAGCACCCTCGTGTCCAAGTATGCGAGGAAACGCTTCCGTGCTTTCATCCTGCAAAGATGGGCGGCTCGAATTAACAAAAGTTATGACCAGTAACGAGGAGCAATTGATGGCAAATGTATGGCATAGCAAGTTAGAGACTACGTTATGAATTACCCCGCCAATCCAGAATGTAATATCAGTATGACAGAGAGATGTGTGGGTGATTTTGATACGGACTTCCATAGCCTGTGGTGGATCTACTTGAATTTCTTCATTAACCAGCGGCTGCTTAGGCCCCCATGCTACTGCGGCTGCTTATCAGACATTAAACGCCACAATGAATCTCTTAACGTTGCTAATGTGAACTGAAATATGTAGGGATAGAATCTAAGCTTATAAAATGCATATGCAAAACTATACCTACGCAAGTGATGACTTTGCCAGCAGTACTTTCTTCAAGCAAGACACACCCTTCGCCATTACAGCTTGTATCTAGTTCTTGAATCCCATGGCTAAAATGGGAAACACTTTCTTCAGGCATTTTTTCTGATCTCTCAGCCAAGAACTAAAGAATAATACAAATCAGAGTGTGTGATTAAGTGGGCTATATGCAGAGATAAGATCCCGATTTCCAACACGAGTGAATAGGGTAGCTCATGTGGAGGCACTCAGTTCAAGGCAATTAAATTCTTGATCACCATTTCCAAAGATGATAGAGCCATGGGCCAATAGCATTTTGATTCTATTAAATTGTAAGTTGTAAGACCCGAAGAAGAGTAGATGGCCGTCGCTTGTTTAGTCAAAATCATGAGAAGCAACTTGCTATCTAAACCAATAAATGATCAGATATGGAAGGTATCTTGCCAAACATTTGATGGCGATTGCATTCAAAACTGGGACACTCCAATTCTCAAATGGGGAATTCGACAATCCTTCAAACCTTACACGATGTTAAATGTTTATAAATAATAGTAGGATGTCACTATTGGGTTATTAGTTTAGGTTAATTTTAGTTTTGGAATTGTGAAGTGTTGGTAGGAATAAATTGATTAAAAATGAATTTTTTACAACTTTTATGTTTTAAAAAAATTATGTCAACAAACTAAATCTTTCTAAATACTTATGATTCAAACCTTAAAAAAACTTTAATATAGAAACAATGTATGATGAGCATGACTAATGTGAAAGAATTGAATAAACACACAACTTCTTATTGCTAGGTGTAATCCAATAAAATTGCACTGTGTCTTAGATTTGAAATGATTTATTATGAGTAGATATGGGTTCATATAATTAATTATAGCCTAAATTGAATTATATGGATGAATTTTGTCATCATGCTACATGCGAACATAAGCTCTTGTTATACATATGATTCAGAATTAAAAAAACTTTAATATAGAAACATGTGTACGATGAACATGACTAATGTGAAAGAATTGAATAAACACATGACTTCTTACTGGTGGGCACAATAAAATTGCACGGTGTTTTAGATTTGAAATGCTTTATCATGAGTAGATATGGGTCCATATAATTAATTCTAGCCTAGATTGAATTATATGGATGAATTTTTTCCACATGCTAGCATATGTTGGTTGTTATACTTATAATTTAAAATTAAAAAAACTTTAATATAGAAACAATGTACGATGAACATGACTAATGTGAAAGAATTGAATAAACACACACCTTCTTATTGCTGGGCACAATAAAATTGCAATATGGCTTGGATTTGAAATGATTTATCATGAGTATATATGGGTCCATATAATTAATTCTACCTTAGATTGAATTATATGAATGAATTTTGTCCACATACTAACATATGCTCGTTGTTCCAAATTCAAATTGCAAACATAGGCTTAATTCAAATGGTTGGTTTTACATTACACTTTTTTAAAGGTTTAGAATGAAGATTATTTGAATTCAAGTGTGATCCACACTGAAGATCCAAGTGGGTCATAAAATATAATTTCCATATCTAAGATGGTATGTTTTTCAAAATCACTAAAGAATATAGTAATATGTTCGGGTACACACGGTACTACCAAAGGACCTAACACCAAGAGCAACCACTTCACACAAACAGATCACAGATCAACACACCGATGTTTTGACATGGTTTAAACCCTCTTGAGGGAAGCACTCCACGGCCCCAGCCAAATAGCTTCTACGGGACAATTTATTATGCAAAGAAAGAAAGCTACAAATGAGCTTCTCATAATCGATCAACTAAACAATGACCCACCATGCTCTTTAAATAGAGATCATGGACCAATCGACTGTTAAGCCACGGATCGAGTTTAGGTATGATCTAAGAGAAGTTGAGCCGTCGTATCACTTCTATGTCGGGAACATATCGTGACCGTCGGATTAAGTATTTACAAATGCATACTAAAGAAACACACTTTCCCTAACGGATATATTACACAAGTTGATCTTAACTAACTCCTAAGTCTCTAAATATCCTAACATCCCCCTTAAGAACAACTTGGGATAGGATTGAAGGATTTACAAAAGTGACACTATTAGGAGAAGGAAGGAGGCATTAGAGCCTATCCCCCATTAATGACAAGTTCCTGAACTCCTAACATAGATCGAAGTTTAGAAAACTTCGCTTCTGTAAGAGACTTGGTGAAGATGTCTGCAACTTGATCATCTATAGGGCAAAAGAGCACTTCAAGAACACGATCATGAACAAAATTTTTGATGAAGTGCATATGTAGCTCAATATGTTTGCTGCATTGATGTAGAACTGGATCTTTGGCAAGCTTGATGGCACTTTGATTGTCTCACCAAAGTGGAGTAGGATACTGCTACTCGAACCCGAACTCTGAAAGGATTTGTTGAAGCCATAAAGCTTCCTGACTGGCATTAACTGCGGCTCGATATTCTACTTCTGCTGAAGAAAGAGCAAAAGCTTCTTGTTTCTTACAAGCCCAAGTGATAGTTCCAAATCCCAGACTGAAAACATAACCTGCAATATACTTTCGATCATCAGGATCGCCGACCCCATCTGAATCAGTGAAACCAACCAACAAAGGTTTCCCCCTGTACTGTAATGAATCCCAAACTGAACTGTACCTCGAATATATCGAAGTATTCTTTTAGCTGCTTTCCAGTGACTTTCATGAGGTGTCTGCATATAATGGGAAACATGACCAACGACAAAGGAAAGGTCAGGACAGGAATGAGTCAAGTATAAGAGACTACCAGCAAGCTGACGATACAAGGTGGTATCGACTTCAGGTGAAGTACAAGTGGCAGGAAGTTTGACTCTAGACTGGAAGGGAGAAGGGGCTGGTGTACAATCTTCCATGTGAAAGCAACGAAGAAGGTCACAAGCATACTTAGACTGCGAAAGAAAGATTCATTCTTTGGTTTGCAGGACTTGGAGGCCAAGAAAATAATGTAAATGTCCTAAGTCTGACATTTCAAAATTTTGCTTAAAACTGGATTTCACATGGGTTATAAGATTAGGGTCACTACCAGTAAGAATAAGGTCATCAACATATAGAACAAGTATGATGAGATGGTTTCCTACTTTCTTGCTATAGACATTGGGGTTAGAATGGCATCTAGAAAAACTAGTGTCAAGGAGAAAGTTATCCATTTTGGCATACCAAGCTCTAGGAGCTTGCTTAAGGCCATATAAGGATTTCTTAAGGCGACAAACAAGGCTAGAGTTATTCTAAAAATATCCAAGAGGTTGTTCCATGGAAATTTTCTCCTATAAATCACCATGTAAGAAGGTAGAGTTGACATCCATTTGATGGACTTCCCAGTTGTGTAAGGCTGCAAGGGAAAGAACAAGGCGGATGGAGTTCATTTTGGCGACAGGAGCAAAGGTTTCATTGTAGTCAATCCCTTCAACTTGGGAAAAACCTTTGGCAACCAACGTTGCCTTAAATCTTTCAACATTTCCATCTGATGCATACTTAGTTCTATAGACCCACTTACATCTAACAAGTTTTCTTCCTTTTGGAAGAGGTACAAGATCCCAAGTATCGTTTGCCATTAAGGAACGATATTATTCATCCATAACTGCATCCCAATTTGGATTTCCTAAAGCTTCTGCAAAGGTTTCTTGATCATGATTCTTGGAAACTTGAGCCAAAAGAGAAGAGGCTCACTGAAACTAAGAACATGTTCGTCGTTGATCTCTAGGATCACCGGCAAGATCACCAGCTGCTTCACATGTTGAATAGACACATCGAGGAAGCATTTTTGCTGGTGCAACTGGAGGAATATGAGCAGGTGGAGGTGGATTTTCATCCTCACTGTCATCATCAAAAACTGGAGTTGGAAACCTGTCAAGGAAGTTGGAAGAAGAAGAAGAAGGCACAAATGCCGAATTAGGCTCGCAGGGCAAAGATGGCACAATCACCAATTTAGGCTCGTAGGCCAAGAGATTTTCATCAAATTTAACATCTCTTCTAATGATTATATCATGAGAATGTTGTTTAATAAGTCTAAAACCTTTTACATCTTCAGAATATCCAACAAATATGCACTTTTCACTTTTATGCTGCAATGCTTTGCGTTTTTCATCCGGAATGTGAGCCCATGCTTCACTACTAAGCACACGGAAGTGACTTACATCAGGTTTAGTTTTACTCCATGCTTCTCCGAGTGTGATACCTTGTAATGCTTTAGTGGGGGTGCAATTCACTATGTAATTTGCACAATTAATGGCTTCAACCCAAAATTGAAGACTTAGTCCCTTAGATTGGATCATACAATTAGCCATTTCTTTTAAAGTGCGGTTCTTCCGCTCAGCTACACCATTTTGTTGTGGTGTATATGGAACATCATGTTGTTGTTGGATGCCTTGTTCAATGCAGAAAGTAGTGAACCTTTTGTTAACATATTCTTCTCTATTGCCAGATCTTAACTTAATAATTTGATGATCAGATTGTTTTTCAACAAGGGCCTTGTAGGCCAAGCACATGTTAAATACTTCGCTCTTAAGTTTTAAGAAATAAACCCAAGTGCATTTGATGTTATCATCAATGCAAGTAAATAAATATTTGAAACCAGAGAAGGAAGCAGATGGAAGAGAACCACACAAGTCACTATGTAGAAGCTCCAAGGGAACCGAGGCGTGCCAAGAGGCATGTTTGTCAAAACTGTCCCGATGATGTGTTCCGAGTACACAACAGGAACAAACACCATCTCTGCAAAATACCATCGGAAGACCTGTCACCATATTTTGCTTACATAGTTGTTGCAATGAACGATAATTTAAATGACCAAATTGCTCATGCCAAAGTTTGCTCAAGTTATCACTATGAGCAACAAAAACTGAAGGAAAAGGTGATGACCCAAATTTGTTAAACTTGTACACCCTGGTAATATCATCAACAATTCAAGTAGCTAGGACCTATTGAGGATCTTTAAAATACTTGATTAAACTTGGTGAGGTGTAAAGGTCACAGTTTTACCTTCACCAGAATGAGTGATCTGATAGACTGACAACAAATTGCAAGAATTTCTTGGAACACATAGTACATCACTAAAATTACCATTATCTACTAGAACTGTTCCAGCTCCTACAACACTTAGAGATCTATCATCACCAACAAATATTTGTTTGGTGTTACATTCATGCATAGTAGAAAATATGGCTTGATCCTTAGCCATATGATAAGATGCTCCAGAATCAATAAGCCATTCATTTGAAGTAGAAGAAGAAGATTCATTATAAGAATAACCAGAAGCACAAAGTGCATGTCCATGAGAGATAGATTCTTAAGGCGAATCTACGCTGATGTGGTGCTTCTTCATTGTTGCTTCCAAGGATGCCATCTTCTTGAAACACTTGGATTCATCATGATTATCTTTCCCGCAATAGTTGTAATGACACTCAGTCTTCTTGCCTTTTGGCTTAGATCCTTTGTAATTTTTTAAAGGAGCTAACTGAGATGGCTTGGGACCCTTATTTGACTTATTATTGCGAAAATTTCGTTTATTGGGAGGCTTGGACTTTTCTTTCTATTGGGACAATAAGGCTTTCCCAGATGTATCTGCATTGTTGATTATTCCAAGATGGATGAGTTTATCTTGCTCTCTAATCAAGGAATCACAAAAGGATTCAAGACTAGGTTCTTGATAGCTAGTTGCATTCAAGGATTCTTTCATGGAGTAGTAAAATGTAGATACAAAAATAGAATATGCAGGTCCAAGTTTGGAAAAAATATGAGAGATGCATTGCTTGTCTTCCCTCTTAATCTTACATTCTGCACATAAGAGTTTAAGAGTTTTGTTCTTAGATAAATAATCTTGAATGCATGAAAAATCACTTGGATTTAAAGAAATCAACTCATTTTCGAGTTGGTGACCTCGAATTTCATTGTGTTTACCAAACACAAATTCCAACTTGTCCCAAGCGGCATCAGGTTCATCAATTCCATATATGTGGAATCGCAAATCAGTAGAGATTGACATCCCAATCAATCCACGAGCTTCGTCACATCTATTTGCCCATTTTATTTTCTTATCGTCATCAGTGGGTTCTGTTTCTTTCCATGAGGTAATTCTAAAAAGTCTCCTACTTCGTAGAACATCCTCCATACGAGATTTCCATGAGAAATAGTTGGAACTGTTAAGTAGAATATCACAGGGGGTGGCCATATTTATAAATTAATAGATGTAAAAATAGAAACCAATAGTCTTTATGCGAAGAGCTTGAAAAAATAGGCGGTTTAAAAAAAAATGGCACTGAAAATGGACTTCGGATGATGAAGTTATGCTTGAACAAAGAAACTGTTGAAGATGTCCCCAATAGTGACATGGCACATAGAGAATGATCAGCTAAAAAAAAGGACCCCCCTCTTCCCAAGATGAACCTTTTACAATCAGTTTACAAGAAAGTCGCTTTAAGTGAATCACTTTTGTAAAATAAGTGTTTTCACTTTGACAATGATATTACTTTTAAATAGTGCAACAATAAAAAAGAATTTAAGTGACTCACTTTTTATTTATTTTTATTATTTAAGTGAAATGCACTTTTACAATAAAGTAACTTGAAAATAGAAATTGCATGCACTTTTTCTTTTAAAAGTAACTTCCTAAGACTTGAACTTAAGACCTATTAAGGAATAAAACAACTTTGAACCAAGTGAGCTAGATTAAAAGGTATGTAAAGTATGGGAATGAGGAAGGAGTTTTTTTTTTTTTTTACTCTTCTTGTTTAGTTTTCGTGCTTGCCTTTTTTTTTGCAAATCACACCACAAACGGAAACAAAAAAAAATTTCTACACTTGTGGAATTAGATCTCGTTAGTTTGCCCGGAAAGTCCACGTTTTCTCTCTGTTTCTAATTTGCTAAGATCACGCAAGGTGCACGGCAAAGAGCATACGCAGCCGAGAAAAACCCTTTCCCTTTTTGTTTCTGATTTGCCAAGATAGCTCAAGGTGCACGGCAAAGAGCATATGCAAATAAGGAAAGCAACAATCTGAAACAAAAAAATCTAATAGTAAAAAATGATGAAATATGAGATTTATTTTCTTTTAAAACAAAAAATAAAAAAAAGTGTCACTATAATATTATACCTTCAGATCTAATGAAATACGCATTTCTGGAGCAACCAGGAACCATTTTCGATCAAACGAAAACTATTTCCCAATGGAAATGGCGCTCTGGACACAATGGAACACCTCCCACAACCTAGAAATGCACAGAAATACCAGAACCCGAAACCCTTTTGAGTTTCGACAATAACAGTTCAAGATCTAGATCGTAACCGGAAGCGACTCTTCATAAAAGCTCAGATACCATGTTCGGGTACATAGGGTACTACCAAAGGACCGAAAACCAAGAGAAACCACTTCACACAAACAGATCATAGATCAACACACCAATTTTTTGACGTGGTTTAAACCCTCTTGAGGGAAACACTCCACGGCCCCGACCAAATAGCTTCTATGGGACAATTTATTATGCAAAGAAAGAAAGTTACAAATGAGCTTTTCATAATTGATCAACTAAACAATGACCGTCCATGCTCTTTAAATAGAGATCATGAACCAATCGGGTGTTAAGCCACTGATCAAGGTTAGGTATGATCTAAGAGAAGTTGAGCCATTAAATCACTTCTATGTCGGGAACATATCGTGACCATTGGATTAAGTATTTACAAATGCATACTAATGCATACTAAAGAAACACACTTTTCCTAACGGATATATTACACAAGTTGATCATAACTAACTCCTAAGTGTCTAAATATCCTAACATAAAATAATTTGATGTGAAGTGAAGTGACTAAATCATAATTAAATATATAAATAATAAAAAATTATTAAAACTTTCAGAATGTAATATTTATATTTATAATAAATAATCTATTTATTTTCTAAATAATTTTTTACACATCTTATTAGTCCTTGTTGGCCTACCAAGCAGCATGGACTATAGAAATCGCTTTGTGCAATTGTATTAGTCTGGGCACATGTTCCAATGAGTTTTAACCAAATTTTTGATGATATATTCGGTTCTAACCAATCAATCAATCGCGAGCCTTATTTGGTCTTTAATCGAGGCATACCCCCACTTGCTATGGCTACTGTTCTGAGCTAATGGATAGTGAATGGTGGAAGTTGAACATGGTCCTAATATGTTATATGCAATGGGAAAAACACCCAAAGAAATTCACCACGGACACGTTGCTATCAGGTATCTGTCATGTAGAAGTGCATGCATCAATCCACACGGCAGGCATGTGCTTGCCTGCATGCATGCAATTCAAACATGATTTGTTGTTGTTGCGGGTGTCAAAATTTTAGATGCTTCACGCATCAACCCACAAGTTTCCCTCAATACAATTTCGAAAATACCTTAGTTTTTCCTGCTTGTTTAAAAGTGTTCTATTTTATTCTATTAAACCCTACATGATATCAATTCCTGAATCAATTTTCAATCATTTTGAACAACTGTTCGAAATTCGTTTGTTATGGACAGAAGGGTGTGAATATGAAATAGAAATCGAAAGGGCGTTGCAAGAATCGGGATGATTTAGAGCTTTTCAACTTACTTTATTTGCAGAAAATATAAAATCTAAGCAGCTTGTGGTCCCAAGTTACCCGTTCCCCTGTGCATTGTAGTTCATCTTTAAACTGCTGGGATGTGTCCTCTATCTAAATGATTTTCACACAAATTTGCAAATCAATATGGGATGCTTTTTCTGTTTATGCTTAAACCCTAATTTATTTTCAGATCTCTGCAGATATGAGACGTCCTTGGTGAAGCGCATTGTTGAAGACGTGGGTTCGCCTTTGAGTTGATCTCATGAGAACTATTAGACCTAAATAACAAGATTATTGGAACTTGAAAGGGATTCTTGAGTAAGGCTTTTGATTTTCTTCTATTAGAGTTATAGCATGAACTGGTAAATAATTTTCGTGGTCCTCAATTTCAATTGCTTGCTCTAGAGCTAGCATTAAGTGAGTTCGAGATAGAGGGTAGAGGTTCAATGTATGTCTGCTATGAGCTCTAGCAAGTTCTTCAACAAGCTATGGAACCAACTCAGTTCAGGAAACTAGGTAAACAGGTGGAACAAAAACATGTTGCTGGATATGCCACTGCTTTATATACTGACTCTACAGAATATACTTAGACAACAATGCTTGGTTGGAATCGAGTGATTTAAACACTTGGTATTGACTCTTGGAGCATGCATCCAAAGAAACCATGAATACCTTGGAACAAGGCATATTATCCATATTATGCATAGCCTCCCTTCCACGTGCTATGCATACAATTGCAGGATTGCAACTTGTCCAGGTGGAAATGACCTGGTTTGGCAGATTATTATTGTTTAGCGAGCATGCTACTGATAGTATCAACGTGTCTTTAAATAATATATCATGCTTTTGATTAAAAAATTTACGATTTAAACTTTGTCGGTGTATCTTTACTGGAGATATCCCGCCATTGATTTGTTTTTTCTTTTAACAAAAAAAAAGGACTTTCATTCTATTAATAAAGTGGCAGAATTACAACTTTCAACATTACAACCATCCTGGTGCTGACAGTGCCACCATAGAGTATCAAACAAACCCTTTACATCCATCCCGGTGATAACAGAGCCACCACAAAATACTAGACAGACCCAAAACCTCGGGCCCAAAGCTAAAGCTGCACAGACCATAGCAGAGTCACCAAGGCCATAGTGTGAACAAAAAGGGACGCAGGCTGAACCCGAGAATTAAAACAACATAAACCATCAGACCTAAAACCAAAGAACCATAACAAAGTCCACAATAACACAAAAAACAGATGGTAATCCAACCTTCACATTGTCGATAATCATAAAGACGATAGTCGCCACACCGAAAGAACTAGACAAAGCATTAGCCAGACGGACTAGCCTCATCTTCAATGGTAACCACTGATGTGGCCTCCACAACCTCCTTATCTTCTATAATAATCTCACGTGGATTTTCCACTTTCTTAGACCGAGCCATAAATGAGATACCCACGTCTCCAGCCAGAGCATCTAATTTCATGTGAATCCATTTGCAGTTCTATGCAGTATCCTGACACAGGTCTTCCAATTTTTTAAGCCGCGAAGAACCAGACAGAGCATCCCCCCTAGTTTCCAGGGACTGTGCAATCAGAGTCTTTGTCACCCACAAGGTGATGATAGCCCGATTATATAGGGCCATCCGCACCATCATGTTTCCTGGGTCATGAATCTAATTGGCCTGTTAGTTTTTCAGAATTTACTTCAATCTGATCTAGGATCTTAATTGAGAGAACAACATGTACAACATATCAATCATAGACACAATAATGCAAGCACACAAGAGACATAGAGTTTCACTGGGGAATACCAATAAGGTAAAAAACCCCGCAACTTCCTCAGAGATAGATAGAGCCATGATAAAAAACCCAAGCATAAGAGATATATTCCTAGCAGCAGCTTCTCCTCCTCCAATAGTGCGCCACTTTCCAATGAGTGTATGGGTGAGAAGTGAATCATCAACTAGAGTGCCTCTCGCACTCTATTTATACATGACTTGACTTGCCTAATAACCTTCACTAGGTCGGCCTTAACTTAACCACATAACATAATGATGACAGGGCCAACCCCCAATAGGGTGGTCTAATAACCCATCAAGTATAAGTTACGATACTTACAATATAAATGACGACACTTCCGTATAGAGGAATAATAACATCTCCATAGGAATACAAACACTTCCGTAGAGAGGAATAATAACATATCTATAGGAATACAATATACATATATGAAATACATTCCAAAGTTACAAATACATCAACACTCCCTCTTAACTAGGAAGGTATTTCGCGACAGAGATCTGCTAGCACAAGTCTTCTTCTCTAGATCATCGTCATCGAATCATCGTCATCGTCACTGCTGCTACTATTTCAATCAATCTCAAATCTACTCATTATGGGAAGTTCTACAGAGCCAGAACTTTTTCATGCTGGATGTAGGCCCACAACCTATAGGTCTTCATCATCAATGGCCATACTGTGGAACCTAGGATTGATTACGTGCGTCAACAAAACCTAGTGCAAACTATAGGATCTTTTACATGTTGACCTTCACAAAACCTACTCTGAGCATCCCAGGATGTTATGAGCACACCGCTATACTTGTTTGGATCTCGATAGAGCATCCCAAGCTATTACGAGCACACAACTCTACCTGTCTAGATTTTAAAGGATCTTTTCTAGGTAAACTTTCACAAAACCTACTCAGAGCATCTCAGGATGTTACGAGCATACTGCTCTACCTGTCTGGATCTTGATAGAGCATCCCATCCTGTTACGAGTACACTACTCTACCTATCCATATTTTGAAGGATCTTTTATATGTGAAACTATAGAAAAACCTACTCAGAGCATCCCAGGATGTTATGAGCTCACCGCTCTACCTATCCGGATCTTGATATAGCATGCCAGGTTGTTACGAGCACACTGCTCTACCTATCCGGATTTTAAAGGACCTTTTCTATGTTGCCTGCATAACCTGTCCACGGCCACAGAGTATCAACCTAATACTTAGCATACATAATCCTGATGTATAAATGATCAACCCGATCATCAGCATTGCATCGTCGTGATGCATGTCATATGGAGCAACATCCTGAAGCTCGTCATCTGTGATGATCCTAATCATCATCATAGCATCATCCTGATGCACGTCATCTGGAGCAACATCCTGAAGCTTGTCATCTGTGATAATCCTGATCATCATCATAGCATGATCCTGATGCATGTCATCTGGAGCAACATCCTGAAGCTTGTCATCTGTGATCATCCTGATCATCATCATAGCATCATCCTGATGCATATCATCTAGAGCATTCTCCCGATACTCATCATCCATGATCAACCTGATCATACCATGCATCCACCTAATGCATACAATGTATCTGCCTAATACATATCATCATACATGATCCACCTGATCATATCAAGCATCTAACATGATGCATATACAAATACATGATCTAACTAATCATATCAGGCATCCAACATGATGCATATACAAATGCATGATCCACCTTATCATATTAAGCATCCAACATGATGCATATACAAATACATGATCCAACTGATCATATCAAGCATCCAACATGATGCATATACAAATACATGATCCAATTGATCATAACAAGAATCCAACATGATGCATATAGAGCAGTAACTGGAGCATCATCCTGATACTCATCACACAACGCTTATATCCACAGCCATGGGAAGGATCCTCCTCTCACCATGCTTGGAATGGCTCCTGCAAATGTGTCCATCACTTCTTCCTCGAAGTGTCATCAATCTGGCTAGTGGTTTTGTCAGCACATCTGCATCCTACTCATCTGTCGCAACATACAGGAGCTTTAATGCTCCTCTCTGCACCATATCCTTGATATAGTGATATTTGATTTCAGTGTGCTTTGACGTGTCGTGGAACACCAAATTCTCAGACAGCTTCACACAACTCTGGTTGTCACAAAAGATACCAGTAGCATCCAACGAGAGATCAAATAACTCAGACAGTAGCTTTCGGAGCCATACTGCCTCACAACTAGCCGAACAAACTGAAACATACTTTGCCTCAGCTATACTTAATGCTACGCAACACTGCTTCCTGCTAAACCAAGATATCACACCTGATCCCATACTGAAGCAACACCCAGATGTGCTCTTCCCATATGCAGCAATGCTTGCCCAGTCTGAATCAACATAACCCTGCAAGTTCAACTTTTGGTTTGCATCATACTTGAGCCCATAATCAATTGTACCCTTCAGGTACCTCAGAATATGCTTTACAACAACCAGGTGAACACCTCTGGGATCTGTCCAGAACTAGCTCAATGTGTTCACCGCAAAGCAAATGTCTGGTCTGGTGTTCGTCAGGTACATCAAGGACCCAATCATCTGACGATACACAATGACATCAACCAGATGAGATGAAGCATCACACAGAAGCTTCAGGTTTGAGGGCATAGGTGTGGCCATGGCCTTGCAGTCCATCATCCTAAACCTCTTTAGGATCTCTACTGCATACTTCCCTTGTCCAAGGAAGACTCCATCTGAACTCTACCACACCTCCATGCCTAGGAAATAGTGCATCATCCCCATGTCCTTCATCTCGAACTTGGCAACAAGCTTCCTCTTGGTATCGAAAATCAACTCATCGTCACCTGTTACAAACGGGTCATCCATATACAATAGTAGTATCACAGGATTTCCTTCCTCAACCTTGTAATAAAGGTTGGAATCTGCTTTACTCTTGGTAAATCCCAAGCTGGATAGAAAGTTGTCTATCCTACCATACCAAGTCCTAGGAGCTTGCTTCAAGCCATACAAGGCTTTCTTCAACTTGCACACATATGACTCCCTGTCATATGTCCCAAAACCGAGTGGCTGCTCCACATACACTTCCTCTTCGACTACACCATTCAAGAAAGCTATCTTAATATCCATCTGTTGTATCTTCCACTTCATCATTGTAGCCAGAGCAAGTACTGATCTGATGGAAGTGTACCTGGCTACAGGTGCAAAAGTCTCTTCATAGTTAATCCTTCTTTCTGGGAGAAGGCACGAGCTACAAACCTCACTTTGTATTTCTCCATGCTACCATCTACAACATGCTTGATCTTATAGATCCACTTGGAAGTCACAACAAACTTCCCTTCAGGTCTTGGGACCACATCCCAAACATGATCGATTGGTACTTCTCAACCATAGCATCCTTTTACTATATCCCGTATCCTGGGAACTTCAGACTTTTCAATATCTTCAATAGATAGTTTGAACTTCATTGTTGGAACAAATGTTGTAGTCATTCTTTTGTAGGTGATGGTATACGATCTTTCCTACAAAACAAGTTAAATTGCATGATTAGAAACATCTCATAGTTTTCAGAACAAATTCTTACACATAAAGAAATATGTCATACAGTCATGGAAATATTTTATCCATTGCTTCAATACAACATTTATCCATATCCCATAACTTTCTAGATGCCTTCCAATCTCTACTAGAACATTGTTAAGAGTGTGCACAACTCCCAACATGTCAACAAAGAGGTTTCATTCTAGATAAGTAGCAATGGAATGTTGTACAGTGCCATAGGCCACTTACCCATCATATGCATACTAGTAGTATATTGTTCATTAATGCAATTATTCTAATATGCATAATACACACCCTAAGTCTATGAACATAAGCATATACATCATTGAGCAATATTATTTAAACAAACAAGTATGCAAGAAATGACAATTCAAATACTTATATTTGTTTGGTTGTAGGGTGGACTCCCTCTCAATATTTGCTTCCTTGCAGGAACTACTGGAGTGTGCTCCCTCTTGATCTTTGCTTTCTGGATTACCTGTCTTTGAACTTATATCCATCCTCGATCACTATGCATACTTATTAGTATCATCATTTTGTTATCCTCGAGATCTCATACATAATCATACTTACTAGTATCATCATTTTGTTATCCTCGAGATCTCATACATAATCATACTTACTAGTATCATCATTTTGTTATCCTCGAGATCTCATACATAATCATACATTCATTAGTATAATATTAATACTATCAAAACACAATAATCTTAAACATGTGTGGTCAAGATCATTTCATACATAGATAATTTATCACAATTCCTTTACTCATGCATATTCCTATTTAACCATAGGACTTTTCTGATTAGTCATATCATCAATCAAAGTAAGAAGCACAATATGCCTAAACCCATGACAAATTTCTACTTCATAAATAATCATTATCAATCATGCCATGTATACTTATATAAGAGATCCTAACACAAGGTAGGATTCTAACTTGATATAGGAAAAACATACCTGGATTAGCATGCTAGCTAGTTATGTCTAACATACCCGCATAATGTCTTCTTGTTCTCTTCAATGACTTGTGCTAGTAACCTGCATATCTCATAGGTTAACCATTATAGAACCAAGTTATACATACCTCGTAAGTATATATTCTATGTGATCCATGACAATGGATGAATCTTTGTCTTCATGTCACCATGGTCATATGTTCTTGAACTAGAACATGATTTGTCTTTCTTGATGTACCTTTCATGTTAATGGACAACATCAACCTCATACAACACCACAATGCATTAGTACAATCATAAGTGTCAAAACCCTAATCAATGAATATCTTCTATCATGCGTTCATATTTTTATTAAGGTGATATGACAAGTCTAAAATTAATCAAGATTGTACTAATCTTAATGAAGACAAACATATCATAAACTTAGTGATGAACAGATTTCGAAACATACACATAAGTCATACCTATCGAGTTTGCTTGTAATCTTCTTATGTAAGGCCTTAGCCTCATCTCCCTCTGAAACTGGAACTTCTTCATTTATGCAGGTGACCAATCCATTATCTTCTAAGTTTAACCCAATCTACTTGATTTGCAAAAACTAGACCTCGAGCTAGATTAGGGTTTGTCAGGGAAACCCTAAAAATTCAAACTTTGAATTTCAAACTTCTAAAAGGATAGAAATATGCGCCTTGATCAGCTGATCAACTTGGTATACTCAGAATTTGAAAACTATAAAGTTTCACCCCTCAAATTTGCTTTTCAATCTTCTGGATTCACTAGGGAGGCCCCTGAATTAGGGTTTGAGTTTCCCAGAGCTTCACCCAACCAAATAGTTTGATCCAAAGCTCTAAACTTTGATTTTTCCAAGGAGCTTCCAGCTATGGTCACATATTTCAAAAATTCCCATTTTTGTAGAAGCCCTAATTTTTCACCTTTCCGATCAAAGTCCCGAACTAGGGTTTGATCAAGCCTGACCTTCTGCCTACCAAAAAAATCGATCTTGGTCTCTAAATTTTGATTTTGATGAGGATCATCCGGCATTGGTCTCCGATTACAAAAATTCCAACTTTCTCCAAAACCCTAAATTCCCGTAGACATGAATGGAGGTGCTCAAAATCCAATTTTGTTTTGATAGAAATATGCACCTCATTGTTTTTGTTGTAACTCATAAATTTCGGATCTACAGGGTCTAAAAATTATTCCTATCATATACTGACTTGTTAAATTTCCAACCCAATGGGTCTGACCTCAAATGGGATAAAACAACGTGATCGAACTTGTACGGAGTGCCATGTGTCACTGGTTCAATTTCAGCCTCTAAAAATTGTACCTGCGAAAGTACCATTCGTGCCCTACCTGCCACATTTTATGAAATTTCATTTGGAGCTTCCTAGCCCAAGTTGTGATCGTTTTTCGTAGGTCACCTATTTATGATTGAGATCTAGAAGAGGCAGAAACCCTATATTGTACAGATCATAAATCTGAAAGAACAATGAATTAGAGGCTCTCCTTTGGACACAAGGTACATGGGGATCATATATTCGACATGTAAGAGTTTCAAATCTTGAAAATTCCCCAAAATGAATTTATAGTGAAAGTGCTACGATGACTGGTTTTTGCTATATCGAGCCCTAGCTTCACAAGTGCAACAAGTGTCATAAATGCCATACCATGCCTTCTTTCAGGGTAGCTTTGATACCATGTTAGTTTTTCATAATTTACTTCAATCTGATCTAGGATCTTAACTTATAGAACAACATGTACAACATCTCTATAGCATATCAATCATACACACAATAATGCAAGCACACAAGAGACACATAGTTTCACCGGGGAAAGCCAAGAAGGTAAAAAACCCCACAACTTCCTCAGGGATAGATAGAGCCATGATAAAAAACCCAAGCATAAGTGATATACTCCTAGTAGCAGCTTCTCCTCCTCCAATGAGTGTATGAGTGAGAAGTGAATCATCAAATAGAGTGCCTCCTGCACTCTAGTTATACATTACTTGACTTGCCTAATAACCTTTACTAGGTTGGCCTTAACATAACCACATAACATAATGCTGACAGGGCCGACCCCCAATAGGGTGGTCTAATAACCTTTTAACCCACATGACTTATATAGGGCCAACTTCAACAAGGTGGTCTAATATCCCATCAAGTATAAGTTACGACACTTACAATATAAATGACAACACTTCCGTATAGAGGAATAATAACATCTCTATAGGAATACAAACACTTCCGTATAGAGGAATAATAACATCTCTATAGGAATACAAACACTTCCATATAGAGGAATAATAACATCTCTATAGGAATACAATATACATATATGAAATACATTCCGAAGTTACAAATACATAAACATGACCATAGCAACCACCTCCCCCACAAGGTGCCAAAGGTCCATTTCAATTTCCTCTATCTCCTGTTGCACACCCATTGGGAAGAAACGTCGAAAAAATATCATTGTCGCAGTAGCATTCCACTGTTCACAGCTAGGGACGGCCTACAAAGGAGAACCCCCTCCCACATTACTATGCTCCCCATGAACATGATGACCTCTCCTCATATTTCTACCTCTCGGTGGCATAGTTCTCACCCCCTTGGACTCACTCAGCACCCCTAAAGAGGAATTATAATAGCGCAACCCAACACAAGTGTGGTCCAGGCGATAAAATATGTGACTGTAACCATTCCTAACCTCTGAATTTAAAGGAGAGCCGCCCCTTTCCTTCATGACCTTCCTCATCATGTCCCATTCTCTGTATTGATGAAGCCCATCCTGATCCTTCGTCACCACCATCCTCTGCTGATCTTGATAGTCCCTTGGGATCGTGCAAAACCGATCTCCCATGTCTATCTCACACTTCAAATCCCTTAACTTAAAATCCCCAACCGAAATGAATAACCCAGAACACCATACAATTGTCCTTATAGGCGTCTTACCATAACACCATATGTCTGGACAATCAAATACAGATACCATCAGTTCCGTTAATATCAATAGAAGGGAAAGTTCTATTGTCAGCATTTGACAGCGTTTTATCATGGTCACACTCGACGATCTTAATAAAATTAAGACGACACATATCTACTGGTAATTCCAAAGCATCCACATCCCATCGCTCATTACATTTACTGGCTCCCTGGTTTGCAAGCTCATCATCCAAACAGTTGGTACTCCTCCTGACATGCTGGAAAATGATTGCATTAAATGAGGTGATGAGGTTTCCCAGACAGGTAAGACGCCATGCCAGATGCCACAAAGTTGCCAATTTGGCAGCTTGGGTAACATTAATAAGTTTGGTAGCTATCTATATAAGCATGTTAGAGTCACCTTCCACTATAATACTGTTAATGCCACGACGAGCCACGATGATCAATCCTTGTAACAATGCTTCACACTCCGCAACATTATCAGTTTCATGCCCAAGATGACCATAGTAGTTGAACAAAACCATCCCCTGATCATTTTGCATAGCTCCAACATACCTTGTCATTCCGGGGTTTCCTTTAGAAGCTCCATCAAAGTTCAGCTTCAACCACCCCTGTTGAGGCGGTGACCACATAGTCGAACTGTTATGTTTCCTATTGTCGATAGTGTTGCGCCTGATGAACTGTGGAAGCACCATGATACCCTAGGTATGGAGAATTTGTAATTCATTGTTCGGGATGCTCAAATCTTGTTCAGTCCACAAGGATAATTTCAATGTTTCTGTAATCCCATGTTGGATATGCCCCCAGATGATCTTCCAAGGGCTTTGTTTTCCCTGGAGCAGACATTTATTGCATTCCTTCCACACTTCCCAAAGGAGAAAACCAGGAAAGAGTTTCCATATACAGTTCAGGATTCTCCCATGGAAAGGATTCCCTCTCCAATGTCTCACCGTTTTCTGTGGTATGGTCCTAATCCACTCAGATCTTCAGAAAATTCTGGCTCCTTCATCCCACAGAGCAGTAGTAAAATAACACTCATCTAAAAGGTGCACTGTAGTTTCACTATGTTGGCCACAGAGGACACAGATGGATGGACCCTCAAATCCATGCTTTAGAATGTTATCCCAGGTTAAGATCCTACCTCTTAGCATTAGCCAAAGGAAGAGGGTAATCTTAGGCCATAATTTGGCCTCCCATAAGTCTTTCCATGTATGATCTCCCACAGTACTTCAAAATTTGGTTTGAAGGTTATAAGCTTCTTTCATTGAGAACATACCTTTAGGACTGTAACCCCAACGAAGAATATCCCTCCCCCCCTGAGTTTTTATCTTCCTATTGCTAACTATTCCATGAACCTGCCTACCTATATCTTTCCCATAGGAGACGCCATTGATTTGTTAAGTGGGTAAGACAAGTTTAGATTTTCAAGCGTGTTAATGTAACATAATTTTGGCTTTTTGCAGAAGCGCAGATGTTGTAAATTTCCAGAAAATTAGTTTAGATGCATAGTTTTTGTGTTCATACATCAATACAATAACGGATGAGTGCTGATGTTGTAAATTTCTAGAAGATTAGTCTAGATGCATAGTTTTAAGATAAGGTTATTTTTTCTATATGCAAACATCAATATAATAACTAACCTAGAAAAGTATGAATGTATAGTGTACACATGGGAAAAAATTGTAATTCTCAAGAGATTTTATTTTGTCTCCTTTTTAATGCTCATCAGTTGTTTTTTTAAATCACACCATCTTTTGTATTATTTCTTCCTTATTTTTTATTTTCCCGTCTAGAATGTAGTAGCATTCCTAAGAAAAAATAAATATGGGTCTTTCACGTTACCAAATCTAGACACAAAATTGGACTCAATTGTCAAGAAAAATTTCTAGCATTTACCAAAAGATAACCAAAGGAAACTTGAGGGCATAAATTCGTTGCATCAAATGCCAAGATAAAAAAAGAATGTACTTAGCTTCTCAGAAGCAAAATAGATACACAAACGGACCCATTAAAGCTATTCTTGGCATAACTTCAGTGGCTATAGCATATCAACTGTTCAAGCAATTGAATATATTTGGATTGCTAAACCATTAGAAATCTGGGCCAACATGCTCTGATTTCTACAACAAATTGTATTTGTGCAGTGAATCTGATGGATGCAGTATTTCGTTGCCACAGTATTCAGTTCTTTTGGGTTCTCATCTATAGCATCACTTTCATCTTTGGAGGAATCTCTTGGTTCAACACTGGCAACCGATGATGATGAATAAACCTTGTCAAGTGCTACAATTTCATCATGGTTGATATTATTACAGGCTGATGGCCCTTAAGTTGATGCTCAAATCGCTAGCACAACTACCATCAACTAATTTCAAAATATAATAATAGACATTACTAAAGTAACAAAGTTCGATGTGTCTCAAGCACATGCTCGCTGAACAAAAAATGTGATACGTGGAGGTTTTACTAACAATGTTGTTATGAAAGAGAAGTGTTTTCTTATAGTCAAAATTCTATTTCGTAGAGTCAACGTGGCCTATCAAAAATAATAACACAATGAATTGCGCCTCACAAAAAGTTAAACCAAATAGTTAATTTGAACTCCAATATGTCTCATCACTCTTTTCTATTGTGGTTTTTTAATTGTGATTGAGCATAAAAAAAAACAATTAAGGATTAAGGTTAGATAGATAGGTTAGTGGTTTTTTAATTGTGATTGAGCATAAAAAAAAAACAATTAATAGAGTCATATTTTTCTTTGCATTAGACAAAAAATAGAATACAAACCATCCCACTCATTGCAATTCCAGATTCGAACCCTTTGCACAGACTTATTAGTAGACTTAGATTTCTAATTGCATTACTCTATTTTTCAATGTTTTTTTGTATAGTACTTTTATATCAGAAGTTGCATTTTTGTCCTCTGTTCATTGGGTTATATTGTCTTTGCATTTTTTGGTTTAGTTTTCGTAGGGACTAGAAGCTTTGCTTCCATCTACCTTGTTTATTTATATTACATATAATCCTCAACTCTCATAAAGAAAGGAAAGTTCACTCCAAATATATAGTGGCATTGAATTAAGAATTCCAAAAATTATTGCAACAAAAGTTCAAAGGAAGCCATATATATACTCTCATAAATGAAAGCACAGTCCAAAAATATTGTGCCCGAGAATTAAGAATTCCGAAAATTATTACAACAAAAGTTCAAAGGAAATTGCAACACGTGTTTGATGGGGAGTTGTTCCTAACACTTGATTCTTTTGAAGTAGGTTGCACACTCATGTCTAATCAAATTGTCGTCGCTGCCAAAGCTAAAAAATTTAGTAAGAATGAAAAGCATAGTTTTGATTATAAAAGGGTGAATCCAAGAAATTTACAATCGAAAGTGTTCATATAAGAATATGTTGTCCAAAGTGCATAGTGCATACTAATAAATATGAAGGGATTATAATATAACATAAAATAGTGTTTTATTATTGAAACTAAACACATTTACAAAATCGAAACATAGCTATTATGATGGTTACAGGGTTCTCGCAGAAGTTGGTACCCAATGTCGTTGCAATAGAAGCTAGTGGTAACCTTTTAAAGTGTGCATGTGTTAACAAAAATGTGTGTGCATTCTTGGTTCGTAAATTGTCGAAACTCCATGTGCATTCCTAAAATGCAAGTGTGTTCCTCTTTATATGCAAAAATAAAGGGCCCGCATGACCATTTCTCCTTATTTTCATGGCGGTTGGGCGATTGGATTCAAAATGCGAGTCAATCTTCACCATTCCAACCTCACCCATGAACATTGCCACTCATCAATCCACGTATTACTTCAATTTCTTCTTCTTTTTATTTTATATGCTTGTGATTTAATAAAAAACCATAATTTTAAAAGAATCATAATTAAAAAAAAAATATTGTCTTTAAATGCAAATTGTTTGTCTTTTATTATAATAACATAAAACCCTCAAACCAAATCCATAAACAAACATTAACCCTAAAGAGATCCCAAGCACAAAAACCTAGATTAACCAACATTTAAACCAGCTGAGAAGATTTTTTCAAGAGCTCAGAACCACAAGGGATGTTGATGTATATGTAACTTCAGAATGTATTTCACATATATGCATATTGTATTCCTATAGAGATGTTATTATTCCTCTATACGGAAGTGTCGTTATTTATATTATAAGTGTCGTAACTTATACTTGATGGGTTATTAGACCACCTTGTTGGGGTCGGCCCTGTATAAGTCATGTGGGTCGAAGGGTTATTAGACCACCCTATTGGGGGTCGGCCATGTGGGTCAAAGGGTTATTAGACCACCCTATTGGGGGTCGGCCCAGTCAGCATTATGTTATGTGGTTAAGTTCGAGCCTACATGAGTTAGGTAAAAAGGAAAGTCAAGTCAAGTATAAATAGAGTGTGGGAGACACTCTATTTACACACTCAGTTCTCACACATGCACTCAAGGAGGAGTGGCGCACTTATGGAGGAGGAGGATTTGCTGCTAGGTTATGGCTATTTCTCTTGGTTGGTTGTATCATTGCTCTATCTATCTCTAAGGAAGTTATTGGGGTTTTTCACCTTTATGGTTTTCCCCAAGTAAATCTTTGTGTCTCTTGTGTGCTTGCATTATTGTCTCCATGATTGATATGCTGTAGATATGCTGTACATGTTGTTCTCTCAATTAAGATCCTAGATCAGATTGAAGTAAATTTTGAAAATTTAACATGGAATCAGAGCTAGCCTGAAAGAAGGCATGATATGGCATGTATGACACTTGTTGCATTTACGATGCTAGGGCTTGATATAGCAAAAACCAGTCATCGTAGCACTTTCACTATAAATCCGTTTTGGCGAAGTTTTCAGATCTGAAATTGTTACAAGCCGAAGCTAAGATCTCCAGGTACCTTTTTTCCAAAGGACAACCTCTAATTCGTTGTACTTTGTGATTTATGATCTGTGCAATATAGGGTTTCTGCCTCTTCTAGATCTGAGTCAAAATCAGGTGACCTTGGGAAAAAGGTCATAACATGGGCTAGGAAGCTCCAAATGAAATGTCGTAAAAAGTGACAGGTAGTAAACAGATTGTACTATATCAGAAAACGTTTTCAGAGGCCGAAGTTGAACCAGTGACACGTGGCATGCCGTACAAGTTCGCTCTACTGTTTTATCCCATAAACAGGTCATGTTGCGACACTTGGCATAACTCTCTCTCAGAGAGTCCAATTGAGGTCATACCTGTCAGGATGGAAATATAACAGGACAAGCTATCTCAGGAAAAGTTTTCAGAGGCCAAAGTTTAAATAGTGACACGTGGCACGCCGTACAAGTTCGCACTCTTGTATTATCGCAAAACAGGTCACGTTGCGACATTTGGCATAACTCTCTCTCAAAGAATCCAATTGAGGTCAGACCTGTCAGGATGGAAATATAACAGGTCAGGCTATCTCAGGAAACCTTTTCAGACCCTGTGGATCAAAAAGTTTAGAGTTAGGCCAGAAACAATCAGGTACATATTTCTGTCCAAACAGAATTATTTTTGAGTACCTTCATTCATGGCTTCCGGAATTTAGGGCTTTGGAAAAAGTTGGAATTTTTGTAATCAGAGACCACGGCTGAATGATACTCATCAAAATAAAAATTTAGAGACCAAAATCAGAATTTTTGGTTGGGCAGAAGGCCGGGATTGATCAGACCCTAGTTTGGGACCTTGATCAGAAAAGTGGAAAATTAGGGCTTCTGTAAAAATGGGAATTTTTGAAATCTGTGACCACGGCTGGAAGCTCCTCAGAAAAATAGAAGCTTAGAGCTTTGGATCAAACCTTTTGATTGGGAAGAAGAGTGGGCTTCATCAAACCCCAGATCAGGGTCACATCCAGTGAATCCGGAAGTTTCAAAGGCAAAATTGAGGAGTGAAACTTTGCAGTTTTCAAATTCTAAATATACCAGTTTGATCAGCTCATCAAGGCGCATATTTCTATCCTTTCAGAAGTTTGAAATTCAAAGTTTGAATTTTTGGGGTTTCTCTGACAAACCCATATCCAGCTCCAGGTCCAGTTCTTGCAAATCAAGTGGATTGGGTTAATCCTAAAAGAAGATGGATTGGTCACCTGCATAAGTGAAGAAGTTCCTGCTTCAGAGGGAGATGAGGCTAAGGCCTTACATAAGAATATTACAAGCAATCTCGACAGGTATGACTCATCAAGGTATGTTTCGATATTTGTTCATGATTAAGTTTATGGTATGTTTGTCTTCATGTTATTATGGTTAGTATAATCTTGATTTTAGATTTGTCATATCACCTTAACAAAATTTTGAATGCATGATAGAAGATATTCATTGGTTAGGGTGTTGACACTTATGATTGTACTAATGCATTATGGTGTTGTATGAGGTTTATGTTGTCTGCTAACATAAAAGGTACACCAAGAAAGACAAATCATGTTCTACTTCAAGAACGTATGATCATGGTGACATGAAGACAAGGATTCATCCATTGTCATGGATTACATAGAAGATCTACTTTCGAGGTATGTATAACTTGTTTCTACAATGGTTAACTTATGAGACATGCAGGTTACTAGCACAAGTCACTGAAGAGAACCAGAAGACATTATGCGGGTATGTTAGACATAAATAGCTAGCATGCTAATCCAGGTATGTTTTTCCTATATCAAGCTAGAATCCTACCTTGTGTTAGGATCTGATATTGTTGTGTTGTTGATAATGATTATTCATGGAGTCATAAGTTTGAATAATCATGGATATATGCATTAATGATATGACTAACCCGAAGAGTCATATGTTTGAGTATTTATAGGTTTAGACATGTTATGTTTCTTATAATTTGACTAACCAGAAGAATCATGAAGGTATAGGTTTGAGTAATCATAGGTTTTATGCATATTATATCTCTTATCTTGATTAATGATTTAAATTCCCTGAAACCTTGAATACTAATGTTTATTATCTGTGTTTGAAATGATCCTGACTATACATGCTTTAGATTATTATGTTTTATTAAGATTATTCTAATGAATTTTTGATTATGTATGAGACCTAGAGGATAACACAATGATGATACTAACAAGCATGCATAGGGATCAAGAATGAGTATAAGTTCAAAGATAGGTAATCTAGGAAGCAAAGATCAAGAGGGAGTACACTCCAGTGGTTTCTGCAAGGATGCAAGTATTCAGAGGGAGTTGACCATCTCTCTACATTCCACAATAGAAAGGTGTAGAAAAAGATACTTCAGATTAGGACTCCAGCAGCTCCTGCAAGGAAGCAAAGACTCAGAGGAAGTCCACCTAATGAACAAACAAAGATAAGTATTTTAATTATCATTTCTTGCATATTTGTTTGTTTAAATAAAATTGTTCAATGATGTATATGCTCATGTTCCTAGACTTAGGATATGTATTGTGCATATTAGAATAGTTGCATTGATGAACAGTATACTAATATAATGGGTAAGTAGCCTATGGCACTGTACAACATTCCATTGCTACTTATCTAGAATGAAACCTCTTTGCTGACATGTTGGGAGTTATGCACACTCTTAACAATGTTCTGGTAGAGATTGGAAGGCATCTAGAAAGTTACGGGATATGGATAAATGTTGTATTGAAGCATTGGATAAGATAATTGCATGACTGTATGACATATTACTTTATGTGTAAGAATTTGTTCTGAAAATTATGAGATGTTTCTAATCATGCAATTTAACCTGTTTTGTAGGAAAGACCGTATATCTTCACCTACAAAAGGACTACAACATTTGTTCCAGCAACAAAGATATCTATTGAAGATATTGAAGATATTGAAGTTCCCAGGATCTGGGATGAAGAAATGGAATGCCATGATCCGTTGATCATGAAGAATGATGTTTGGGATGCGATCCCAAGAGCTGAAGGGAAGTCTGTTGTGACTTCCAAATGGAACTATCAGATCAAGCATGTTGCAGATGGCAGCATTGAGAAATACAAAAGTGATGAAATGGAAAATACACAAGATGGATGTCAAGACTGCTTTCCTGAATGGTGTAGTAGAAGAGGAAGTATATGTGGAACAACCACTCGGTTTTGAAATACATGACAGGGAATCATATGTATGCATATTGAAGAAAGCCTTATATGGCTTGAAGCAAGCTCCCAGAACCTGGTATGGTAGGATGGACAGTTTCCTATCTAGTTTGGGCTTTACCAAGAGTAAAACGGATTCCAACCTTTACTACAAGGTTGAGGAAGGGAATCCTGTGATTCTACTACTGTATGTGGATGACCTATTTGTGACAGGAGATGACAGACTGATTGCAGATACTAAAAGGAAGCTTGCAGCTGAATTCGACATGAAAGATTTGGGAATGATGCACTATTTCCTAGGTATGGAGGTGTGGCAGAATGCAGGTGGGATCTTCCTTGGTCAAGGGAAGTACACAGTAGATATCCTGAAGAGATTCGGGATGATGGATTGCAAGGCCATGGCCACACCTATGGCATCGAATCTGAAGCTTCTATGTGATGCTTCATCTGAACCGATTGATATCACTATGTATCTTCAGATGATTGGGTCCTTGATGTACATGATGAACACGAGACCAGAAATTTGCTTTGCTGTGAACACATTGAGTCAGTTCCTGACGGATCCGAGGAGTGTTCACCTGGTTGCTGTAAAGCATGTTCTGAGGTACCTCAAGGGTACAATGGATTATGGGCTCAAGTATGAAGCAAATCAAAAGTTTAACCTGTAGGGTTATGTTGATTCAGATTGGGCTGGTAGTGCTGCAGATAGGAAGAGCACATCTGGGTGTTGCTTCAGTATGGGATCAGGTGTGATCTCTTGGTTTAGCAGGAAGCAGTCTTGTGTAGCACTGAGTACAGCTGAGGTAGAGTATGTTGCAGCCTGTTCATCTAGTTGTGAGGCAATATGGCTACGGAAGCTACTGTCTGAGTTATTTGATCTCCCGTTGGAAGCTACTGGTATCTTCTGTGATAACCAGAGTTGTGTGAAGCTGTCCGAGAACCCAGTGTTTCATGACAGGTCGAAACACATAGAGATCAAATATCACTATATCAGGGATATGGTGCAGAGAGGAGCTGTGAAGCTCCTGTATGTTGCGACGGATGAGCAGATTGCAGATGTGCTGACGAAGCCACTAGCCAGAGTGAAGTTTGAGTACTTCAGAGAGAGGCTTGGCGTTCTTCAGATCAAGGACACTTCGAGGAAGAAGTGATGGACACATTTGCTGAAGCCATTCCAAGCATGTTGGAAGGAGGATCCTTCACATGGCTGTGGATGTAAGCGCTAGATGATGAGCATCAAGATGATGTTCTGGTTTATGCTTGGATATGATCAGTTGGATCATTTTTATGTATGTATGTACGCATCATGTTGGATGCTAGATATGATCAATTGGATCATTTTTATGTATGTATGTACGCATCATGTTGATGCTGGATATGATCAGTTGGATCATGTGTATGTATTTTGTATATGCATCATGTTGGATGCTTGGACCATGTATCTGTATATGTATCAGGTGGATACATTATATGATAAGGTGGATCATGTGAGGTGATATGTATCATGTATCAGGTGGATACATTGTATGATCAGGTGGATCATGGATGATGATATGTATCAGGTAGATACGTGGTGTGCATCAGATGGATGCATTGATGATCAGGATGATCATGGATGACGAGCTTCAGGATGTTGCTCTAGATGACATGCAGCAGGATGTTGCAGTGATGATCAGGATGATCATGGATGACGAGCTTCAGGATGTTGCTCCAGATGACATGCAGCAGGATGTTGCAGTGATGATCAGGATGATCATGGATGACGAGCTTCAGGATGTTGCTCCAGATGACATGCAGTACGATGTTGCAGTGATGATCAGGATGATCATAGATGACGAGCTTCAGGATGTTGCTCCAGATGACATGCAGCAGGATGTTGCAGTGATGATGATCAGGATGATCATGGATGCATCAGGATGATGTATGGTGAGTATCAGGATGATACTCTATGGTCATGGATCAGGTTGTGCAGATGAGCATGTAATCCAGTGCCGTGGGAGATTTGCAGATGGTCTTTCGAGGTTTTGCCTATGGCATGTAATATTGGTGCCTTGGGACATCTAGCAAATGCTCTTTCGAGGTTTTGCTCTAGGAGGACATGTAATTCAGTGCCCTAGGAGATCTACAGATAGTCTTTCAAGGTTTTGCCTATGGCATGTAATAGCACCCTGGGATATCTGGCAGATGCTCTTGCGAGGTTTTGTCCTATGGCATGTAATAGCACCCTGGGAGATCCGATAGGTTGGGCTGTGTGCCCGTAATCAGTCCTGGGATGCTCTTACGAGGTTTTGCCATGACCACATATAATAGTGCCCTGGGAGATCCTACAGGTCGGAGTTGTGTACCCGTAACATCCTGGGATGCTCTTACGAGGTTTTGTGGTGGGGTCACATGTAATAGCGCCCTAGGAGATCCTATAGGTAGAGCTGTGTGCTCGTAACAGCCTGGGATGCTCTTTCGAGGTTTTGTGACGCACGTAATAAGTCTTGAGGATTCCACAGTATGGCCAGTGATGACGAAGACCTGCAGGTGGTGGGCCTACATCCAGTATGAAAAAGGACTGGCTCTGTAGAACTTCCTATGATGAGTAGATTCAGAGATTGATTGAGATAGCAGCAGCAGTGACGATGATGATGACTCAATGACGATTATCCAGTGACGATGATCCATAGAAGATGACTTGTGCTAGAAGAACTATGCTGAGAAATACCTTCCTAGTTAAGAGGGAGTGTTGATGTATATGTAACTTCGGAATGTATTTCACATATATGCATATTGTATTCCTATAGAGATGTTATTATTCCTCTATACGGAAGTGTCGTTATTTATATTGTAAGTGTCGTAACTTATACTTGATGGGTTATTAGACCACCTTGTTGGGGTCGGCCCTGTATAAGTCATGTGGGTCGAAGGGTTATTAGACCACCCTATTGGGGGTCGGCCATGTGGGTCAAAGGGTTATTAGACCACCCTATTGGGGGTCGGCCCAGTCAGCATTATGTTATGTGGTTAAGTTCGAGCCTACATGAGTTAGGTAAAAAGGCAAGTCAAGTCAAGTATAAATAGAGTGTGGGAGACACTCTATTTACACACTCACTTCTCACACATGCACTCAAGGAGGAGTGGCGCACTTATGGAGGAGGAGGATCTGCTGCTAGGTTATGGCTATTTCTCTTGGTTGGTTGTATCATTGCTCTATCTATCTCTGAGGAAGTTATTGGGGTTTTTCACCTTTATGGTTTTCCCCAACTAAATCTTTGTGTCTCTTGTGTGCTTGCATTATTGTCTCCATGATTGATATGCTGTAGATATGCTATACATGTTGTTCTCTCAGTTAAGATCCTAGATCAGATTGAAGTAAATTCTGAAAATTTAACAAGGGAACCATCGAGACTATCCTTAGCCACGTCCATTGATAGCATCATTGCCTCTGTTGACCATGCCCATGTTCAGTTGTTGAGCATAATATAGGACCATGATGAGACAATTCTACTCCACTGGTCTCAATAAGGAAAAAATCAAAGATTTGAAAACTTCAAAACAAGTGATCGTTATATTTTTCATTGAGTCTAGAACTCACCAACCTCTCGATTTGCACAAGAGGATCCTTTGCATGGATTGGTGCACATACAATCCATGGAAACAAAATTAGATTAGTCATTGGTTCATAGTTCTTGACAAACCTCATTGCAACAATAGGGAGGTTCCCTTATATTTTCTTCAGAAACTATCATTGCTGAGTTCTTGTTGGGTATCCACGTGAACTACTTTGACATTGGTGAGTTTCAGGGGGTTGGTCTTAGCTTTGTCCATGATAGACAAACATCTAGGCATAATCCAATGAGAGGGCCACCTTCTCCTATGCATATGGCCAACCCCCTCCCACAAACACCTTAGCTATTAGATCACCTAATTGACACTACCACTTCCATATCATGTCTTACACACAATGTATTGTAGCACAATTCATCTGTGGAATCATTCAAACATGACCCATCAAAGAAGTATGGACAACCCTTAAATGTAGGTCCTTTGGGCCCACCGATCATGGAACTTCCATGACAAGTATTCAGGGAGAGGATACTTCACATAGCCAAGCATTAGTGCATTGATGCACTCACTATAGGCATACTTATCATGGTCCAATGGAGGATCCTACATGAGAAATATATTTGGATGAGGTTAGTATGATTTGTAAATTATGGTAAATCATTTAGTATAATATATTTAATTGTACAATTGATAATTATTAGATAAATGTTTCTTAAAGTATTTGTATCTAACTGGTGTTGCTTGGAATGTATAGTTGTTCTAAGAGGAAACACCTCCATCTAGGTTCCATGAAATTAGTACTCCTAACCTTGATGCAGCTATAGAAGAAAAAAAGTCATTGTGACACCTCACACACATGTATTTAAAAGACTTTATGAATGTAGGATTAAAAAATTCATTTATTTGGAAATGTCAGAGTTATTTATGAGAAATAAACATTAATGTTGTTGTGTTTCCACATGTGTTTTCCAAAGAAATTGGACAGGGATTTCCACCTAGAGTGAGTAGATCACCCCTCACCTAGGTAACACATTTTAAATTAATTATATATTTGATGTGAAATTCATTGTCTTGCTATGGATAATTTACATGTTTTTGTACTAATCAAATGTATTGCATATGTTTATGCAAGTTCCATTATTCACCAAGCCATCTCCATATCCACCCATGCCTTCGCATCATCCACATATTCTGCTATTTCCATAGGTAATGCCAATTTTGGTGACTGGGCACCCTACTCCAGTGATTGGCACACCCATTCACCCCCCCATATCTTTCTTCCATCCATTGTACATTAAATGGGGCTATATCGGCACTGGTACTCATTCGCTCTTGCTAGTCCCACACATGTCTAGCCTTCACAAATCGGCCATCATATCCCTCCCTCCATTGCACCCATTGTTACAACGTTTGGGGTTCGATCTACTATAGCTACATCTATAGTGGTTTCATCTAGGGTTTCTATACCTACTTCCACCCCATCCCCTATACCTACATCGGCTCTATCCATTTCCCCTACATCTATTCCTCCCATGTACCTACATTGGCCCCCTCCTCCACCATTGCCTCAGAGCATGTTGTCCAACTAAGTGCTCCACTTCTTAGCTAGGTAGGGAAATTACCTACATTTTATTAGATCTTCAGGGACTAAATTAAAAATCAATATGTGTATTCGTATGTTTCTCATGATGATGAAAAAAGTAAATTATACCATGAAATATTAGGTCACTTGAATTATGGTAAAGTGCAAATGTTATATAAAATGGTATTTGTCCTACCTTCAATTTTCTCCATGAAAGGTGTTTTTGAAGGTTGCATGCTTGGTAAACATCATAAGGAAATGTTTGATAATGGTAAAGCTTGGTGTGCTAAAGAACAATTTCAATTGATCCATAGATATATATGTGGTCTTCTAGAAAATCCTCTATCGCATGTTGTCTATTTTATTACTTTTATTGATGATTATAGTAGAAAATATTGGGTTTATTTTTTGGAACATGTAAAAGTGAAACTTTTGGTATATTTCAATAATTTCAATCGTTGGTTGAAAATAAATCGGGTAAAAGTATTAAGAAAGTGAGAACTGATGATGGTGGGGGGGGGGGGGGGTCACTAAAAAGGAATTGAATGCATATTTATATAAGCATGGAATTGAACATCAAAATATTATCCCTTATACACCTCAACAAAATGGGGTAGCTAAAAGGAAAAATGGAACTTTGGTTGAAATGGCTAGATGTATGCTTTATTATAAAGGATTACATAAAATATTTTGGGTTGAATCCATTTGTTGTGTGAACCATATTTTGAATAGAGTCCCTACTAAAGTATTTGTATAGGTTACTACCAAAGAAAAATGGAGTGGAAGCAAACCTAATATTAGTAACTTTAATATCTTTGGTAGTGAATCCCTAAAGAAGAATCAATTGGTTGAAAATCTAAATAAATGTGAGTTTGGAAAAGAGTCCTTGATCTTATTGAACATATAATTGGTGGAGGAGAGATGAGGGTGGATCCAGACAAGAGTATAACCATAATCCAATGGCCTATTCCCACCAACTTAATAGAGGTCAAGAGTTTCATCGGAGTAGCTCAATACAATAGAAAATTTAAAAATAGTAGCAACACCATTGCATGGCATGACTTCCAAGGGATAGATTTTTCATTATGGCAAGCTAGAAAAACAAGCATTTGAATACCTAAAGAGGAAGATCAATAATTCTTTGGTCCTAGCCATGTAAAATTTACAATGACCATTTGCACTCAAAACATATGCAAGTGTTTTTGCAGGTTTCTATCCATAGGGATTCGAATTTCAAGGATATGCACTTACAGGGATTTAATAGATAGGTGTGCAGGTAGAAAAATGAAAAGGTCTATACATACACAACCAACCTTCATAGAAGACATGTACCACTGTGATAGGTTGTCGCAGGAAGCACATACACCCAATTTCAAATCGAAATAGTCAATGTAACTTCCTTATAACAAGGCTTCCTAAAGGAATCGATAGGCCTCCAACTATTTTTTCATGTTTAAGGACTTTTTTCTTCTAACTCTAGAAATTTCTATTAAACTAGGAGAAGTAAAGATACAGTAAAAAGTACAATCTGAGGTGGTCTAAGCCAACCTCATGTTGAAGGTCTTAAAACTATATTTAATTTTTACTTAGAACTATAACTACCCCACTCTGTGTGCTTGAAATGTGACAAGATTTCTACTTGAGGGAATCTTATCTAACTTCTTGACTATCTCTCACCATCTTTTGTCTTGCCGCTATCCCTTCCGAGTGTCCCTTAGAGGGTCCTTGATATATTTCCCACTAGACTTATGTCACTACCTATTGATAACTATATGTGCCTTGTCCCCATATGGAAACCATCATGATGTTTTTGTCAATATTTTCCTTCCATACACCACCTTGTAGGTCACATAACCTGTAACCCACATGGGGTTTGGATAAATAGTCAATATCCACTCATATGACTCAAAAATTTTGTCACTATCCCAAATTATGAATTTCCTATTGGTTTCCATAGGATTTGATGATCTTCTCATACTTCTCTAATGATTGTTGGCTCAGTTGGATTTGTTTTAGGGAAATGTACTAGTAACTAGGGTAATTTTACTAATAGATCAATTTGAATATGAAACACTCTTGTTTCCTAATCAATTAGTCAAGTTTTGAATTCAATGGAGAAGAAGACAATGTCATACAAAGAATTAGATGGTTGTCCTCCTAGTTGATGCTTGTCAATTTTTATCTATGGCCTTTAGCTAAACTCTTATATCTTGGACCTACACACAACACAACCAAAAAACCTTCCTCAAAACTATTTGAATCTGTTAATTGAAATAATCAAAATCATCATGAAATTCATAACCAATTAAGAAAAAATATTTCAAGTTAAAATCAGTTACTCTACCCAATGCTCCTCATCAAAATCAACAACATGTTGAACATAGGATTTTGGGGAGGAAATGAAGAGGGATCTCCTTTGTTTGAATAATAAGTAGCAACAAAATACAATATAATACTCAAGCCTTTTGTTGCAACACCTCCTTCACCAAGACTTGAATTCCTCCTTCTTATACCACTAATATTTCATGACTAGTTGGTAATGGTATACGGTAATCTATTGCGATTATTGTTGGGTGTGGGATGCAAGGTAGCATGTAAAGTGCTAGAAATATTGCACATAGGTAAGATAATTTTCATTTGTAAGTTCCATTCATGTTGGGTTATATCAATCCCCATTTCACATAACATGGTGTAGATGAGGGATATACAGCTTGATCGATGGAACTATTGCTTTGGAGATGTCTTTATATATGGAAGAAATATGGCTTTAGAGATTGATTGCTTGTGGGTAGGTAAGTTTCAATGAATTAGTTAGTAGACATAGGAAGGTTATACCATTTTATTTGACACTATTTCTCTTCGACCTCTTATTCATGGGAAATTTGATATATCCTAATTTGGCACTATTGATTGCAAAGTACAATTTCAGGATTACCCAAGTTGAATCTGATCGTGTTATCATAGAAGTGGCGGCCATTGATGAAGAAATTCACATAAAAATGAATTGTATAAGAGATCATTGTTGAAAATACAATTTTTAGATTTTTCATCGATGGGCTATTTGGACTACATTACTTTACATAGATATTTATTTTGAGGGATTAATTTATGGCCTATTCCCATAGAATCCCATATCTACCAATCTCTTATCACTAATTCAACCATATCTATCCATTTCTTTATCACTATCCTTGTGTTTCTTTATAAATTACTAATAAAAAAAGGCAAATATAACAAATTAACTAATATTCCACTGAAATGAAGAATGCTATAAAACTAAGATTCCACAAGTGTATGCTTTGGAAATTGATCATCCTGGTTGGCAATTCTTGTTTCACTTAGACTAGCACTACAACCAAAAGATTACTTAGGTGCTCCAGTTAGTAGTAAAAAACTTTAAAAATAAATAGTACTAAAGTGTATTGGGGATTTGAGAATAAGAAAATGGCTGGACCTTGTTATCCAAAATGTATGAAGTATGCATTTTTTAAGCATACAAAATGCTATCCTATGCAGCAAGAAAAAAAATTCAAAATGTAACAACCCAATTAATTTTTTTTAAATGTATCGATTATCTTTGTTCATGTGAAAGTAATTTGTTGTAGCATTTAACATAATAATTTGTGCAATACACCCTAATTATGTTTCATAATAATAAGAATGAGTCTTTTCTCAGCATCTATAGCCCTGTGTGAGGCTTACAATGCCTACTATTTGGCCATGTCTCTCGAAAGAGTAAGGGCATCCAGTTGAGCCCTTAGGTTTTTTATCTAGTCTTGCCACTACATAATCAATTTCTAACTATACCTTTTCTTAACACGTAACAAGAATAGTAAATAGAGGATAGAATCGCCCCAAATAATATAACTAGCAATACCACAATTTTAAAAGTGGTTGATATAGACCGATTAACGTCGTTATTAAAAAGGGTGACAAATGACATCATATCAACCACTTTTAAAAATGTGGTTGTGCTAGTAGACGACAAACCTACAAGGAAAAATTTGTGAATTATCATCATGATCATGATCATTATTATTATTATAAATAATTACAATAATTATTTCTAAAGAAAATATATTAATAGATAAAATCATAAATTTACAAAATAATGATAAATAAAAATAGAGAAATAAATAATATAAAAATATTTAAAATTAATAAATAATAAAATAATTGCAAAATTGTTGTGGGAAATTATCCCACTTTGGGTGAAAGCCTTTGAGGTTGTTGACTAGGCCTAGTCATTAGAAACAAAAGGAAAATGCGATAACCCCAAAGAAGATCTTGCAAGGCTTTGTTAATGCAAATAGAAGAAAATAAAAACAAAAATGACTAAAATTGATAAAAGGGGACAAGAGGATGCAAACCACAACAAATAACCAATGCATGAACCACCTTAGATTGCCCAATGGTCAAGCAAATACATGTATTTTCACCTAGGAGGTGAAGTATTCAAAGGGAACCCAACAATATCCCTTAAGGAGGGCTATTTTGTTCACACTAGATGCTAGATAGCTAGAAGAACTAATGGAGAGAAGCACTTGCCCCTTGGAGGAAGGAGGCAATGGAGCAATGGAAAATGACAAACTATGAAAGAGAAGGGTTATGAGGAAGATCCAATACAATTTCTACAGCATAACCTTGCTCTTAGTTTCTCTTCTAATATGCATGCCCATGGATTCATTTTATAGGAAAAGTGGTGGAAAAGAAACAACTAGATCCAAGTTTGAACCAATTCACTCCATGATTTGGCTCCAAAGTACACAAAGGGGGGCCATTCAGTGAACCCAAGTACATAGAGAGACCAAATTCAAATTTGTGGAGGTGATGGGGCTTTGATGAGCCTTCAATGCACCTAGGTTGTTGTGGCCCTGTCATTTTGACAGTCATACAGATATCAAAGAAAAACCCTCGTAGGGGTCACGTGTGAACATAACTGGTAACATGCACAGTCGTGCACCTAAATAGAGATTAGGCCACGTGGTCCTATATTTTGACTATCCTTTGGAAATTTTGGACTCATATTTATTCTTGGATATGATGAGGATGTATTTGGTGAGTTGCATGCTATATGTTGGTGATTCCTTACTGTGTGATTTGAAAAAATGTTGCATGTGTGCGAGATTTATGTGTTACCAGATGCCCCCTAATGTATTAGGTTTGGAGGGTATTGTAGGGTAGATAATGCATCATCATTCCTTTTGTTCTCTCTAGTGTTCTTAGAATCTATGAAGCATGTGTGAATTAATAGGTTCCTTCCATGGGGGAATATTGTTGGTGAATCCATAACAAATAATAGTGTTTTATACAAACAAGGAAGGAATACCCATGATCGTGAAATCTGACGAAGTGGCTACAAAAAGAGGAGGCCGAGGGGCATACTCAATATAGTGTTGGTACATGGATGAAGGCATCTTCAATCCATGCAACAGTAATTGATCCTGGAAATAATGTTACATGTGTTGAAGAAGCATTGTTTTTAATAACCATGATAATCCCATGTGGGTGGGAGACCAAAATAGAGTTAGGATGCTAGATGTGGCACCTTATTGAACTATTGTAACCATAACTTATAAATGTGAACATTTCTACCTTCAAAACGAATGACTCTCTCTGATGTGATAGATGTATTGATGTAAAGCATAGAAGAGACTACCAAGTGAGGAAGCACTGAGGGATCTCCCTGCTCAGTTTAAGAAGATCCCTTATAGGGATTGAAAGAAACCCTAAGGTATAGCTACAACTATTACAACTCTTAGAATATAGTGATTTGACATTGACAAGAGTTGAAGTACATGATAAGATGAGGGTCTTCTCCTGAGAACCTAGATTATTTTGTAAACAATTGTTGGATTGATATACCTGACATAATATCCACTAGTAAGAGTGAGGCTCATGAATTCCTTTGATTGGTGTCAACTTGGGGAGTAATGGAAAAAAATCATTCTTCAAATAAAGGAATAGAGTGTAACGGAGGGAGACAAACTATTGTTGAAGGGCGTTGCGGGTACACAACACTGAGGGTGAAAGTGACTCACAAAAATCATAATGCTAGGGATGGGAAGACTCAATACATTGATCAAAGGTGATCAGGGGTTGCTTCCAAAAGAATAATGATGTTCACATTGTTTGGAATGCATGGGGGAATAGCTTGTACATAAAAAATAATTGTTGGGGCTCCCCACAATTTTAGGGGTTTTAGGGGCCAATTTGATGATGGGTGGGATTCCCATGGTTTTGGGTGAATCGAGGAATCAATTAGATGATGGGTTAAGTTCCCTCGGTTTTGAGTGAGTCGGGAAATTTTTTCCATAATTATGTGTAAGTTGCTTTGCAAACGTGAAGATGGGTGCCCCATGAATCAATGTTATGCAGGGTGTTCCTATGGGATTAACTGAATAGGATTGGTTACTACCAATGGTTCCCCCCCCTTAGTGTCTTAGCGGTAGTGGTGGTATGAAGAAGACTACAGATGGTGGAGTTCTCATGGGGGTATGAGTGGTCAACTATGTGGCTTGATCATAAGATGTGCCGAGGAATTGTATGGCATTGATTGTTGAAGGTGGGGGAGTAAATGTGAAGCTATAAACTGGTTAACTATGGGTGGCTCGCTTCAAGATTTATCGAATTACTCATGCTTTGGGGGGTTGACATAATGGGTGTCAATTAATGATTGTGATGCAATGGTGCGAACACCCATGGGGGAAATATTTTATCCGCAATAGTGATATTGATGGCATATCATTACTAGGGAGGGGGGCTCTATGGTTATTAGTAGGAATATTTGGTTAGTGTAATGCAAAAGTGGGGGAGGCATTTCCTATATTCCAGTTTCAAGATGATACCTATGATAGAAGTATTACGCCATTGATGAAGGGGGAAGCCTTGTTCTTATAATGGAAAAAACAAGAGGTATTCAAGTCTTGGTTGTTGTAACATACCCTTTCTTGCTAAAAGACATTTTATGTTGGAAACATTATGTTAACTTTTATTGTAAAGTTTTATATTGGACAAGTGTCCAAGGATGACTGTAATTGCACAATATTTTATTATTTAATAAATTAACTAGGAGACAAACACCTAAGGGGACTGTTGAAAGAGTGGTTACTGACCCACTAAGTGGAATGGAATCTAGGGTAGAAGGCAATGGACAAGTGGTAGCATCATGATGAAACTAACTAGTTGTTGGTATGGGATAACTCCCTTGAAATGTGGTCATAGTGCCCTAGAAGGTGGGACTGGAGCTTGAGGCTCATTTATTCAGAACTGACCACTAAAGACCTAGGTAGTCTATATAAGAGCCATCAAATTATGAATTGAGGTTCATCACTTTTCCTGACGAGGAAATTTACCTTGGGGTTTTGTTGTTCTTGCACCCAAGATAATTGATGAGGGGATATGCTGATTTTTTATCATGGTGTAAGTCTGCCTATTATACTACTGAGTGCAAAAGTTATACTACTGAGTGCAGAAGTTATATTGTTGAGTGCAGAAGGCATACATTGAGTGCAGAAGTTACACTGCTGAGTGTAGAAGTTGTTTTACTGAGTGCCTTGCTTCTACATAGATTCCATCTACTTAGTGGTTTAGTAAATAGGCTCGAGGGTCCAACAGGAGCATCTAGCCGTGGTCTCCAATACAAAAATTCCAACATTCTCTGAAACCCTAAATTCCTGGAGCCATGAATGAAGGTGCTCAAAATACAATTATGTTCTGATAGAAATATGCGCCTGATTGTTTCTAGTGTAACTCTAAAATTTTAGATCTACAGAGTCTTAAAATTTGGCCCGTGGTAGTCTGACCTGCTATCTTTCCAACCCCATAGGTCTAACCTCAAATGGATTCTTTGAGAGAGATTTATTCCAAGTGTAGCAATGTGACCTGTTTATGGGATAAAACCAGAGAGAGAAATGGTATGGAGTTCCAAGTGTCATTGGTTCAATTTTGGCCTTTGAAAATCGGACCTGTGAAAGTACTGTCTGTGCCCTACCTGCCACTTTTTACAAAATTTCATTTGGAGCTTCCTATCCCAAGTTGTGACCTTTTTTCCTAGGTCACTTGTTTATGACTGAGATCTGGAAGAGGTAGAAACCCTAGATTGTATGGACCATAAAACAAAAAGTACAATGAATTAGATGATGTGCTTCGGACATAAGGTACATTGGGATCTTATCTTCGACCTGTAATACTTTTAGATTCTAAAAATTCAGCAAAATTTATTTATAGCAAAATTACTACGATAACTAGTTTTTTCTATATCAAGCCCTAACTTCGCAAGTGAAGCAAGTGTCATAAATGCCATACCACGCCTTCTTTCAGTCTAGCTCTGATACCATGTTTGTTTTTCAAAAATTTCAATTTGATTTAGGATCTTAACTGAGAGAATAACATGTACAGCATATCTAGAGCATATTAATCATGGACACAATAATGCAAGCACACAAGAGACACAGAGTTTCACTAGGGAAAACCAAGAAGGTGAAAATCCCCACAACTTCCTCAGAGATAGATAGAGCAATGATACAACCCAAGTACAAGAGATAGTCCTCCTACCAGCAACTTCTCCTCCTCCACTAGTGTGCCACTCTCCAATGAGTGTGTGAGTGAAGAATAAAATGATCAGATAGAGTGCCTCTTGCACTCTATTTATACATGACTTGAATTTCCTAATAACCTTTACTAGATCGGCCTCAACTTAACCACATAGCATAATGCTGATAGGGCCGACCCCCAATAGGGTGGTCTAATAACCCTTTAACCCACATCACTTATACAGGGCCGACCCCCAATAGGGTGGTCTAATAACCCTTTAACCCACATCACTTATACAGGGCCGACCCCATCAAGGTGGTCTAATAACCCATCAAGTATAAGTTACGACACTTATAATATAAATGACGACACTTCGGTATAGAGGAATAATAACATCTCTATAGGAATACAATCTACATATATGTGAAATACATTCTAAAGTTACAATTACATTAACACAAGACTAGGTGGAAAACATCTCAAGATTTTAAAGAAATTTAAAACTAGGAAATGAATAAAGTAGTAAAGTTTATTGACACAAGCACTTATAAAAAGGATGGTCATGCTGGTGCAAGGCGATATGGAGGATGAAGTTTAGCATCAATCTTATAAAAAGGACCTTGGACAAATATAGGATGATAAGGGCAGCCGCTCCTAAATGTTGTTAAGTTCTTTTTGAAGAAAGTGCAATCTATTGGCCCTGGCTAATTAGTGGGATAAAGAAGACCACTAATTGGCCCAAAAATAAAAAATAAAAGTATTTCTCCAGGTCCAAAAAAAAACTGTGAATAAGTAAAAGGAGAGATAAGGAAATATTATCTGCCTGAGTCGTGGGGCGATATTGCTCTATTCATCATGAAGTATATCATTTGCGATTGTAGGTATGTTATGCTGCATGTCTATCACTTCATATTTATGAACTTAATCAGGAATATATGGAAAATACCTTCTCATAAAATCAACATCCCTTGGTTCATGTTGCAGTCCTTAGCTTATATGAGAATAACATATAAATATGGTAACCCAGATTCTCTATCAAATAATTGTCTAATAAAGCTCATTATCTGTGATGTATTGTGGTCAAGATATGCTCCATTGTAGTGGGAGGAATTCCTCCACCTCTATGATGAATAATTACATTCCTTTCATAAAGAACCTAAGCACCCTTAATAAGACCCTGCATCACTTCCTCCCCTAGTAGGAAGAGGAGAAGGAAGATATGGCTGAAGTGACTATTTATCCTAGGAATAAAAGGGCCTCTTCAAAGAAGAGAATTTAGCAAAAGAAAGAAGTACCAGAAGGACCACTTGGAAGAGACAAGGTGGTTGTTGATGCATTGATGCAACTTATCACTTCTGGCTCTACTCCTCCAAAGGCGAGTCCATCTACACCATCAAGCAGGAAAACCCAAGGCAAGACTCAGGAGAAGAGCAGGGTAGGCAAGAACGAAAAATTGTCTCCCAAACCATTAGAAGAATAATTCCCCCATGAATTCCATGATGAAGAAGCGTAGGAGTTTCCTGACAATCCACCTCAGAGTCCTCAATAAAACAATTCCCGAGGAAACCACTCCATCTATGGATCACATATTGTTGTTACAAGAGAAAGAATAACAGATTTTACAGTTGCAGAGGAAAAGGAGCAAAAGGAAGAAGTCCTCACATGGAAGGACAAGGAACGATAATTAGAAGAAGTAGAACCTAAAGATTCTCAGAGACGCCACGATCAACAAGAGCATTAAATTTACCTCATGGAATAAAAATTCCACTTATTTAAGTTGCAATACATGGATAACAAGAAGCATTTATAGGAGGATAATTGCAGTTTGAACCGAGAGCTCCATTCATGCAAGTTAGAATTAGAGAACAAGTCAAATAAAATAGAAGAATTAAAGGAAGTTGCAGTAAAATATTGTATATTTACTAGGAATTGGTAAGTTATGGACCCCCCTCTGGACTATACTTAGTATTCTAAAAAAAAATAGTTTAATTTTTACTTAAAAATATTAATGACTAACTGAGCAGATAGAGACCCGAAAGGATTTCATTGACACCCTCCCAAGAATTATATGAAGTTGGGAAAGACCAGTTAAGTGGATTTTACATGCACAACTAAATCTTACCATATCCTTACAGGTGGTCCCCAAATATTTATGTGGGGGATGTGCAACTCAGAGCCCTATGTTTCTGAGTTCTCAATGAGAACATAAGAGCTTTTGAGATGGTTAAGTACCAAGAAATAGAGGAAATCACATCACTATGGGTAAGAGTAGAAGCATCAAACCCTGAGGAGGTCATCACAACCCATAAGTTGCTAAGAAGGGACCCTGATCTTATCCATTTCCTCCTTAAGGAAAAACGAACCAAATCAATAGAAATTTTAAATAATGTGTTAGAGAGGATGTATACATAGTAATCAGTGAGATCACTGCCAGATAGAAGGAGATTCCATCAAGATTGAGGCCTGCAGAAATCCACCTCTCCTGCCCTTCAAACATAAGAAGAGCACAATTCAGATCAGCCCTTTTATCTATCCTCCATGGATAAAATGGGATTCGAATGGATTGGAAATAGGTTCAGTCCTCCTCTTCTCCTTCCCAATTTAGATCATGAGTGGACAGAGAAGTCAAAGAAGGAAAATTGGGAAAAAACAAAGCAGGATAAAGGTTATCACAAAAAAGGTGCCATTACGAAGTTCTTGGCTTGGGATATCACAACCTAGAAAGTTGTGAGTGAAAATACATTATTTTCTAGAAAAGCTATCAGCTATAATAATTACTTTAAATGTCTAAACTTGGGAGGTTGGAAGTATGATAGGTAAATGCAATTTCTTATTGTATATGGTTTGGAGGAAAAAAAAAAGAACAAATTCAAGCTACAAGATAGAAGCACAAAGTTTAGGTGTTGAATACAACTGGACTCCTTGACTCAATCAATTGACGGAACATCCTTACTACATTTACCTCTATCTAGATTTTTCACATGGCGTGAATCCAAAATCATATTTCATTTTTCTATTATTTTTCACACAGTTTGGAGGTTTCCATTTTTAGAAGGAATGAGGAATCTTTTGTATTCTTAAAAAATAAATCTTCTTCTGGAACTAAAAAAAAATATATATATGAACTTTTTAAAAATTATCTATCTGTTTGCCCTAATTTCTGAAAGTTATCCAAAATAAATTCCAACTTTTATTTCATTTAAAAACATTCAAGACATTAAATACCTCCTCATCTCCAAACTTCAAGAAAACTAGACTTTGTTTTCACTATGTGTAAGAACTAAAATTTCTTCAAAAAAATTTAAAATTTATGTCTAGGATTCCAATCCTTCAAAAAGTCATATTCAGAATTCCTTATGATACCAGTAAAACCTTTCGGGATTTTGCAAGGTTTTGTGCATATACCTCTAAAAAATGTAACCAACTAACATGCCCAACACTTCTTGTAAATTTCCATTTTCTAAAGAAAGTGTTTTGAACAGAAAAAATACCTCTATTGTATGTTCTAGTTTTGATTCTTCTTGATTCCATGAGTATTGTCTTCTCTACGATTAGTTTAGGGAAATCACGCCCGATTTAGGGGAAAAAAACTACTAGAGATTATACCACGGTTCTGTTAGGGTAGACTTGTTCCAAATTCACACACAAATTTTGTAAACACCTCTGCGTCCAAGGGTTTGTATACTCACTACCACAAATCCAACATGATCACAACTTGCTCAATCCCTTCAACTTACTAAGGAGCAGATTCCTCTTTGCGATATGTAGTTAAAATTAGAATCAAATATGAATAACCAGCCTCTACATTCACCTCAAATATATTCAAAGCTAGCATAGCTTACCATTACTATTCTGTAACATTCATTTCATATATAACCTTAATATTACTGTTAATGATTAGTGCAGGCTCAATATCACTCATATAATAGAAATTATACATAAATCTATAATTAGTTCCAATATTCACCCTGATACTGAAACAATTATAATTTCTTAATTCTATAATTCCCAAATAATTTGGAATTCTTCCATTCATTCATTCATTCACACAGAGACCCCATCTAGAAGTAATGGCCTCTTAGATCCAAAGCAAAACCCCCCATTCCTTCCAAAGCCAAAAAAATGGCGCCAATTCAAGGTTTCAAGAACTAGTATGGACTTATATAAGGTGATGAGGGTAAAATCCATGAAATGACTCTCACTAATGTCGTCCAGTCATTAATCGTTCCCCATTTTGGAGTTCTATCACATGTATAATGAGTTTTAGTTTTTTAATCAATATCATGTTTGATATTATTTTAATAACATTACATTATAATATTGTTTTGATTATATTTATATGAATTTCATATATTGTTTTATATGGTATTATGGATTGCTTATTATATGGTATAATGTTGTATTATTATATTGTAAGTTTTTAAAATAGTATTATATAATATTATAATTATATATGTTTTGTAATAATATAAAAATCATATATTGTAAATTTTTATATATTATAAGTTTTTAATACAGATCAAGCACAATGGCTATATGGATATGGGGATATTGGTCGATATAGCATGGTCAGGATTGGGTTTATGTCAATTAAGTCTATAATTTTGACTGCACATAATGATGAAAACATTGCACTTCCAGAAAAGGCTTGAGGCCAACGAACACATCCAAAAACATTTGGAGCTGTAGGGACCCCACTAGATGTCTTGAAAGAAGAAAATGTTGCAGAGTGACACAAGGGGTTTCTCATGAATCCATCTAGAGTGTTACAATTTATTAAATTTTAACATTATCGTGAGACTCTTTAAAGGGGACTCTAAATCCATTTGTAGTGTTGAAATTTAGTAAAATTTACAATTTCATTGTCAAAATTGTAATTTTCCATTATTGGGGTGACATAACTAAAATTGACGAACATAAATGACTAGTTCATATTCTTCATCGGTGTTAGCTAGTCATATTCCTATTCTTGTGACTAAATTAGTCATTTATGTTAGTCATTTTTATTTTAGTCACTTGTTATCTAGTCGTATATTTTATCACGTGACTAAATTAGTCATTTATTTTAGTCATTTTTAGTTGTCTCACTTAAAATTTCTAAATTTTGTTCGTTTATCCCTTGAAAAAACTATGGTGACTAATGTTTTTAGTCTCCTAGTCAGTTATCTCTCATTTTGTACTAGTGCATTCTACAAGAATTTGATCTTGATTTTGTCTTGATAAAATCTAAGAAGTATTTGGTCTTCACAAATTTGATATATTATTTCCCTAGACTTGATGCATGATGAATCATTCATGGATGAGCATATTTTCCTCATATTGTTGATGGACCCCCGGTATGGATACATCAGTGTGTATATTTAGACCCTAAAGTTCCCTCCACGTCTCTTGAGGGATGAACGACGTCATATTTGCCATCAAGCTAAGAAATAACTTATCATCGGTGACACTTTGTATCACCAAGGAGTGGATTCCATACCATATTGTTGTTTGACTAACGAAGAAGCAGAGATTGTGCTTAATGAGAGACACATTGGGGTGTGTTGTGGTCACTAAATTAGGCTTGCTACAGTGCAGAAGAAATGGGAGTTGGTTATTGTTTTCCATCTATTTTTAAGGATTTTGTTAATGCGGTCAAGATATGCCACTCTTTCCAGGTGTTTTCTAGGAATATATGCTCGTGTCCTACACTATTATATCTAGTCATCACCATCGGTCCCTTCACTAAGTGGGGGGTGGATTTTATGGACTGCAACCTAGCTTCGGTTGGGGGGAATCATCATATCATTATGGTCGTATATTATTTCAATAACTAAGATGAGGCTATGCATATTGTCAAATTTGATGGTGAAACTGCAGCTCACTCCGAGTTCAACCAGATTATCGTCCAGTTTGGTATCGTGAAGGAGATTGTCACTAACCATAGAAATCACTTCCAAAATAAAATGGAGGAATTAGAATTAAAAATTGCATTTAAACAATATCATTCATCATGTTATTATCCCAAAGAGAATAGCCAGGTCAAGGCAGTCAATAAGTCCCTTAAGGCTATTCTACAAAAAAATGCCAGACAAAGCAAGTCTAATTGGCACATTATGTTATATCCTGCTTTGTGGGTGTATTGAACCATGGTTAATACTTCCACTGGTTTCTCACCTTTTCAGTTAGTACATTGTGTGGGTTTGGTCCTTCGAATTGAATGTGAGATCCCTTCATTTAAGCGAGCCATTAAGCTTTGAACCGACACAAGGGATTTAGAGAAACGATTAATCCACCTTGAGTAGCTTGATGAGAAGCATCAAGATTCCACTATAGCCATTGACATTAATAACTATTGTATTAAGGTCCACTATGATAGGTTTTCCCATCCCCAGTAGTACATTGAGGGTGACTTGGTCCTTTTGTTTGACGAAGCTAAGGAACTGTTGGGGGAAGGAAATTTCAACCCAGTGTGGCATGGTCCTTACATCGTGAGGCATGTCCTATATAAAGGGGCTTACGAGTTGGAAGAATATGAAGGAAATTTCCTAAAGGAGCCTATAAATGGACTCTACCTGGAATGATACTATGATTGAATTTCCAACTTGGGTTGGTACCTTGTACATTATTGTATAGTTTTCACATAGCTTAGATTTTCATGTGGTATCTCGAGGTTTCTTACATGCTTCCTCTTGGTTGGAATATTTCAACGGATTCTTCAACATTATTAGGATTTACAGATGGTTCTATTCGTCATACTCAGAACTTGGCTTCTGCTACTTGGTTCATTTAGTCACCTGAGGGTCATCTTGTGTCTTTAGGAGGTGTATGTCTCGGACCATCATTGAAAAATGTGGCTGAGTACAATACTTCTATTGAGATATTGCACAATTCCATTTCTAATGGAATTCAATCTTTATAAATTTTCCTCGATGCACTGTTGGTCATGTCACAATTGAACGACTAGTATCGTGTTAGAGATCCTACACTACTAAGAATATTTCTATGGGTAAGACTGTTGGAACAACATTTCAATTTTATCACATACATTCATATACCAAGAAATTCTAACCATTTCATTGATGCTTATGCAAATTATATCCTATATTGGCATTTGTCTCATAATTAATCAAAGGAAGGAACCAGACATTCATTCATTTAGATATTTACACACAAATAATAATAGAGGCGATAACCATACGTTTTTCATTATCATAAATAATTCCAAAAAGATGGTGTCATAGTAAAAAAAAAAACTCATAGATCTCAAAATATACATCGTTGGTACATAGAATAACCATGGCATCTAAGCCTCTGGTGCAGGATGTGTCTCATGATAGAAAACTATGGTTTTGGAAAGACCCCGGAAAATATGCACCCATGGATGGGGTACTCCTACTACATAACGTTGCGTGGCCTCTGGGAGGTCCTCTATCTCCACCATCAATAGTGTGCGAGTCAACCATTGTAGATTACCCTTAAAATTCTATAAGGTACACTCAGTATCCCCACTAGCTATCTCCTCTCCTTGGCCTATGTGCTAGTGTCGTTGATATCCCTGTAGTCATCGTGGACCCATGTTTGCCAGAAATGGTTTAACGTTAATACTTGATACCACACGAAAATCATTTTTTCTTTCATTAAAGACAAAAATAAAAATAAAAAATGGAAAAAGTAAAAGGTGCTTGCCAATATCACCAAACATGGACCCTGGTGGTAATGCCATGTCTCTATCACCACAGAAGTTGATCCCCTTATAAGGATAGTCATCTATGGTGATCAATTGTTGCTACCAGTAGTTGAAGAATTCATCTGTATATAGTGAGGGCACCCTGCCACCTCTCAATTGCATGATAATATTAGTCCATCCAGCTTGGGATGGATCTCGTAGGCTATGGGGAGCGACCTCCACTCTTGGGCTAAGATCGATAACCCTCTCGAAGAAGAAACTGCATAGTATGCTCGCAAATCTGAATTTTTTGGCTCTTCCAAGTTTGCATTCAATAAGTCAGTGGTTCATGGTTTCCAATAGTGATGTACACAGTATGTCTCAGACACTCCACAACATAGAACTTCATGGGTATCGAAGCCTAGTGTAATGCAACTGAACTCGATATCCAACGGAGCTCTAGGATGATGATCTTGATGTTGAGGCTGCTAATGGCTCCGATGGGGACCTGAATTCCCACCTTCTGAGTGCCGGGAAAACAATATGTAGTAATATAGTCTGCTATGGTCATGCCCCCTCCTATGCCATGAGCTTGGAGATTCACTACCTCCCCTCGACAAGATAATCCTATGATGAAGTATATGTTTTCAACCTCAATCCTTAGAGGATGTTTGTCCAAGTTGAAGGACTTAGTGTTTGTATCCCAATAGTCTATAAGAATCTAAAGAAATATTAGTTGATCCCTTAAGCTTCCTATGTTCCAAAATTTTTAAAGGACACATCTTTGTAATGCTCGTTGAGCCTCCAAATCACCTTGCACTTGATGATCAATGGCATCATGCTCCCTCTCTCTCCACTCTATCACCATCCTGCAAAAGAAAGGAAGCAATTTTGATTATTTTTCTTTTAAAAAAAACCCACAATGTTTTACATGACCAATATTTATCATAGTCATGCATGTACGTGGGAAGGCTTTGCTTTGATTGAGTGGACCTACCCTTATACGTGACGCAATGATTTGTTTTCCACGTACAACGATTTACTAAATTTTTGTGATTAAAGAATAAACAATCTATCACCAAAATCTAAAATTAAACCAATGAAATTGAAGAGTATGATGAGAGCACTTACTTGTTCCACACGGCTCATGATTTTGTCACCCGTAGCTCCCATAATCATTGATTGAAGAAAGAGGTAAAAATGGCTCCAAATGCACTAGTTTGGGTAAAAACTCAAATGGTATGGTAAAATTTCAAACTTTTACTATTTGTAGAATTTTTTTACCCACTTTCTATAGTTTTGACCCTTTCTTTTCTTATTTTATGAGTCTAATAGGCTATTTTCATGGTGTAAGGTAATTTTTGGAATATTTTCTTCTGACGGTTGTCAATTTCAACCTTTTTAAATGTGATTTGTGCCTTCGGTAGGTATATTTCATCCATCTCATATAGGTTAGGATTTCATTCCACATGCATTTTTGCATTGACCTATAACTACGATTCATAAACCTTAGGTGTGATCCTGGTTTTTATCAACACAGAACCTTCCAGTTGCTTCTAGAAGTGTCATTATTTAAGTGGCATGACCTTCCCGACCATGTGTACCCTAGTTATAACTTCTTCCATCATTTGATACCCATGTTGTAGTTCCTCCATAGGTTTGGGTGTCTCTTGTAGTCTCTCCATGACTTTGTGTTGAAGCCTCATGTCTATCCTTACCTTAAATGCTGGCTATCACCCACAAGGACTCTCGATTATGGCAAGTTGTAAATTGATATCAATGACTTGCTTGCCTTTATGATCCTAGTGTTAGCTCCCGCTTCATCGTTATAAGCTAGTTTTCCCCAACACTTCTTAGTTCTATCCAAGTAGAGCCTTATCAATTATCCTTTGTAGCTTTATTAGCCTTTGACCTTGAGGGAACATCCCCTAGAGTGTCCTTATCCTGCACGTGTTTCCTTACATTGAGCATAGGCATGTTCCACTATATAGAACTAGTTTTCTTTCCCACGACAATCGTTCGCTTGAACCTATATTATAAGCACTATTTTATTCATTTTCACTATTTAATAATATGAAAAAGACAAAAAAAATTAAAAACCTAAAGAGCTGGATGGGAAATTTCTTCACCTTTTATTGGCAATTATCGTGTCACCTTTTAGCACAACACAAATATTGATTACATTCATCAATGGTTTGGGTTTAGTATGGCCTTAGGAAGTTGAACTTGTTACTCATAGATTACTCGTCTGAATGTTTGAGCTTCTAGTCAATATGGAGATTATGTTGATGGCTCCTTCGTCGCATAATTGTGTTAGTATTTAGTCTTAATTATATGCTTCACGAGTCTCCATCTTCTCATGCTCTTATTCAAAGGAAGTTTATAAACCTGAGTCGACCATTTCTCATATCTCTTGAATTTTCATGTTGACCATCCTTGTATGAGTACATTCTGATCACATAACACTTTTTTTCCTACCTATAACCCTGGGCCTACATTCATCATTGGTAGGTGACCTTGAACTCAACAGATGACACCTCAACATTGGTCATTGATTGATTGGTTTCCCTTGTGTTCGACGAAAAGACATCTATTCACACATTGGGATCTGTGTTGTATCTTGGATTGCATCAAACGTCATGGGTTGCTTCCTCGCCTTTTTCAGTAGTCTTCATTGTTGGATTCTATTCAGATGGTCTCTTCCATGCACTACTTGCATTTGGTACATGCGAGAGACACACTTGGTTTTTGGTTTGTGTTCATCTTGTTCGTCCAAGTTCTTCCAAATCCTTCAACTTAGTTGTGTACCTCTTTTTTGTTGATGGGGGATTCATCAACTCCCTCCTTCCAGTGGATCTCATTCCATCGAAATCAGATCATCTATTCTAGAATTAATATCTAGAGTCATATGAGTACCTTAATAATTGTAGTCATTAGTGGCAGGTTCTCTCATCATCGACAGTGGGGAATTCGTTAATGTTCCCTAATCGATGGATTCTACAAGTGTTCGACTTAAACACCTTTATTAACACTTGTAGAGTGTACTTGGTGCCTTGAAACCCATTTTCATCATCGGTGGGTTGTATTGTCTCTATTAATGGTATACCTTAATGACCGGTAATCAGACAATGTTTCATCATGTTTGACACTAGTACCTTTATTCAAATGATGGGACATGTACCATAGACGATTTTTGTAGAAGACCTCAGGCTATAGTGGCATCATCTTATATGCTACTATATGTAATTGCGACAGTATCTATGGGACTTTAGTTATCTTGGGAGAGTAGTTTGTACCCCAGACTATACCAGATATATTCAGTGCATTTGAAGATTACACCTCACTGTATATGGGTCATGGTTGTGACCTATTATGACATATATCTATGATGTCTTTCCTATTCATGGCTATTGTATCAAACTGCTATGTACTTCAAGCTACCAATATGTGTACAAATTTAGCATTGTAATATTCTGATGAGTGGCTAGTTTTGTCGGCTTGGTCTTCACTACTCCCCCTTTGAGAGATATAATGTATTTCAGCGATCGTGATCTTTCCTTTGACCTCATAAATTAAAGGGCATCTCTTATATCATGATTTTACACACCTTATGAAACATGCCTTGATGGCATCCCTTTGTAGAATCATATCATCCCTATTGCTCTGAGAAACCCCTAAAAAGAAATTTTTTGTTGATGTATGCACCCTAACTCCTTTAAAGCATGCGTATACATAGGTTGCTCCACTACATCCCGCATACATCAGGTTTTGTGCTAAATATATATATATATATATATATATATATATATATATATATATATATATATAGATAGATATATATATATATTTGTAATTTCCCATCCCAAGTAACGACCATATTGATCCTTAGCCTTCCATATGCTGGAAATGCTCTGATTTCACCCTGCACCTCCTTTAAGGATTATATATTGAGCCATTGTTTTTCATGAGAAGAGGACAAACTAGAGAGTAAGGAAAATATGGATAAATTTCAGCCCATTACCATTTCCTTGAGTCTACATCCCTTTATCCTTGTTATATGAACCTTTTGATGTTCATGTCTCAAGTTGTTCCATACCTTGTGAAGGAGGAACTCAATTACTCCTTGAACTTGTGAGCTTGCCTTTGCATGGAGAATTGAAGTTGTGGAGGCCTAGGTGGAGGAACTTAGTTCTTGGTTCCAACAAGTTGCATACAAAAGGTTTTTGCTATGTACTTATATGCATTTTATTAATAGAAACACCATTTTATCATCCAATACATTTTGCAAATGTTAATGTTATCTTCCTTGGGTATATTTCTTAAACATGTTAATGGATTATTCTAGTTTTTATGCTAGCTAAGATGGATGCTAGTTTTTATGTATATCTGTATGAGAATACAGTAAAGATTCAAATATATCCTCATCCAAATGCTAGCTAAGATGGACACTACACTAGTCATTCAATTCTTCGCTGAAGGTCTGCAAGAGAAAATAAAGACTCCAATACTAATGAATGAATATACAACATATGACGAAGTATTGAAAAATGATTTACGAGTTGAGTCAAATGCAAATTATTCGCTTGTACCTATCGAGCAATGACTAGAAGTGATAGAAAAATCACTGCAACATTTGACATTAGATCAAAATAATGTATGGTGTACCAAATTCTCCCATGCAGGACACATTAAGGATGCATGTCCCTATGATGAAAGAGAAAGGTATCATAATGATTATAACACATATAAATTAGAAGTGAGACCATTGGGAGAAACTCCAATTGTATTTACAGAAGAAAGGAAGCCACAAAACTTCCATATTATGTGGACGACGTACTTTTGTGACATCTGAGAAATATTCAAGCCACACACAACCATAGATTTTCCATACAATGCCGACAACATAAAGCCTAAATGGTGTGAAATTTTTCAAAAACAAAAACACTCAACTTTAGAATGCATAAAGAACTTTAAGGATAGAGAAAACTACCACACAATATATTAGTCTCAAACAATAGAGAAAAAAGGTTGGGAGAGCCGTATGAACAACCAACGCAACAACGACAACTATCATCAAGGAGGATACAACGGTCATAGATGAAACAATAATAGAGGATATTGACCACCCATTCGAAGTTGACCTTGCTGCTATGTATGGTACATTGAAGATCATTTGAGTCTTGAATATCCTTGGAAAGACAAGACAAATTTAAAATTTTGTACTAAATGTGGCATTGGGGAGCACAATCTATAAGAGTGCCCCATAATGTTGGATGCAATTAATGAAAGAAAAATTATTAATGTCTTTTCTTGTGTCTCTAAACATTAAGCATGCAATACTAAAACAATTCAAATCATCACTATACAAGGTACAATAATTGGTGGATAACCGCCAAGCTACAAGAATACAAAGAAAGCAAGAAGAGTACACCAATCCGTTGAAGCAAAAAGAAATATTTAACAATGCATCAGACATATTTGCACAAATTGTTCTTGAAGAAAGTAACAATGAAAATAAGAATAAAACATTTAATAAGCTGTTACAACTCATAACAAAAGAGGAAGCCATTGCAACATTGATTGATATAATGAACATTCTCAGAAAGAATTCAAAAATTGAAAGGATTACTAAAACTATTTACAGTTTGAATCACAAATAAAAAACTGATAGTGACCCAGTTTTCGACCTCCAAGTCGATGGATTTTTCATGGCACAAGGGGTACTCAACTTCAGGCCGCATGAAAATATAATGAAAATATCAACATGGGAAGGTGTCAGTCGACCTCGACTAGAATATTCAAGTATCTACCTTAATTTAGCCATCCAAGGATTAATTCAGCCTATTGTAGTGTGGAAAAATGTTAGAACTTCCATTATGGGAATCAACACATACATCGACTTTGAAATCATCGATCCACAAGAAGAATCCAAGTCTTTTAGTTCCCTAGTGGGATTACCATGGGAACAGAAAATGAAAGCATCCATCTCATTAGAAAAAGAAAGAATTAAATTAACACAGACTCAAAGAAATTCATTGTGTCGATTAATCCATCTCAAGGGAAACCCTGGGTTGAACCAGAAGACAATGATGACAATGTTCGACGACTATATCAGATAGTCCACAACGATGAAAATACCTTCGATCCAAATAATCATTGATAAATCCACTTGGGAAATCCCCTATCGGCCATATATAATTATGACTCATAGGTCTATGACTGGAAAATAGAAAACTATGAAGCATAAGCCCATGAATGTTAGCCAGTCGATATTATTCCTAGAAAAAGATTTCAATAGTGTTACCATATCCATCATCCCAAAAATATTTGAGAAGAAAGTAAGAGAATATCTTACGATCATCTAAATTTCATTACTTGCAGTATTTGTGCAAGGAAGACATGGTTGAAGGATTTCCTTACATAAAATTCTCTCAAGGAATCTACAAATGTTGCTTTGTAGGGAAGCATCCAGAGCAAAATTTTGATTCTTGAAAGGCAAAGAGAGCTTACTCCACACTTGATTTGATACACAGTGATGTCTCTGGACCGATTCCCACAACTTCTATGAATGAATCCATATATCTTCTGAACTTCATAGACGACTACTTTTTGATGCCTCAAAATTCGTAGCACCAATCAGCAAGGGATTCTCCCCGATAAGTAAGCCCAATTTTATCGCTCACCATTTGGTGTGGGGAATCCATCCAGGTAACGGCCGACTACCGTATAATATTTAAAGATTTTTTTTCTTTCACCGGCTGCGGTCTGATTCACCGGTTATGTATTTTATGTTTAAAGATGATATGCAAGTGCTCTATCTAAATGCATGCAATTAAAACAAATCTGATCTAAAATTATCTAAGCTAATTAATCTATCCACGCAGGAAGAAAAACTGAAATATGAGTAATACACTGGAAATTCACCCAATAATCTCACATGTAGTTGTTTAATAACATAGATGCATTTACAGCGGAAAGTAAAAGATATCAAAGATAGCTTTGACAGAATTAAAACATTCCATTACTCATTTAACACAGAATATTTGCACAAGAAATGAGAGCATTCATAGCAGAGAATTAATTCAGAATAGTTAGGAACAATCTCATAGTATATGTATGAAAGATGAAGAAATAATTCAGCAGATATCCATCATATCCCTAGTAAAACTCAGTGCTCAATTTTACCAGGAAAAATAGGTCATTCTTTATTAATGCAGCAAAGTAATTCACGTACAAAACAAGTTATTCCTTTCACCTGCAAAAAGTCCTTTCTCTTCTATTCTATTCTTCTATTTATAACTTTTACAAAATTTGTCTCTTCTCATTCACTAACCCTAGGGAAACACAAAAGTTTGTCTTTTAGTGCCTAAATGAGACAAAAGTAATTTCCAGTTGTCTTTTAAACATTTATATAATATAACACTCTCCAACTATCTTTTCTAATTTTACAATAAAATAAATTTAATTCCCAGATGGCCCTGTTGCCTTAGCTCGCCTTTCTATTTCAGCTAATCCGTCCACTTCAGTAGGTCTATCCACTTCAGCAATGTAACTGGTCCAATGGCTTATTTCTCGTAAGATAAAATTCCCTACGTAGAAATCATCATCTTTACTGATATCTCATGCTTACGCCAATCTGATTTAATGTTTGTTTCTCCTGCTACTGTCGCCTGGGCGATGTCTTCCATAAAATAAGCATGGATAGCAGTATTCTCAATAAATAGGTGGAGGTTTTCTTGTGTTAGGATATCTATCATCCTCATGTACACTATTTTTGAATTCGGGTCGCCCTATGGGTCTGACAAACATTGCTCTCTATTAGGAAAATCATCTATGGTTTGAGGTAAAACCATATGACATTTCTCATGGGTATCCTGGAACTTTGAGTAGAAGTCAGTACATTTCCCAATGGTTTTCTGGATTCCGATAAATATTTTTGTACCACAGTCTCTACAAAATTCAAGGAGTCCTATATCCAGATCTAAATCATCTGCGGACTTGATAGGTAGGTGCCCTGGGAATCCTAATTTCCCTTTTCTCCATTCAAGTTGTCTATTGCTTTCCTCTAAGTTGCGTACAGACTTTCTCTTGAGTATTGACGAATCAGCTTCAATTACCTTCATCCTTGCAATAATTCCCTTTACCTTACACACCTACTTCGTGATCATCTCTAGTGATTGATGAAATTTCTTCAGCATATCACATGCTTGCTCATGGAATGCAATTAGATCGTGTTTCTTCTCATTTGCATCATTTAATTGCTCTAACAGCTGCTCCTTTTCCTTTGTCATCCTTTCGAACTGAGGCTTGTAGAACTCGATCTGCTACTTGTTGTTGGCTTCATGCTGTTCTAACTCTTTTATGTGTGCTTCTGACTCTTGCTCCTTGCCTTCTGTGATTACCAATTTCCTATCTAGAGCATTCTTTTCATCCTCGAGCTGATGGGTCTACGAATATATTTCTTTCATTTCATCTTGAATCTCACTATATTTCCTCTTCAGCTCATTTCCCTTGTGCACCTGCTTCAAAATATTATCTTTAACCTTGAAGCACTTGTCCTTGTATTTCTTGACCTTTTCCACCAGCATATTTACATTATCAGCACTTGTTTGAGCCGAAGCCATAGTGCATGCTGCCGTGAACTGAGGATCACTATTGGTCCCTTGAGAAAGAGTAACTTGTGTTATTCTGACTTCATCTTGGCCGTATTGAGTTTTCATTCTCTTTTTCGGCCTACTTATGATAACCTTCTTCTTTTTATCATAAAATACGGAATCCATCTTTGACACTTGCTGTTGTTTTGAGGGGGTGTATGGGGTGAGAGTGAGCTCCTATGATGAGGCATCCCCTTTAGTGGTTATCTCTGGTGGTTTTGTTGTTTATACATCTATTTCCATGGCTTGTGGGCTTGAGTTACCCTTCTCCACAACCTTCTTGGACTTCTCTGCTTCCTCTTCCTGCCTCTGCAGTTCCACTTCTTCCTCTTCCACTTTCTCCTTTATTCTCTTAACTTCTTCCTACATTTTTGCAGCTTGCTCTTGCTGAATTTCAGTAGCTTCTGCATCTTGCTGCTACTTTTCTTCTTCTTCTTTCTGAATCTTTTCTGCTTCTTCCCTCTGCTTCTCTGCTAGCTCCCTTTGAAGCCTCTCATTTTCTTCTTCTTGGAGTCTATCTTCCTCCTCTTTTTTCTTCTTCTCGGCCTCCTCTAGTTGCACTGCAATTACCTCTTGGTGCTACTTCTCTTCCTGTTCCTTTTTCTTTAACCCAACATGCATGGAACTAGAACTGGCTCTGCTTTTAGGGTGGTAGCGTTTTCCCAACTAGGTCATATTTTTGGCACTTCAAAAGAACTCTTCATCCTTGTCAAAATTGTGCGCGCAATCAAAAGTGATCTTAAGGTTATTATAGTTAGCAGCAACTTTGTCGTCAGGGTCATGCCTCCTAAATATACTTGTCCCAAAATGGAAAGCCTCTAAGTCCTTAACGAATTATATAACATCTTTTACCCTGGGAGCTGGTATGCACCAATGGTAAAAGGCATTGGTGGGTATGCAACCTTCTTCTTGTCATTGAGCACTCGATTGACTCCATCCATAAAGATTTTTCTTACAGCTTCTTTATGCACAACGTAATCTATGGCATATCGGGGTAATAGGGACGGGCAATGACTCCTTCCATACATTCTGATGTATGTCCCCTCCATAGAGAAGTAGTAATCTCTGATTGTTTCTATGATTGGCATAGCATTCTCTGATAGGCAGTTTGGTTCTGCCTTAAAGAGTAGTTGATATAGGGGCATGATGAACTTTTCACAGATTTGAGTGTAGTAGCTTGCATACTTGTGCACCCATGTTATCTGATAAGCCACATGGAGGGGAGATTCTTTTCTCTTCCAGATGCATCCCATATCAGGAAAAGGGTGCTTGATGTGTAAGCAGTCAACTAGATAAGAGGACATGTAGAAATCAGCTTTATTTTGAGTCAATCCTCCCTAGGAAACGGTTATAAGTGAGGCCATGTAATGTGAGATGATGTCTTCCCAATTGAAAATTTCTCCATGCATGGCCACGTGGAATATCACAGGAACCCACCCAAGTTTGTATACATTTCCATTTGGCATGCCGAAAACCCAACTCAACATCAAGGTGATGAGTTTGTATGGAGTCCTTAGAAGCTGGCTCTCATATGCTCCAGTATTTCTTTGCCTTATTTGCCTCTTGACAATTGTCATCTTTCTAGCACATTCCAAAGGGTCCATCTTTAGCCCGGATACCCATTCGTCATTCAGTAGGGTCTTAAGGTATGGAAGTTTGTATACTGTCATGATATGTTCTAGCGTAAAGGATGCAAGATGCATCCCGGTGACATTTGTGATGAATTTGGAATCAGTATTCACCTAGGGTAGGATCCAACCGATGACCTTAGAGTATGGGAACAACTCAGGGCGGGTTTCTACTTTGTGGAGACCAGACTTTTTTATGTTCTTATAAACCATTCATTCTTCCAAGGAGGCTTTAGGGAAGTTTTGGTCTTCTATAGCTATGTATTGTTCGCCCCATTGATATTCTGGGGCAGCTCCTGTGATAGCTTTCGTGTCGCCGAACATCATCTCAAGCAAGGTGTCTAAGAGGATTTCCAGGTCTGAGTCTGACTCGGCTAACTTGGCTTTCTTTCTGGCGGACGGCCTATGCATATCATACCTGTGATGACAATGAAAGGAAAAATGAGGGATTTCATTGTTTGTGAGCAATACAGTGTTCCTATTCATGATATTAAAGTAGAACTCGAATTAACATGAATGTTACCTTCCATTAAAACTGTCCATCAAGGTTGAAAACGATGAGGCAAAATAATTTCACAACATTTATCCACACAGTAGTTCAAATGAAAAGAAAATATGTGCTGCTGATGATTATTTGACAAAATATCATTACCATAATTCGTGAGTAAGCAAGTGCCATCGGCAATATTTTAGAATGTAAAAAACGAGAAAAAAAACTATGCCGGGGATGAAGCAAAATTTAAGGCAAACTAGTGCATTTAACATTTGTACAAAACCATCCTTTAAGCAATCATTAAAGTGATGGACAAAGACATAGCATGCTCAATTCATGAAACAAAATATCTATGCATGCGACTAGTTTAAACGAAAAATATAAATGAGAGCAACGTGTGTGTGTGAAGGAAGCAAAACATAGTGACTGAATGAAACTTATCCTTCGCAAGACACTTTTGGTTCTTAAGGACAAAGCAAATTCTGTGTGGCTAGAAAGGCTCAAATGGAATAGACAGTCAGTGTGAATGGAGGCTTTCATGGTTTCAACGAAGCTTAGGGACAGTAAAAAGGTAGATTGAAATTGGTTTGAGATAAGATCTTAGGATGCAAGGATTTCTATGTTCCAAACTTAACGAAAAACAAAATGAAAGATGCTGACAGGCCTGGGTTAGCCATGAGGCTTTCATCGATAGGGATCCCGGGCATGGGAGAGAAAAACTGTGGGTAAAAATCCACTGAGGCCCAACCATCTTTCGGCATCGTTTGAAGACGAGGGATGAGGTTCTTAAAAAATGCATTCTAACACCTCCAAACGAAGTTTAAAACAAAACCAATGACGAAATGGAACTCAGGAAGACTAAGCAAATGGAATGGGCTTCAAGAACCTGTTGATGTATTTGTAGCTTCAGAAGATATTCTTCTATGTATTACATTTGTAATTTATTATACTTATCATGGAGATGTATTATTCCTCCAATCAGAAGTGTCATCATTTGTATTTGTAAGTGTCGAAAGTGTCGCAAGTGTTGCAAGTGTCACAAACTATATTTGATGGGTTATTAGACCACTAGTGTGGGGTCGGCCCTGCTTGTGTCATGTGAGTGGGTTATTAGGCTTCTTTAGGAAGTTGTCCCAGCTAGAGTTAAAGGTAGGTTAAGTTGTGTATAAATAGAGAGTGAGTGTGTCTCATTCAATTCATTCACTCACTCATCCAACTCGCATTAGTTGAGAGAGGAGTGCGCACAAGTGGAGGAGGAGTAGTTGCTGGAGTCATCTATCTTTTGGGTTTGATCATTATGATCTTTGTATTGAGGCTTATTATATCTCTGAGGAAGTTGCAGGGTTTTTCACCTTCTTGGTTTTCCCTGAGGAAACTTTGTGTCTCCTGTGCTTATGATTGTTATGTTGTGCTTTTTATTTTCTTAGTAGGATCCTAGATAATGTTTGAAAGCAATTATCAAAAAAATTAACAGAACCTACCTGTCACAATTAGAGAGGCTCACTATGCAAGTAGCGTGCATTCTGATTGGTTGCAACCTGGTGCTTTTCCAAAGGCACCCAATGGTGCTCCTTTATTCGCAAAAGGAAAGAGTGAAATGCTAAAATCCCTGTTTGTGAATATATACCGAAGCAGTTAATCCCACACGGGCTGGTAGATTAAATATTTACAATGCACAAGGCTCGAGGCTCGATGGACCAAAAAAATCAATTTGCACGAAGGTCACTTAAATTCTCAACCTAACCATAGTTGTGTCTCCCCAAACCAACAACGCTGACGACAAGGACAGCCTGGGCAGAACGATCGACCAGCGATATAAACCTAGCACAATGATCAGCTGAAAAGAAATTAAAAACTGTGACGATGAGCGGGTCAAGACTCTCAGCAAAGTGACGGTTGGAGGATGGTAAGCTCACTTCTGGAACAACGATCGGTGAGGGTGAGTTCACCTCTGGCTTAATGGTCGGCGAGGCTAAAAATACAAACTTCTACCAGGCAATGTGACGAGGCTCGACGAAGGGACAAAACAAAACTACGACTGGTCGGCCAAGTTAGTGTTGAACAATGTGACCGGTCAGCAGAGATAAGCTCACTTCCGACGCAATGGTCACTGCAAATAACATTAAACTTTGTGATCAAAACACAATACAAGGTCCTTTTAGAAGCGATTGATCGGCGAAAGACGAGCCGAAAACTTGTGCACTAGTCGGCGAAGTTAGACCTAAAACCTGCGCAACGTTTGGCGCAGGTAAAAATAAACACTACGGCTGGTCAAAGAAATTAGGCATAAAAGTTGTGACTGTTTTAACAACAAAGACTGCTAGTAGGAGAAAAATAGAATAAAAGTTGCGACCAGAAATGTGTGGAAAAAACTTGAAGTTTTTCCTTAGTCACAAAAACAACTTCTTTTGGAGAAAAGAAAATGGACAACTTAAAAGGTCAAAAACCAAACTTTCAAGAGACCACAAAACTCTCTAAAAATAAAAGGAGGGGCCCTATAATTTTTCAGAAAATTTATGGGGATCAGGTTGTAGCAGCAATAATTGGTGATTCGTTGGTGAACACAGATCTCTGAATTAATCTCTTTCCAAGGTCAGAAAACTTACGAGTTGTTGGCCCACATGTAACAATTGCTTACATAGTCTAGTTTCTACAAAGGTAGTGATCACTTTTATCATAATGGTCATTGCGAAAGGACAACTTTGAATCAGACTTCTCTATGACTCTCTTAGGGCCAAAGTGTGGGGTTCATTTTAAAATATGTCTTTCAGATGCCAACTAAAATAGGACTCCACAGGATCATAACAACATCTCACAGACACATTCGTTTGTTCCTCATTCCCATGTTGTTAGCATCCTTTTGGATGTTTTCTTTATTGATGACTTTTTTTGTTTGAGCCTTCCATAATAACTTTCATCAATCTTGAACATTTGACTTACGTTCATCAATCCATAATGTCCTTTTCTGTGAGAAAGAGATTTATTTTCCTGTCATGCTCATAAATGGAGAAGAACTTTGTTGGGATGACTATTAGAACAACATCCTTGATTGAATGCATTTTTCTTTTCTCAACCATGCTTTAATGGAGGTGAGAATTTATGTCTTTGCTTTTCTCAACCATGCTTTAATGGAGGCGAGAATTTTTGGAAAATAGACTCATTGATATAAGCTCTTTTGGCTTTCGATTTTGCAGCATGGGATCATTTTAAATACCATACATCTATGAGATGTGCTTCCTCTCCATGGGTCCATTGTAGTGAAATTCCTGAGGCAGTTGTTAATGTGAGAGTGAATGGATCCTCAAGATAGTAACAAGGAAATCATAAATATCGGTTACTTAACAGGGGTTATTGTGACACAAGTATGAGTAGAAAGGATCTCTTCACTCTGGAAACTAGTTATCAAAAGCAAAGTCACATAGAGAAATTTTCTTTATAAGTGTATTCCGGCCTTTCAGAATTTGAGATTTGCTCAAATCCCAGTCTCTCAACTACACCAAGAAGTTGGGCTGGGGTTTATTAAAGAACTCAAACACAAGAATAGGGTAATGGTCAAATGAAAACACTCGGACAAAACAGACTAAAGAATCTAAGAGAAAGAAAAAAACAACTTGAAACCAAACAAAAAGGAAAAGGTAAACCTAGCAAAACAAAAGCATTTATTTATGTACAAAAAGTGTCCAACAGACTATGTGAAGTACTGCTTTAAAGCAAGGTTGTTAACAGGGAGGCTCTCCTCCTCCCCTTGTAAGTATTTTAGTTTGTACATCGAGGGGACAAGCTTTTCAGAAATTTGGTAAGGGCCAAGCCATAATTGTTGAAACTTTGTGTGCATTCCCTTACCATCATGTGGGTGCTCCCACTTCAAAACTAAGTCACCTACTTCAAAACTCCTCTTTCCAGATTTTTGCTTATCAAACCACCTCTTGACAATGTCTTAGTGTTGGTGGAATTTGTCTTTGGCTTTCTGCCGTGACTCTTCAAGCTTCATCAGGGTATCAATTCGTGATTATAGGACTTGGCTACTGGAACCTCGAGAGGATTGGGATAATTGTAACGATGGGAGTAATATGTTCGGAGGGAGTATGGCTTCCTTACCATAGACTAGAGTGTACGGGGAAAATCCAAAGGCATTCTTTAGGGTAACTCTATCTTCCCATAAAGAGTTTGGGAGGGTTGTATTCCAACTTCTCTGATTTTCAATGATGGTTTTCTTGAGAATTCAGATAAGGTTTTTGTTTGTGGATTCAGCTAGACCATTTCCTCGGGGGTATTAATTTGATGAATAATGCAATTTAATTCCTTTCTCATAAAAAAATTCATTGAATTTTATAGTTGAAAAATAAGTTGCATTATCAAAGACTAGGGAAATTGGAACCCCAAACCTGGTTATGATGTTCTCTTCCAGGAACTTGATAACCACGTTTTCATTGACTTTACGCAATGGAATAGCTTCTGTCCACCGGGTGAAATAATATGTAGCCATAATAATATATCAGTGTTGCAGCGAAGAGTTCAGATTTATCTCTTCAATAACATCTATCTTCCTATAATGACCCTTTTTCAAACTTCTATTAAAATGCCAATTTTTCCACTTTTTCCCCAATTTCGACCTTTGACTAGTTTAACTGTTTTGACCTCGAAATCAACCCAAATGCTCTCAAATATTCTGTAGGATTGTATGAATAGTATTTATACTTTAATATCAAGTTCAGGGATATTTTATGGCCCTCCAAATACTATTGCAAACTTGTTTTGTATTATGATCAATATATGTAATTTTGACTAGTAATTTGTGCATCAAATCCCCTCGGCTAACACTGTTAATGGCCTTCCAAATGTCTCCAAACTCCCAAAAAATTATGAACAGAGGTATATAATGTGCTAAGTATGTGATTAAGGTCTCATATGCTCCATTAATTGATTTTTACTACTGTTCGAACTCTCTCACATTCAACAGCAAAAACCCCCAATTCGACCCTTGGGGAAATGGCACTATTTCACCTCCCAATACAACTAAACTGAGTAAAAATGCTTCAAATGCTCAAGTACAGTACATGAAAATTGTAGAAGACATCCATGGAAGTATATTGATCACAAATATATCAGATAATCATCCATCCATTTCAAATAATCAACATTATAGTGTCATACATCAATGCATTGGGGAAATGGACATTGTTTGCTCATTAATCAATAGTTTTGCATACAACTAGTGGGTATTTCGACCTGCAACTTTCTGACTATTAATAACAGAGGATATGAAGCTATTACAATCATAAATATATAATGAGAATCTCTCTCAAGAAGCACAAGTGATCACCAAAAACGCCCTCCCTCAAGGAGCATGAATATGCCTTCAAAACTGGAAATGGTGGAGAGAAAGTGTTGCACTAAACCAAACCATGAAACGTCCTGCAGCTGCTACCTGCAAATACAAACTCCATTAAAGCACCATGAAATACCTGAGTGGCCTCTCCAAACACCAACTTGGATGGGAATCTTTAACCCTCGAAATTGGCTAAGGAAAGAAACTAGTCATCCATTAGCTCTCTCTTCACAAATGCAATTTTTCTCAAATCATCAAAATCCATTCTCATACTTCATTTATACATTTTATAACCAACATTAGCCTTCTAAGGGTCGAAATCCTCTCAATAGATTCAATAGATTTCCATTTAGGAAATATTCCACATTTGCCACTTGTCTCCTAGTTCCAACCTTCCATCTTCTTCCAAATTCGATTTTGAGTCTCTTTGGCTTATCCAACTCCCAAATTCGCCTTCCTTGAGCCTATTTTTGGTGCTGACATGTCATAGTGGTCAGATGTCAGAGGTCAGGTCTGTAATTTGTCATAGTTGTCATAGATGCTCCATCATTGGTGTCATAGGGGCTAGGGAATCTAGCCCAAGTGTCCACAAACTTCCACTTTGACTCTTTATCTTCCATGGAGGTTACCAATCCTTTCCAATTCGACCTAAGATGGTCAATGACATATTTTATGACTTACCAACTCACCGAAGAGTGTTCACATTCCCATTAATTCGAATTTGCAAAAGAGAGATACCATGTATTATGAAAAATCAAGCTAGTGTGGTTCCCACCACCTCCATATGTCTCCAAAACCACTTGCCACTTAGAATTTATCTTGAATTTATTTATTCACCATATTTATTAAATGCTTGAACCCCTCTAATGTCTAAATATCATTTATTAGCTTCCTTATTACCATCCCACATGTGCCCATCCAACCTAGGAAACTAGTAGGATTGATGGGATTGTCTTACTATGCACTTATTTGAATGGGGACATTACAGTCCTCCCCACCCAAGATTGTTTTTCCTCAAGCAATTTCAGATTTGGATGCTGCAAAATATTCTTCTCTTCCCATTTGGCATCTTCATTTGGTAAGTCCTTCCATTGCACTAAATATTCTTTGATGGTTCTACTCCTCAACCTTCTTTCTCGTGTCTTCAAAATATTTTCTAGAACAAGTGTGAGCTGACCTTCATCATCCAAAGGAGGAAGTATTTCTGAAGTGATGATTTGCTGACCGAGAGCTTTCGTGAGACAAGAAACATGAAATACATTGTGGATTTTACTCCCTTCCGGAAGTTCTAGTTCATATGCTACTTCTCCAACCTTCCGCACTACCTTGTATGGCCCATAGTACCTTGGTTTTAATTTTTCTGCTCCATTCTTTTTTAGAGATGTTTGTTTATAAGGCTGCAACCTTAAATATACTAAATCATTGACTTGAAATGTTCTTTCTTCTCTATGCCTATCAGCATATTGTTTTTGTTGATTTTGAGCAACCTGCAAATTGTCTTTCAAGAGCTTTAAAATTTCTTGGCTCTCTTCCACGCAATCTTTAGCCTTTGGGGCTCTACTATCACCAAATATAATATCAGCAAATGTAAGTGCATCATAACCATATAATGCTTTGAAAGGAGACATTCCTATTGACATATGATAAGTGGTGTTGTAGCAAAACTCACCCAAGTGTAGCCATTTTTCCCATGCTTTTTGTTGCCCTCCCACATAGTTTCTTAGGTATCCTTCCAACCATTGGTTTACCTTCTCTGTTTGTCCATTAGTTTGTGGATGATAGCTGGTACTTGGAGTCAATTGAGTGCCTACCAATCTAAAAATTTCTTTCCAAAAAGCACCCATGAATCTACTATCTCTATCACTAACAATGCTCTTGGGGAGCCCATGCAATCTGAAGATTTCTTTGAAAAAAATATCAACCACTTGTGCAGCACTAAAAGATGATGTAACAGCAAATAAATGAGCAAATTTTTTCAACCTATCAACTACCACATAGATGCAATCCTTACCCAAGGATTTAGGCAATCCAGTGATGAAATCCATGGAAATACTGTCCCATTTTTGCTCCGGAATGGGAAATGGTTGTAATAGGCCGGCTGGACATGTAAGTTCTGATTTGTTTTGTTGACATGCTTTACATTCATTCACATACTTCTGAACATCTTCCTTCAGCCCCTTCCAAAAAATTATTTGCCTCAACTGTCTATAAGTTTTGAAGAACCCCATATGGCCCGCTAGTGGGGAATCATGTGCTTCTTGCAAAATTCTGTACTTGAGCTTGGAGTTATGAACTAAATAAATTCTTCCCTTATAATATATCATCCCATTCAAAATCCTATAATTATCATCCTCTTTGATTCCATCCAACACATCACAAGCAAATTTGTCTTTGGCATATTCAACTAGTAGCATGTTTTTCCAATCCTTGGGAATATCCATGAGAGAAAAAGAAGGTCTTCTTGACAAAGCATCTGCTACTATATTATTCTTTCCTTTGACATATTCAATATCAAAATCATAATCTTGAATCTTTCTTACCCACTTTTGTTTCCTTTCATTTAGATCTTTTTGGTTGAGAAAGTGTCTTAGACTATTATGGTCAGTTTTCACCACAAACTGGCTACCCACCAAGTATTGTCTGAATTTGGCCAATGCATGCATAATGGCCAACATTTCTTTATCATAGATGGAGTAAATCTTTTCATGAGGCTGCAACTTTTTTCTCTCAAAGGCTATGGGGTGTTGGCCTTGCTTTAGGACAGCCCCTATTCCTCCACCTGAAGCATCACATTCCACAACAAAAGGTTTAGTAAAATCAGGAAGTGCAAGTATGGGACAACTACTCATTACCTCTTTAATTTTTTGGAAGGCCTTTTCAGCCTCTTCATCCCACTTGAAAGCATCCTTCTTAGTCAAATCAGTGAGTGGAGAAGTCAACTTGGAGAACCCTTTCACAAATTTTCTGTAGTAGGTGCATATGCCAATAAAGCCTCTCAATTCAGTAATATTTTCTGGTGATGGCCATTACAAGATAGCCCTAATTTTTTCCATGTGTACCTTCACTCCTTCTTTCCCAATAATGTGCCCAAGATACAGTAGTTCTTTCATCCCAAACTCACATTTTGATAACTTAGCAAATAAAGACTCTTCTTGCAATATTTTCAACACAATCTCTAACTGTTGCAAATGCTCTTCCCATGTTTTACTGTAAATGAGAATATCATCAAAGAAAACCAAAAAAAACCTTCTTAGTTGCTTGCAAAATATCCTATTCATACATGCTTGAAAGGTGGCTGGAGCATTAGTTAACCCAAAAGGCATGACAAGAAATTCAAAGTGGCCAAAATGACATCGAAAAGCAGTCTTTTGCACATCTTCATCTTTCATTCGAATTTGGTGATACCTTGATCTAAGGTCAATTTTTGAGAAGTATTTGGCCCCATGTAGCTCATCCATGAGCTCATCAATCCTAGGAATATGATACCTATTCTTGATAGTCTTTTTGTTCAAGGCTCTAAAATCTATGCACATTCTCAATGTTCCATCTTTTTTCTTCACTATCACTATTGAAGAAGCATAAGGGCTAGAGCTTGGTATAATGAGTCCCAACTCTAGGAGTTCTTGGATAGCTTTTTCAATCTCATCTCTGAACTTTTTAGGATGTCTATAAGGTGGTATCTGAATGGGTGAAGTACCCTCCTCCAAAATAATACTGTGCTCAACCCCCCTATCCAATGGCCTACCATGTGGAAGGTCTCTAAAAACCTTTTCATATTTTTGTAAAAGTCTCTCTATCTCCTATGGGTGTTTGACAATATTTATAGTTGGCTTGGGAGATGTAATATGACATTCAACAACACATTCTATATCCCCATGCCTCAATATAGATCTCATACTATTGCAAGTTACTACTTGATTTGGATAAGTGTGTTGCCCTCTCACAATTCTTTGTACTCCTTTTGAATCTTGGAATTTCATTTCAGGAATTTGATAATTTACTGTATGTTCTCTTATTGAATACAGCCATTGCACTCCCAAAACCACATTAGTATCAACAACATCAACCACATAAAAACTATCAACAAAAGTATAGTTACCTACGGTGACTTGCAGCTTTGGAACCTATGTTTTGCATTGCATTGTATTGTGACCGGGAATGACAACTGTGAAGCCATCAAATGGTTCAATAGGTATCTTTCTTTTCTCTACCATCTCTGCATCAATGAAGTTATGATTTGCTCCTCCATCTACCAAAACTAAAGTTCTTTGTCCTTGTACCACACCTTTGCATCGGATAGTATGATAGCGAGGTACTGCTGAAAGCACTGCCATTCTTGCTTTGTCCGGTGAAGGCTGATTTTATTCTTGTCTTTCCTCTTCTACTGCTGTCTCATATGCCTCTTCTTGATCTGAAATATGCTCATCTTCATCCATGCCCCCATCATACCCCTCATTGTCAGAAAATACTTCTATGTATTGAGCCTTTCCTTTGGTACATTTGTGCCCCGGGGTCCATGGTTGAAAGCATGTGAAGCACAATTTCTTTTTTCTAAGTTCATCCCTGTTTAGTCCCTCTTTTTTATTCCTCTCAAATGAATCTCTTTGCCAAGGTTTCTTATCATATCCACCCCTTTTCCAAGGTTTCTTTTCAAATTTGTAGCTAGGCTTAGGAGGAAATCTCGTTCTAGGAAGCACATTTTGGAGATCCCTAGCCAAGCTCATTGCATCTTTTAATGTAGTTGGCTTGTGGGCTTTGACCAAACCTCTTAAGGGTTCAGCCAAACCTTCAGTGAACAGAAATACTAATCTTCCCGTAAATACATCAGCCACCTTGACAGATAATTTTTTAAAGTCCAACATATATTCAGTAGGGGACCCAGTTTGCTTCAATTGAGCTAGTTCTTTGAAAGGCAATTCTGGATCTTTTTGTTCAAATCTTTCTAGTACCCTGTCAACAAATTCTCCATATGTTTTAACCTGATTATGACCCAAGGTTTTTGGCCCATGAAACCACCATTCATTGGCATCTCCTTCCAAATGCAAAATGGCCATTTTTAATGCATCCTCTTCCAACATAGGATTCAGCTGAAAATATACATCCAATTTTTGCACCCAAGTGTTAGCAGAATTTTGAGAAGAACCATCAAAAGTAGGAAGTGACATTTTTCCAATAGCACTATTCAATTCTTTGTTTTGGAATGGACTCCTATTGTCTCCCTTCATTTTAATCTTTTGCATAGCATCAATGTAGTCACTAAGTGGTACACCTCTTTTACGCTCTTCATTCAAATCATTCCAATCACTTACTAGTTTCTTGTAATCCAATTCAAGATTGGTCTCTTCTTCGGGTGTGAGAAATTTAGGTGCAATATGCCTTTGTGTGCTTTGAAATTCATCAGGTCTATTATGAGGTCCTGTATTTGAGAAAATATGCTCATTCCCTTTCATCTTTTCCCCTGAGTGTGAACCACTATTATCTCCTATCATCCCTTTGCCTGAAAGTTGGCTACCCAACAATTCAAAACCTTTCATCATTTGTTTATTCATATCTAGCATAACCATGGTAATTCCTTTAAAACATGGTTTTAAGGCTTCAATAAATTCCTCCTTATGTCTTAATTTTTCCTCCTCCTCTCTACCCATTGTTTTAGAAAAAAACTATTTTTCTGCTACTATCTCTTCTTCAACCAAAACTTCTTCAATTATTGATTCAAAGGGTGGTGTTTTATTTGTTTGGATTCTTGTTAATACCATCAGGTGCCAAGACCATGCTCTGATACCACTTGTAATGACCCTTTTTCAAAACTCTATTAAAATGCCAATTTTTCCACTTTTTCTCCAATTTCGACCTTTGACTAGTTTAACTGTTTTGACCTCCAAATCAACCCAAATGCTCCCAAATATTCTGTAGGAGTGTATGAATGGTATTTATACTTGAATATCAAGTTCAGGGATGTTTTATGGCCCTCCAAATACTTCTGCAAACTTGTTTTGTATTATGATCAATATATGTAATTTTGACTAGTAATTTGTGCATCAAATCCCCCCGGCTAACACTGTAAATGGCCTTCCAAATGTCTCCAAACTCCCAAAAATTTATGAACAGAGGTATATAATGTGTTAAGTATGTGATTAAGGTCTCATATGCTCCATTAATTGATTTTTACTATTGTTTAAACTCTCTCACATTCAACAGCAAAAACCCCCAATTCGACCCTTGGGGAAATGGCACTATTTCACCTCCCAATACAACTAAACTGAGTAAAAATGCTTCAAATGCTCAAGTACAGTACATGAAACTTGTAGAAGACATCCATGGAAGTATACTGATCACAAATATATCAGATAATCATCTATCCATTTCAAATAATCAACATTATAGTGTCATACATCAATGCATTGGGGAAATGGACATTGTTTGCTCATTAATCAATAGTTTTGAATACAACCAGTGGGTATCTTGACCTGAGACTTTTTGAATATTAATAAAAGAGGATATGAATCTATTACAATCATAAATATATAATGAAAAGTTCTCTCAAGAAGCACAAGTGCTCACCAAAAACGCCCTCCCTCAACGAGCATGAATATGCCTTCAAAACTGGAAACGGTGAAGAGAAAGTGCTACACTAAACCAAACCATGAAACTTCCTGTAGTTGCTACCTACAAATAAAAACTCCATTAAAACACCATGAAAGACCTGAGTGGCCTCTCCAAACACCAACTTGGATGGGAATCTTTCACCCTCGAAATTGGCTAAGGCAAGAAACTAGTCATCCACTAGCTCTCTCTTCACAAATGCAATTTTTCTCAAATCATCAAAAGCCATTCTCATACTTCATTTATACATTTTATAACCAACACTAGCCTTCTAAGGGTCGAAATCCTCTCAATAGATTCAATAGATTTCCATTTAGGAAATATTCCACATTTGCCACTTGTCTCCTAGTTCCAACCTTCCATCTTCTCCCAAATTCGATTTTGAGTCTCTTTGGCTTCTCCAACTCCCAAATTCGCCTTCCTTGAGCCTATTTTTGGTACTGACATGTCATAGTGGTCAGATTTCATAGGTCAGTTCTACAATTTGTCATAGTTGTCATAGATGCTCCATCATTGGTGTCATAGGGGCTAGGGAATCTAGCCCAAGTGTCCACAAACTTCCACTTTGACTCTTTATCTTCCATGGAGGTTACCAATCCTTTCCAATTCGACCTAAGATTCTCAATGACATGTGTTATGACTTACCAAATCACCCAAGAGTGTTCACATTCCCATTAATTCGAATTTGCAAAAGAGAGATACCATGTATTATGAAAAATCAAGCTAGTGTGGGTCCCACCACCTCAATATATCTCCAAAACCACTTGCCACTTAGAATTTATATTGAATTTATTTATTCACCATATTTATTAAATACTTGAACCCCTCTAATGTCTAAATATCATTTATTAGCTTCCTTATTACCATCCCACATGTGCCCATCCAACCTAGGAAACTAGTAGGATTGATGGGATTGTCTTACTATGCACTTATTTGAATGGGGACATTACACCCCCATTGCTCGAATGGTTCAAAAATAATAACTAGCTGCAACGGTCCTGCTGCTTTCGAAAATATGCCAGAACTTCTTTGACATATATCACAATTCTGGGCATAGGCATGAACATCGTTGAATAAAGTGGGCCAATAATATCCAGCTCTGAGTATTTTATGAGTTGTGGTATCTCCAAAATAGTGTCCCCTAGTAGCGCCATCATGTAACTCCTTGACCACTTTATCAACATCCTATTGTTTAAGACATCTAAGGGATATCCCATCATAACTCTTTCTAAAGAGTATTCCATCAATTATTTTATAGGTTGTTAATTTCAGACGAAGTGACCTTCTTTGTTTACAACTCCATTGCTCTGGAAAATATCCTTGTTGCAAATAATGCACTAGGTCCCTATACCAAGATTCAGGAGTAGTGAAAATGGGACATACTTCAATCATATTCAGTTCGGCTTCATTCTCCCAATCCAGCCCTTCATTAACTGGATTCTCAATGAGTAACTTGCATAACCCATGGCCTTTTATAATGGTGGATGGTTTGAATTCCAAATCATACTCTTGAAGAGTAGTGACCCATTTTCCTCTCCTTTCTCCCAACTCCTTCTATACAAAGAGAGATCTAACAGCGGGGTGAGGTACTATGACTTTAGTTCTGTTATTTAGGATATATGGACTGAACTATTTTACCACTTTGAATATTACATATTCTTTCTTTTCTATGGTGGGGTAATTTAGTTCAGCACCTTGCAAACCAATGCTCATGAAGGATATTGGATACTCAACTCTTGATTCTCCCTTCTGAGTGAGCACAACTGTGAGAGAGTTACCTGAAGCAAAAGTGTACATGATGAAATCTTTTTCAAAATCTATACTTTTTGAGGAAGGTGCATTAGCTATGGCGGTTTTAATGTATTTAAACACAGTCTTCTCTATGTCAGTCCACTTGAATTGCACACTCTACTTTACCATTTGCTGCAAAGGTTTCACAATTTGAGCAAAATCTGGTACAAACCTTCGAACAAAGTTTAATGTGCCCATGAAATATTGCATAGCCTTCTTGTTATGGGGCATGGGAATCTTGCTTATAGCTTTCACTCTCTCTTGATCTATCGAGATTTCCTTTTTTGAGATGATATGACCTAGAAGTTTACCTTCAAGAACAACGAAAATACTCTTCTTAGGATTTAGAGATATACCATATTTTCTGCAATGATAAAAAATCTATTTCAAATGGAAAACATGGTCTTCTCTTTTCTTTGAAAAGACTGTCACATCATCTAAATAAACTACCACTCAGTGGCCAACTAATCCTCGAAAAGCAATGTCCATAGCTCTCTGAAAGGTAGCTCCTGCGTTTATCAAACCAAATGGCATTCTTTGGTATGCAAAGGTTCCCCACTTCATACGGAAAGTTGTTTTGAGTCGGTCCTCCTCTGCTACTAACACTTGATTATATCCAGAGAAACCATCTAGCAAGGAGAACAATTTTGAACCCAAAACCATCTATAAAATTTGATCCATTGGTGGCATAGGGTAGTTGTCTTTATCGGAACCTTTGTTCAAGTTCCGAAAATCCACACACAATCTTATTTCCCTTGAATTCTTTCGCACGGGGACTAAAATAGCAACCCATTCTGAATTTTGGACCTTAAAAATGATCTTAGCATCCAACAAATTCTTCAACTCTTTCTATGTTAATGGCTCAAGCATCGGATGCATTCTTCGCAATTGCTACTAAAATGGTTTCACGCTTGGCTTCATTGGTATTATGCATTGTATAATGCGAGTATCATATTTTTTCATATCTTCATAAGTCCATGTAAAAACATCTTTATATTGCTGAAATAGTTTGATAAACTTATCTCTTTCGCTTGGCGAGTAACATTTACCAAGATTGACAAATTTTGGTTTAGCTTCTGTGCCTAGGTTTACCAATTCATGCTGCATGGAGGAGCTATTGGTTTTGACATTCACTAGCCTCCTGAACTTGTTTTGCAGATCAAACAATCCTTCTAGAGTCCTTACTCCTTTTGGAATGAAGTTTCCTTTTACTTTATCTTTCTTTTGCTCATCTTCATGGATTATAGATTCTTGAAAAGCATCTTCATTTGTTAAGAAGATGATAATTTGATCATCATCATCAAACACTCTTAAATTTGTGATATTATTAGGTACCGATGGCTTGAAAATTAGTTCAATAGAGCATTTGTTATTAGTAGGCACTAGTCTAGAAGCAAAAGTAGCTAACAAATCGACTGCAACATTTCGTAATCTAGGAATAGAATTGATATTGAATGCATCAAAATGTGAAATCAAATTCCAAACTTCAGATTGGTAACCTTTTAAGTGTGGAGAAAGACAGTGAATTGTATCTCTTATCTGTCTGACAACTATCTCTGAGTCACAAAATACCTTTAGGTATTTAATGTTCAAACCAATAGCCCTTGTTAATCCTTGTACTAGAGCTTCATATTTTGTTTTGTTATTAGTGCATTAAAACTCTAGTCTACAAGATAAAAAATATTTGTTCGATTCAGGGTCAATCAAAACACAACCAGCTCCAGATCCTTCTTGAGTTTTGGAACCATTGAAGTATAGAATCCAAAATGTGTTTTCTGTTTTAATTAAGTTAGTATCACTACCATATAAGTCAATGACTAGTCCTACTATGTTACAATCAATATCGTCAGTCCGAGAAAAATGAAGGAGATCAGACTGCTTGTCTGATTCATCGCTAATTGTTGCTTGATACTTCCCTGGTTCAATTTCTAAAAAATAATTTCCCAATACTAAAGATGAAAAAGCTACAGCCTCATTCTTTTCTTCCAATTGAGTTACATTTTGTTTCATGTGAGGTTCTCTCAGTATTTTGATGTGATTTTTCCTGCTTTGGTATGGCAACCACAAGCGAGACCAGTCTATTTCGAAGTAACCATTCAGTTTCGTAGACCAGTCCCTGCTTAAAATTAAACCAGAAGCCTCGGGTATATCTACCACCATAATATCAATAAATTGACACACTCTAGGATCTGCTGATAATGTGAAGAACTTGCAATAATTGATTAATGCAAATACACGAGATATCAGAAATAATAGAACTCCGAATCACTTTTATATTGATCATGGGCCACTTCGAGGTGGCAACCTCCTTTGAGCAAGCTTAATACAATTAACTTCATGGTGCCTTCAATGACCTCAACACACACTTATATACTAAGTCTATGCCCAATACTATGGGTCAAAACCATGGGACATATAATACTACGGGATGACTTACAAAGCATATGCGTCCAATACTATGGGCTAATATAAACTATGGATCAACAAAATACTATGGGACGACTTACAAATCATATGCATCCAACAACAATATACTAACATAGTAAAGAGAAGGGTTGACACGGGTTCCTAACATCCCCTCTCCCTTAGAAAAAGCTTTATCCTCAAAGCTTTGGTTGGAGAAATTGCTGCAGAATCTGAAGGAGTGGTTCCCCGGTAGCATCCTCAGGTTGCATTTCAGGCCACTGATGCCTTTGGAGTGTCAAGGAGGATTGCTTGGAAGGCTGTAGTCGAAGAAGAACCCTATCAGCAGCGTGGAAAATGCACTCAGAACGGTGTTGATTGGCTTGTTGGTTCAGGTGAATTCTGGCCATATGAAGATTGTCCTGCAGAATGAGAAGAATCTGATCGTAGTTGCAAAGAACCAAGTCAATTTCCTGGACTGGGGAGCTGCTAAGGGTGTATGGAAGAAGAACTGGTGGTGTCTGTCCATAGACTACTTCATATGGTGTCCTTTGAAATGTGGTATTGTACCACCAGAGCGTTGCTAGGAAATCCATAGAAATAGTTGGCCAAAGTTGTGTAGGGATGGGCAATGGTTTGAGAAATCCCGAAAGGAGTGTCGTTTCACCCTTGTTGACCTGGAAAGTATCACAGTCAGCCACCATCTATTGAATTGTCAGTTTCAGTCCCTGCCAAAAGAAGTTACATTGTTCTTGGTCATACATTTTGAAGAACCCAGAGTGCCCTATTGATGAAGAAGCATGGAGTTCATAGAAGAGATAGCCCTGTTGAACATATTGCAACCAATTTCGAACAAGTAGAGAAAGAGCTGTAAGAGAAACTGGGTCATCAATTGTGCGAGAAGGATCATCTACCACCATATTGTCCTTACCCTTCTTGTAAGTGATCACATAGGGATAACCCCTGAGGTGGATAACCCATTTCAGGTGTGTTGGATAGGAGACCCATTGTCCCAGAAATTTTTTCAGACTCTGGAGATCAGTCTTTATGCAGAAATAATTCCCTCATAGGTATGGCTGCCACTTCTGTACTACATGCAAAATAGCCATCAATTCCTACTGACAGGTAGATGTGAATAAATTCTTACCGGAAAGGTCTCTTGAATGCAGCAAGCTCATTGGTTCAGCAAAGACACCTGCATATTTATCCAAGGAAGTAGTGGAGACCGTTGATGGGTGCATCTGAATGGAATGGAGCTGAGCGATGACACCATGTGAATTCTTCTTAAAAATATTTTCCATGAGATGTGAACTAATGATGCGGAGAGACCCTAGTTGTAAGCCCATTAATTTGTGTTGTGCCCCATTGACTGAAAACTACATCCAAAGTTTCAAAAAATCCCATAAGATGGGGCCAAGTGTGCGTAACCATTGAACACCCAAAACCACATCACATCCGCCTAAGGACAAGGAAAAAATGTCAGAGTGCAGGTTATAATTTTCCATAGAGATACGCACATTGTGACACTTCCCCTTGCAAGGTAAGGTGCCCCCATTGGCAACCATGACTTCAAAGTTGGAGTAAGGATGGACAAAACAATCAGCTTGTTTGGAAATCCAAGGGTCATTAAAGTTATGAGTGCTACCATAATCAATGAGTATGGTAAGAGGGAGCTTCTTGAAGTATCCACTGACTCGCATTGTTTGTGGAGTGGTGATGCCGGTTACAGCATGGAGAGAGATCTCAGGTTGGTCGTCCAAAGATGGGGTGTCAACAGGTGGGTGTTGAATGTCGACCTGATCATCTATTGTATCTGGAGCTTCTTCATCAAGTTTTGAGGCAGGAGGAGAATCCACATCCAAGAGATAGAGCTTTTGCTGAACACATCTATGTCCCTGAGTGAATTTCTCATCACAATTATAACAAAGCCCTTTTTCTCAGCGTGCCTACATCTCTATTTCAGACAAATGCTTGATAGGAGTTGGTTGAGGAGCAGGCGTGATGGGAGGTTGTTGGGAACCCATATTTCTGAAGGGAACAAAGGTGGGTTTGGAGCGTTGTTGATCTGCGATCTTGTCCTCTTCCAACTTAGCCAACCCTAGGAATTCCATCATTGTGTTGGGACAGAACATTTTGACCTCTGAGCGGATTTCATCCTTGAGACCACTGATAAAACGACTCCTATAGAATTCATCAGACAATCCTTCTATGTGATTGGCCAGTTTCTCAAATTTTGTCTGATACTCTCTCACTGTGCCAATTTGGTAAAGTTTAGTGAGTGCTCCTGTGAAGTCATCAAAAGCACTAGGACCAAATCGTGGTAAAAGGAGTTGGCAAAAATCTATCTAGTTTGGTTCGGGATGAGCTTTGATGTACCAATGGTACCATTGAATGGCTTCTTGTTCCAAATGAAAGGATGCAAGTGGAACTTTCTAGAAATCAAAAGTATTATGTAGACTGAAATATTGTTCTGCACGGTATATCCATTTAGTCGGATCAGTACCATTGAAGCGAGGAAAATCAAGCTTCGGCCCACAAAAATTGCTGGAAGAAGATAACCCGGTGGCTGCAAAAGATTCTGCCTGTCGGTTATTGTTCATGGCTGAATGCTGAAGATGGAGGCTGAGAAATTTTTCATCCAGATCTTGGAGTTTGGTTTGGATGGATACAAGTGCTTCCTCCATGGTTTTTGCTCCTGCATGGGTGCCAACCACAACCAAGAGTGTTTTTTTTTTTTTTTTTTTTTTGGTTGGGGGGGGAGGGGGAATGGATAGAAAAACACAAACAAAAGCTTAGTTAGTAAAGGAAGATTTGGATTTGAGAAAAACTTGGATGGGTAATTGGGGTTTGACTAGGTTTTGGACACTTTCTGATGGACAAGGAAGCAAAAAATGAGGATTTCAGAAGCGGGGTGAAAGAATGAGAAAATTTGGTAGAGATGGACAAAGAAACAGAATTAGGAAATGAACACGGTGGCAAAATTTGAAGGTGTTTGGGTGAAAATTGAAAGAGTTATGGAAAACCCTAACTAATTGAAAGAGTTAAGGAAGATTTGGATTTGGGAAAAACTTGGATGGATAATTGGGATTTGACTAGGTTTTGGACACTTTCTGATGGACAAGGAAGCAAAAAATGGGGATTTCAGAAGCGGGGTGAAAGAATGAGAAAGTTTGGTAGAGAGGGACAAAGAAGCAGAATTAGGAAATGAACATGGTGGCAAAATTTGAAGGCGTTTGGGTGAAAATTGATGGAGTTATGGAAAATAGACAAATGTGGGATTTCTAGTCTTGGGAAGTGGAATTTGGGATAGGGTCTTCAGGAATGAAATATGAAGAATGGGATTGCAGGGGTTCCCTGAAAGCTTTAAGGGAAACAGAGTGAAAACAAGGAAGATATGGAGAAAAAAATGAAGGGAGCGGCTACAGCTCGGAAGGGATCTGAAACAGATAGATCTGCAACGTCCCGGAAGTGAGTGGAAACAGAGGGATCTGAAACAACGCCAAATGGATTGAAAACAACTAGATCTGGAATGGCTTTCAGAATGGATCTGAACAGATGGATCTGAAATGACGCAGCAGTGATCGACAACAGTTCAGCTGAAAATAGATATGGACCCCAGGTATGTGCGGCTTCCTAACAGTTCAGGGGTTTCACTCGGCCACCAATGCTGTCTGACGGCTTGTGTATTGGGGTAGTACCCCTCACTCCATGGCTCAGGTAAAACTGATAACCGCTTTGCCACAAATGACAGCTCTTGGTTTACCTCATGGGTGGGAACTAGTCAATCAGGTAGGGGTCGTTGCCCTTTTCGTTAGCAGGTCTTCTCAATGGGCCAGCTACTTCGAAGTTCCTATGGTACTCCTCACAATGAGTTTTAGGGCTTATGCCCAAGTACTTCCCACAGTTAAGCAGATAGGGATTATTCCCAAATCCGAACCTGTAACAAATGCGAAAAAAATTTTGGCAAAAATTTCACCCAACGAACCCAAGAAAGTGCTATGATACCAGATGTGAAGAACCTGCAATAATTAATTAATGCAAATACACAAGATATCAGAAATAATAGAACTCAGAATCACTTTTATATTGATCACTGGCCACTTTGAGGGAGCAAGCTCAATACAATTAACTTCACGATGCCTTCAATGACCTCAACACACACTTATATACTAAGTCTATGCCCAATACTATGGGTCAAAATCATGGGACATATAATACTACGGGATGACTTACAAATCATATGCGTCCAATACTATGCGTCAATACTATGGGCTAATATAAACTATGGACCAACAAATACTACGGGACGGCTTACAAAGTATATGCGTCCAACAACAATATACTAACATAGTAAAGAGAAAGGTTGACACGGGTTCCTAACAGATAACCTAATAAGTACATCTTTAATTTCTCCAATTACTTTAACAACAGTCCTATCCAATTGTATGATCTGAAATGGGGATGGTATCGGTTTCCCATTAATGGTTTTACAAATTGACAATGGCATGACATTCGAAGAAGCCCTAGAATCTACCAAACAATTGTGTACATTATGATTAAAAATTTCAAAGGTCAACAGAAAAGGAAAAGTTTGAGATCTAGATTTCCCGCCAATGCTAGCTGCATTTATCTTAGGATTTTCCTCAGTGTTTTCTATTGAAGTGCTAGATTGGGGGTCGAAAGATTGTAACAGTGTCTTCCTTTGCTGGGGAAGACTACACATTTCAAAGATAGAGACATTTTCTTTTGTTTTCTTGATATCTTCAATGATGTCGTATCCCATGTCATACTCCTTTGAGCCTTTTCCATGATTTTTTGTTTTACTTGTTGTAACCTTTGGCTATTTATTTATTTCTGGGGTTGATTCTTTTGTTACTGTGGGGTTTACTTTAGGCTACGATGGAATGACAGTTATGTGCCTCTTGGGTATTTCTTTTGCAACCTTAGGCTTAGGGGCAATTGGGCTTGGATCAACAATTGGACCTTTATTGATCTGGATTTATATGGGAACGAAACAAAATATAGCATATATAGAATCATATACAGAGATATATTGCAAGAACACAATGATACAGTAAACACATATTCTATTAAATAGTGGAAATATAACAGACTGTAAAATACAATAGCTGGAATGGTAGTAGCTATCTTTGAGAAGAGATGTGGCCGCTATGCTCATTCATGCCAAGATGAATAAAAAGAGAGGCTGAAAGGCCTATTTATCATAAGCATGAGGGAAAGAATACCAACCATCCAAAAACATAACCCTAGAAGATGAACCGTCATAAAGTTTGCGGCCCTAAGGTGGCTAGTTGAACAATCAACTTCCTGGGGTCATAACTTTTGCATACGATCTCCGTTTAGGGCACTCGGTAGCCCGTTGAAAAGGTCTATCCGAGGTTTACAACTTTAAATGGGGAAAAATGGATGTCATTGGCAACCATTTGGCCCCCTAAATCTCCAAAAAAGGTCGTTTGGGGCCTCAAAATGGCTCCGGAAGTTTAGGACCCGAAAAACTTCTAAATATAGTAATTTGACAAAATTGCCAGAAAACTGTTTTGAGTGAGTAGGAAGAGGTGGGCCGCCACCAATATCCACCGAGATCAATCCTCCCTCCTTAGGAAGCAATGGTCTCCATTGCATCAAATCTTTCATCATATGTTGAACTGTGCGTTGAGTTGAGCTCCTGGTGTAGCATTTGCTGAAGCGAAAAGGTTGCATTTCTTTGAAATATTCAGAGAGTTGTAATTGTTGTTGTTGGATGCGCTGGAGCTGTTCAATAGTTTTGGTTATTGTGGTATCCTTGGTCTGCACTGGTCTGGATGGTTTCTTTTTGAAGGAGCACCTTGAATGCATGGCCTTGCACTGTAGAGGTACCCGAATAGGCAATGCTGCAATAACTTTGTGTTTTTCTTGTTTCTGATGAGTAGAAGGATAATGTGCAGAGGTTGCGGATTGTAACATCCTGGAAAAATCACAAAAATTTAAAACTTTTCTATGTGTCATTTATTGCTTATTTAATGAATGCGGAAATAGAACAATGGATATAATGTTATCTTGCTGTATTAAATGCCCTATTGGTTTATTTAAGTAAGGATTTGCGACAAACAAATTTCTTCTTAAGTTTTGATGTTATCCAATAATTAGTTGTACTACTACACATCTCTACTGTCGTTGTTTATAAATGTTGAGAGTCTACTGTTTGACTAATGTATTTTTATTTGATTGATGAAGGGGTCCTTTGGATGCCCCAAGGCTTACTTAGCATTCATGCTAAAGCATGTGATTTGTACTTGTGACAGCTTATAGGTAAGGGTTTGAGGTTTTGACAAGTAAATGAACAGTTTTACTACAAATCTCTTTTGTCATTTACTGAAGAGATAAAACTGTGGACATTCCTCCGGTGAGAATCTTTGTAAACCGTAAGCTTGTAATTAAAATCATAACAAAGTCTAGGATGATTGAATCTCAGCTCCAAGCTCAGATTTATGTTTTATTCTAATCATGTTGAAATGTATGTAATTATCTATCTCTCATGTAACTGTTTGGTTAACTGGCCTAGGGTCTAAACTCATACCATGATTATGATAATTTGATTTATTCTCTTGTATTTGATTTCACTATACCTTGACATGTAAATGTAAATAATATTATTGATTATTACACAACCCATTTATATGGTATTGGGACATGATGAAATATTTATAAACTATATATATATAACATACTATATGTTGGGCGTATGTGCAATAGTGATTGCCCTATTGATATTAAACTATCCTAGTGAACTTTACAAACCTATGATGCCTTGCAACAAAGCGACATTTACAAACTATATTAATAGTTTTGTAAACATGTCTTGCTCTGTAAACCTTGGAATGATTTATCATGTGTTGAGTGCACTTAATCGTGACCCTAAGTGACACTTATACAACCTGCTGAAACTCTATTCAACCCGTAACTTTATGTTGCAAGGGTGATAATAGATATCCATACCATATCTACGTTGTTTTTAATGTGAATGTTGTAATGGTTTACAGGTTGGCGGATGTGTTTATTTCTTAAGCATTAAATGCTTGTAGCTACTTATGGATAGTGGAAATCCATCGTGGGTGGCTTATTGTTCTTAGATCATGTGAATGTGTCATAGTGTAACAATGGAGGGCTGAGTTGTAACTCGTTGATGAATTTAACGTTGGTGAATAGGCTCCATCGTGGCGATGATAGTGATGGCTCATTAAATGTGATAGCCAGTTGGTGATTTCGTAAATCTCACCAATAATCTACACCGTTGATCTTGGCAGGGATTTCAATGCTGTGGTTAAACCCTACCTTGCTGTATTCGATGAGTTTATTGTGTTTGTTTCCACTTGGTTGTGGTAGTCTTTCGTGGCCAACAGGCTGAGGGTTTGTAGTCTAAATGTTTTGGTCTATGGAGGCATTGTTCCTGAGTCTTGAACTCATGATCTTTGAAGTTTAAAGAGCCGATCTCTCTTCTGTTTTGGTATGGTAGTGAAGGTCTCGTTTGACAGTCTTTAGAGTTTTGTATCAGTATGGTTTGATACCCTGGCGTGTTGAGGGTTTGTTTCATCTACGATTTGGTTTGAAAGGAAATGGCCCAGGGCCTCGCCATCGTTGCTATCTCTCCTAACACTGTGCTACTATGTTGAATGGTGAAAGGTTTTTGTAATGGCTTTGGCTATACCAGCCATTGACAAAGTAAGGTTTTCAATGCAATTGAAAAGTCAGAGCGTTCATTGCTGCTACGACTGTTGTTTAAAAGGTAATGTGATCAATTTCCTCCCCTGTAATATTTATACAAGGTGCTATCAATTAATGAAATTTCGATGTTGAAGCCTTTTAGTTTAGATACTGTTTTAACCACCTTGTAATTTTATTGTAGGTGTAACTATACAATGGCTCCTCAAATCTGGCGTTGAAGGTTGGAATAGCTTGTACCAACCGGTAAGCCTTAGCATCGTCTTGAATCTCTGTGTAGATGAGATGGCCGACTGTTTGAAATTTTGTTTCTTGTGTTTAAAACTCAGAGAGTTCTGTACATAGGGTTTGAGGTTTTTTTAGAAGAATGGGGAGGATATGCCTTGACCCATAGGGCAACTGTCATTTTTGTTTTCGAATACAATAGTTTTATAAACAGGGATTTTACCCTCAGAATTGAATAATGTATTACATGGTGTTTCACGACTACTGTTATTGTTTTTCTTCTGTATAAGGTTACAGTTATAATGTAAGTGTTTTATGTTAAATTTTGAGCATTAATTCACAATACTCTAGGATCTTTACTGAGAGAATAACATATACAGTATATCAATGCATGACAATCACAATAAGCATCACAAGAATCAAAAGCATGAGAGACAAGAGACACAGAGTTTCCGTGGGGAAAACCCCAATGTGCAAAATCCCACAACTTCCTCAGAGATAGAGAGAGCAATGGCTCAACCAAAGTACAACCAAAATACACTGAGATAGTCTCCTAGTAGCAGATGATCCTCCTCCTCACTAGTGCGCCACTTTCTGAGTGAGAGTGAGATACTTTTTCAAGTGATTTAAATAGAGATCACCTGATCTCTATTTATACTAATTTGTTTGCCCAGTGACCTTATGGGGCCGACTTGTCGAGCTAGGTACATCCACATTATAATATATATATTTCAGGGCCGACCCCACACATGGTGGTATAATAACCCATCGGCAAGTACACACACTTGCGACACTTGTCAATCCACATGATGACACTTCCTTATAGAGGAATAACACATCTCTATTAAGGGTACAATAAATATATATAAAATACATAGATGAAATATATTCCGAAGTTACATATACATCAACACTCCCTCTTAACTAGGAAGGTATTTCTCGACACAGATATGCTAGACAAGTCTTCTTCTCGGGATCATCATCATTGATGCATCGTCACTGCTACTGCTATCTCAACCAATATCTAACTCTACTCGTCATAGGAAGTTCTACAGAGCCAGCCCTTTTTCATACTGGATTTAGGCCCACCACCTGCAGGTCTTCGTCATCACTAGCCATACTGTGGAATCCTTAGGAATTATTACATGCGTCACAAAACCTCGAAAGAGAATCCCAGGCTGTTACGAGCACATGGCTCTACCTATAGGATCTCCTAGGGACAAATTATATGTGGTCACCACAACACCTCGCAAGAGCATCCTAGGCTGTTACGAGCACACAGATCTACCTATAGGATCTCCCAGGGACAGATTATATGTGGTCATGGCAAAACCTCGCAAGAGCATCCCAAGACTTATTACGAGCACACAGCCCAACCTATCGGATCTCCCAGGGACATATTATATGCCATAGGACAAAACCTCGAAAAGACCATCTGCCAGATATCCCAGGGCACAAATTACATGCCATAGGAAAAACCTCGAAAGACTATCTGCAGATCTCCCAGGGCCAAATTATATGTCCTCCCAGAGCAAAACCTCGAAAGAGCATTTGCCAAATATCCCAGGGCATGAATTACATGCCATAGGAAAAACCTCGAAAGACTATCTACAAATCTCCCAGGGCCAAATTATATGCTCATCTACACAACCTGATCCATGGCCATAGAGTATCAACCTGATACTCACCATACATCATCCTGATGTACACATGATCATCCTGATCATCATCACTGCAACATCCTGCAGCATGTCATCTGGAGCAACATCCTGAAGCTCATCATCTATGATCATCCTGATCATACAATGCATCTACTTGATGCATACCAAGTATCTACCTGATACATATCATCATACATGATCCACCTAATCATACAATGTATCCACCTGATACAAATACAAATACATGATACATATCACCATACATGATCCACTTGATCATACAATGTATCCACCTGATACATATACAGATACATGGTCCAAGCATCCAACATGATGCATATACAAAAATACATACACATGATCCAACCGATCAAATTCAACATCCAACATGATGCGTACATACATATAAATGATCCAACTGATTATATCCAGCATCCAACATGATGCATATATACATACATAAAAAAAATGATCCAACTGATCATATCCAGCATCCAACTGATCATATCTAGCATCCAACATGATGCATACATATAAATGATCCAACTGATCATATCCAAGCAGAAACTAGAACATCATCCTGATGCTCATCATCTAGTGCTTACATCCACAACCATGTGAAGGATCCTCCTTCCAACATGCTTGGAATGGCTTCAACAAATGTGTCCATCACTTCTTCCTCGAAGTGTCCTCGATCTGAAGAATGCCAAGCCACTCTCTGAAGTACTCGAACTTCACCCTGGCTAGTGGCTTTGTCAGCACATCTGCAATCTGCTTGTCCGTCGCAACATACAGGAGCTTCACAGCTCCTCTCTGCACCATATCCCTGATATAGTGATATTTGATCTCTATGTGTTTCAACCTATCATGAAACACTGGGTTCTCGGATAGCTTCACACAACTCTGGTTATCACAAAAGATACCAGTAGCATCCAACGGGAGATCAAATAACTCAAACAATAGCTTCCGTAGCCATACTACCTCACAACTAGCTAAACTGGCTGAAACATACTCTGCCTTAGCTGTACTCAGTGCCACATAGGAATGCTTCCTGCTAAACCAAGAGATCACACCTGATCCCATACTGAAGTAGCACCCAGATGTGCTCTTCCTATCTGTAGCACTGCCATCCCAATCTGAATCAACATAACCTTGCAGGTTAAACTTTTGATTCGCCTCATACTTGAGCCCATAATCCACTGTACCCTTCAGGTACCTCAGAACATGCTTTACAGCAACCAGATGAACACTCCTCGGATCTGTCAAGAATTGACTCAATGTGTTCACCGCAAAGCAAATATCTAGTCTCGTGTTCGTCAGGTACATCAAGGATCCAATCATTTGACGATACATAGAGACATCAACCGGCTTAGATGAAGCATCACATAGAAGCTTCAGATTCAATGCCATAGGTGTGGCCATGGCCTTGCAATCCATCATCCCGAATCTCTTCAGGATATCTACTGTGTACTTCCTTTGACCAAGGAAGATCCCACCTGCACTTTGCCACACCTCCATACCTAGGAAATAATGCATCATTCCCAAATCTTTCATATCGAATTCAGCAACAAGCTTCCTCTTCGTATCGGCAATCAATCTTTCATCTCCTGTTACAAATAGGTCATCCACATACAGGAGTAGAATCACAGGATTTCCTTCCTCAACCTTGTAGTAGAGGTTGGAATCCGCTTTACTCTTGGTAAAGCCCAAACTAGATAGGAAACTGTCCATCCTACCATACTAGGTTCTGGGAGCTTGTTTCAAGCCATACAAGGATTTCTTCAATCTGCACACATATGACTCCCTGTCATGTATTTCAAAACCAAATGGCTGCTCCACATATACTTCCTCTTCAACTACACCATTCAAGAAAGCAGTCTTGACATCCATCTGGTGTATTTTCCATTTCATTGTTGCAGCCAGGGCAAGTACTGTTCTGATGGAAGTATACCTGGCTATAGGTGCAAAATTTTCTTCATAATCTATTCCCTCTTTCCGAGAGAAGCCACGAGCTACGAATCTTGCCTTGTACTTCTCTACACTGCCATCTGCAGCATGCTTGATTTTGTAGATCCATTTGGAAATCACAATAGACTTCTCTTTAGGTCTTGGGACAACATCCCAAACATCATTCTTCATTATTGATTGGTATTCCTCAACCATGGCATCCTTCCATTCTTTCTTTACCGCTGCTTCTTCATAACTAGAAGGCTCTTTGTTCATAATGTCACAGAGTAAAGCAACATAGCTGGTATGTGATCTGGTTCTCTTCTTTGCTCTGTGTGCTAGAATCTTTCTGCATCTTGAATGAGCTCTCTAGCCCATGCAGGTTTCCTCTTGTGAGCGTTATCCTCACAGGGTGGATCTACAGGTTCTTGTGGATCTTCAAACTCACGAACAATTTCTGGAACTGCTTCAGTCATGGTAGTGTCTTGAAATCTTGTTTCCTTAGGTTCTTCATAAACTTCAATAGGTGCCTTCCTTGATTTGGTGAATGCTGAGTTTTCTTCAAATGCTACATCCCTACTGACATCAATCTTCTTGAACCCTGGAAAGTATATTCTGTAAGCCTTCGAGCTTTCAGTGGAACCCACAAAGATAACCTTCTTTCCTGAAGGATCTAATTTCTTCCTCTTTTCCTTTGGGACATGAGTGTATACTGGACAACCAAATATTCTAAGATGGCTGACTTCAGGTTTCTTACCAGAAAAGACCTCTTTTGGTGTCTTGTTGTCCAATATCTTGTGGGGTGTTCTGTTCTGCACATATACAGCTATTCTAGTTGCTTCTGCCCATAGATGCATAGGTAGATCCTGGTCATGTAGCATTTCCCTTGCTACTTCCATGATAGTTCTGTTCTTCCTTTCTGCAACTCCATTTTGTTGAGGATTATAAGGAGCAGTCAACTCCGTCTTAATCCCTGAATCACTGCAAAGCTTCTTGAAGTCACCTGAGGTGAATTCTCCACCATTGTCAGATTTGAATGTTTTGATCTTCTTGTCAGTTTGATTCTCCATCAAGGTTTTGAATTCCTTGAACTTATCAAACACCTCATCTTTGTTCTTCAAGAAGTATACCCAAGTCTTCCTGGAGAAGTCATCAATAAATGAGACATAGTAAACATACCCACTAAGAGAACTGGATGACGTAGGATCACATACATCTGAGTGGATGATCTCCAGGATATCCTTTTCCTTGCTTTCACTACTTGGGAAAATGTTCTTACCTTTTGCACATCCTTTGCAAACACCTTCATGTTTGGTCTTGACTTCAGGAAGACCCTCTACAGCCTTGCTTGCAATTGGAAGTGTCCTATAGTGCATATGACCAAGTCTTCTATGCCAAAGTTCACTTGGCTCCATGGATTCATGTACCATGGCATGTTCAGGTTATCCCTTCAATTTATACAAACCTCCCTCTTGCTCTCCAATCACTAATGCATCATCTATGGTCTTTCCCTTTGGCCACATTAGGACTTGGTCATCCACAAATGCAACCCTCATACCTTTTGCATCCAATGCAGAGATGGAGAGTAAGTTCTTCTTGAGCCTAGGTACATAAAGGACTTCTTTCATCTTCAAAGATATTCCAGAATCTAGGTTGTAGGAGGCTTCACCACTTCCTTTGATTGGGTATTTATAATCATCCCCAAGTTTCACCTTATGGGGTGATTCATGTTGATATAGGTTCACAAAAGATTCCTTAAACCCAGTCATGTGTTTGGAATCCCCACTGTCAATTAACCAATCATTACAACCATGGGAGATAGCACCTGTGAGAGCAGAGATCAGAACATACTCTTCTTCACTTGATGAGTCATCATCACTATCACTTTATGCCCTAGCCTTCTTCTTTGGGGGTTCATCATCTTCGATAGCATGAGCATGAAACCTTCTTTTGCTGCCCTTCTTCTTCTTAATGAAGTTGTTGTTATTATCCCTTTTGTTCTTGGGACAATCTGAAGCAAAGTGACCCTTCTCATTGCATGTGAAGCATCTTAGATCCTTCTTACTCTTTTGATAGGATCTCTTGTAGCGATAGTGCTCCTTCTTGGGCTTGCTTCTTTTGGTGTGAGTTGTAAGAGCTTGATCTTCAGCTCCCATCTTTTCCTCATGAGCTACAAGTCTAGCTTCTTCTTGAGAGCATTCTTCCCGTAATCTGTTGAAGGATACCAACTTCTTTCTTGCACAGATTCCTTGAATGAAGGAGTCCCATGACCTAGGTAGGCCATTCAGAGTGGTCATGACAACTTCACCATTCTCCACCATTTCATCTACTGCTTCCAGTTGTTCCTTAATCTGGGAGACACTAGAAAAATAAGATTGAATGGTTTCTCCATTCTGAAACATTACTCCTTTCAATTGATTCCTCAGGGTCATCTTCCGATTTATGTTCTTCCCTTCAAATAGCTTGGTCAAAGAGTCAAACATCTCCTTGGGTGTCTTTAGAGAAGACACATAGGGTATGAGATGATCTTTGATAGAATCGGCAATGATTCTCTTTGCCTTGACCAAGTTCTTCTTATGCAATACCTTGACCTCTTCATCCTCTAGGATAGGGATGTCTTCTTTTATATATGAGTCCAACTCATTCTCTTCCAGGATTAACCCAATCCTATACTTCCAAGCTCGGAAGTTATCAGCCCCTTCAAGCTTATCCTCAAGCTTGGTGTGGTGAGACATTTTAAAGAGTACTTCAAATGGAAATAGAAAAGATTTAGGTCTCACCACTTGAAATGCTGAAAACTGGATTTGGTCCCAGATTAGGGTTTGTCAAAAAAACCCTAAAAATTCAAAATGTGAATTTCAAATTTCTGAAAGGATAGAAAGATGTGCCTTGATGAGCTGATCAGGCTAGTGCATTCAGAAATTGAGATCAGCAAAGTTTTACCCTTCAGATTTTCCTTTTTGTCCTCCCGGGTTCACTAGGAAGAGCCCTGAATTAGGGTTTGAGTTTCCCGCAGATCTACCCAGCCAAAAATCTCGATCCAAAGCTCTAAAATTTGATTTTTTGAAAGGAGCTTCTAGCTATGCCTTCAGATTCTAGAAATTCCTATTTTTGTGGAAACCCTAACTTTTAGGGCCAAATCTAAAAATACTCGGAATTGAATTCTGATTGGACAGATAGATGCGCCTTGATGAGTAGAGTCAATCTACTATACTGCTTTTCCAAAATCTATGGAGAGAAACCCAATAAACAAGGAACTCAAGCTTCCGTCACTACACAATGTCTTCTTCTTAGGTTAGCTCTAATACCATGTTAAATTTTGAGCATTAATTCAAAATACTCTAGGATCTTTACTGAGAGAATAACATATACAGTATATCAATGCATGACAATCACAATAAGCATCACAAGCATCACAAGAATCAAAAGCATGAGAGACAAGAGACACAGAGTTTCCGTGGGGAAAACCCTAAGGTGAAAAGCCCCACAACTTCCTCAGAGATAGAGAGAGAAATGGCTCAACCAAAGTACAACCAAAATACACTGAGATAGTCTCCTAGTTGCAGATGATCCTCCTCCTCACTAGTGCGCCACTTTCTGAGTGAGAGTGAGATACTTTTCCGAGTGATCTAAATAGAGATCACTTGATCTCTGTTTATACTAATATGTTTTCCCAGTGACCTTATGGGGCCGACTTGTCTAGCTAGGTACATCCACATTATAATATATATATTTCAGGGCCGACCCCACACATGGTGGTCTAATAACCCATCGGCAAGTACACACACTTGCGACACTTTTCAATCCACATGATGACACTTCCTTATAGAGGAATAACACATCTCTATTAAGGCTACAATAAATATATATATAATACATAGATGAAATACATTCCGAAGCTACATATACATCAACATTTTAAGTCTGTAAACGATATGTGTTTGCTACACGCTTAGATAATTTATATCTAGGTATGGCTTACGGCCTGTATAAAGTTTTGTTTATGTTATAAATCTGATCCTACGTTTAAGGTTTGATAAACTAGAAGTTATAGTTGTGTCTTTTCATTGATTTAGGGCTTGGCCTGCAAACACGAATTGTAACTCATTAATAATATGAGAATAAGCAATGTTTGGTCAACCTTTGTGTTTATCTTGGTTATCGATCGATGAGTGAATGTTTTTGTGAAATGATAATACAACTATTTGTTTTATAGAACAATGGATAGATGTAATTATTGATAAGGCTTACGGCCTGTATGTGCTTCGTTTTGTTTATAATGTTCTTGATGTGTCTTAAAGAAAATAGGAAAGTAATTTCTAGTGTTAGGGTTTAGTCTTTATTTTGGAAAAATAAAGCTTAACAATGCTTTTGTTGAGGTCTCAGCAATATGCATGCGTTCATTATTTTATTTGGAATCTTCTACAGTCGTTTTGATTATTCAATCTTAACTAAACAATCTACAGGCATGTTTATGGTATAAGTGTTTGGTCTTGGTAAAAAGAGGTGATGTCTGCTATTTCTATTTCAATTTATTTTGCAATCAAAACTATTATCTAAACCCTGAAAATGAATCTGTGGAATTTAACTATTGGACTTACAGAAATGATTACTGTGCAAGTGCTTAGTTTGTCTACTATTAATGAATATGCTCATAACAAATTCGATTTCCTACTCTAACAGGGAAATGTAACAACTTAGAAATGCAAAATTGTTTGTGATGAAAATCTATAATTCAACTCTGTTAAAGGAATATAATTACTCTTAAACATAGATAAAATTGTATGAGAGTCGATGATCATTACATAAATAATTTGTATTTATTCTATGCATTATTATTAAAAGAAATTGATATAATTAAGCTATCTAATGGAACTACTCTGTAACTGTAGGGAATAGGAAATATTTTCATTTTATTTTCAGAAGGAAATTTATTTATTTCTAAACAAACTGCTATTTAAACAAATAGAGAAACATTACTGTAATTTTTGGAGATACTTGTCTAAATCAGAAAATACTTAAATCACTGATATAGATAAACTTAGAAAATTAATAGTAAACAGTAATTTAAAGAAACACATCATTTGCATCTTTTCTATCACTTGGCTATCTTGCCAATCATACCTATCTATTTTACTCTATCTTTGTACTAGAGTACGATGTTATTCCTTTTTGCATGGGGAAAAATGTAGAGATCATTTTATTCAATCATTCGAATGATACAAATTAATAATTTATCCAGGAAAATTGAAATAAAGAAATTAATAGTAAAAGTTTAAATAGATGACAGAACTTAAAAATAAAAGAAGATAAGACAATAGAACTTGCAAAAGATGATAGGGCCGACAAACACCCAAGGAGGACTATTCCTCCCAACCTGCTCCAAAAGAAGCAGCTCAACTGCTGACTTCTAATGAACCCCCAAACCTACTTACTGATCCAATAAGTGGGTGGAATCTGTGTAGAAGCAAGGCACTCCAAAATAACTTCTCCACTCGGTATCAACCTTCTGAAAAATGCCTTCTCCACTCAACATCAAACTCCTGAACTCAATAAGAGTTTAGCAGACTCATAACATGATCAACAACAGCATATCCCCTCATCAAATCTCTTGGGTGCAAACACAGCAAAACCCCAAGGTAAATTTCCTCGTAAGGAAAAGTGATGAACCTCAGTTCATAATTTGATGGCTATTATATAGACTGCCTAGGTCTTCTAGTGGTAAGTTTAGAATAAATGAGCCTCAAGCTCCAGTCCCATCTTTCAGGGAACTATGACCACATTTCAAGGGAGTTTTCCCATACCAATAGCTAGTTAGTTGCATCATGATGCTTCCATTTGTCCATTGCCTTCTACCCCAGATTCCATTCCACCTAGTGGATCAGTAACCACTCTTTCAACAGTCCTCTTAGGTATTTTTGTCTTATTTTATTTATTAAATAATAATATATTGTGCAAATTACAATCATCCTTGGACACCTGTCCAATATAAACTTTACAATAAAAGTTATCATAATGTTTCTAAACACAAAATGTTTTCCAGCTTAAAGGCTATGTTACATGGATATCTCTATGATCTGATGTTCACCTTTAGTGGCAATTGCGAATAGGGAAAATTTCCCAGTGTGGGAGATTATCTTCCTTCCCTGCTTGGTTGGGGTAGGTGCAACTATCTCTGGTATCTTTTATAGTTGTCCTCCCAAAGGGACAATGACACTGCGAGGTCATGATTCATATACAGCATGACGCTTCCACATATATGGTTGTCCTAAAAGAACATCACATACTTCAAGTGGGGACACATCACACAATACCTCATCTTTGAAGGGATTGATGTTGTATGGTAGGCGACATTGGTGACTAACGCGAATCCCTTGTCCTTGGCTTAGCCATCCAATGGTGTATGGTTGTGGGTGTGGTGTTATTGGTAGCTCCAATCTCTTGATGACTTCTGGTGAGATCAGGTTCTTCTGGCTGCCACTATACACAACAAAGTGTAGGGGAATTCCCTTCACCCACATCTATGAGTGGAAAAGGTACTCCTCTGCATCCGACTCTTCAGGTTCCTCTGGTTGAATCTGTGTGGTGGCAACAATGGCACTGGGTTCTGCATCAATTATTTGCTTCCCTTTTCACACGACTGTGAAATTAGGTTCAGAGTCAGAATCAGAACTGGGATCTGATTCTGAAGCTTTGATCTCAGTCACCAATGACTGTTTTGAGTGACATTCATCAGTGTTGTGCCAGGGGCTTTTGTGGAAATCGCACCACTTGCTGGTGTCCTTCTTTGTCTTTTTGTTACCCTTCTTCGCTTGTGGTTGGGACTGGTTGTCCTTTCCCTGCCTTGTGGTCTACAAGCCAGAGTTTCCCTTGCCTTACTTCTGCATAGGTCCGAAGTCACGCTTGTTCTTTTGCTGAAATTTCTGCTCAATTTTGATAGCATATCGATAGGATGATCTGAGTGAAGAGATTTCCAGGAAATCCATCTTTGTTCGTATGTACTGGTGTAGGCCACTACGATATTTCAATACTAGGTGTCGCTTGGAGTCCTTGATACCTAGCTTTGTGCACAAGGTATGAAATTTTTTGGTGTACTCCGACACCGTTTGGTCCCTCTCTTGGTGTAGAATGGCCCATTTTGTGTACAGGTCATCATAGTTTCCAATAGGATAATATTGTTCCTTGATGGCATCTATAAAAGAGGCCCAAGTCGGATTGGAATATTCAAACAATCTAGACTTGTCGGATGAGTTTTTCTCACAATAAGTTTCCCACCAATTTTTGACATGGGGGACGGCCTTGAGGAGCGCAAAGATAATCTTTTCCCTGTCGGAAAAATTGTGGAAAGAGAAATACCCTTCCAGTAGATTCAACCATTTATCTATGGCATCGGCATTGATTTGGCCTTCAAATAAAGGGATATCAAAGTTAACTTGCACCTTGAATGGAGTCGCATCTCCAAAACGACTGCTTGTTGAAGGTGTATCTGTCGTCGTCGGCATGCATCGAAGGATCTAGGGGAAATTATTCATCATCTCCTTTCTCTATCGTGCGAGGGCTTCCTCGAGCAACAACTTGATAGGATCTACTGCTCCGTCGTCTCTCTTTTCTTTCGCCATGGGAGGCCGTTTGGGGTGGAGAGAGTGGTCTTCCCCAAGTGAAACTAGTTCAAAACCCAAGTCTCTATGTCCTGACCTCGTCGGGGACATGCACCGAGAAACAATCAAAGAGAAGACTGCTCTGATACCACTGATTCGGATTTATGTGGGAACGAAACAAAATATAGCATATATAGAATCATATACAGAGATATATTGCAAGAACACAGTGATACAGTAAACACATATTCTATTAAATAGCGAAAATAGAATAGACTGTAAAATATAATAGCTGGAATGGTGGTAGCTATCTCTGAGAAGAGATGTGGCCGCTATGCTCATTCGTGCCAAGATGAATACAAAGAGAGACCAAAAGGCCTATTTATCATAAGCATGAGGGAAAGAATCCCAAACATCCAAAAACCTAACCCTAGAAGATGAACCGTCATAAATTTTGCGACCCCAAGGTGGTTAGTTGAACAGTCAACTTCCTAGGGTCATAACGTTTCCATACGATCTCCGTTTGGGGCACTCGGTAGCCCGTTGGAAAGGTCTATCCGAGATTTACAACTTTTGAATGGGGCTTAATACATGTCATTGGCAACTATTCGGCCCCCCAAATCGCCAAAAAAGGTCGTTTGGGGCCTCAAAATGGCTACAGAAGTTTAGGACCCGAAAAACTGCTAAAAATAGTAATTTGCCAAAATTGCCATAAGACTGTTTTGAGCCAGTAGGAAGAGGTGGGCCGCCACCGATATCCACCTGGATCATTTACTCCAAGTAGTAACATTTACGGCTGAAACTTGACTTTCTTCAGCATCCTCTTCAATTAATTATGTTAAGGGCACACAGTCCCATAAAACTGTTGTGGTGTCTAGAGTGGGTTCTTCCTATTCGAGTGCCTTCTCCTCTTGGGGATCTTCATGGTCTGTTACTTGTGCATCAAGCAATTGATTCATAACCAGACTCATCGAATTTATCCACTGCGGAAAGCTCTTTTCAGAATGTTGCTCTTGGTGAAAAGTGCAGAAATGATCCATGCCTACCTCGTTCAAATTTAGGACAACAGAATTGTTCACAGGTGGAAGAGACTGTCCACATTCTTGCCTTTTCTTATAAAAAGGTTTGAAGGGTTTCTTTTAAGTTCTAGCCATCTTATATTTCTCTAGATCTACAATCTTATTCGACAGCTTTTGCATCATCTTGACCACATTTTCTAAATCTATTGATAGATCTTCTTTAGTTCTGGATAACAACAAGGGTTTCTTGCTAGTTGTTGTCTTTGTTTCCAGCTCAAGGGAATGTTTAGAAAAGTTGTCTGCTTCAGCTTCAACCTTCTTATCTTCTTCAAATTTTTATATCAACGTCACTTGCTTTGTTCTTTTAACAAACATTTTTATGGGTGGGTGAAGTGCTGTGGTATAATATTCCACTAAAGTTTCTTTAGCGGGTCTAGTTGCAACACTAAAATTATTTAATAAAGTGGTAAATATTTGATTAAATTCTTGAACCTTTTCTTTCTTTTCCATCCTCATAGACAACAATTCTTTCATCAACGTATCGACTGTTTTCTGATTTCCATATTTACTTAAGAAACATTTTTCAAAATCTTCCCAATTTGATATTGCATTAGCTTGCAAACTAAAATACCTTGAAGAAACTTTGGGTTCAAAAGTATAGGGAAAAAGTCTGCAGACAACATCTTCGTGTTCTACATTGAGAAGATTCAAATCCAAATAAAATCTTTTAAGGTGATCTTCAGCAGAAATACCTTTTCCAGGATCGTCCTTATGCAATACCTTTTCTGGATTGTTGGGTAGATCATGGAAAAGTGCAGCTAAATTAAGTGCCCCTTTGGCTCTCCATGCAGGTACAATCATAACTCTTAGGGAGAATTTAGTGGAGTATGTGGTTCTTCTTGGTTCAGAGGAGTTTCGGTCTAATTTCACTCAAAGGTTCTATGATTTCCTGTAAAGACAGATCCAATAATTCTTCTAAATTTTCAACAAGAACCGAATCTCGAGTTAATTGCATTAGTCTCCTAGGAGCTCTTCTTCTGGGTAATAAGGGAATAACGTTTAACCCCCCAAGTGTTCGAACATAAGAATGGGTATGCCTTCTGAATTTTTCAACTTCTGCAAAAGGGATAGCATATAATGCTTCTTGATGTTCAACTTCAATATTGGGATCTTCTTGAACTTGTGATTCGAGGACAAAATTGTCTGGGATAGCTATTTCAAGTGGGTCTTCAGTGGGATTTCTTCTAACGAAAGGATCTCCTCTGCTAGACATGCACTGGTGGCCCTCCTTCTAGCGCAAAAAAACTATTGATGCCTCGAAATTCATAGCACCAATCAGCAAGGGATTCTCCCCAGTAAGCAAGCCTAATTAGATCACTCACCATTTGGTGTGGGGAATCTGTCTGGTTAATTGCCCGGCTACCGTATAAGATTTAAATATTTGTTTTCTTTCATTGGTTGTGGCCCGATCCACCATTTATGTATTTTATGTTTAAATATGATATGCAAGTGCTCTATTTAAATGCATGCAATTAAAACAAACCTAATCTAAAATTATCTAAGCTAATTAATCTATCCCTGCAGGTAGCAAAACTGAAATATGAGTAATACACTGGAAATACACCCAAGAATCTCACAAGTAGTTGTTTAATAACATAGATGCATTTACAACAAAAAGTAAAAGATATCAAAGGTAGCTTTGATAGAATTAAAACATTCCATTACTCATTTAAAACAGAATATTTGCAAAAGAAATGAGAGCATTCATAACAAAGAATTAATTCAGAATAGTTAGGAACAATCTCATAGTATATGTATGAAAGATGTAGAAATAATTCAGCAGATATCCACCATATCCCAAGTAAAACTCAATGCTAGCTTTTCCCAGGAAAAATAGGTCCTTCTTTATTACTGCAGCAAAGTAATTCATGTACAAAACAAGTTAGTCCTTTCACCTACAAAAAGTCCTTTATCTTCTCTTCTATTCTTCTATTTATAACTTTTACAAAATTTGTCTCTTCGCATACCCTAACACCAGGGAAACACAAAAGTTTGTCTTCTAGTACCTAAATGAGACAAAAGTAATTTCCAACTGTCTCTTAAACATTTATATAATATAACAGCCTCTAGCTATCTTTTCTAGTTTTACAATAAAACAAATTTAATTCTCAACTGGCCCTGCTGCCTCAGCTAGCCTTTCTATTTCAGCTGACCCGTCCACTTTAGCAGGTATGTCCACTTCAGCAATGTAGCTGGTCCACTAGCTAATTTCTCATAAGATAAAATTGCCTCACATAGAAATCATCATCTTTAGTGATATCTCATGCTTACGCCAATTTGATTTAATGTTTGTTGCTCCTGTTACTGTTTCCTGGGTGATGTCTGCCCAATAAGTCGGTTGAGGTCTTCTGGTGTCGGGAAATCTATCTTCCTCAATTATTCTATTTCTAAATTTAGGTCACCCTGTAGGTCTGAAAAATGTTGCTCTCTGTCAGGAAAATCATCTATGGTTTGAGGTAAAACCATATTACATTTCTCATGGGCATCCCGTGTTGATGTATATGTAACTTCGGAATGTATTTCACATATATGTATATTGTATTCCTATAGAGATGTTATTATTCCTCTATACGGAAGTGGTTGTATTCCTATAGAGATGTTATTATTCCTCTATACGGAAGTGTCATCATTTATATTGTAAGTGTTGTAACTTATACTTGATGGGTTATTAGACCACCTTGTTGGGGTCGGCCCTGTATAAGTCATGTGGGTCAAAGGGTTATTAGACCACCCTATTGGGGGTCGTCCATGTGGGTCAAAGGGTTATTAGACCACCCTAGTTGGGGTCGGCCTAGTCAGCATTATTTTAAGTGGTTAAGTTGAGGCCGACCTAGTTGAGTAAAGGTCAAGTCAAGTTAGTGTATAAATAGAGAGTGTGTCTCTCTCATTTTACACATTCTATTCTCTCACTCACACTATGGAGAGTGGCACACTTGTGGAGGAGGAGGCTCCGCTGCTAGGAGAAGACTATCTCTTGTATTCTGGTTGTATCATTGCTCTATCTATCTCTGAGGAAGTTATTGGGGTTTTTCACCTTTATGGTTTTCCCCAAGTAAACTCTATGTCTCTTCTGTGCTTGCGTTATTGTGTCCATGAATGATATGCTGTAGATTTGCTGTACATGTTGTTCTCTCAGTTAAGATCCTAGATCATATTGAAGCAAATTCTGAAAATTTAACATGGTATCAGAGCTAGCCTGAAAGAAGGCATGATATGGCATGTATGACACTTGTTGCACTTACGATGCTAGGGCTTGATATAGAAAAAACCAGTCATCGTAGAATTTTCGCTATAAATCCGTTTTGGCAAAGTTTTCGGATCTGAAACCTTTGTAGGTCGAATATTAAATCCCCATGTACCTTGTTTCCAAAGGACAACCTTGAATTCGTTGTACTTTGTGATTTATGATCTATACAATATAGGGTTTCTGCCTCTTCCAAATCTGAGTCAAAATCAGGTGACCTTGGGAAAAAGGTCATAACCTGGGATAGGAAGCTCCAAATGAAATTTTGTAAAATGTGACAGGTAGTACACAGACTATACTATCTCAGAAAAAAAATTCAGAGGCCGAAGTTGAAACCGTGACACGTGGAACGTTGTACAAGTTTGCTCTCTTGTATTATCCCATAAACAGGTCACGTTGCGACACTTGGCATAACGCTCTCTCAGAGAATCCAATTGAGGTCAGACCTATCAGGATGGAAAGATAATAGGTCGGGCTATCTCAAGAAACTTTTTCAGACCCTTTGGAACGAAAAGTTCGGAGTTACACCAGAAACAATCAGGTACATATTTCTGTCAAAACAGAATTATTTTTTAGTACCTTCATTCATGGCTTCCGGAATTTAGGGCTTCAGAGAAAGTTGGAATTTTTGTAATCAGAGACCACAGCTGGATGCTACTAATCAAAATAGAAATTTAGAGACCAAGATCAGAATTTTTGGTTGGGCAGAAGGTCGGGCTTGATCAGACCCTAGTTCGGGACTTTGATCAGAAAAGTGGAAAATTAGGGCTTCTGCAAAAATGGGAATTTTTGAAATCTGTGACCACGGATGGAAGCTCCTCATACAAATAGAAGCTTATAGATTTGGATCAAACCTTTTGATTGAGCAGAAGAGTGGGCTTCATCAAACCCTAGTTCGAGGTCATGTCCAGCGAATCCGAAAGTTTCAAAGGCAAAATTGAGGAGTGAAACTTTGCATTTTTCAAATTCTGAATATACCAGTTTGATTAGCTCATCAAGGTGCATATTTTTATCCTTTCGGAAGTTTGAAATTCAAAGTTTGAATTTTGGGGTTTTCTGTGACAAACCCTAATATAGCTCCAGATGCAGTTCTTGCAAATCAAGTGGATTGGGTTAAGCCTAGAAGAGGATGGATTGGTCACCTGCATAAGTGAAGAAGTTCTTGTTTCAAAGGGAGATGAGGCTAAGGCCTTCCATAAAAAGATTACAAGCAATCTTGACAGGTATGACTCATCGAGGTATGTTTTGAGATTTGTTCATGATTAAGTTTATGGTATGTTTGTCTTCATTTTATTATGGTTAGTATAATCTTGATTTTAGACTTGTCGTATCACCTTAATAAAATTATGAATGCACAATAGAAAATATTCATTGATTAGGGTGTTGACACTTATGATTGTACTAATGCATTATGGTGTTGTATGAGGTTTATGTTGTCTACTAACATGAAAGGTACACCAAGAAAGACAAATCATGTTCTGGTTCAAGAACATATGATCATGATGACATGAGGACAAAGATTCATCCATTGTCATGGATCTCATAGAAGATCCATTTACAAGGTATGTATAACTTGGTTTTATAATGGTTAACCTATGAGATATACAGGTTACTAGCACAAGTCATTGAAGAAGAACAAGAAGACATCATGTGAGTATGTTAGACATAACTAGCTAGCATGCTAATCCAGGTATGTTTTTCCTATATCAAGATAGAATCCTACCTTGTGTTAGGATCTTATACTGTTGTGTTGTTGATGATGATTATTCATGAAGTCATAGGTTTGAATAGTCATGGTTGTATGCATATTATGTTTCTTACCATAATTGATGATATGAGTAACCAAAAGAATCATGAAGGTATAGGTTTGAGTAATCACGGGTTTTATGCATATTATATCTCTTATCTTGATTGATGATTTAACTAACCAAAAGAGTCCTATGATCAAATAAGAATATGCATGAGTAAAAGAAGACTTCCCTGAAACCTTGAATACTAATGTTTATTATCTGTGTTTGAAATGATCCTGACTATACATGCTTGAGATTATTGTGTTTTGATAATATTAAGATTATACTAATGAATGTTTGATTACGTATGAGACCTAGAGGATAACACAATGATGATACTAACAAGCATGCATAGGGATCGAGAATGAATATAAGTTGAAGGACAAGTAATCCAGGAAGCAAAGATCAAGAGGGAGTACACTCTAGTGGTTTCCGCAAGGATGCAGATATTCAGAGGGAGTTGACCATCTCTCTACATTCCACAACAGAAAGGTGTAGAAGAAGCTACTTCAGATTAGGACTCCAATAGATCCTGCAAGGAAGCGAAGACTCAGAGGGAGTCTACCCAATGAACAAACAAAGATAAGTATTTGAATTGTCATTTCTTAAATAATACTATTCAATAATGTATATACTGATGTTCCTAGAATTAGGTTGTGTATTATGCATATTAGAATAATTGCATTGATGAACAGTATACTACTAATATGCATGGGTAAGTGGCCTATGGCACTGTACAACATTCCATTGCTACTTATCTAGAATGAAACCTCTTTGCTGACATGTTGGGAGTTGTGCACACTCTTAATAATGTTCTGGTAGAGATTGGAAGGCATCTAGAAAGTTACGGGATATGGATAAATGTTGTATTGAAGCATTGGCTAAGATGATTGCATGACTGTATGACATATTTCTTTATGTGTAAGAATTTGTTTTGAAAATTATGAGATGTTTCCAATCATGCAATTTAACCTGTTTTGTAGGAAATACCATATATCTTCACCTACAAAAGGACTAGAACATTTCTTCCAGCAACAATGATATCTATTGAAGATATTGAAGTTCCCAGGATCTGGGATTAAGAAATGGAATGCCATGATCCATCAATCATGAAGAATGATGTTTGGGATGTAGTCCCAAGACCTGAAGGGAAGTTTGTTATGACCTCCATATGGATCTATCAAGATCAAGCATGCTGCAGATGGAAGCATAGAGAAATATAAAAGTGATGAAATAGAAGATACACCAGATGGATTCAAGACAGCTTTCTTGAATGGTGTAGTTGAAGAAGAAGTGTATGTGGATCAGCCACTTGGTTTTGAGACACATGACAGGGAGTCATATATGTGCAAAACTTGGGTATGATGCACCACTTTCTAGGTATGGAGGTGTGGCAGAGTGCAGATGGAATCTTCCTTGGACAAGGGAAGTATGCAGTAGAGATCCTGAAGAGGTTCAGGATGATGGACTGTGAGGCTATGGCATCGAACCTGAAGCTTCTGTGTGATGCTTCATCTGAACCAGTTGATGTCACTATGTATCGTTAGATGATTGGGTCCTTGATGTACCTGATGAACATGAGACCAGATATTTGCTTTGCGATGAACACATGGAGCTAGTTCCTGACAGATCCGAGGAGTGTTCACCTGGTTGCTGTAAAGCATATTCTGAGATACCTGAAAGGTACAGTGGATTATGGGCTCAAGTATGAAGTGAATCAAAATTTTAACCTACAGGGTTATGTTGATTCAGATTGGGCAGGCAGTGCTGCAAATAGGAAGAGCACATCTTGGTGCTGCTTCAGTATGGGATCAGGTGTGATCTCTTGGTTTAGCAGGAAGCAGTCCTACGTAGCACTGAGTACAGCTGAGGCAGAGTATGTTGCAGCCTGTTCAGCTAGTTGTGAGGCAATATGGCTACGGAAGCTACTGTCTGAGTTATTTGATCTCCCGTTGGATGCTACTGGTATCTTCTGTGATAACCAGAGTTGTGTAAAGCTGTCCGAGAACCCAGTGTTTCATGACAGGTCGAAACACATAGAGATCAAATATCAATATATCAGGGATATGGTGCAGAGAGGAGCTATGAAGCTATTGTATGTTGCAATGGATGGGCAAATTGCAGATGTGCTGATGAAGCCACTAGCCAGGGTGAAGTTCGAGTACTTCAGAGAGAGGCTTGGCATTCTTCAGATCGAGGACACTTCGAGGAAGAAGTGATGGACACATTTGCTGAAGCCATTCCAAGCATGTTGGAAGGAGGATCCTTCACATGGCTGTGGATGTAAGCGCTGGATGACGAGCATCAGGATGATGTTCTGGTTTCTGCTTGGATATGATTAGTTGGATCATTTTTATATGTATGTATGCATCATGTTGGATGTTGGATATGATCAGTTGGATCATTTTTTATGTATGTATGTATGCATCATGTTTGATGCTGGATATGATCGGTTGGATCATGTGTATGTATTTTGTATAAGCATCATGTTGGATGCTTGGACCATGTATCTGTATATATGTATCAGGTGGATACATTTTATGATCAGGTAGATCATGTATATTGATATGTATCAGGTATGATCAGGTAGATCATGTATGTTGATGGATACATTGTGTGGATCATGTATCTATGTATCAGGTGGATACACTATGTATGATGATATGAATCAGGTAGATACTTGGTGTGCATCAGATGGATGCATTGTATGATCAGGGTGATCGTGGATGACGAGCTTCTCCAGATGACATGCAGCAGGATGTTGCAGTGATGATGATCAGGATGATCATGTGTACATCAGGATGATGTATGGTGAGTATCAAATGATACTTTGTGGCCGTGGATCAGGTTGTGCAAATAAGCATGTAATTTGTGCCCTGGGAGATTTGCAGATGGTCTTTCGAGGTTTTGCCTATGGCATGTAATTCGTACCTTGGGACATATGGCAAATGCTATTTTGAGGTTTTGCTTGGGAGGACATATAATTTGTGCCCTAGGAGATCTGCAGATAGTCTTTTGAGGTTTTGCCTATGGCATGTAATTCATGCCCTGGGATATCTGGCAGATGCTCTTTCGAGGTTTTGTCCTATGGCATGTAATTTGCTCCTGGGAAATATGGACAGGATGAAAAAGGTCTTAGATGCTTCAGCCAGGTTTTTCCATGACCACATGTAATTTGCTCCTGGGAGAACTGGATAGGATGAAAAAGGCCTCATAGATGCTTCAGCTAGGTTTTGTGGTGGACCACATGTAATGTGCTCCTGGGAGATCCGACATGTAGAGCTGTGTGCTCGTAACAGCCTAGGATGCTTTAGCCAGGTTTTGTGGTGAGATCACATGTAATGTGCTCCTGGGAGATCCGATAGGTAGAGCTGTGTGCTCGTAACATCCTGGGATGCTTCAGCCAAGTTTTGTGATGGGTCACATGTAATGTGCTCCTGGGAGATCCTATAGGTAGAGCTGTGTGCTCGTAATAGCCTGGGATGCTGCAGCCAAGTTTTGTGACACACGTAATAAGTCCTAAGAATTCCACAGTATGGCTAGTGATGACAAAGACCTGTAGGTGGTGGGCCTACATCCAGTATGGAAAAGGACTGGCTCTGTAGAACTTCCTATGACGAGTAGATTCAGAGATTGATTGAGATAGAAGCAGCAGTGACGATGATGATGACTCGATGACGATTATCCAGTGATGATGATCCAGAAAAGATGACTTGTGCTAGAAGACCTGTGTCGAGAAATACCTTCCTAGTTAAGAGGGAGTGTTGATGTATATGTAACTTCGGAATGTATTTCACATATATGTATATTGTATTCCTATAGAGATGTTATTATTCCTCTATACGGAAGTGGTTGTATTCCTATAGAGATGTTATTATTCCTCTATACGGAAGTGTCATCATTTATATTGTAAGTGTCGTAACTTATACTTGATGGGTTATTAGATCACCTTGTTGGGGTTGGCCCTGTATAAGTCATGTGGGTCAAAGGGTTATTAGACCACCCTATTGGGGGTCGGCCATGTGGGTCAAAGGGTTATTAGACCACCCTAGTGGTGGTCGGCCTAGTCAGCATTATGTTAAGTGGTTAAGTTGAGGCCGACCTTGTTGAGTAAAGGTCAAGTCAAGTTAGTGTATAAATAGAGAGTGTGTCTCTCTCATTTTACACATTCTATTCTCTCACTCACACTATGGAGAGTGGCGCACTTGTGGAGGAGGAGGATCTGCTGCTAGGAGAAGACTATCTCTTGTATTCTTGTTGTATCATTTCTCTATCTATCTCTGAGGAAGTTATTGTGGTTTTTCACCTTTATGGTTTTCCCCAAGTAAACTCTGTGTCTCTTCTGTGCTTGCATTATTGTTTCCATGAATGATATGTTGTAGATTTGTTGTACATGTTGTTCTCTCAGTTAAGATCCTAGATCATGTTGAATTAAATTCTGAAACCTCAATTATGCTATTTCTAAATTCAGTTCACCCTCTAGGTCTGAAAAATGTCGCTCTCTGTCAGGAAAATCATCTATGGTTTGAGGTAAAACCATATTACATTTCTCATGGGCATCCCGGACCTTTGAGTAGAATTCGGTACATTTCCCGATGGTTTTTTGGATTCTGATAATTACTTCTGTACCACTGTCTCTAGAAAATTCAAGGAGTACTATATCCATATCTGAATCATCTACGGACTTGATAGGTAGGTACCCTGGGAATCCCTATTTCCCTTTTCTCCCTTCAAGCTATCTATTGATTTCCTCTAAGTTGCAAACATACTTTCTTTTCAATCTCGACGCATCAGCTTCAATTACCTTCATCCTTGCAATCATTCCCTTTACCTTACACACCTCCGTGATCAGCTCCCATGATTGATGAAATTTCTTCAGCATATCGCATGCTTGTTCATGGAACAAGGTTAGATCTTGTTTCTTCTCATTTGCATTCTTTAAATGCTCTAATAGCTGCTCCTTTTCCTTTGTCAGCCTTTCAAACTGAGGCTTGTAGAACTCAATCTAATGCTTTTTGTTGGCTTCATGATATTCTAACTCTTGTATGCGTGCTTCTAACTCTTTCTTCGTGCCTTCTGCGATTACCAATTTCCTATTTAGAGCCTTCTTTTCATCCTCGAGTTGTTGGGTCTACGAAGATATTTCTTTCTTTTCGTCCTGAAGCTCGCTATATTTACTCTTCAGCTCATTTCCCTAGTGCAACTCCTTCAAAATATTATCTTTAACCTTGAAGCACTTGTGCTTGTATTTCCTAACCTCTTCCACTAGCAGATTTACATTATCGGCACTTGCTTGAGATGAAGCCACAGTGCATGCTGAAGTCAAATGAGGATCATTGTTGGTCCCTTGAAAAAGCGAAATTTGTGTTATTCTGACTTCATCTTGGTCATCTTGAGTTTTCATTCTCTTTTTCGACCTACTTATGATACCGTTCTTCTTTTTATCGTAAAAGATGGAACACTTGGCATTGTTTTGAGGGGGTGTATGGGGTGAGAGCGAGCTCATGTGATGAGGCATCCCCTTCATTGGTTATCTCTGGTGGGTTTGTTGTTGATACATCTATGTCCATGGCTTGTGGGTTTGAGTTACCCTAATCCATAGCTTTCTTGGGCTTCTCTGCTTCCTCTTCCTACCTCTACAGTTTTGTTGCTTCTGCTTCGCTTTCTCCTTTATTCTCTCAGCTTCTTCTTGCATTTTTGCAGCTTGCTCTTGCTGAATTTTAGCAGCTTCCACATCTTGCTACTGCTTTTATTCTTCTTCTTTCTGAAACCTTTCTGCTTCTTCCCTCTACTTCTCTGCTAACTCTCTTTGAAGCCTCTCATTTTATTCTTCTTGGAGTCTATCTACCTCTTTTTTCTTCTTCTCGGCCTCCCTAGTTGCACTACAATTTCCTCTTAGCACTGCTTCTCTTCTTGTTCATTTTGCTTTAACCCAACAGGATTGGAACTAAAACTGGATCTGCTTTTAGGGCGGTAGCGTTTTCCCAACTTGGTCATATTTTGGAACTTCGAAAGAACTCTTCATCCTTGTTGAAATGGTGCGCATAAGCAAAAGTGACCTTGAGGTTATTACAATGAGTAGCAGCTTTGCCATCAGGTTCATGCCTCCTAAATATCTTTGTCCCAAAATGGAAGGCCTCTAAGTCCTTAGCGAATCCTATACCATCTTTTTCCTTGGGGAGCTGGTATGCTCCAATGGTAAAGGCATTGGCGGGTATGCAGCCTTCTTCTTGTCAGTGAGCACTCGACTAACTCCATCCATAAAGAGTTGCCTTACAGCATCTTTATGCACAATGTAATCTGTGGCATATCGGGGTAATAGGGATGGGGCACGACCCCCTCCATACATTTTGATGTATGTCCCTTCCATAGAGAAGTATTAATCTCCGAATGTTTCTATGATTGGCATAGAATTCTCTGATAGGTAGTCTGTCTCTTCCTTAAAGAGTAGTTGATATTGAGGCATGATGAACTTTTCATAGACTTGAGTATAGTAGCTTGCATACTTGTGCATGTTATCTGATAAGACACATGGAGGGGAGATTTTTTTCTCTTCCAAATGCGTCCTAGATCGGGAAAAGGGTGCTTGATGAGTAAGCAGTCCACCAGATAAGAGGACATGAAGAAATCGGCTTTATTTTGAGTCAATCCTCCCTGGGTAGCAATTATAAGTGAGGCCATGTAATATGAGATGATGTCTGCCCAATTGAAAATTCCTCCATGCGTGGCCATGTGGAACATCATGGGAACCCAGCTGAGTTTGTATACATTTCCATTTGGCATGCCGAAAACCTGACTCAACATCAGTGTGATGAGTCAGTACGGAGTCCTTAGAAGCTAGATCTCATACTCTCCACTCTTTCTTTTCCATATTTTCCTCTCAGCAATTGTCATCTTTCTAGCACATTCCAAAGGGTCCATCTTTAGCTCGGATACCCATTCATCATTTAGTAGGGTCTTAGGGTATGTCAGTTTGTATGCTGTTGTGATATGTTTTGGCGCAAAGGATGCAAGACTCATTCCAGTGACCCTTGATGAATATGGAGTCAGTATTTACTTGGGGTAGGATCCAACTGATGATCTCAGAGCATGGGAACAACTCAGGGCGGGTTGCTGCTTTTTGGAGACCATACTTTTTTATGTTCTTATAAACCATTAGTTCTTCCAAGGAAGCTTCAGGGAAGTTTTGGTCTTCTATAGATTTGTATAGTTCGCCCCATTGATATTCTAGGGCATCTTTTGTGATAGCTTTCATGTTGTCAAACATCATCTCAAGCAAGGTGTCTAAGAGGATTTCCACTTCTGAGTCTAACTCGGGAAAATTCGATTTCTTTCTGGTGGACCTCCTATGCATATCAGACCTATGATGACAGTGAAAGGACAAATGAGGGATTTCATTGTTTGTGAGCAATACATTGTTCCTATTCATGATATTAAATTAGAACTCGAACTAACATGAATGTTAGCTTCCATTAAAACTATCCATCGAGGTTGACAATGATGAGGACAAACAATTGCACAACATTTATCCACACAGTAGTTGAAATGAAAAGAAAATATGCCCTGCTGATGATTAGTTGAAAAAATCTCATTACCATAATTCATGAGCAAGCAAGTTCTATTGGCAATATTTTAGAAAGTCAAAAACAAGAGAAAAAAATATGTCAGGGACGAAGCCAAATTTCAGGAAAACTAATGCATTTAACGTTTGTACAAAACCATATTTTAAGCAATCATTAAAGTGACGGATGAAGCCATAGCATGGTCAATTCATGAAACAAAATAGTTCTGCATGCGACCAGTTTAAACGAAAAATATAATTGTGAGCAATGTGTGTGTGTGAAGGAATAAAAAAATAGTGACTGATTGAAACTTATCCATCGCGAGACACTTTTGGTTCTTAAGGACAAAGCAACTTTTTTGCGACTACAAAGTCTCAACTAGAACAAATAGTCAACGTGAATGGAGGATTTCGTGGTTTCGGCAAAGCTTAGGGACAGTAAGCAGGAAGATTGAAATAAGTTTGAGACAAGATCTTAGGATGCAGGGCTTTCTAGGTTCTAGACTTGACGAAAAACAAAATGAAAGACTCTGACATGCCTGGGTCAGCCATGAGGCTTTCATCGACAGGGATCCCGGGATTGGGAGAGAAAAACTATGGGTAAAAATCCATTGGGGTCCAACCATCCTTTGGCATCGTTTGAAGACAAGGGGCGAGGTTCTTAAAAAACACCTTCTAACACCTCCAAATGAATCTTAAAACAAAACCAAAGATGAAATGGAACTCAGGTAGACTAAGAAAATGGAACGGGATTCGAGAACCTACCTGTCAGGACTGGAGAGGCTCATTGTGCGAGTAGCATGCGTTCTGATTGGCTGCAACCTGGTGCTTTTCCAAAGGCGCCAAATAGGGATCCTCTATTTGCAAAAGGAAAGAGTGAAACACTAAAAACCCCGTATGTGAATATATATACCGAAGCAGTTAATCACATATGGGTTGGTAGATGAAAGCTTTAAAGCACATAGGGCTTGATAGACCAAAAAAATCAATTCACGCGGAGGTCACTTAAATTCTCAACTTGACCGTACTCGCATCTCCCCAAACCAACGGTGCCGACGGCCAATGATATAATCCTATTGCAATGATCGGCTGAAAAGAAATTAAAAACTGCGACGATGCACTAGTCAATACTCTCGGCAAAGCGATGGTCGGAGCATGGTAAGCTCGCTTCTGGCAGAGTGGTCGGCGAGATTGAGCTCACCTCTAGCGTCGCATTTAGTGAGGCCAAAAATACAAACTACGCCTGGGCAATGTGACGTGGCTCGACGAAGGGACAAAACAAAACTACGATCGGTCGGCCTAGTGTTGAACAATGTGACTGGTCAGCAGAGATAAGTTCACTTTTGGTGCATGGTCGGTGCAATAATGTTAAAATTTGCGACCAAAACGAAAGATGAAGTCCTTTTAGAAACGATCGATTGAAAAAAGACGAGCCGGAAATGTGCGCAACCGTCAGTGAAGTTAGACCTAAAACCCGTGCAATGGTCGGCGAGGGTAAAAATAAACACTGTGACTGGTCGGTGAAATTAGGCATAAAAGCTATGATGATTTTAACAACAAAGACTGTTGGTCAGAGAAAAATAGAATAAAAGGTTTGACCAGTCTTGTGGGGAAAAAAATTGAATATTTTCCTTAGTCACAAAAACAACCTCTTTTGGAGAAAAGAAAAGGGACAACTTAAAAGGTCAAAAACCAAACTTTCAAGAGACCACAAAACTCTCTAAAAATAAAAGGAGGGGCCCTATAATTTTTAGAAAATTTATGGGGATCAGGTTGTAGAAACAACACTACTCTAGGTTTTGTTGGATCTATTTTATTAAGCATGAGTCTAAGATATTTGAGACTTTCAAAGTATTCAAGGCCTTGGTTGAAAATAGTACTGGGAAGAAGATCAAAGCAATCACATCTAACAATGGAGGGGAGTACATCAAGAGAGAGTTGCAACAGTTTTGTGCTTCTGAGGGTATCCAAATGCAGATTTTAGTCCCGTACACACCACAACAAAATTGTGTGGCTGAGAGGAAGACTAGGTAACTGAAAGAAATGGCTGCTTGTCTTCTTGGAGCAATAGATATTCCTCCAACCTCTAGGTAGAAGCAGTGAATTGTGCTTCATACATTCAGAATAGGGTACCACACAAATATGTGGATGGGGTCACCCCATTCGAATCACTGAAGGGACACAATCCAGTTTGCTCTCACCTGAGGGTTTTTGGATCCAAGGCATGGGCCATAATCCCATCTAACAAAAGAAAAGCACTTCAACCCCAAAGTAGCGAATGCATTTTTCTAAAATATGTAGAATATGCAAAATCATACAAACTTATGGAGATTTCAACAAGAAAATGCTTCATTGAAAGAAGTGTCCAGTTCAATTAAGATCCAATGCAATATCTACAGTTAATTGAAGAAGAAGGTAGATCGGATCTGTCTACTCCATTTGCACCTAATGAAGATCATAATGATGTCTCTTCTTATGATCCATATTGAGATTCCAAAGATGAAAACCAAGTTGAATTAGATCTTGATATTGAGTATGAAGATCAAGAAGATCCAGATCAAAATCCAACACCTTCTCCCAATACAAGGCCTAAATGGGCTTAAAAAGTTCTTGAAGCTGCCAGGAACATAGTTGGAGATTTATATAACCATAGAAGAACCGGATTTTAGTATCAAGTTGAAAACCTTGCACTATGTCGTATAAATCCACTTCTCCCAGAGAGGTGCTACACGATGGTGGGGTCTGATCCTTAATCCTTCAAAGAGGCTTGACATGATCCAATATAGAAGAATGACTGGGTGAAGGATATGAGTCACCGCAGAACAATGAGACATGGGATCTTGTCTCTCTTCCCAGAGAGAAAGCTAGTTCAGTGCAAGTGGTTCTACAAACCAAAACTTTATTCTAATGGATCTACAACCAAGTACAAATCTCATTTGTTTTCCAAGGGGTATTCATGGGTTCATGGTTTGGACTATAATGATACATTCACTCCACTAGCAAGAATGGACTCCGACAGAATTGTTTTGGCAATTGCAACTTCGAAACAATGGGAGGTACATCACATGGATGTTAAGAGTGCCTTCCTGCATGGTGACTTAGAAGAAAATATTTGCATGAAGCTTCCTGAGGGGTACATAGATGATCCATATTTTCTATGCATACTAAGGAAATCATTGTGTGGGATTAAGAAATCCCCCAGGGCATGGTATACTAAAATGGATTCCTTCTTACTATCAAAGAAGTTCAAAAGATGAAAATATTACTGCAATGTCTATATGCAGCATAAGGGAGGTTTTCTATTGTTGATTGTTTTGTATGTGGATGACTTTCTCATCACCAGTGGTTCATCTACTTGATTGAATAACATCAAGTCTGCTTTGAGCAAAGCCTTCTCCATGACAGATCTAGGGCTGCTGAAATAGTTTATTGTCCTCGAAGCAAATCAAAGAGCTTCAAGGATCATAATTTCACAATCTAGGTATGCATCTGACTTGCTCAAAAAATTCCACATGGCTAACTGCTGAGCATCAACTTTTCCCTTCCTATTTGGCATCATATTGGAAGAAGAAGTTGGCTCTACTCCTTTGGTTGACAACACCTTGTACATTAAGATAATTGGTATCTTATTGTACTTGACATATTCGATACCATATCTATCTTATGCTATTAGTGTTGTGGAAAGGTACATGAAGGATCCACATGACTTGCATTGGAAGGAAACAAATAGAATCTTACACTATGTGCAGGGTACAAAAGAGTTTGGTATTCATTATTTTGTTGGTGCTCAGCTAGATTTGGTTGCTTTTACTAACTGAGAATGGGCTCGAGAAAACACCGATAGGAAATCTACTTCAGGCTACGTGTTCAGGTTTGGATCAAGATCAATCTATTGGTCAAGTAAGAAGCAAGCAACTGTTGCACTCTCTTCGTGAGAAGCAAAGTACAGAAGGGTTGTGAATGCAATTATTTCGAGAGTTTGGTTACATGGCATCTTGACAGAGTTTGGAATTTGCGCTTATACTTTACTATATATTTTATGTGATACTCAAAGTGCCATTAATATTTTCCAGTGATTCATTTTAGAAGCAAAGAACCAAACACATCGAGGTTCATATGCACTACATCAAGGAACTAGTGCACAACAAGACCATCACACTGCATTATTGTCGTACATACAACTAGATTGCAAACATTTTCACAAATCCTTTCACTCATAAGATATTTGCCTATCTCAAATTTCTACTTAGTGTGAAGGCTGCTTGAGTTCCCTATTGTTCATTTTTTACGGGGGGGGTTCCCACCAGGTTTTCCCCATTTCCTTAGTTTCAAGAACACTTATTTTTTATTGTTGATTGTATGGATAACCTTTGGTATCAGTTACTAGGGCTCAAGTTGTCTAATTTTGGATTAAAGGGGGGGTGTTAGGATAATTAATAATCCAAACTTTGTCCACATTAGTACTTTTTTATTTTTCCTACTATTGGATGATGTTTTTGACCCCCTAGTCATGCGAAGATGTCATCTAGGATTTATTATCCACTTGATGCACCCTTCATACATGAATCTAGGCCATACAGATTTAGTTCCCTACATTTTAGGAGCTAACTCAGTGATCTGCTTCAATACACTTGAGTTCATGACTATAGTGGGGGGTTTGAGCTCTGATTTCCACTAATTGTAAGCTAATGCGCCCTCTCCATCCTAATTTGCATGAGAACTCACTGATGCACCCTTCATGATTAGTTAACTGATAGTAGCTTTAGTGAATTCACATTCAGTTGAGTTTGGAACCTTTAGAGCACTATAGTGGGGATAATTCCTATGCTAGAATGAGATGAATTTGAATACTTCATGGGTAATCAAATTCTCTCTATTGTAACATATTCTTTGAATATATTGATTAATGGAGTATTACACCCGTTTTGATGCACATCAGAGTTTCTTTGCATGTTTCAATATTTTACTGCTCATTTCTTGTTAGATTTCATTGCAATTCTTCTTCCTTGATAATTCTTACACTGTGATATTTTCCTAAGCTCAATGATTTACTATGTTACATAATTTCACAAAAAATTCAACTATAAAAATTGCTTTTTATTTTCCAACATCTAGGAAAGTGCATTTGGATCCTGACAGTAGATTGGCTCCATATACCATTGTAATCTCTTTCACGTAATGTTTTCGGAAATTCAGCCAATTTAGATGCTATGAGGGTCCCTATAGAATTTCATATTGCTTTGCAAATGAACCAATGATGCTCTATGTCAGCTTCTCCTCCCATTCCCAAAAATCCTAGACATTTTAGAGATATTCTCTCTTGTACTCCAACCATTGCGACGATCGAAGGTCCTACCAACAGAAATCATTGAGTTTGTGGTAGGGTTAGAATATTATTACTAGTGTATTGAAAACCATTGCTTCTTTCTCCTACTGATGAATTATTATGTAACCTATTCATACTACTACTCATATGGATGTACCAAGGTAACTATAAAATAGAGTGATAAGAATTTATTGCTAAATTATGTTAAGGAACTTAGGGGGTAGATGAAGGTGTGCTATTGTTGTTACTTCTAGTATCTACCTCTCTAACAATGGAGGTTCACTTTATAGGTTTCTACCATTTTCCACGAGTCTCGATAACTATGATTGTTCTACAACTCTATTTAGGGTTGGCTCAGGTGAGTAGTTTGATAATCTACTACTTAGCAATTGAGCCTCACAGTCTTCTTCCTGGCTTGTACTTCCTCTATAATTTCCTCTTATTTGGTGATCTTGTATTTATATTCCTCTTCCTCTTAGTCATGTAGTCAGTTCCTCTCTCTGCTTCATCTAACCTATCTCACTTTCCCTTTCTTCATTTTCTTCTCCATTCTACAACTCTTCTGAACTCCTTGCAAACTTTTTATTTTTTCCTTTCTCATATGTGTTTTCAACCATTTTCCACATATGTCTGACCTTCCTGATCATTGCTCATCCCGAGCATCCTTACTAGATTTTGCCTCCATTATTCATAATTTATACCTTTCAAAACTAAGTAACATCATCTCAATCATTCCCTTGGGGCACAGATATTTTACTCCTCTGTTCTAATCCATTTCAATGGTAGAGGTTTGAATTCAACCATCCATTTCTTGATCCACAACAAAATATCCTTTAATAATCTACCCCATAGCGCCCCTTTTGAGATCTTCTTCTTCTTTTGACATCGACTGATTTTTTGTAGCTTCAAAATCCCCAATGTAACCAGTAAGGGTGTTTTGTACCTAGAAATCAACAAATCTAGTTAAAGGTGAATCTAGACCATTCAATTCTATCTTGTCCCTCCAAATCCTTGAAGGTTAAATGTTGCAAGTGTTCTAATTCATTCCGTTGATTTATCCTACTCCACCTCTGTGCAACTGAGAGGAGATGTCAATTCTGGAATCATGAAGGTCACACCTAGAAATTCTAGATGGGAAACATAGATATATGATCTCTCACATTCTACAAAGGATATAAGAATATTGCTCCTCTAATCATTGTTCGTTCTCTTGTCACTGAATCGCTAATGCAACGAAGGAAAAAACTTGCAAAATTATGCACACCTCTTCTTCCAGCACTCGGTTTTTCATCTTGATTCCTCATGAATGCACCAAGACTTAGGGATATGTCCTAACTCATGCAAGAACTAATCGACATAGAATTCTATCTGCAATCCTTATGTTTCCCATTTATGTTCACACTGATCAATGTGATCATAGGGATTGGTTTGTCCCAACTAAATTTATGCCACTCTATTAGTGTGCCTCGAAAATTTAAAGCTCATCATTGATGCTAACTAGGATGTGCTCAAATCATGGAGGTCATCCTTGTGTGTCACCTGCCATCTTGTGGGATTTCATTTAAGGGTTGTATCTAGGATGTCTATGCAATATTCTTCCACAGCTAAGGAATCCTTCTAAGCCATTAATTCCATCATGCAGTGGTGCATCATTCACTTCTACTCTAATCCATCAAATTTATTTTACCATTGCATAGTTGTGAGAAGATATCTCATGGTGTCAATTTTTCCAATCAAAAGAGATCACTTTCAGAAGAGTGAAAGATTCTCCAACTAACTAAGCCTTATGTTGTCAAGTTCACATAGTCTTCCCTCTTTGCTACTACCAGGGAGTATATGTTATCCAGAACATTTATTTACATGTTCTCATTTCTAGATCAATGTATCAGGGTCACTAGTGAGGGTCCAGAGGTTGCGTAACCTTCATACCATTAGCTTCGAAGGTCAATTCCTTGTTCTTTAAGTAAATCACCATATTTATCATAATCCCAATCTATACCTAGAAACACTAGATAAGGATAAGTTCCTCCCATAATTTCAATTACTTCGAAATCCATGAAGGTTCTAACAACTACTATATCAAATTGAACATTTTCTAGCTAGCCAATCAAGAAGATGTGGTACTAGTTCTCCATCCTCAACTGAATAGGGGAGTAGACAAAGGTATAACAACCCTTTGTTGTGCAACATTTATTTGGAAATATGTTCACATCAGACCCCAGATCAAGCATCACATTCCTAGTATCATAGCCATGGAATTGTGTGCCTAGATGAAATTATCTACAAGTTCTCTTCCTTATTTGCTTCTACACAATTTGAATTGCTCTTTTAAGTAGTGGGGCACATATTTCTTCATCAAATTCTACAACACCATGTATTTTTTGAATCCTTTTGCACAACTTATAAGTAGTGCTTTCATCTTCCAAGATGTATTTTAGCAGAGTAAACCACAAACAAACAATATCTCTTACCTTGTGAGTATTTATTTCTCTCCCATCATTTCTCAGCTTGTCATCCCTTCTATACTAGCGAGATAGTCCTTCCTCATCCTTGACTAGTGGGTTTTCTATTCGCTAAAACATGTCAACGACATCAAAGTAAATCTCTTTTTGATAAAGTAGGAAATATTTAGTCATTCTTGGCATTTCTTTCCTTATTAGTGGTGAATTTGTACTACGTTGATCTGCTCTAGTTCTCACCCCTCCTCGTGTAACAACAAAACCTTCTAATCAATGATCCTTCCATTGTTCAAAGTTAATAAAATTAGTTGGGTATCTTGCATGATCTTCCCATTTTGTGATCAATTATGGGAATTCTTCGATAGTAAGTGTATTTTTATGGAATTAGGTACACCATGGTCTCTTAGGTAAAGGGAAGTCTCATTTGAGGTTTCCAATATCATTGCAATTATAACATTGAAGCTGCCCTATGCGACCTTTTCCTCATCCAACTAAAAAACCTCTTCCACATCCTCTGTCTTCTATTATTCATTGCATTTGATCTACCACATAATATATAGAATAGTTTAGTATTTCTATCAATTCATCCAGTGCCCTACATTTCTCAGTACTATGCATAGTAGATCCATAAAATTCATAGTTTACTATACTTGGTATTAAGGAATATTTTGGTGGAATTGGGCATAGTCATGGTGAAAGGACAATTTTTTTACATATCTCATTGTAATCATTTAGAGAATCATTTGGAATATCTTAATATGTTGGCCATCCTAATGAATGAAATGGATTCGTTGTGATGACTTGTATAATAGTTGCACTTGGTACACTATTAAAAGGCCCTCCTGGTGGGATCTGTCCTGCTATGATTCTAGGGCATTCTGATATGTGATTTCCTTCTATTACACATGCTGTAAACCGGACATGTGTTCGACCTAGTTTTAGTATAATCAAATCTTCAAGTATTTTAGTTAGTTCTCCTAGCTTGATGTACTTGTGACAAATTCGCTCAAGAAGTCCCTATTGTGGTTTCTATCATATATTTATCCATTGCTTCAAACTCTATATCTTTCTCCAAATCACCTCTAGGTTAACTTAGAACATGTTGTGATAGGGAAATTATGGTTAGGCATAGTAACCCTTAGATAAACCATTCCTTGTGGTGAGCATCATGCGTTGGAAATTAAATCTTACATAATACATCCCTAAAGTATTGTGCATAGTCCCATCAATATTATCCGTTCATCTACCGAATTTATCTTAGTTCTGTGATGACTTTCTATTAATACTTTGGTTTTGAAAATTCATCTAAAAATAATTGCTTTATATTTTCAAGGATCAAGGAAAGTGCATTTGGATCTCAATGCTCGATTGGCTCTGTATACCATTTTCAATCTCTTTCACGTAATGTTTATAGGAATTCAACCAATTTAGATGCTATGAGGGTCCTTATACCATTTAATATTGCTTTGGAAAGAAATCAATGATGTTCTATATTAGCTTCTCCGTCCCTTCCCAAACATCCTGTACATTTTAGAGATGGTCCTTCTTGTACTCTAACCATTGCGACGATCGGAGGCCCTACATGATATTATTGTTAGTCTATTGAAAACTACTATTTCTTCCTCCTACTAATGAACTATTTTGTAATCTATTCGTACTACTTCTTATCTGACAGTACCAAGGTAACTATAAAAGAGAGTGCTAAGAATGTATTTACAAATAATGTGAGGGGATTTAGGGGGTGGTTGAAGATGTGATATTGTTGGTACTTCTATTATCAACTTCTGCAACAATTGGGGGTTCACTTTACAGCATTCTGCCATTTTCCATGAGTCTTGATCATTCTGATTGTTCTGTAACTTCATTCAGGGCTAGCTGGGGTGACTAGTTCTAAAATATGCTAGTTAGAAAATGAACCTCACAGTCTTGTTCCTTACTTATGCTTCCGACTGAATTTTATATTACTGAGTGATCTTGTAGTTATATTCCTCTTCTTATTATCCATGTAGTCAATTCCTCTCTTTGCTTCATCTAACCTAGCTCACTTTCCCTTTCTTCATTTTCTTCTTCATTCTGCAACTCTCCTTCCAGTTAAACACTTTTTCCTTTTACATTTCTCATCTGTGTTTTCGACCATTGTTAACATATGTCTAACCTTCTTTCTCCTTCCTCATCTCGAGAATCCTTACTAGATTCTGCCTCCATTGTGCGTAGTTTATACCTTCCGCAACTAAGTAAAATCATCTCAGGCATTCCCTTGGGGCATGAAGACTTTACTCCTCCATTCTAATCCATTTCAATGGTAGAGTTCTGAATTCAACCATCCAATTCTTGATCCACAACAGAAAATCCTTCAATAATCTACCCCATACCTCCCATTTTGGGATCTTCTTCTTCTTTCAATATTGATTGATTTTTTTTAGATGCAAATTCCATAATGTAACCTATGAGGGTGTTTTCTACCTAGAAATCAAGAACCCTAGTTAAATTTGAATCTAAATGGTTTAATTCTAGCATGTCCCTTTCGGTCCATTGAACAAGCCTCCTCTTCTAGTTGCTGTATTCATGATCTTCCACAAGTCTGTGTAGCCAATTTGCAAGTTTTATCAGAAATTAAACCCACACAATTTTGCATTGATCCAGTGGCGGTCCTCTGTAGAGAATGTATTGTCCAAGTCTTGATGTTAGCCACTCTCTTAATTCGGCTTCATTTATTATCAAATATTAAAACCTCTTTGTTCCACCACAATTGATTTTGGCTCCTCGTTACTTGTGTATCTATGTAGTTAACAACATCTTGTTAAAATCTAGGTCCCTACAATGGCACCATTTTTTGGCGCAAATTTAGAGACCGAGTTCTTGCAAAGGGGAAAAACAAGTGCATCATTAAAGTTTAGTGTGTTGGGATTTTCAATACACGAAGGAGAAGGTCTCATCCCAAGCATAGCAAGACTTGTGCGTGATAAGGAAGGTTAACTGCAAGCTTAATCCTATAAGAGTTGATGTTCTTCACACTACAACAATGTTCATCTTTTTAATACCACAACAAAATTACATTAACCATAACATGCACATATGAAATAAAAATATGATCTATCCATTAGAAAGCAAACCTAGTATAAACCATTCATAGTATCCACTCATTGAAATAATGAATATCCCATCAATAAAATAGAAAGAGGTAGAGTTTTTTTAGAGTATCCCTGAGACTATCACAAGTAATGGTGAGGATCCATATCTTCAAGACTCAGCACCGAGTGCGATGGTTGAAGAAGAGGAGGATCCTCCCATTAACATCCAAACTGCTTTACATGAGAGGAAGAATGGTGGGCACCAACCTTTTTATCTTACACTTTGTATTGTTGATATCCTTCTTCATAACTGTATGTTGGATTTTGGTGCCTCCATGAATGTCATGCCTTTCCAAGTCATGGAATCCATGGGATTAAAAATAACTAGGCCTTATGGGAATGTGTGTGGAATTGACTCTAGACCAGTTCAAGTTTTTGGTTTAATAAATAACTTGAGAGCGGACTTGTTTTCATGCCTTGATATATCTACACTAATGGACATAGTGGTCATAAATATGCCCCCAGCCTATGGAATGATTCTTTGTAGGAAGTGGTCTGCTGGACTGGGGGGGCATCTTTAAATGGATTTATCATATGCTACTATTCCCAACTCTGATGGGTCATTAGTTAGGGTTTATCGGGAGCCATTTTATGATGGTCACCTCAAAAGTTATGAGGATGGTGTAAGGAACATTTATTGCGAGGGTGAGTTATTAACTGAGGGCATCTTTATGGTCATGGGTAGTCATAATGATGACTCTAGTATAGGAAGAGAAGATATTTGGAGATCCTTTGGAGATGATAGATCTTCTCAGGAAGAAAGGGAAAGAGTTGTTTTCGTTAGAGAAATGAACCTTGATTCACTTCATGGTGAAGTGTTGGAAGAAATTAGAGATTTGAACCAACTTAGTGATGTAGGACCACACATTGATCAACCTGAGCCCATCACTGAAATAAACAACTCATGAGACTAATTTAGATCAAATAATAAGGGGTGAGCGTATACCTAGAATGGTTAATGAATGGCTCACATTGGTTGATCTTAACATGGAAAGGCATAGGAAATGGATTCGTCATATCATTCCTTTGTTAAAAAACAATGAAGGAACACATCCTTCCCATGATGTGGGAAGTGATGAAGAATCAACTGAGTATCATTTTATTGATGTTCCTGATCATTTATCTCATGTGTCCTGGGAAGATGGAGTATTAAGGAAAGTTAATGATAACTTTATGAGTTGGAAAGAACATGCTTTGATACATGATGCTCCTAGAGAAGAGTTCTCATTGAACAACTTAAACATTTTTCAAGAAGAGCCTCAAGCCAACATATCAACCAATGAAGACAGTTTGTCTTTATGATATCCATTACTTAGGGACATCCCTAGTTTCCTTATTCCCCGTGAGCTACCTATTGGTGAAGAGAGTATGAACTCTTCTGATAAATTTGACACTCCTAACTCTTCACCAACATATTTGGACACGGGAGCTTAGAATGCTTCTAACATGGTTCGAATTCATCTATCATTTCCCACTAATCATCTGGCAGCTTGAGAGAGTATGATTGTTCCTGTCCCATCTGGAGAGGGTAGTAGTAGAAGTGTTGAAAATCAAAACCTACCATCTCCCATGTGTGCAGAGGAAGAAGAGGATGTTATTACTGAATTTTGGACTATGGGAGAGACTCCAAAGTATATTATTCACCCAGAGGTTGAAGAACCAAGAGTTGAAGCTCCTAGGAGAAGAGTAATTCAGGAAGTCCTTGTTGGTAGGGTAGCCATTCCTTTAGACGGTGGACCTCCCATTTTTTATGCAATTCCCCCTGATAGGAATTTGAGGATAGTCACACCTCAACCTCAATGAAATTATTATATCCAACCTATTTTCGTTCATGATATTGAAGCCATCCCTAAATATGTAAATCGACATAGGTTTTCCATCAGTGATAGGGTCGTTATCCCTAATGATTTATTTTACATACGATCCAAGGGATCTGGTGAATTTTGGGTTGGACCGCTCACTATTGAGCATTGCATTGATGATGCGTGTTTCCTCATTATTGAGACCGGATAGCATATCATGCTCCCTATTAACCAGAGGGAGTTAAGGGATTATCATCCTTGACTATACCTAGGTTGAGACTTTGCTCGCATGCTTAGAATAGATAGGTATTTGAATAAGCTCTTTTGAGCAGTAGGATTTGTGTGCCTTTTTCTTTTTCTGAGTGTTGAGTATCGCGAGTCTTCTTTGCCTTTTTCTTTTGATCCTTTGATTTTTTCCTTCTGAGTGCTTTTTCCCTTTTTGTTGAGTTATTGATTGAGTTGAGTCTTGATCCTTCCTAAGCTTTTCTCGTCTCCTGCATGCATTTATAAAATTTGAAAATGGTTAAAGTCTTATTGAGTTTTGAGTTTTTGTTGTTCTTCTTTGTTAAGTGAGTTGAGTATGCCTTCTTCGAAAAGCGTTCCTTCCTCTTGCACAGTAAAATAAATAAAATTTACATGTTATGTTAGACTGGTATTTCCTTTATGCATTTCAGTTTCTTTTATAGAATAGATTTCATTCTCACCATTTATTTTATATTTTTCTCCCATACATGCATCATGAGGTATTTTAGTGGCTGTGAGTGTAGATATAGGTGCAAAATAAAAACTGAAAGCACGGATGATGAGTTGCTTGATTGAATATTAATGCATAGCAGTTCGAGACCAAAGATTCTGAGGTTCTCAAGCGTTCTCTCCCTTAGAGCACTTTTCCCAGCTGGAGCCAGATGTTATCACACCATAGTAGCTTGGTTACTATTCTTGCTGAGCAAATATCTGCACTTTTCTTAGTTTTCCTTTTACAGAGATTGGCTATGATGAGCATGATTATTTGAGATCACTTACACATCAAAGCGGTGTATATCAGACATAGAGTAGACCTTGTGCCAAGGCCGATCCTTGAGAGTTTAGATTTGATGATTGTTGATGTATTTGTAACTTCTGAAGATATTCAATTGTATATTGTATTTGTACTTTATTGTATCCACAAAGGAGATGTATTATTCCTCCGATTGGAAGTGCTGTCAATTGTACTTGCAAGTGTCACAAGTTATATTGTAAGTGTCGTAGCTTATACTTGATGGGTTATTAGACCACCTTGATGGGGTCGGCCCTGTATGTGTCATGTGGGTTAAAGGGTTATTAGACCACCATAGTGGGGGTCGGCCCAGTCAACATTATGTTAAGTGGTTAAGTTGGGGCCGACCTAGTTAAAGTTAAAAGACAAGTGAAGTAGTGTATAAATAGAGAGTGTGTCTCTCTCATTTTACACATTCTCTCATTCACTCACTTCGCATTAGTGAGAGAGAGGAGGAGTGTGCATAAGTGGAGTAGGAGTATGCTACTGAATATATGTATCTCTTGGTTTTGATAATTGTGATCCTTGTATTGGTGCTTATTCTATCTCTGAGGAAGTTGCGGGGTTTTTAACCTTCTTGGTTTTCCCCAATGAAATGTTTTGTGTCTCTTGTCTCTTGTCTCTCATTCTTGATATGCTATACATGTTGTTCTTTCAGTTAAGATCCTAAATCTATTGAATTAAATGATGAAAAAATAGCATGGTATTAGAGCTAGCCTGAAGGAAGGAATGGTATGGCGTTTATGACACTTGTTGCACTTGCGACAAATTGGAAGCTAGGGCTTGATATAGAAAAAAACTAGTCATTGTGGCAGTTTCACTATAAATCCATTTTGGAAAAGGTTCAAGTTCTAAAACTTCTACAGGTTGTATATAACATCCCCATGTACCTTGTGTCCAAAGAACAACATCTAATTCATTGTAATTTCTATTTTATGATCCGTACAATCTACGGTTTCTGCCTCTTCCAGATCTCAGTCATAAACAGGTGACCTAAGAAAAAAGGTCACAACTTCGGCTAGGAAGCTCCGAATGAAATTCTGTAAAAATTAGTAGTAAGGAAACGGAATTTAGTTTCATAGGTCCACTTTTTAGAGGTCAAAGTTGAACCAGTGACACGTGGCACTTCATACAAGTTCACTATCATGTTTTATCCCATAAACAGGTCATGTTGTGACATTTGGAATATCTCTCTCAGAGAATCCATTTGAGGCCAGACCTATGGGGTTGGAAAGATGATAGGTCAGGCTAACAAAGGATGAAGTTTCAAACCCTGTGGACTCATAATTTCATAGATGCACCAGAAACAATAAGGAATATATTTCTGTGAAATAGCATTGAATTCTGAGCATTCTCATTTTTGGCTTATCACTACTGCGGGAAATTAGGGGTTTTGATAGAAGTGGAATTTTGAAGTGATATTAGCATAGGATTTCTCTCCTCAGTAAAATCAAAATTTAGAGACCAAGATCAAAGTTTTTGGTTGGGCAGAACCCCGAGCATCATCAAACCCTAGTTCGGGATTTTCATCAGAAAGGTGGAAAATTAGGGTTTTTACAAAAGTTGAAATTTTTGGAGTATGAGACCACGGCTGGAAGCTCCTTAGAAAAATCAAATCTTAGGCTACAAGATCGAACCTTTTGGTTGGGCAGAAGATCGGGCTTTATCAAACCCTAGTTCGGGATCCTATCTAGAAGATCTAGAAGTTTCAAAGGCAATTTTGAGGGGTCAAATTTTGTAGTTTTCAAATTGAAGTATGCCAGATTGATGAGCTCAACAAGCAACATCTTTTCATCCAATCAGAAGTTTGAAATTCAATTTTTGAATTTTTAGGGTTTCTCTAACAAACCCTAATCTAGCTCCAGATCGAGTATCAATAAATCAAAGTGGATTGAATTAATACTAGAAGAAAATGAATTGGACACCTGCATAAGTGAAGAAGTTCTAGTTCCAGAGGGAGATGAGGCTAAGGCCTTACATAAGAATGCTACAAGCAATCTCGACAGGTATGACTTGAGGAGATATAGGTATGTTTTGAAATATGTTTCATGATTAATTTTATGATAGGTTTGTTTTCATATTATTGAAGTTAGTACAATCTTGAGTAATTTTAGACTTGTCTTCTCACCCTAGTAAAAGTATGAATGCATGTGAATGATAGAATACATTCATTGATTAGGGTTATGACACTTATGATTGTACTAATGCACTGTGGTGTTGTATGAGGATGATGTTGTCTGCTAACATGAAAGGTACATCAAGAAAGTTCTAGATCAAGAACATATGACCATGGTGACACGAAGACAAAGACTCATCCATAGTCAAAGATCTACAAGGTAAATATGATTTGGTTCTACAATTGCTAACTTATGAGATATGCAGGTTACTAGCACAAGTCATTATGTGGGTATGTTAGAAAAAACTAGAAAGCATGATAATCCAGGTATGTTTTTCCTATATCAAGTTAGAATCCTACCTTGTGTTAGGATCTTATACTTTTGTATGAATGATAATGATTATTCTTGAAGTTAGAAGTTTAAGTAATCAAGGGTTTATGCATATTATGTTTCTTACTTTGATTGATGATATGACTAACCAGAAGAGTCCTATGGTCAAATAAGAATATGCATGAGTAAAAGAAGTCTTCCGTGAAACCTTGAATACTAATGCTTATTACCTATCTATGAAATTATCATGACCATACATATTTAAGATTATTTAGAATCATAATGTTTTGATATTACTGAGATTATACCAATGCATGTATGATTATGTATGAGATCTTGAGGATGACACTAGTGCACACTTAAGCATGCATAGTGGTCCAGGATGGATATATGTTCAAAGATAGATAATCCAGGAAGTAAAGATCAAGAGGGAGCTCACTGTAGTAGTTCCTACAAGGAAGCAAAGATTGAGAGGGAGTCAACCCAACAACCAAACAAAGATAAGTATTTGAATTTTCATTTCTTGTATATTTAATGTTGTCCTATCATGTACATGCTTATGTTCCTAGATTTAGGATGTATATTATGCATATTAGAAAAGTTTCACTAAATTAACAAGATACTACTAATATGCAAGTAATGGGTAAGTGGCCTATGGTAATGTACAACATTCCATTGCTACTTATCTAGAATGAAACCTCTTTGCTGACATGTTGGGAGTTGTGCACACTCTTAACAATGTTCTGGTAGAGATGGAAGGCATCTAGAAAGTTATAGGATATGGATAAATGTTGTATTGAAGCATTGGCTCATATAATTGCATGACTGTATGACATATATTCTTATGTGTAATATTTTGTTCTGAAAACTATGAGAAGTTTCTAATCATGCAATTGACTTTGACTTGTAGTAAAGATCGTGTACAATCACCTACAAAAGAAGGAAAACAACATTTGTTCCAACAACGAAGTTCAAAGAAAACTATCTATTGAAGATATTGAAGAATCTGAAGTTCTTAGGATCCGGTATGTAGTAATGGAAGAATGCCATGATCGAGGAATACCAGTCGATCATGAAGAATGATGTTTGGGATGTGGTCCCAAGACCTGAAGGGAAGTCTATTGTGACTTCCAAGTGGATCTATAAGATCAAGCATGCTACAGATGGTAGCATAGAGAAATCCAAGGCGAGGTTTGTAGCTCGTGGATTCTCCCAGAAAGAGGGAATAGATTATGAAGAAACTTTTTCTCCTATAGCCAGATACACTTCCATCAGAACAATAGTTTCTCTGGCTGCAATGATGAAGTGGAAGATACACTAGATGGATGTAAAGAAAGTTTTTTTTGAATGGGTAGTCGAAGAGGAAGTGTATGTAGAGCAGCCACTCGGTTTTGAGACACATGACAGGGAGTCATATGTGTGCAGGTTGAAGAAAGCCTTGTATGGATTGAAGCAAGCTCCTAGGACTTGGTATGGTAGGATAAACAGTTTCCTATCCAGTTTGGGCTTTCTTAAGAGTAAAGCAGATTGCAACCTTTACTACAAGGTTGAGGAAGGAAATCCAGTGATACTACTATTATATGTGGATGACCTGTTTATTACAGGTGAGGATGGGTTGATTGCCAACACCAAGAGGAAGCTTGTTGCCGAGTTCTATATGAAGGACTTGGGGATGATGCATTACTTTCTAGGCATGGAGGTGTGGCAAAGTGCAGATGGAATCTTCCTTGGACAAGGGAAGTATGCAGTAGAGATCTTGAAGCGGTTCAGGATGATGGACTGCAAGGCCATGGGAACACCTATGGCATCAAAGCTGAAGCTATTGAGTGATGCTTCATCTGAGTCAGTTGATGTCATAGTGTATCATCAGATGATTGGGTCCTTGATGTACCTAACGAGCAGAAGACCAGATATTTTCTTTGCGATGAACACATTGAGCCAATTCCTGACGGATCCTAGACATGTTCACCTAATTGTTGTGAAGCATATTCTGAGGCACTTGAAGGGTACAGTTGACTATGGGCTCAAGTATGATGTGAATGAAATGTTTAACCTGGAGGGTTATGTTGATTCAGATTGGGCAGGAAGTGTTGCAGATAGGAAGAGCAATTCAGGGTGCTACTTCAGTATGGGATCAGGTGTGATCTCTTGGTTTAGTAGGAAGCAATCCTGTGTAGCACTGAGTACAGCCGAATCAGAGTATGTCGCAGCTTGTTCGGCTAGTTGCGAGGCAGTATGGATTAGGAAGCTACTGTCAGAGTTATTTGATCTCCTGTTGGATGCTACTTGTATCTATTGTGAGAACTAGAGTTGTGTGAACTTTTCAGAGAACCCAATGTTCCATGACAGGTCGAAGCACTTCGAGATCAAATATCACTATATCATGGATATGGTGCAGAGAGGAGCAGTGAAGCTCTTGTATGTTGTGATAGATGAGTAGATTGCAGATGTGTTGACTAAACCACTAACCATAGTGAATTTTGAGTACTTCAGAGAGAGGCTTGGTTTTCTTTAGATAGAATATACTTCGAGGAAGAAGTGATGGGACACATTTGCAGGAGCCATTCCAAGCATGGCGATAGGAGGGTCCTTCCCATGGCTGTGGATGTAAGCACTGTGTGATGAGCATTAGGACAATGCTCTGGATGTCGTTCTGCATGATGTTGATCAGGATGATCACATGTGATGATATGCATCAGGTGGATGCTTTGTATGATCAGTTTGATTATACGATGATGATGAATATCAGGACGATACTCCAGATGATATGCATCAGGACGATGCTATGATGATGATTAGGAAGATCATATGTGATGAGTATCAGTATGATGCTCCAGATGATATGCATCAGGATGATTCTATGATGATGATCAGGATGATGATATGTGACGAGTATCAGGATGATACTGTAGATGATATGCATCAGGACGATGTTGTAACGATGATCAGGATGATCATGCGATGATGACATGCATCAGGATGATGTACTATATGATGATGATCAGTATTATCATGAGTATCAGGCTGATACTCCGTGGCCGTGGACAGGTTGTGCATGTAGCATAGAAAAGATCCTGGGAGATCCTATAGTCTGAGCTAGGATGCGCTTTCAAGGTTTTGCTACTAGAGGTATGTAATCAGCCCTGGAGATCTGATAGGTTGAGTAGTAAGCTCGTAATCAGTCCTGGGATGCTCTTTAGAGTTCTTGCAGGTTGCAAGACACTCTTTAAAGGTTTTTCCTAATCACGTGTAATCAGCCATGGAGACCTGATAGGTTGAGCAGTAAGCTTGTAATCAGTCCTGGGATGCTCTTTAGAGTTCATGCGGGATGCAGTACACTCTTTTAAGGTTTTGTGGTGGGGGTCATATGTAATCATCCCTGGAGATCCGATAGGTTGAGCAGGAAGCTCATAATCAGTCCTGGGATACTCTTTGGAGTTCTTGCAGGTTGCAAGACACTCTTTTAAGGTTTTGTGATAGTGAACATGTAAAAGATATTGGGAGATCCTATAGTCTGAGCTAGGATGGTCCTTCGAGGTTTTGTTGGCGCACGTAATAAGTCTTGAGGATTCCACAGTATGGCCATAGATGATGAATACTTACAGGAGGCTAGGCCTACAACCAACATGAAAGAGGGTCGGCTCTGTAGAACTTCCTATGAGGAGAAGAATTCAGAGATATCACAGTGATCGAAATAATGGATACAGCAGCAGTGATGATGATGATGCTCTGTGATCCAATTACGATGATCCAGCTATAGAATTGAAGACTTGTGCCTATATGTATTGATTACCTATGTCAAGAGAATACCTTCCTAGTTAAGAGGGATTGTTGATGTATTTGTAACTTTGGAATATATTCAATTGTATATTTTATTTGTACTTTATTGTATACCCAATGGAGATGTATTATTCCTCCGATTGGAAGTGTCGTCAGTTGTACTTGCAAGTGTCGCAAGTTATATTGCAAGTGTCGTAACTTATACTTGATGGGTTATTAGACCACCTTAATTGGGTCGGCCCTGTATGATTCATGTGGGTTAAAGGGTGATTAGACCACCATAGTGGGGGTCATCCCAGTCAACATTATGTTAAGTGGTTAAGTTGGGGATGACCTAGTTAAAGTTAAAAGACAAGTGAAGTAGTGTATAAATAGAGAGTGTGTCTCTCTCATTTTGCACATTCTCTCATTCACTCACATCGCATTAGTGAGAGAGAGGAGGAGTGCACACAAGTGGAGGAGGAGTATGCTACTGAAGATATCTATCTCTTGGGTTTTATCATTGTGATCCTTGTATTGGTGCTTATTCAATCTCTGAGGAAGTTGCGGGGTTGTTCACCTTCTTAGTTTTCCTCGGTGAAATGTTTTGTGTCTCTTGTATCTTGTCTCTTATGCTTGATACATTGTACATGTTGTTCTTTCAATTAAGATCCAATATCTATTGAATTAAATGATGAAAAACTAACAATGACCAATGTGACCTTTTGATTCCATACAGTTTTCGTTAAGTGCCCAAAGTTTCAGTTGTATTGGTGCAGCAGTGTTTCAGTGGTTCTATATGATGAATACTTATGATATCCTGCGATGTGACCATTATAATTGTGATTATTAGCATTGGACTATTATTTGTGGGTGAAATCGCGAACCTGGGAAACACATTGGTGACAAACGGAGTGAAAAAAATGGAGCGCAAGTAGATGATCACGTGAAGAAAAGTCAAACTCAAACTCTAGGCCAAGAGTTTTAAGAGTTCAAACTCTGAGCTGAGAGTTTAAAAAAACTCTAGGCCGAGAGTTTGAACCAATCGCCGCGCTGTATTTTAAAAAAAAACTCGGATGAGAGTTTGAACTAAACTCTGGGCCGAGAGTTTGGAAGACATTTTCTCGCCCGAGAGTTTCTGGTCAACAATTCCAGCACCATTTCTGCAGAATTCAAAAATGTGTTACTTTAACAAGGTCGGACCACTGCAAAACATGAGAATTACATGTCGGAGTTTATACCAGTAGATTCACCATTTAATCTACTTTCTAGTAATATAAGTTTTTTTCAATTTCATTTAGGATTACTATTTTTTTCTATGTTTTTACTAAACTTTATCATTAAAAAATTAAGTGGCTGAAAAATTAGTCAGAATGAAAATTCAATATCATCACAATGACAAAGCCAAAAAAATTTAAAAAAATACAAGGATGTTCCTTGAAGTTTCCTCTTCAATGGGTTGGTTTTAGTTTGTTTGATAAGAGTAACATTTGAAAGAAAATGTGAAGACAAAAACATGTGTCGATAATGCACCACTTTCTGAACATTTGTTGTTTCAATAAATAATAAAAAATAGTTCCCAAGTCTTAAAAAACTCGAAATATAGTCCACGATCAAGTTTAGTGTGTGTAGATTATGAGCATACAATTTTTTTCCCTAAAATGAATAACCATCTATCAAAAAATAGTCGTCAACACAGGTCACTCATTATCCATACCTAAAATGTTCAAGTATATGCCGTTGGTTGACAACAAATTTGTTCCACGATATGTTCATACAAAAAATTTAAAAAAATACGAGTAGAAAGCTAATTCAATTATGTAAAACCTTTGTGTTTACTTCATGTTTAAATTCCTAAGGGAGATATGGGTTTGAAGAGGTCAAAGTTGAAAAACATAAAAATTAGCAGTTTTTTTTGTCAAAAACAAGCCTAAAATTGTTTCCCAACTTCATGTTTTCACCCAAGTTATTTTAGTCATCTTCATAGAATTGACTTGGTATATAACTCATGATGCGGCAGTACTATTTAAATAATGAAATGAAATATCTTGTATGGTCTTATGAATATAAAATTGGATGTATTACTTGCACTCTAAGGTTTTCTAACAATATTCATTGGTTTCATTACCCTCTTGTTGGCATGGACATGGTCTTTCCTGACATCTCTATCTACTAGCCTAGGCACCACATTGACATGACTCCATCCATCTATGACCTTCCTTATTTTGGATTTCACCTTGAATTTCCTTCTTGACTGTTTGATATGGAGGACTTCCCCATTTCTACCTCTGTGTTGGATCACATCCACATTGAGTTGGTGACAGAACTTGCCTTTGGTGAGTTGGATTTAATGGCTAGATCATTTTGTTTGGTTGTCCCGATGTTTTGATTTGTGCGGAATTCCCTCTAGTCACATGAGTTGTTGTTGGCTAAAAGTGAAAGCACATGTACTACTTATATTGGAAATCTCTTATAAAATCTTGTGAACTTAAAATTCTAGAATGTGTTTCTCAACACACGATGAATAAAGGATAAAGCAATGAAATGATAAAATACCCCATGAAGGGTATAGAAAGGTACAAAAAGCAATGGTTAAACAAATGCCATATCTAAATATTGTTGACCTTATAAATATAAACATGCCTTAGATGCAAGCTGCGATTAGTTGTGCTTTTTAGCACATGTAAAATCTAGGAGGGCTCATATAAACCAAAAAGGCCATGAAAAGTAAATGAATGATCCTAATGAACTTGGATCAACTTGGTGTAGACATGATGCTTAAGTTAAATAAGCACTCTTTAAACAACTTATCCATTTGTGAGGCACTGCCCTTCCCTTTGTTATTTTGTCTAGCACAGAGTGTAGCTCACCATGTCCCCATCCAAAGTGTCACTTATTTGAGTTGGTCAATTCATCCCCCTTTACCTAGCCTTATCCTTAGCCTTCATCCTTTGCTAACAGTTAGGCCATGTCCATTGGGTGAGTATGTCTTTAAAGCTTTTCTGCAAGTAAAATATAAATAACATTGAAATATATATGTATTAACTACCACTGAATGATGTTTATACTTTAAGTTAAGTTGTGAATATGGTTAAAGGAACATGTATTAATTATTTGTTATAATCGAGTCATTGGTTTTATTTTGACCTAGTCAAACATTGTTTGACCATGGTCATTATTGGGATCCGTGATGAGATGGACCACTTATACTTATGGATGATGATCTGTGGTCCCACATACACCTATTAATGATTCCATATGTTGGACATATGCTTTAGATGATGATTGATGTAGTTGATCAGTTTTATTATTATTTCCAGATCATCATATTTTACATTGTCCGAGTACGATGGACCATACTACTGACCCCATAGATTATCATGAGGTGTATGAGTACTCATATCTAGTGTATTTGGGTCTTCTTGATCCATTGAGACACTTATATTTCAATTTTGGGAACTTTTGGGTATGATAGTTGCAGTTATCCACTTGTTGACCAGTTTGGGTATGTTGATCCAACCTATCCACTAGGAGCATTGGAGGCAAGTTGTTTTCTAGGGTGCTACAGAGGAAGGGGGTGGTCCAACCACTTTTTTTTACCATTATACCCCCCTTCTGGACATGATGGAACCTTTAGTTTGAAAATGCAAGCAACCTTGAAAATGCAAGCACCCTAGAGGCAGCTTCTAGCACTTTTAGGGTTTTTAGGAGGATAAAAAAATGGAATAAAAAGGTCACTAAGGAATTCGATTTCATCAATTGAGACAAGGTTTTGGCACTTCATCTTCTTTGAGGTCATCCATGGTGAACCCCCCTTCTTCTAGATAAGTTTGCACCAGTAAGTGGGGTCCACAATGACCACAGGAGGTCTTTTACTACATGTCTCTCTCAAATTTTTGGGATAGAATTTGATCATTTGTGTTACTTGGACATGTCATAGACTTATATTTTATATTATTGTGCCATGGGGACATGCTAGTGAAGGAGATTAATGCCTCCTAGCACCACCATGTGCTTTTAGTGACTTGTATAGGTCTTGATGATGTGGCACATGTATTTTTAGCCACCCCCATGTATGACATCACCCTCATTGAATCACTTTTATCTTTGACATCATCAATTAGTTAAGTGATCCATGTGATATATTGAATTTGCTAATCTTAGTTGTTGATTATATTGTTATATATTTTGATCTCAACAACTGGTTTTAAAAGGTGGTTTTGTGGCTTATGGTTTTGGTCTTTGTTATCCTATAAAAGGAGGAGACCCCCCTATTGTAAAGGCACCTTTGGTCTGTAGAAAATTTGGAATAAAAGTACTATTTTGGAGATATTCTTCTTGGATTTGATTGGGTTTCTCTTGTACATGGTTATGCATCTCTTCTTTCAGACATCTTTTCTTGTAACAGGTGAAATCGACATTAAATAAGGGAGGCCGAATTGATTGAAGCAAGGAGTGTGATTTTCCTTGAAGGGAAGATTGTAGGGGTTTCCCACATCCCCTTAGGGAAAGACATCTTCATCTTGAGGGATTTTTTCAATTCTGCTTTGTCCATTGATTGCTTCTTTGATATGACATGCTTAGATCTCATTGATTTTTGGATCAAATCTAGCATCTTGTAGTTTTATTTACAAGTTCAATGGGGCATCTCTACTCCTGGGGCTTGGACTATTATGCTTGGATTCACTTGGAGATAGCTTGGAATTGTAACTAAAGGAAAGAATCATCTATGTGCAAAGTAGCCGCAAGATTTCGAGGTAATATCTACAAGGTATGTATCCATTTCGCTTATTCTCCATCCCATTGGTCACATAAACCCTTAAAATCTAAAACCCTCTTTTTCTATTTTTTAAGATCTACATAGATCTAGCATGCTTTTGGGGATAACATTAAAAAACCATCTCTATAGCATCCACGGCAATTCAGATCTATAGTTTGGTGGTGTTTGGGTTTCATTTGACACATTTCCCAAGGCACATTAGCCTCTCCAAGGAAATTCACATTTTGTTGTAGAGGGTAGTTTGGCTAGTTCCCAAATGTGGGTAGGTGAGATTTTTGTTGCATTGAATAGATCTACCTGAAAACCTACCTGTAGTGCTTCACTTTTGTGATTTCTACCTTATGGACCCCATCCCTCATTTTGAGGGTTGTGCTCCACTTGGGTCACTTAGTGATGCATTAGATCTAGTGATATCTATCCATGGCATGCTCTTGATCTTGAAAACCCACCTTGCTTTTCATATTAACTATCCCCATCTATACTTTGGTGGACATTCAACTCTAGTTTCCCCTTCATCCAAGGCACTAGTCATCCTTGAGGAAATTCACACTCCTTGGGTAGGTGGGATTTTGCTAGATCTCACACTTGGGTATTGCTAATTCTTGGCCAGTCCATAGATCCATGCCATAACATACCCTTAGTAACATCGTTTTTCCAACTTGACCTTGTGGACCCAACTTGGACCATTTTTCTTCTTTTTAAGGAGTGCGTCCCACTTGGATAATTTTCATGGTACTAATTCATCTTTTATATCTATTGATTAAACCTCATATGTGACCCTTGTCTTTCATTGGTTGAACCAATTGTCACTCTTTAAATCCTCTTCAACCACACCTTAACTCTTGGGTCCACTTAATATTTCCTAGATCTAACTCACCATCAATCTCCTCCTTTCATTCTTCACATTTCCCTAGGAGTCTTTGGGTTAGCTAGTCTTCATTGCTTGGCTAGGGTCTCCCCCTTGATATTGATTAGTATTGATCTAAAGCGAAGATTTCCTTGGTTATTGTGACACCCAACTTGCATTGGGAACCATGGCATCTCTTGGGTCACCTCTTTAGTTGTCCATATCCTCTACTATCTCGGATGGGAGACCTTTAGGGACAGCTACAAGTTGTGTGATAAAAATTACTCGCAACATCTTCTACATTTAAGATCCATGGCTCTATATCCTCACAACGTTATCCATAGAATGACCCATCAAGGTATCACAATGAGTAGTAAACCCATATCCCAATTACATTAACAAAAACCCCGATACATAACAGTAAGCTTCACTATTTATCTACTACATATCGGTCTTCAATCTGCTTCTGTCTTCTCTTATATCTTTGTTTCTATATCTTTCTATATTCCACTCCATTCTCCCCCTCTACCACTTGATTTGTGCTTCTTTAAATAGTCGTAGGGCGGGTTCAAAACCATTCCAGTCGTTAGGGACTTCTGTAGCTCCCACATCTATACCCTGTGCTTCCTTCTACACTTTTGGGACTTTCCAAAAATGAAGTATCCAAGAATATAGTTACAAGAGAAGAAATTCATTTTGAATATATAGTGTTAAAAGTGCATGGATCTGGTAAAAATAAAATTGTGTTATATGAAATGACCAAGGAAGAGGGAAAATAGTAAATGTTTCAACTCATGTCACCTTAATGATCTTATCCGAAAAATGAAATCCTCAACCTAGATCCTCTATCACAATTTTCGTATTCCTTCTTTAAGAAACATGTACGCAAACCTCAAAAACATTTTAAGGTTACTATAATATTTTCGAGGATAATTTTCTCACTAGGATGAACCACCAATCTTAAATTCCATGTCAGTTAGCTACCAACTTTCTTGGTTACAAGATATATTAAAAAAATATGTAATGAAACATACTACATTTCAACACCAACAAGACATTATTAATGAAAATAATATCCTACATGGATATGAAGAATGGTTTCGTTCCATTTAAGACTCATGAATATATTTATTAGTTGGATCTTATCTCATACAACCTAATATTTAACATCAAATTGCATCTTTCTCTATTGATCATGTGAGCTTCCACAAAACATACAACAACTATTTTTCCAACTATTTCTACTGGAAAATGGAGTATGACACTATGTAGTTTGTGATAGAATGTGAAGCTTGCCACCATAGTAAGGTGGAAATTGTTCCTCTTCCAGCTAGTATTCTCCAACTTAGAATCATCCCCAATTAAAAGTGGGAATATGTATCAATAGAACTCATCTTTTGTTCATTTAAGGAAATGATATTTACTTCATTGTAATTGATTGTTTAACTATATAAGATCATTTCATTCATGTCACTACCAATTTTACAACCAAGGTTAGTTGTTTATTCTTAAATCACGCATATAAGCTCCATGAAATCCCTCCCTCCATCATTAGTGATAGGATCGCAAGCTTACAATGACTTGTGACAATAACTTTTCAAATTAGAAGGTTTTACTTTTAATAAAGTATTACATATTACCCTGAAATCTATGGAAGCATATAAGTAGTTAATAAGCTCTTGGAGGGATATATTGGATATATATGAAGGATAAGAAATCTTATAAGCCTACATATCACTCTACCACCAAAATGCTCTTTCTAAGTTATAAATGGCTATTAACTCTTATTAATAAAGATTGGCTCATTCAAAAGGTTAAATATGCTTGCGCAGATAAAACACTACAAGAAATGTTGAACGTTTTCATTGTCCTAATGGACAACCTATCCATAGTAGAAAGTTAAATCAAACAATATGCATACCAACAATAGTAAGAAATGGTATTTTGGTTACTAAAAAGCCTAAAAATAACTCCCTAGAAAGAAGTATGAACAATATTTTACCCACATTATAATATATGGTTAAGAAAAAAGGGCCTAAGGTAGCGTATGCACTATAAATTGCAACCAAGGAAGGATGCATGGTATACTCCATGTCTTTAAATTAAGAATGAAATTGAATAGTGACGTCTTTACCGAAATAGAATTCCCACTAACATATGAAGGTAATTATGACGCGTCTTTATGGAAGACAATTCCCGTACAGCACTATTAAATGGAGGGTAGCCCTATTAAATGGAGGGTAGTCACGTAAGAAGAGTACATTTGGGAGGGAATATTTTTTATAAACGTAACCAAGTTTGCAAACTTTTGTGGGCTTACCATCCCTATTGGGAAGCCATCAACTTAGAAATGCTCACATTCTATAAAAATGGTTCCTTTTTTAATAAACTGGCTTAGGATTCAAATCTCCCTCTTTGTTATGTACACATCTCTTCTTTGTGAATCTAAGACTCAAAGGTAGGTCATGTTACCAAAATTTTAAAATAGGAGGTTTATGTTTCCTATCTTTTAAATTATTATATGATATATTTTAGACTTATGATATATTTTAGACTTATATTAAGGAAATAAATTATATTTATAATTTTATAAGTTTACTATTTATTTATTAAAAGTATTTATTTGATGTTTTTATGAAGATTTTTTTGAAAAACAAAATAATATTTATGGATAAAATTATAAATTTTAATTTTTTTTTTTTTTTTACAAAATGATAAAAGCATTTTTACAAATGATTTCAATTTGTTCATTATTAACTATTCAATTTTGAATATTTTTGTTACACTATATATACATAAATTCTAATAATACTTCATTTATTTATTTATTTTAAATATGAATCCTTTCATAACTGTTAAAATTTCCAAACATCAAAATCAAATTCATGTTATTATAGAACAATAACCCAAATTCATATTATTATTCACGCCTTTATTGTTTTTCCATCTTTGATAGTAAATCTATTCTAAACGATAATATTATATAACACAACAACATCAAAATTCAAAATTACACTCTAATATGTATGTGTGAGCTATTTTCTATGTATGTTTATAAAAAAATTAGTAATATTTTTCCTTTAAACTTTTGTACCATATTTTAATATATAGTTTACTTCTTTTACCATATTTTAATGTGTAAACGATGAATTTTATGTGATAAGAACTTATCACTTTTATTAATAAATTACATTTCAATTAGGTATATTTTTATTAAATAAATTACATTTTAATTAGGTATATTTTTATTAAATAAATAAGTGTTGCTTTTTTTATTTGCATGGAATATCATTTTGCTAATACCACCCACTGTTGTCGTTGGAAAAATTTCTCCTCTTGGCTCGAATTTGATGGCTTATTCACCCTTAAGTATGTAGGTGATTTCATTGTTTTCTCTTTTCTTACTTGTTTAGTTTCTATCATTTTTTATTTTGTTTCACTTACTTCAATAGTGGAAATATTAATTCAGTTTTCACAATTCAATGTATTCTATAATAGATAAACCATTCGAATGATGTAAAACAATGTTACTAAGGGCATTGTGAAGATAAGAAACTACTCGGAAACATCAAAAATGAAAAATGAAAGACAAAGGGCCATTATTAAGTGTAATTACTTCGCATCACCAATAAGAATAAGACAATACACTTGAAGGTTACTATGAAGACAGGGCCTTGATTTGTGCCAATAAAGCACTATTAGGAATATCTATAAGGTTGAGACCTCTTAGAAACATAATAATATCATGATTATGATAAAAAAATAAGGGTACGACATTTCTCTATACATAATGTGGTCATGGCTACTAAGAACTGAATTTATCAAAGTGGTCCTAACAATTTGCTATCACCTCGCTATATAATTGAAATTATGAGGAATGAATATAAAAATCAAACTAAAATAGATATAAAATAAAATTATAGGTTACAGTAAAATCTAAATGGGAATGGAAAAACTCCATACCCTCATATCATCAATGAGCAATAATGATGTTTAGCACAAAGTGAGTATCATGAAAATTTATTTATAAATACAGGGTATCTACAACTCAATAGACCTTAGAAATCAAATTGTTACATCGAGCAAGGTTCCTTGTCCTAGAAACAAGGTGGTCCCATACACCAATTCAATGTCTGGCTTGGTTGTGACCTTAAAATAAGATTATTATTATTATTATTATTACAAGAACATCCTAGGTCTAGTTCAATAGGTTGAACCATCTACAATGATGTGTTGTTAGAAGGAAGAGGTCACGAGTTCAAATCTTGTTAATTCCCTTGAGGTTACTAGCAACCAGTGTAATTGATTTTTTATCCACCTTTTATCTAGATATTTTAGGGAGGAGGTGGGATCTTGCAAGCCTCTCTCTCTCTCTCTCTGGGTAGTTTATATTGTTTATGTATTGTGACATCCTACTAACATCTAGGTTCAATTCCTATGGTAATGGTTGATGGTTTTAGTGGTATGTGGTGTTGGGAAAAAAATGTTTGTTGTTGGGTCATGGAGGGTGCAACATACTAGTCTATGTTGACAAGCTTACTATAGAAAAGATTTAAAAAATCTCTAAAAGTGTTGTTATATCTTATAATATTAAAATTAACTAGAATAAACCATATCCAATCCTCTTCTTAGACATTGATATTTATTTCAATAACAATGAGGCTATTATTATGTACATACTGTACACATAGAATATAATTAACATATTAAGATCTTATGTACACATAGAAAATAATTAACATAATAAGATATTTCCTATAAATGCTTAGGATTATAGTAAAAGTCTTGCAAGACTTAAGGAAATGTGGGGTAACAATGTTTATGGTTGACTAAACCATTTGAAGATAAAATGGGAGACTAAACTTCAAAAAAAGAAAAGTGTTAAAGAGCTATTAGAGATAAATTTAAAAGAGAAATTGAGGCACAATGAAGAAATGGAGAATAATATAAGGTTGTGCTAAATAAATGATTAACCAAAAGAACTAATGTACTTTATAGAGGTGATTAACCTAATTTAGAAAATGAAAATTATCTTTCTATTATAGCTAGCTTAAAAAGGAAAATTGAAATTGTTCTTCCACGCAACATGGTCTAGAATTGAATTACCTTTGAGGAAAGAGGAATTCCTCTAGAGATCCAAATGACTTAATAAAGGAACCAATGATGTTCTACATCTGCTTCATTTCATCTTCCCAAAATTATAGGAACTTCATAGTTTAAATTGCATGTACCCCATCCACATTGGTGACTCGAGATCCTATTAATACAAATCCTTGGGGTTTGGGTTGAGCCAAGGTGATACTACTATACTATTAATTTAAATTAAAATTGGTATTACTTCATCCCATACTACTACACCAACTTGTATACTACTACGACTAAGAACAATTTAATTGTACCTAGGAAATCGTAGAACAAGATTATGAAATGGAATTACCAAATTTTGTAAAGGTGCATGGAGGGTACTTGAGGGTGTGCTGCTATCATTGTTTCCAATATCTCCTTTCACAACATTGGGGGGTTCACATTATGGGGTTCCACCATTTTCCGCAGGTCCATACAATTATGATTGTTCTACAACATCTTCAAGGACCCGCTTAGAAGAGTGACTTAGGAATACGCTACTTGGTAATTGAACTTCTCAGACTCTTTCCTTATTCACAATAGGAAAACCTTCACCTGAGATCTTCCTTACTGGGTCATCTTTCAGTTCTATTCCTCTTCCTCCCAACCATGAACATATAGACATTCCTTCTTGTCACTTCATCTTCCACACCTCACTTTCTCTCTCCTTACTATTTTCTCCATTCCACAACTCTTTTAGTTTCACACTTATTTTCTTTACTTTTCTCATTTGTGTCTTCCACCATTTTTTCCAAATTGTCGATTTTTGGCTACACATTTATCCCTTGCATCATTATCATGTCTTCCCCCTATTTTGTGCAATTCATTTTTTGTAGAAACTTTGCAACATCACTTCGACCAAAACCCCATAGAATGAGGGGTTTACTCCACCATTATGATAAGGTTAAATGGTGAAAATATGTATTCAAGCATCTAGACCTTGATCCGTAACGACATTTCCTTCAACAAAATTCTTCTTTCTCACTTCTTGAGATCTTATTAATCCCTAGATATTGACTATATATTTTTGGCTACAAATTCCACAATATATCCTTTCAATGTGATAGAAGAAGACAAATCTAGAGGGATAGACTCAAGTTCTACCAAGGAGATTAATCCAGCTAAATAGAGTTCAAGACATAGTAGTAATCCACCAATTGCAAGTAGAAGTAGCATTTCAAATGTACATACATGAATGGCGACAACATTACATTCTACATTGAGATTTCCCATCTTTCATGGTACAGGTAAAGATTATGCATAACAACATTGGTTTACCTATGAGGTGATATGGTCTATGAAGAAATCATTAATAAGGCTTCCAATATTGTGCAACTGGAGACCACATTCAAATATAGGGATCTGACATGGTACACGAAATATAGGAGTACTCTCATTGCAGGGATGACTTGATCATTGGAAAATATCAAAGAGAATCTACTAGATGAGTTTTTTATGTTAAAATTTGAGTCTCAATGCACTACCAAGATCAAGGAGGTTAAGCAGGGCATTTGGGATTCCATTTGGGACTATGGCAAGTGTTTCAATATTCTATTGGATCATCTAATATTTTAGATCGAATATGTGCAACACTGTGAATCGTTCATTGTGGGATTGCTGTCACATATCATATTTCCACTAAGACATCAAAATGTGGCTACTGAGTCACATGCCTTGGAAATTGTGATGAGATTAGAAAAGATTCCTAGAGGGTAGGCATCACCATAAATGGCGTCGCTACAAATGCAACCGGTTGTGCTGACCATGAAACTTGTAATGTCCCCCGAGGATATTAGAGTGTCTAAGGGACATATAATTAGATATCTTGGGATAATTAATCTATTTTTAATGCAGCGTATAAAACATAAAAAATTAATTTCCATTTTTCCAAAATTAATTGCGACACAAAATGCAATAATTAACAATAATTTAATATAAATTTATTAACACATCTAACATCTGATCTAAGGGATGGGAAGGATTATTAACATCATCAATAATCATAAAAATTCAATCCAATCCATATCAGAGATGATAGCCACTTCTAAAGGTTAATTATTCTTAATCATAGTTAACTAGGAATTAATGTGTTAATTACGACGCTTAACGACACTTAGTGTACAAATGACGATACTTACTGAAAATCTAATTGTTTAACAAATTACCATTGATTATAAATACCAATGGATTAATAACATATAATTATGTGTAAATAAGTCCTAATTACCAAAATTACAATACTTAATCATGGTAATTACGAATGAGAGTCCACATGACTAGTTAACTAGTTTTCTAATCAAAGCAGCTGGTCTTGCACAAAATCAAGTTGTAAACATGCCATTAAACCCAAAATAAATCCTACATACATTAACAAAATAATTAATCATGCACCTACAACCGATTAAAGGTTTATTTTCATATCATTCCAATTGCACATAAGGTTATATTTTCCATCAATTCCAATGAAACTAGTTAACATTCACTGCAAGGAATTGAGTCTAAGTAACTGAACCAAAATGAAATGCATCCATATGTAAAGGATAAAACCTGATAATTAGCCACCTACAACATAATAACATGTTAGAAACAGGGCACATGTTTGTAGTATTCCTTTTTTACAAAAAAAGAGATTTCAATCCACAAGTAGTTATCAATTTTCACTACAATGTATCTAGTTTCCTATTTAACTTTCCGAATTCCAAATAAAGATAAATATATGAATACTGTAGCTCATGGAAATAATAGAAGGGGTCACCGAAATTCATATGCCTATAGATTTTATCCCATATATATTCCATTAAATAATTCACAAAACTAGCTAATTCTACACATTCGAATTGACAAGTAATTCTAATAATTGATAGAATAATTAAATCCACAGCTCATATAATCATTCAGATGTCATTAAAACTCCAAATAACATGTTTATCATTCATAACATCGGTATATATCATTCAAACATTTGTTCAAACACTTCATATGCAAAGTCACAAATCTACTCAAACAATTCCATTGAAGGAGCTAGAAATTGGAAATTGATCTGGAATTTCGATAGACATTTCCCAAACACTATCATTAAGATTTAACCTCACATTATCACACAAATTTCAATTTTATTTATCATACATAAGAATAAAAAGAACACTTAGTCATTTTTACAAACACTTCATGTGCCAAGTCTCCAAACTATGCAAAACAATCCAATCAAAGAACGAGTTTTCAAATAAAAGGTAGAAGCATCAAAGAGAATTTCCTTAAACCATTCCAAGCATATGATTCCATAAAAATACACATTATATAATGAATGGGGGATATAAATATCATTTCTATATTATAGGTTACAAAGAATCATTTCCTCAAACAATTTGTTCCCCAAATCCCAAAAACTAGTTTCCAATTCCTTCACAAAATTTACTTGCATAAATAGATTGAATTCCGTGAGAGATTTATTCAACAATTAACTCATAAATTTAGTCCAACATTTCATGTGAATTCATAAATAAATCATATAATATCCAAATAAATTAAATAAACATCAAATAAAGTACTTATCTTGCAAAATACACAACCGAAATCGGCCATGCCACGTTCCACCTAGCCATAGACACAATGCAAGCCAAACCTCACTTCGCAATGGTCACCCCCGAGCCAAAATGATGATGCCACAAGAAAGAGTGCAATCAAACAAAAAACTCATCTAACATTGGTCCAAACACAATCCAATGGCAGATGGATTCGACATCACTTCCAATCCAGGATCTCCAGTGGCAATTCCAGGACAAAGTTTTTAGGAGAAATCAGTGTAACCACAACCAAATGGAAAGTCTTCCTTGACTTCCAGTCCAGGGAAATTCCAGTTTCTCTAGGACAAAATATTAATAAATATATCCGTACAACCTCAAATCGAATGGAAATTGGATTCCACATCACTTCCAATCTAGGATCTCTAGAGGCAATTTCAGAGTAACCCAACTTGGGAACAGGCTTAGAAAGGGTGCACCAACTAGCAAAACCTCATATCAAGAGAAACCAAAACCAATCACACCAGTACCATAGAAAAAAAAAGATCCAAGAGCATGCATAACCAAGAAGAAACACTAGCTAACACAAGCCAATCGAATTTCTTCATGAGCAATTTGAATTGGGAGAGAGAGAGAGACAAGCATGAGAGTTACATTCCCAGGATATTAAATTGGAGTTGCACATCAGGTGGCTAGACCAAGATACACACTAACCCAACTCAAGAGGGCGCAATAGGTGAGATATAGAAAGAGAGAGAGACTATAACACTAATAAAAATTAATCCCAAAATAAATGAAACCAAGAAGTAACATAACACATGAGGGTACACATCCAAGAGGGCCCACTAAGTCCATAGGAAGGGTGTCTAACATCAACATAGACACAAACACAATGGTAAAATTATTTCCACAACCCCTTGCTCATAACATCATGGTTCCTCATATTCTTTTATGTGGCATCAGTTGATCCAGTTGTTTTATTTTATTATTTTATAATTTCAACATAATAATAATAATAATAATTTTCACTATAACACTAATAAAAATTAATCCCGAAATAAATGAAACCAAGAAGTAACATAACACATGAGGGTACACAGCCAAGAGGGTCCACTAAGTCCACAGGAAGGGTGTCTAACTTCAACATAGACACAAACACAATGGTAACACTATTTCCACAACCCCTTGCTCGTAACATCATGGTTCCTCATACTCTTTTATGTGGCATGAGTTGATCCAGTTGTTTTATTTTATTATTTTATAATTTCAACATAATAATAATAATAATAATAATAATAATTTTCAAACCATAGTATAGGAACCTTGTACCACTATGTCAAACATAACAACAATAATAATATGTCCAAGGGAGAAACCATAGGGTATTACATCCCTCCACCCTTAAACCATGCATCGTCCTCAATGCATACACATACATGCCTTTACAAAAGGATAATATACATGCCGATACATGCGTCAGAAAGATAACAAATTTCTAACCACAATACTTCCCACTACCACCTACTTTCATGTTTGTCTCCATTGCCTATGGGAGAACTGGGACTAGTACGGTGGACTCAAGGAAGCAAGTGTCGATCTTCAATCCCCATCACAGGGTCTTCAATCATATTTACAAGGCCTTCAAATCTCAACAAAGATACATCCATCTAAAAATCATATTTCATTCACTCGTATGATAAACAATAGGTATATAAAAAAATATGTGATGCATGATATAACGATATTCTTCTACAAAGATACTTCTCACGTTCCAACAAACACACAGTTAGAAGTAAACTTATATATATATATATATATATATATACTATTCATCTAGATACATAAAATACATCTTCAAGTTACATGATAAATGAAATAGATCACACAAAATACATTAGTATATACAAGGAACATGCAATATAGATACTTCTTCAACAAAATACTTGAAATGCATGTACATGAATCTTATTCTAATCAATTTCAATCATATGAAATGCATTAGGCATGTCAATCAATTTCATGAAGTGCATCAAGTATACCATCCAATCTCATGAATTGCATCGAGTGTGTACTCTTTCTTCATGAAATGCATTCCATTCAATCAATCACATAAATTGCATATACTTTACCTACAAATACATGAAATGCATCATGCATATGCTCTATCAACAAGATGCATGAGATACTATCAAGATACCACAAGAATAGTTGTTCATTAAATAAAATATACTCTTCCAGCAAGGTAATTTTCAAGAAACTTTTCAAAAGAGAAACTTTCAACAAGCCTGGTCATAAAGACATTCAGACCATGAAGATACATTTCTAACAAACATCATCAAGATACTCTTCTAACAAATATCATAAATATACTTTTTTGACAAAGAAATCAAAGATACCTTTCTAGTGAAGATCGCAAAGATAAAGATCACAAAGATATTTTTCTATCAAAGATCGCAAAGATCACCCAAACATTTTATGCACTTACTGTAAGAGGTAAGCTAACTTATATGCAACAATTCCAATCTAGCTAAGAAACAAAAAAGGGCCATAACAATTAGTAGTTAAACAAATCATAAGTCTTCTTTAGAGAATAGTCAAAAATCCAATTTACATCAACTAATAGTAATTAGTATCAACCAGTAACATCAACCAATATCAGTCATATATCAGTCATATAGATGTCGGTCAAAAATACATCAATTCATAATACCTCAACCATATATCAATCATATGTTGATCATATATCAATCATATAGAAATATCAACCAATGACAATAATACATGAATCAAATGACCATACAAACATCAATCATAGTACATCAACCAGAATACACCAACCCTAATATCTCAACCAGAGCACATCATCCAAAATACATCAATCAGAATACATCAATCAGAGTACATTAATCAGAATACATCAATCAATTGAAGCAAAATACATCAAATCAAAATACATCAACCTTACATCAATCATCAATATCAATCAATGACAACCAATCAAACATCAACAACAACCAAAGGTAACTATACTTACACTAATTATACCTCGATCAACCATCAATCACCATGACAACCAAGAACAACCAATAATAGCCATACATACAGTAATGACAATATCATACATGTATCAACCATTAATCAATCAATCAATAACAACCAATAGTATAAAACAACATAGATCGACCATACCAATCATATTGAATAGTTACTATTTATCATAACATTATATATAAGTATTAGCACATGACGATATATATAATATCCATATATTAATATACATATGTACAACCAACATCATCACACAAACACTACTAGTAATGCACTTATGTAAACACTCAACATATACACAATCATACATTACGTTGCTAATTTTTTACACGTAACACGCTACTTATACCATCAACCAAAGTACATTCATAGTCATCTCAAGAAACCAAACATCCTACAACCAAAATATTCTAACATTCTGCGATAAAATAATTACTAGCTATACAACACGCCATCATACACTCATACCAGACACCATACTTACTATTGCCATGTATTATTTCTATACATGCTCCCATTGGCCTACATGCATATTATAATTCTTCAATCAATCATATATCATATTATTATTAATCATATACACATCATATTATTCATATAACCCATATATCCTATATTTTATACACTCGTATAATTATTATGTTATACCATAATATCCATACAATTATAGCAGTATGATTACTTAATTTGATGCTATCATATTGGGTACGCATTATAACATATATACTAACATAATACTTCTGATCACACTATACTTCCTAATACTTCCAAAAACTTCTCAAATACTCTCAAACACTTCCAAACTTTACACTTACTTCATTGCATACATTCACATCTATACATATAGTATATACACAACATGCATAATACTGATAATTATTGCATATTTTAAAATACATATTACAGTATATACAAAGATGCATTCACATTTATATATATATCATGCATAATATATATAACATTTATATTATGTTATATTCAATATCATATACCCCTTATCTATCTTACATCACATATTATGTTATACATATATAAATTTATGTCATACAATATTATTATACACTACTACACTACCTTCTTACACACAAAATGAAATAAAATAAATAACATTAAGAGAATATGAACAATTAAGACAAGTGGCTCATTTTCTCCAAAAATAAACAAGGAGTTACATCTCCAAAAATAAAATAAATAAAATAGAAGAGAATATGAACCATTAAAGACAGGTGGCTCATTTCCTCCAAAAATAGACAAGGAGTTACATCCCCACAAATAAAATAAATAAAATAGAAGATAATATGAACCATTAAAGACAAGTGGCTTATTTCCTAAACAAATAGACAAGGAGTTACATCTCCACAAAAAAAATAAAAAATAAATAGAAGAGGATATGAACCATTAAAGACAAGTGACTCATTTCCTCCAAAAATAGACAATGAGTTACATCTCCACAAATAAAATAAAATAGAATATGAACAATTAAATACAAGTGTCTCATTTCCTCCAAAAATAATGGAGGAGTTACTCACATACATTGAAAATAAAAAAAATAAAAAATAAAAATAAAAAGGAGAATCTAACCACTATTAAGGCAAGTGGCCTATTTACCCAAAATACACAAGGAGTTACCCATCAATGTAACCACCACCATCCAAGTTGCATAAATAATCCTATAAAAGCATACCATTAATAGAAAATCCAAAATCCATATAAGGTCTAAATGCCACTTAACAAATCATATTAATATTTAATAATAATAAAACTATATCATCTTTATATATCTTATATAATTACATATCATATACATGTATACATAATTATTTACTGTATACACTATTTATATATCACACCTTACAATATATATATTAATCTATGTTAATATCTTACATATACTAACAGATCCATATCCCCTTAACCTTTGAAATTGAAAAGAAATAAAAATGCATTTAAACTTATCTCCGAAGTAGGAATTAGTGAAGGCTTATGATTCTTCTATTAGCATAAGGGAGGTTAAAATTATTTCACAAAGAACATCTATAAATTCCAAATGCATATAAACAGATTTATGGGTCCATAATAGGCCCAACAACGACATAGTTGGAACCTAAGCTCTGATGCCACCTGTAATGTCCCCCATGGATATCGGAGTGTCTAAGGGACATATCATCAGCTCTCTGAGGCTAATTACTTTATTTTTAGTGTAGTGGATAAACCATAAAAATTTAATTTCCATTTTTCCAAAATTAATTGAGACACAAAATCCAATAATTAATAATAATTTAATATAAATTCATTAACACATCCAACATCTCATCTAGGGATGTGAAGGATTCTTAACATCATCTAACATCATCAAACCTTCAATCCAAGCCATCTCAGAGATTATAACCAATTCTAAAGTCTAATTATTCTTAATCACATTTAACAAGTAATTACTGTGTTAATTACGATGCTTAACGACACTTGGTGTACAAATGGCGACACTTATCACAAATCCAATTGTTTAAAAAATAACGATTGATTATAAATACCAATGGCTTAATAAAATATAATTATATGTAAATAAGGACTAATTACCAAAATTACAATAATTATTAATGGTAATTACGAATGAGAGTTCACAAGTCTAGTTAACTAGTTTTCCAATAAAAGCATCTAGTCTTGCAAAAAATCAACTTGTAACCATGCCATTAAACCCAAAATAAATCTTGCAACCATTAAAAACATAATTAAGCGTGCACCTACAACCAATTAAATGTTTATTTGCATATCATTCCAATTGCACATAAGGTGATGTTGTGTACCTAAATAGTAAAAATATTATTTAAATCACAAATAGGATTAATTAATTAATCTGATTATTAATTTATATGGGGTACATCGTTGCATTGAAATGATACCAAATTGACCTATAAAAGTTCAATGATTGTAAATGTAAAAATCAGCCATCAATATATTAATACTTGTTAAAATGTGGCATTTTGAATATTTGTGGGTTTTTTAGAAATACTTATGGGTTTTAGAAGGATTATATACTTCATTTGGTATCAGATCCGTGTTCAGCTCCTCCGTTGCATTCTTCTCTCCTCTCTAATTTTCATCTCCCCTCCATTCTACTGCACTCTTCCCTCCTCATCACCTTCGTGCAAATTCATTTAGTGCAAGCCCTTTTTCCTCCCACACCTCATCGCCTTCACACTCTTCTCCATTCCTCATTGCTCCAACTGCTTCCCACTTCAGTTCCATCTCTGTCCTCCCTCTCCCACCACGCTCCCACTTCCCCTCCTCCACTCTTCCTGCGTCTCTCCTTGCACATTTTCCCCGCCACCCTCCTCTCCTCTATGCTTCCTCCAGTCGCATAGACCCTCATACTCTTCCTCACATATACCATGCCCTCTTCTTCCAGAACCTACATACCCCATCCCCGTCACTTCTCCTCTTCCCATCTACACCGCACAACTTCCTGCACCTCCTCCTAGCTCGCTACTCCATGTAGTTCCCCCTCTACAAACACCCTCCTCCACTACCCACGCTGCTCCCTCCACCCCCTGCCTCTTCCCTTTATCCCATCTGCCTCATCTCCACCGCGCCTCCCCTCTACCTCCTCTTCCACGCTCCTCCCTTTTCTCTCTTTCCTCCTTCCCCTCTCCACCTCCCATACACCTTCCTCCCGTCTCCCATATGTTGTCCCCCATCTTTGCAAATTACCATACTGTACCACCACTTCCTCCGCTCCACTTCTCCCCACCGCCTACAAATAATAATAATAATAATAAATCAAAATATATAAATTATTATAATAATAATATTTGATAGTATTAATAATACTTTTATTCCAAAAAAAAAAAATTGTAAATAGTTATTATTATTAATAATAAAATTTTATTAATAATATTAAAATATTAATAATATTTTTATTCAAAAAAAAATATTTTTATAAATAGTTATTATTATTATTAATAAAAGTTTATTAATAATATCAATATTATTATTAAAAATAAAAATTGTATTTAATATAATAAACTATGGGATATTATATTAATTTTTTAGCAAAAATATCCCATGCACAAAAATTTTCTCAAAGATTGATGACTTCGCTAAAGGAATAAGGAAGCTTATGGAAGAAATAATATGAGATATTTCAAAAACTATGGACGAAATAATAAAAAGATGCCATGCTCGAAATATGTCCAAACAACAAGGTGAAGAAAAAACTAAAAAAAAAGAATGAAAGCAATGAAGTTCATCAAAATAGAATGACTACCATATAGAGGAGAACAATTTCATGAATTATCACATGCAAAAAAGAGTGACAGAGATGACAGTTGTGATAAGGAGCCTAAAATTGCAACTGTTAAGAGCTGCACGGTTTATATTAATGTTTCATACTCATTCAATGATGAAAAGAGTACAATAAACCATTGTGTCAACACCAATGAGAGTAAAGGTATCAATAAAGATTATAAAGACAAAGATATATAATACCAATATTGTGATGAAAATCAAGACAGTATTACTGAAAACAATGAGGATCAATGCATCGACAAGAATGTCATAATAATAGATGCACGCAGAACATCTTTCACCCCAGAGATCACTATAGAGAACATCAATGAGAACATATTTAAGGTTAATAAAATACAAGATGAGATTGATGTTCATGTGAACATTATAAGTACAAGGATTCCCTTCACAGGAATTGACATAGAATGTGTTGGGAATGACATCAAAAAAATAGTTTCTACTATCAAGTCTTTTCAGTTAGCGACAAAATAAGTTAAGAGAAACAACCACACAAGAAGCAAAAGTGTCAACGAAAGTTTACCAAATACATACTTAATGTGGATTCCAAAACAAAAGAAACAAGATGAAGCAATGCATGTAATCAACCTTACATGTCTCAAGTCAGCAGTTCAACATAGAGCCAGAATAAAAGACAACATCAACTTTGAGGAAAAATATTTCCTTAAGGGGAAGGAAATGTTGTGTACCTAAATACTAAGAATATTATTTAAATCACAAATAGGATTAATGAATTAACTTGAGTCTTAATTTCTATGGGGTGCATCGTTCCATTGAAACAATACCAAATTGACCTATAAAAGGTCAATGATTGTAAATGTAAAAATAAGCCATCAATATATTATTACTTATTAAAATTTGGGATTTTGAATATTTGTGGTTGTTTTAGAAATACTTGTGGGTTTCAGAAGGCTTTAGAAGTATTATATACTTCAGGTGATCATTTCCAGCAATTCCAATGAAACTAGTTAACATTCATCACAAGGAATCGAGTCTAAGTAACTGAACAAAAATTAAATGAATTCATAAGTAAAGGATCAAACCTGATAATTATACACTTACATAGCAAAAACATGTTAAAAATAGGGCACATGGCTATATCATTTTGTTTTTACGAAAACAAAGATTTCAATCCACAACTAGTTATCAATTTTCACCACAATGTATCTAGTTTCCAATTTAACTTTCCGAATGAAAAATAAAGAGAAATATATGACTAATGTAACTCATGGAAATAATATAAGGGGTCACCTATATTCATATGGTTGTATTTTTACTCCCCTACATATTCCATTAAATAATTCACAAAACTAGCTAATTCTATTCATCCGAATTGACTAGCAATTCTAAGAATCGCTAGAATAATTAAATCCATAGCTCATAGAATCATTAAAATTCCACTCCAAATAAAAATAACATGTTTTATCAGGCATAACATATTTATATCTCATTGAAACATTAATTTCCGTAAAACACTTCATATGCAAAGTCACAAATCTACTAAAACAATTCCATTGAAGGAGCTAGAAATTGGAAATTGATCTAGAATTTCAGTAGACATTTCCCAAAAACTATCAAGAATATTTACTCTCACATTATCACACAAATTTCAATTTTATTTATCATACATAATAATGAAAAAAAAAATCAAGCATTTTTACAAACACTTCATGTGCCAAGTCTCCAAACTACACAAAACAATCCAATTAAAGAACTAGTTTTCGAATAAAAGGTAGAAGCATCAAAGATAAGCACTCCTTAAACCATTCCTAGGATATTGTGCCATCAAAATACACAGTATATAATGAATGGGAGCATAAATACAATTTCTATAGCATAGGTTCCAAAGAATCATTTCCTCAAACAATTTGTGCCCAAAATCCCAAATACTATTTTCCAATTCCTTCACAAAATTTACTTGCATAAATAGATTGAATTCCATGAGAGATTTATTCCAAAATTAACTCACACATTACATAAAAAATTTCATGTTAATCCATAAATAAATCAAATCATATTCAAATAAATTAAATAAACATGAAATAAAGTACTTATCTTGCAAAATACACAACCAAAATCGATCGTGCCATGTTCCACCCAGCCATAGACAAAATGAAAGCCAAAAATCACTTTGCAATGGTCACCCTCGAGCTGGAACCATGATGCCACAAGAAAGAGTGCACTCAACCAAAAAACCCATATAAAATTGGTCCAACCACAATCCAGTGGAAATTGGATTCCACATCACTTCCAATCCAGGATCTCCAGTGGAAATTCCAGGACAAAGTTTTCAGGAGAAATAATTCCAACCAAAACCCAATGGAAAGTCTTCCTCGACTTCCACTCCATGGAAATTATAGTGGCTCCAGTACAAAATATTCATAAATATATTAGTCCAACCTCAAATCCAATGGAAAGTGGATTCCACTGTTGATGTATATGTAACTTCGGAATGTATTTCACCCATGTATTTCATCTATGTATATTGTACTCCTATAGAGATGTTATTATTCCTCTATACAAAAGTGTCATCGTTTGTATTGACAAGTGTCGCAAGTGTCGTAACTTGTCGATGGGTTATTAGACCACCATGTGTGGGGTCGGCCCTGATTAAGTTAACATTGAATTATTACACTAAGCTAGACAAGCTGGCCCCATAAGTTTATTGGGCATTTAGGACAAGTATAAATAGAGATATCCCGATCTCTATTTTGATCGCTTCATAACTCACTCTTCCATCACTCGGAAAGTGGCGCACATGTGAGGAGGAGGATCGGCTGCTAGGAGGAGTCTATCTCTATCTACTTTGGTTGTACTTTGGTCATACTATTGCTCTGTCTATCTTTGAGGAAGTTGTGCGGTTTTTCACCTTAGGGTTTTCCCCACGGAAACTTTGTGTGTCTATTGTCTCTTATGTTTGCTTCTTGTGATGATTGACATGCTTGCTATGATTGAGATGCATTGATATACTATACATGTTATTCTCTTAGTAAAGATAAATAAGACAAAAAGTATCTTGGAAATTATCCACTCCGATGTATGTGGTCCGATTTCATCCAGTTCTCTGAGTGGGTATCCTAACTATGTCTCTTTCATTGATGACTTCTCCAGGAAGACTTGGGTTTACTTCTTGAAGAACGAAGATGAAGTGTTTGATAAGTTCCAGGAATTCAAAACCTTGGTGGAGAACCAAAATAATAATAAGATGAAGACATTCAGATCCGACAATGGTGGAGAATTCACTTTAGGTGACTTCAAGAAGCTATGCAAGGATTCATGGATTAAGAGGGAGTTCACTGCTCCTTACAATCCACAACAGAATGGAGTTGCAGAAAGAAAGAATCGAACAATCATGGAAGCAGCAAGGGCAATGCTACATGACCAGGATCTACCTATGCATCTATGGGCAGAAGCAGCTAGGATCGCTGTATATGTGTGTTACACCAAAATGTCATCACCCTTGTACAAGTGTCGCAAGTGTCACAAGTGTTGCAAGTATCGTCATCCTAACCTAGTGTCGTCACCATGACCATTGCAAGTGTCATCATTATGACCAAGTGTCATCATCATGACCGTTGTGACAATGTCGTCATCTTGACCATTGTGTAAACTCTTTTCTATTATACCTAAACTCATTTTAGAGTAAAAACACATCCCTGAAGTTTCCCATGACTGGAGGGCTTAACTGAACTACTTTTCAAGGTCATTGTAGTCTGCCCTTGTGCAACATGTGACGTCGCGGGTTGTCCTAATGCAACATGCAACGATGTCAGTTATTTGGATAAAAGAGTATCTTCGAGCCCATTCTCGAAGATGAATGATGTGGAGGCCTATCCCTTGGCTCTTGGTGAGGTGACATTTCGGTTCCTAACATTATGGAAAGATCCCTTAACCATGTCCCCCTAATCCTCAACCTACCCTATCTCTATAGCCCTATATAAACACCCACTCTCTCCATGAGAGGGGTGAAGGTCTATGGTACCTTTATGCTTGTAGAACCCATATTGGTGATTGGGAAGCCTGCACCATCTTGGAGGTTTGGCTTGGACATGTTGGATGGAGGATGCAACGTTGAGGCTTTGGTTGTAGCTTCATCATTTCTATGTATTCCCACTTTTTATACAGTTAATATAATCTCTTTCCATAAATGTTGTCTCGTTGATGATGTTTAGAACTTTCTTCCTCAACTGTTAGTTTAGATCAGTTATTGTTTAGATATCTTGTAATGCTTGTATCGTTTCCATATTGTCTTGATAGGTCTTGCAGCTGGAGATCTGACGACCGCGAGACATGGAGAAATGTTCAGGAGAAAGGATAGTGAATCAAAGAGGTAAGACATCTAGCACTTGATCCTTAAGTAGATCTAGGAAACATGGTTGTAGTTTGTTCTATTTGTTCTAGACTCGCATTGAGCTAGGGAGATCCTGCTCATGTCCGCTCGAGTGGATTGTCCGGTAACAATGTGCAGAACAAAACACCCCACAAGATATTGGACAACAAAACACCAGAAGAGGTCTTCTCTGGTAAGAAACCTGAAGTCAGCCATCTTAGAATATTTGGTTGTCCAGTATACACTCATGTCCCAAAGGAAAAGAAGAACAAGCTAGATCCTTTAGGAAAGAAGGGTATCTTTGTGGGTTACAGTGAAAGCTCGAAGGCTTACAGAATATACTTTCCAGGGTTCAAGAATATTGATGTCAGTAGGGATGTGAAATTTGATGAAAACTCAGCATTCATCAAATCAAGGAAGACACCTGTTGAAGATCATGAAGAACCTAAGGAAACTAGATTTCAAGACACTACTATGACTGAAGCAATTACAGATGTTGATTGTGAAATTGAAGATCCGCAAGAACCTATAGATCCACCCCGTGAGAATAACTCTCACAAGAGAATACCTACATGGGCTAGAGAGCTCATTCAAGATGCAGAAAGATATGAAGAAGAACACAAAGCAAAGAAGAGAACTAGATCACATACCAGCTATGTTGCTTTACTCTGTGATATCATGAACAAAGAACCTTCCAATTATGAAGAAGCAGCGAAAAAGAAAGAATGGAAGGATGCCATCGTCGAAGAATACCAATCAATAATGAAGAATGATGTTTGGGATGTTGTCCCAAGACCTGAAGAGAAGTCTGTTGTGACTTCCAAATGGATCTACAAGATCAAGCATGCTATAGATGGCAGCATAGAGAAATACAAGGCAAGATTCGTAGCTCGTGGCTTCTCTCAAAAAGAGGGAATAGATTATGAAGCAAATTTTGCTCCTGTAGCCAGGTACACTTCCATCAGATCAGTACTTGCTCTAGCTGTAGTGATGAAATGGAGGATACACCAGATGGATGTCAAGACTGCTTTCTTGAATGGTGTAGTTGAAGAGAAAGTGTATGTGGAACAGCCACTCGGTTTTGAAACACATGACAGGGAGTCATATGTGTGCATATTGAAGAAAGCCTTGTATGGGTTGAAGCAAGCTCCTAGGACTTGGTATGGTAGGATGGATAGTTTCCTATCTAGTTTTGGTTTTACCAAGAGTAAAGCGGATTCCAACCTTTACTACAAGGTTGAGGAAGGAAATATTGTGATAATAATCCTGTATGTGGATGACCTGTTTATAACAGGAGATCATAGATTGATTGCCGATACAAAGAGGAAGCTTGCTGCTGAGTTCGAGATGAAGGAATTGAGGATGATGCACTATTTTCTAGGTATGGAGTTGTGGCAGAGTGCAGATGGAATCTTCCTTGGACAAGGGAAGTATGCAGTAGTGATCCTGAAGAGGTTCGGGATGATGGACTGCAAGGCCATGGCCACACCTATGGAATCAAACCTGAAGCTTCTATGCGATGCTTCATCTGAGCCGGTTGATGTCACTAAGTATTGTCAGATGATTGGGTCCTTGATGTACCTGACGAACACGATACTAGATATTTGCTTTGCGGTGAACACGTTGAGCCAGTTCTTGACGGATCTGAGGAGTGTTCACCTGGTTGCTGTAAAGCATATTCTGAGGTACCTGAAGGGTATAGTTGATTATGGGCTCAAGTATGATGTGAATCAAAAGTTTAACCTACAGGGTTATGTTGATTCAGATTGGGTAGGCAGTGCGGTAGATAGGAAGAGCACTTCTGGGTGCTGCTTCAGTATGGGATCAGGTGTGATCTCTTGGTTTAGCAGGAAGCAGTCCTGCGTAGCACTGAGTACAGCCAAGGCAGAGTATGTTGCATCCTATTCGGCTAGTTGTGAGGCAGTATGGATTCAAAAGCTACTGTCTAATTTATTTGATCTACCGCTTGAGGCTACTGGTATATTTTGTGACAACCAGAGCTGTGTGAAGTTGTCTAAGAACCCAGTGTTCCACAACAAGTTGAAACACATAGAGATCAAATATCACTATATCAAGGATATGGTGCAAAGGGGAGTAGTGAAACTCCTGTATGTTGCAACGGATGAGCAGATTGCAGATGTGTTGACGAAGCCACTACCCAGAGTGAAGTTCAAGTACTTCAGAGAGAGGATTGGTGTTCTTCATATTGACAGCACTTCGAGGAAGAATTGATGGAGACATTTGTTGAAGCCATTCCAAGCATGGTGGAAGGAGGATCCTTCACATGGCTATGGATATAAGCATTGGATGATGAGCATCAGGATGATGTTCTAGTTTCTGCTCTGTATGATCAGTTGGATCATTTATGTATGTATGCATCATGTTGGATGTTGGATATGATCAGTTGGATCATTTATGTATGTATTCATCATGTTGGATGCTGGATATGATTAATTGGATCATTCATATATGTATGCATCATGTTAGATGCTTGGACCATGTATCTATATATGTATCAGGTGGATACGCTGTATGATCGGGTACATCATGTATGTTGATGGATACATTGTGTGGATCATGTATCTATGTATGTATTAGGTAGATACATTATATATGATGATATGTATCAGGTAGATACTTGGTATGCATCATGTGGATGCATTGTATGATCAAGATGATCATGGATGACAAGCTTCAGGATGTTGCTCCAGATGACATGCATCAGAACGATGCAGTGAAGATGATCAGGATGATCATGTGTACATCAGGATGACGTATGGTGAGTATCAGGTGGATACTCTATGGCCATGGACAGGTTGTGCAGATGAGCATGTAAGTAGACCTCGGAAATCTGGATAGGATGAAAAAGGCCTCAAATGCTCTTACTCTGGGAGGACATATAATAGTTCCCTGGGAGATTTGCAGATGCTCTTGCTAGGTTTTGCCGCTGGCATATAATAGCTCCCTGGGATATCTGGCAAATGCTCTTGCAAGTTTTTGTCCTATGGCATGTAATGTATCCTTGAGACATCCGATAGGTAGAGTTGTGTGCTCATAACAGCTTGGGATGCTCTTGCAAGGTTTTTCAATGACCACATGTAATATGCTCCCAGGAGATCCGACAGGTAGAGTTGTGTGCTCGTAACAACCTGGGATGCTTCAGCCAGGTTTTGTGGTGGACCACATGTAATGTGCTCCTGGGAGATTCGACAAGTAGAGTTGTGTGCTCGTAACAGCCTAGGATGCTTCAGCTAGGTTTTGTGGTGAGATCACATGTAATGTGCTCCTAGGAGATCCGACAAGTAGAGCTGTGTGCTCATAACTGCCTAGGATGATTCAACCAGGTTTTGTGATGGGTCACATGTAATGTGCTCCTAGGAGATCCAATAGGTAGAGCTGTGTGCTCGTAACAGCCTAGGATGTTGCAACCAGGTTTTGTGATGCACGTAATAAGTCCTGAGGATTCCACAGTATGGTCAGTGATGATGAAGACCTGCAGATGGTGGGCCTACATCCAGTATGAAAAAGGACTGTCTCTGTAGAACTTCCTATGATGAGTAGCTTCGGAGATTTATTGAGATAGTAGCAGTAGGGACGATGATGATGATCCAAGGATGATGATTCGCTGATGATGATCCAGAGAAGAAGACTTTTGCTAGCAGATCTGTGTCAAGAAATACCTTCCTAGTTAAGAGGGAGTGTTGATGTATATGTAACTTCAGAATGTATTTCATGCATGTATTTCATCTATGTATATTGTACTCCTATAGATATGTTATTATTCCTCTATACGAAAGTGTCTTCATTTGTATTGATAAGTGTCGCAAGTGTCGTAACTTGCCGATGGGTTATTAGATCACCATGTGTGGGGTCGGCCCTGATTAAGTTAACATTGGGTTATGTACTAAGCTAGACAAGCCGGCCCCATAAGTTTATTGGGCAGTCAGGACAAGTATAAATAGAGATCTTCCGATCTCTATTTGGATCACTTCATAACTCACTCTTCCATCACTCGAAAAGTGGTGCACACGTGAGGAGGAGGATCAGCTGCTAGGAGGAGTCTATCTCTATGTACTTTGCTTGTACTATTTCTCTATCTATCTCTGAGGAAGTTGTGGGGTTTTTCACCTTAGGGTTTTCCCCACGGAAACTCTGTGTGTTTGTTGTCTCTTATGTTTGCTTCTTGTGATGATTGACATGCTTGCTATGATTGATATGCATTGATATACTATACATGTTATTCTCTAAGTAAAGATCCTAGAGTATATTGAATTAATGCTCAAAAGTTAACATCCACATCACTTCCAATCGAGGGTCTCCAAAGGAAATTCTAGGACAAAACAATGGCAATTCCAAAGTAACTCAACTTGGGAACTGTTAGGGTATTTTAATACTCCATCCTTGTCCTACCTAGAATTATTTATTTTTACTAGTTTTTTATTATGTCATTTCCCCCCTAGTGGAGTATATATGTCATCCAGGATCTATCTGCCACCTTCTGAACCCTTCATGCATCATTTTAGGACCACTTCAGTCAATTCCCTATTTTATAGCAACCAACTGAGTGTTCTAATGTAGTCCACTTGAGTTAGTTGAATCTTGTGGGGGGTTGGAGCTTCGGATGCCACTTATTGTGGACTCATGCACCCATTTTTGATTGAAATGCATGACAAAATCACTATTTATCCCTCCTTAGTCAGTTAATTGATTGTGACTTCAGCTAGTTGATTTTAGGTTTAGTTCAGTTGATTTTCAGTATTCCGGAGCACTCCAGTGGTAATAATCCCTATGCTAAACCAACTGATGTTCGGATTATTATACATGATTCAAATTCTCTCCATTGTATTATCATTGTTCATTATACTAATAATTGAGTAGTGTGACATTATTCTGCTTCTATATGAGTTGTGTTGCATAGTTATTCTTCTGCTCTTCTTTACTTCAGTTTTCACTCTTATTCAACTTTTATGCTTATTATTTCTTTGTGAGGTATCCTCATCTCTTAGATCTGATATGAAATAGAATTTCACATGGTATCAGAGCCATGGATCGAATAGTTTGAGCAGTTGCTTTTGGTAGTGCACCAAAAGCCTCTGGATTTCCACAGCAAATCCTAGTGCCATTGCATTGAATTCATTAGAGAAATACTATGAGGTCTATCCAGGTGTGAAGGATCCAAATAAAAGTGCCTACTGTCCTAAAGTATTTCTCAGTAGCAGTCTACCTCCATTATTGATATTTTTTTGTAGGTTATTCAAATTTTTTGAGTGCTACAGCAGTTTTTCAGTAGTTATGTTGCAGTAGTAGTAGCAGATATTTTCCATTGTTTTTGCAGGTATTCTACAACAACTTCCATGAATCTGAAATAAATTCCTCCTGTCTATCCATTCAACTATGATGAGTGGAAACCAAAGATTATAGCATATATGAAGAGACAAGGTATTTTTGACATGTGTATTGGTGTTATGAGAGATTTTGTTTCCTATGAAGGATAAAATGATTGGCTAAATGACTTTGATAGAGCATTTGGATAAATTTCTATTTCTATGTCTCCCAATATGCGCTACCTCAAGGAAACTGCTGAAAATCCAAGTGATCTATGGGCCCAGTGATACCTCCTTAAGTGTTCTCTTCAATTATGTCTCGGCCTCAATCATATCTCATAAAGAAGTTGTTCAAGATGAAGAAGAAGCTGCAGATTCAGCACTCATGTTCTTAATGTCTTCTATTTCGAATTATGAGAAAGATAAGACAGTTCATACTCTAGAATCTGAAGAGGTTCTTAAATCCTCTCTTTCACATGGGTATGCTGGTGTGAAAAATGATGATCTATTGAATGATTTGGAGGTTAAATAAGAGTTGGGAGTTTATACATTCACCCTCCTTGATCACATGCTTCCTATGAACTTCTATTTGATCATTGGAACATGCTCTCAGAGTTTCTCTGAATATGGAGGACACTACCATTCGCTTGGGTTCAAGTCTCAGGCATATTTTGGTGAATTTGGTTTTGATCTCACCCATGATGGTTCAAAGTAGATCACAAGAAACCATCTATCAATTACTGGAGCTGATTTTAAGTACTAGCCACCACCATCATGTAATATGTCACCTACCCAAATTCTAAAGACTAATTATCTTAATTTCAAAATACATTATGTTAAATTTTAATTACAAAGTTTTGTAATTATGACCAAATCTCGTCAAGGATGATTGTAATGACTTATTATTATTATTTAATAAATTAAACAGGAGACAAACACCCAAGGGAACTGTTAAATGAGTGTTCAATGACCCACTAGGAGGAATGAAAGCTTTTAGAATGCATGGGACAGATGGCAGCATTTGCACTCCACCACTAGCTGTTGGTTATGGGACAACTACCCCTAAATTTCTAGCATTATCCCCCGGGTGCGTGGAAGAGAGCTATTATCTCATTAATGACCATGTTAACTACTAAAAGGCCTAGGCAGCCTAGATAAGGCAATTTGAATTGAGCAAGCAACTCCACAATATTTTCTACAAAAATATTTCCTCAAGTGTATCAGGTGATCACTGAGAGATTCGAATAGGGAGGCTAAGTGGGAGTGCATTGTGAGTCTGGTAGTTATTCTGAGAAGGAAACCAGAGGTGCTGGTGCAGGTCTCTTTGACTGTTGAGTCTTTATGACTGGATGATCTATATTTTACTGCAAGTTGATGAACTAAGGCTTCTACAGACTCTTCTACTTCTTGGTGGTTCAGTGAACAGACTCGGGGGTCCTAAGGCAAGTAATTTGGTTGTCTTTAGGAAAATGTTGGGTGGAATAGGTTCCTTGGGTTGTTTGTTTCTCCTACAGTCAATCAAGTTCTATTGTTCTGACTTATTGTTTACAATTAAATGATTTTCTACATGGTAGAAATATTATTTACAATTATACACAAGAAACTATTTTATTTTCTGACTTAAAGATGATATGTTTTAAGGATGATTAAGTATATTAGATGAATGATTAAATTCTTTTCTGTATTTTTTCCATACTGTTATCTGTATAGTACTCTAATACATAAAAGTAAAATTAATAGAGATGCGTGATAGGCAGAATGCCATTTGAATGAATAGATCAACACAGTAGTATTTCTTTTAAATTCTACCATTTCAATCATATGTCTAAAACTCAAGAAATAGTACAGCATAGTATAAATAGATGTATAGCAAATTTTCCTCTACTTCAAAATAAAAGAAAATCACTTTTATTGCTGCACAGATCTAGATTTTCCAATTCAACTCCATCTATTTTCGGATGGTAATAATATGCATTCCAATATTATAAATCCAATGTTTTCAATCATTTTATATTCTAGAAATATAGCAGCTATAATTATTCTCTATACAGAGTATTACTTAAAAATGATAAGTAAACACTTATTATTTTGATCACTAATTATCACATTTTATCTAGTATAGATTTCAATCATTAAATATAAATACTTTCACTATAAAAACAAAAACCCTAAGATTTTACAAACCCTAGATTCTAAACATTCATTTAGTATACAGTTCAATAATTTTCACATCAAGCCATTCATTGCAACAACATATAAGATTTCTAAAGTTATAGTAGACCTGGGTTCCAAACCCTAAACAATATTTTATTAACCCTACTATCTATTTTCGTGTTGAGAATACTAACAAGGAACTTAACATTACTTAACAGAAGGCATGATTTTTTGTATCGTCATCTATCAAACCCTAACAAGAAACATAAACAGTGTCGAAACCTTTAGATGCACAAGTTAAGGCCCAGTTCTCGGGTTTGAATTCTCAGTACTATCAGGTTTACCAATGAAACCTACAGCGTAGGGTTTCGTTCGTTGAAACAAGATCGAACCCTATGGCATATAGCCATTTTAAAACATAGGACAAATAAAGTTTTACAACGTCATTCTTTCAAACTTACATTTCAAAAACATTATGAAGTACAGGGTCTATCTACCAACAGACATGCAACCTACAACTCTCGACTTGAGACAACTTTCATTGTTCTAAACCAAATCAACAGTTTATACAAACAATTTCTCAAAACATTATTAAAACAAAATTATAACATTTCATTACAAGACGTGCCATTGTTTTACAGAAGCAAGTGAACCCTAAGCTTTAGAATTTCATGTTCAACAGTATAGTCAAAATTTGACAAAGTTTACATTGAAGACCTTTCAAGGTTCCAAAATCACATAGGGTCATTCCCTTAACAACCAGCAACACAAAAACAAGTTCAAGGTCATTTTTAAATGATGCATCAAATCATTACTGAGCCGAATAGCAACTTAAAAACTGAGGGTTTATTCTCTTACATTACAGTTCAAGATAAAACTTAAACTCGGCCATTACTCCGTACATGTTTGTATTTCCAACTCTCGTCACACTGTATTTATCGGCTAATCATGCCAAAGGTACCTATGAGGTTTTAAGAACCACGGAGGCCTACCAGAAGGTTGTTGCAGCATCCTCATTTCGAGTGCTGCTCCTAGAAACCCTCCATTGAAGTATCACCTTCTAGTTATAGTTTGAAAAGGTTAAAACAAGAAAAATGTAGGTATAAATTAAACATTACAGTATTACTACCACTATCATTGAAAACTTACGTTAGCTTTGAAGCTCTCAGACTTAGACACCTCACACCAACAAAACAATGAAGTCTTAGAGAAATTCCAGCATATACGAGTTCAAATTTAGAGAACCATTTTATGAATAGGAGAATCGAACTCCATTTCGAATTACACTCAAATAAACTGACAAAGAAACCTCCCCACAATTTCAATGGCTGAGTCATGGGTCTATTTCACAAGGATGATAAGCTTGTAACATATAACCTTCTCTCACAGGTCTAAGTTTCAAAACCAAGGAAGGAGTCCTCCTAACAATAAACTCCAAACCCTACATTGCAGTAGCACTGTCGGCCCTTCAACCTTACCACTAAACATGAAGAGAAGGCCAAGAAACAATTCCTTGTTACTTACCAATGAGAGACTAGGGTTTCTTTCCCAACCCTAGCTCTTGTAAAGATCAACGGTGGAATAGCTTCCAGTCGGGAACATTGAGATTCGAGAGATCATTACAATCAATACCACATTCACTATTGCCTCTACCGAGTCGCCAAATCAACAGACCAGGGGCTATTGTATGGCACAACTCAGCATCGTATGGTGCATTATTGTAAGCTCTTCCACGTGAATACCATCCAACTAAGCTTCCATTTCACTTAGCAGGTAGGCAATGTAAATGCTAGGATCTGATATCGACAGATTGGAAGCATGCCATCTACCGAACTTTAATACCCTGTCATAATCATAATCATTGCAATGCTTAGATTCATAGTTCACATTTTATAATAGTTCCTAAGGTTTAGTTTAGGCATCATGATAATAGTAATATATATGCCAATGTATGGTGCGTGAATGCATATTTACTATAGATTGTCTATCTTCTTCTCTATAGTGTATGTATAGTCATATATGGTAAAGTTTATATATTTTCATACATTAGCCATTTATTGTTAATCAATTGATAAATGCGAGACTTTAGGTATAGTCTAAAGTTTTGTTGGTGCACAATATAATGCTACTTCATTTTGAAATAGCATAAGCACTATATTCACAAGATTTCAAATAACGTTACAAATGGACAATGGTATCACCGCTTGTTGTTAATGATAATAGTCATATTATGATGATTTTTCATGGATGATAAATATAGCAATGTAAAAGCAAAATGACGACGTGATTTTAATAACACTAAAAATTTTGTAAGCTAGCACGTAAATGAGATTTGAAACCAAAATATCCATACCTCCAATAACTTGTTTTGCAAGGAAGTACTTAGTATTTTTCATATTACATTGACGATGAATTGAAAGACACATGTACTCTTAACTCATGTTTGTCGTAAAATTTATTACTTGAATTCTACACATGGAAACATAATTCAAATGCCTTATCTAAACGTAGCTAAGTAAACCTTAGGGTACCTCGTAGGACCCCTTCGTCATCATTCAAAACAAACTGCCAGCACATTACCAAGAAAATTAAAATAATACAAACCTATGTATAGTATATAGTTACATTTAAAACTTAAGCAAATCTGAAGATGTATTTTTGTGTTATGATCATAAAATGTCCTTTGTTAAAGAGATTTGCATCCATTTAGTCTGCATTAGCAATTACAACTAGCATCATATTTTGTTTTGAGAAATTCGATGTGTCGTCGTTATTAATTATCCTAGTTAAGAGATTAAACTATTATTATATGTTCTGCATTAACAATTTCAATAGTTATTTCTATTTTTAAAAAAATTGAATTTTTGGTTATTTACGGGATGTTACATGTGGTATCAGAGCTCATGTTTGAACTCTAGGCTTGAAAAGGTCCAAAGAACACGCAACAGAAATTTTTATTACAGCAGAAATCTTACTAATTCAAATTTAAACTATTTGTGTTATACAGAAATTTTTTTTAAGCTACAAGTATCGAAGGATCAGCTGAACATATGGACGACAGATTTCGACCCAACAGTCATAGCACAGGACAACATTATGAAGGAGAAGTCCATGGCGAATTAAATGACAATTCGTCGGAATTGTTATGTACATTTCAAGAGTTAAAAGCATAAATCAGATCTGTAAAACAAGACAATGAGAAAATTCTAAAAACACAAGAGGAACTTAACCAAGTACTGTTCGATCAATGCCCAACTGATGAACAGGATAGAGGGATTGAAAATACCTCCAAGATTGAAGACTTGCCTCATCAAGACAAGGGTAATAAAATGAAAACTAATGATGCGAACAGCATTTCAACATCATCATAAGCTGCCAATGAAAAACGCAAAAAGAAACGTAATTATTCAAGTGATAGAAGTGAAGGAGAGTACAAACCCAAAAGAAAAAGTCACAAAAAGTATGAATAGACTTCTAGGGTGTTCGAGAAAATAAAACCCCAACCTTCAATGGTGAAACTGAGAAAGGAGAGACAGCAGAAGCATGGTTGTCCAGCATGAAGAAGTACTTCCAAATTTATGATTATTCAGAATCATTGAAGGCAAAGATGGCAATATACAACTTGATTGGGAAGGCAGATATTTGGTGGCAGGGCATCAAAAGAGTGAAGGGCATCAAAGACAATGATGTGAATTGGAACAATTTTAAAAGGTACTTCAAGAAGAAGTTCTTATTTGAGCAATACTATGAAGAAAAATCCAAGGAATTTTATGATTTAAAGCTGGAAACTATGAACATGAAAGAGCTAAATAGTAAATTTCTAAATTTGCTGAGGTATGTGCCATACCTCGTGGAAGAGAAACCGAAGATTCAAATATACTTGAGTTGTCTACCTTTCAACATCAAGGACATAATAGAGTATGACAATCCAAAGACCTTAGAAGAGGCCATGAGGAAAGCAACTTTCTGTTATGACACTAATCAGAAAAGAGAAGGGATATCTAACTGGAAAAATCATAAACCCAACAACTTTGAGCTGAAAAAGAAAAATTTCAGGTTTAGTGAAAATTCTGGTTTCCAAAAGAAATACTTTCTAAATCGGAATTTTCAAGGAAACAATCCCAAAAATAATCACCAACAGAATTTTACAGCTCCTAGAAATACTCCCAATGCTACCAGGACTAATGACCAGAAGGCACCTATAAAATGTTTTGAGTGTCAATGTCCTCATTATGTTTCAGAATGCCCCAAGAGGAAGCAGACACCTAATAATATTCATTCCATACAAACTGAACCTACTATGGGAGACTTGGCAAGGGAGATGCCCAAAATTAATGCAGTTTTAGACAATAGGCAAGCAGAGCATCGAGTCTCTATGGTAGAGATTAAAGGTATGCTACAAAACCACCCTATTACTATTTTGATTGATCCAGGTGCTAGCCTAAGTTATATATCACCAGATACTGTAGAAAGTTTTAATTTAAGAACAGAAAAATTCAATAAATCTTGGTTAGTTAGACTAGCAACAGGGACAAAAAGAAAAGTATCAGATTTTATTGAAAGTTGTGTTTTATCTATGAATCAGTTAAAGACACCAACCAAGTTGAATGTGTTACCTTTAGGATCCTATGACATCTTAATTGGAATGGACTGGTTAGAATCCCATCATGTCATTCTGAATTGTTATGAGAAAATTTTTACTCATTTAAATGATGAAGGAGAAACAATAGAAGTAAAAGGTATTCCAAGAAAGACATCACTTAGACAGATTTCAGCTATGCAAGTAAAGAGAGTAGTTAGAAAAGGATGTCAAATGTTTGCTATGAATGTAGTAAATGAGGAATCAATTACTAAAGAGGACAAACTGAAACTAGAAGATATACTTGTCCTAAATGAATTTTAGGATGTTTTTCCTGAAGAGATCCCAGGATTACCCCCTAAGAGAGATCTAGATTTTACCATTGAATTAATACTAGGTGCGGTACCAAAATCTAAACCTCCATATAGGATGAATATACTGGAATTAAATGAGTTGAAATCACAGTTAAAGAAAGTGATTGATAAAAACTATATAAGACCCAGCATGTCTCCTTGGGGAGCACCTGTTATTTTTGTTAAGAAGAAGGATGGCACTTTAAGACTCTGCATAGATTATTGTCAGTTGAATAAGATGACAATCAAGAATCGATATTTGTTGCCCCTCATCGACGATTTATTTGATCAGCTGCATGGGGCAACGATATTTTCAAAGATTGATTTGAGGTCAGGATATCATCAAGTTCATGTGAAGGATGAGGATATTTTTAAAACAACCTTTAGAACTCGATATGGACATTATGAGTTCGTAGTCATGCCATTTGGATTGACTAATTCCCTGACAGTATTTATGTGTCTAATGAACAATATTATGCACAAATACTTGGATAAGTTCGCTATTGCGTTCATAGATTACATTCTAGTATATTCTAAAAGTAAAGAAGAACATGACGAACATTTCCGTATTATTTTACAATTTATGAGAGATCATCAGTTATATGCTAAGTTTAGTAAGTGTGATTTTCACAAGGATAAGATTTAGTATTTATGACACATAATTTATAAGGAAGGAATCTCGGCTGCCCCGATAAGATAAAATCCATTAATGAATAGTCGATTTCTAAAGATGTGGTATATGTATGATCATTTATGGGTATTACTGGATATTATAGAAAATTCATAGAAGGTTTTTCAAAGATTGCAAACCCCATAACCTCCTTACAGAAGAAGGGGAAGAAGTTTGTATGGGATCAGAAATGTTTAGACAGTTTTAAGAAGTTAAAGGGATTACTAACTACAATGCATGTTCTGAGGATTGCAGATCCTAATAAGGATTTTATAGTATGCATTGATGCATGTAATGATGGCTTTTGTGGAGTCCTAACACAAGAGGGACATGTTGTTGCATACAAGTCTAGAAAGCTTAAATTACATGAGAAGAATTACTCTACTTATGATTTGGAGTTATTAGCAGTAATTCACACTTTAAAAATGTGGCATCACCATCTTATTGGCAAAAAATTTACCTTGTTGATAGATAACATGGGGCTGAAGTATTTATTAGATCAAACAAATTTGAACGCTAGACAAGCTAGATGGATAACTTTTCTAAGTGAATATGATTTTGAAATTTAGCACATAAAAGGGAAAGAGAACAAGGTTGCCGATGCATTAAGTCATAAAGAAAGGTTGAATTTTATTTCAGCCATCAGTACATACTCAACAAATTTAGAAAATTAGATCTTTGAAGGGATTGAAACTGATGAAGAATACAGAAAATTACAAGAAAAGACAGCAAATAGCAATTCTAAAAATTGTATGGCAGATTACAATTTAAAAGAAAATGGACTGTTGTTGTACAAAAACAGATTGTATGTACCCAACATACCAAAAGTAAAAATTCTGATTTTAGACGAGAAGCACAAAAGTCATTATTCTGGTCATCCAAGTTATCAGAAAACCATGACCATGTTACGAAAAGAATATTATTGGCCTAGAATGAAGGATGAAGTAGCAGAATATATCGCTAAGTGCCTTGACTATCAAAAAGTAAAAGTTGAACATCAACATCCAGCTAGACTGTTAAAGCCATTGCCTATACCTAACTGGAAATGGGAGATTATAAGCCTAGATTTTATTACCAGACTACCCAAAAATCTGAAACAAAATGACTCCATCATGGTGGTAGTGGAGAAACTCAGCAAAGCAACACATTTTGTACCTGTAAAGACTACTCATAAGGCTCCAGATATTGCAGAAATCTTCATGAAACAGATTTTTCGATTACATGGGATATCAAAAGTGATAGTTTAAGACCGTGATTTTAAGTTGCTGGAAAATTTTGGAGGTCTTTGTTTAAAGGGTTGAATACAACCTTAAAATTCAGTACAGCATTTCATCCAAAAACGGATGGACAGACAGAAAGAGTGAATCAGGTATTGGAAGACATGCTTAGGATGTATGTTAAGGACCAGCCTGGTAAGTGGGAGGACTACTCGCATTTAGCAGAATTTGCATATAATAACCATTATCATGCATCAGCCAGGCTTATCCCTTTTGAAATTCTTTATGGTAGGAAATGTGATACACAAGTTTCTTTGAATGACCCAGTAAATGCAGTTATTTTAGGACCTGAATTGTTGCAGGAATTATAACTAATTGTGAAATAGGTACAAAGAAATCTCAATGCTGCCAAAGATAGGAAAAAGAGTCAAGTAGATCTTAGAAGGACTCATAAAGATTTCTAGGTTGGTGAACATGTCTTTCTTAAGATAAGAACGAAAAAGAGTTCATTGAAATTGGGAAGCTGTGCCAAGTTGGCACCTAGGTATTGTGGTCCTTTCGAAATTTTGTCAAGGGTTGGACCCGTGGCATACCAACTGGCTTTGCCACCAAATCTAAAGATACATAATTTTATTCATATATCATTTTTAAACAAATATGTACATGATGCTACACATGTTTTAAATTTGAATGATGTACAGGTGGGAGAAGATGGCGATTTTTAGGTTGAACCGGATTGTATCCTCGAAAGGAGGGAAACTCTACTCCGGAATCGCACCATTGGGTAGGTAAAGGTGCAATGAAAGCACCTTATCCCAAAAGAGGCAACCTGGGAATTGGAGAGTAGTATGCGGGAAGCATACCCAACTCTATTTCAGGAACACTTAGAGAATGATTAAACAACATCGAGGACAATGTTGAGATTTAAGGGGGGGTGTATGTCACCTACCCAAATTTTGAAGACTAATTATCTTAATTGCAAAATACATTATGTTAAGTTTTAATTACAAAATTTTTGTAATTATCACCAAATATGGTCAAGGATGATTGTAATGACATATTATTATTATTTAATAAATTAAACATGAGACAAACACCCTAGGGAACTGTTAAATAAGTATTCACTGACCCACTAGGAGGAACGAAAGTTGTTAGAAGGCATGGGACAGATGGCAGCATTTGCACTCCACCACTAGCTGCTGGTTATGGGACAACTACCCCTAAATTTGTGTCATTATCCCCTAGGTGGGTGGAAGAGAGATGTTAGCTCATTAATGACTAGGTTAACCACTAAAAGGCCTAGGTAGCCTAGATAAGGCAATTCGAATTGAGCAGGAAGATCCACAATATTTTCTGCAGAAATATTTACTCAAGTGTATCAGGTGATCACTGAGAGATTCAAATAGGGAGGCGAAGTGGTCCAGTGCATTGTGAGTCTGGTAGTTATTATGAGAAGGAAACCAGAGGTGTTAGTGTAGGTCTCTTTGACTGTTGAGTCTTTATGACTGGATGATCTATATTTTACTGCAAGTTGATGAACTAAGGCTTCTACAAACTCTTCTTCTTCCTGGTGGTTCAGTGAATAGGCTTGGGGGTCCTAAGGCAAGTAATTTGGTTGTCTTCAAAAATAGGTTGGGTGGAACAGGTTCCCTCAGTTGTTTGTTTCTCCTACAGTCAATCAAGTTCTACTATTCTGACTTATTGTTTATAGTTAAATGATTTTCTGCATCGTAGAACTATTATTTATAGTTATACAAAAGAAACTATTTTATTTTTGCCTTAAAGATGATATGTTTTAAGGATGATTAAGTAAATTAGATGAATGATTAAATTCTTTTCTGTATTTTTCCCATACTATTATCTGTATAGTACTCTAATACAGAAAAGTAAAATTAATAGAGATGAGTGATAAGCAAAATGCCATTTGAATGAATAGATCAACACAATACTATTTCTTTTAAATTCTGCAATTTCAATCATATGTCTAAAACTCAGGAATTAGTACAGCATAGTATAAACAGATGTATAGCATTTCCTCTAATTCATAATAAAAGAAAAACACTTTTATTGCTGCACAGATCTAGATTTTCCAATTCGACTCCATCTATTTTCGGACGGTAATAATATGCATTCCAATATTATAAATCCAATGTTTTCAAGCATTTTATATTCTAGAAATATAGCAGCTGCAATTATTCTCTATAAAGAGTGTTACTTACAAATGATAAGTAAACACTTATTATTTTCACCACTAATTATCACATTTGATCTAGTATAGATTTCAATCATTAAATATAAATACTTTCACTATAAAAACCAGAACCCTAATATTTCGCAGACCCTCGATTCTAAACATTCATTTAGTATATAGTTCAATAATTTTCAGATCAAGCCATTCATTGGAACAACAGATAATATTTCTAAAGTTATAGTAGACCTGGGTTCCAAACCCTAAACAATATTTTATTAACCTTACTATCTATTTTCATATTGAGAATACTAACAAGGCACTTAACATTACTTAACAGAAGGCATGATTTTTTGTATCGTCATCTATCAAACCCTAACAACAAACATAAATAGTGTCAAAACCTTTAGATGCACAAGTTAAGGCCCAGTTCTTGGGTTTGAATTCTTAGTACAATCAGGGTTACCAACGAAACCTATAGGGTAGGGTTTCGTTCGTTGAAACAAGATCGAACCCTATGGCATATAGCCATTTTAAAACATATGACAGATCAAGTTTTACAACATCATTCTTTCAAACTTAAATTTCAAAAATGTTACGAAGTACAGGGTCTATCTACCAACAGACATGCAACCTACAACTCTCGACCTGATACAACTCTCATTGTTCTAAACCAAATCAACAGTTTATACAAACAACTTCTCAAACCATTATTTAAATAAAATTATAACATTTCAATACAAGACATGCCATTGTTTTACAGAAGCAAGTGAACCCTCAGCTTTAGAATTTCATGTTCAACATTATTGTCAAAATTTGATAGAGTTTACATTGAAGACCTTTCAAGGTTCCAAAATCACATAGGGTCATTCCCTTAACAACCAACAGCACAAAAACAAGTTCAAGGTCATTTTTAAAGGATGCAGCAAATCATTACTAAGCTGAATAGCAACTTAAAAACTGAGGGTTTATCCTCTTACATTACAGTTCAAGATAAAACTTAAACTCGGCCATTACTTAGAATAGGGTCGTATTTCCAACTCTCGTCACACTGTCTTCACTAGCTAATCATGCCAAAGGTACCTACGAGGTTTTAAGAACCATAGAGGTTTACTAGGAGGTTGTTGTAGAATCCACATTCTGAGTGTTGCTCATAGAAACCCTCCAACAAAGTATCACCTTCCAGTTATAGTTTGAAAAGGTTAAAACAAGAAAAACGCAGGTATAAATTAAACATTACAGTATTACTGCCACTATTATTGAAAACTTACCTTAGCGTCGAAGCTCCTGGACTTAGACCCCTCACACCAACAAAACGATGAAGTCTTAGAGAAATTGCAAGAAATACAAGTTCAAATTCAGAGAACCATTTTATGAATAGGAGAATCAAACTCTAGTTTGAATTACACTCAAATAAACTAATAGAGAAACCTCCCCACAATTTCAATGGCTAAATCATGGGTCTATTTCACAAGGATTATAAGCATGTAACATATAACCTTCTCTCACAGGTCTAAGGTTCGAAACCAAGGAAGGACTCCTCCTAACAATAAACTTCAAACCCTACATTGCAGCAGCACTGTCGGCCCTTCAACCTTACCACTAAACGCGAAATGAAGGCAAGTAAACAATTCCTTGTTACTTACCAATGAAAGACTAGGGTTTCTTTCCCATCCATAGATCTTGTAAAGATCAACAGTTGAATAGCTTCGAGTCAGGCACGTTGAGATTCGAGAGATTATTGCAATCAATACCACATTGATTATTGCATCTACCAAGTCGCCAAATCAACAAACCAAGGGCTAGTGTATGGCATATCTTAGCATCGTATGGTGCATTATTGTAAGCTCTTCCATGTGAAGACCATCCAACTAAGCTTCCATTTCACTTAGCAGGTAGGCAACGTAAATTCTAGGACCTGATATCGACAGATTGGAAGCATTCCATTTACCGAACTTTAATACCCTGTCACAATCATAATCATTGCAATGCTTAGATTCATAGTTCACATTTTATAATAGTTCCTAAGGTTTATTTTAGGCATCGTGATAATAGTAATATATGCCAATGTATGGTGTGTGAATGCATAGTTACTATAGATTGTATATCTTCTTCTCTATAGTATATGTATAGTCATATAGGGTAAAGTTTATATATTTTCATACATTAGCCATGTATTGTTAATCAATTGATAAATGTGAGACTTTAGGTATAGTCTAAAGTTCTATTGGTGCACAATATAATGCTACTTCATTTTGAAATAGCATAAGCACTATATTCACAAGATTTCAAATAACGTTACAAATGGACAATGGTATCACTGCTTGTTGTTAATGATAATAGTCATATTAGGAGGATTTTTCATGGATGATAAATATAGCAATGTAAAAGAAAAATGACGACGTGATTTTAATAACACTTAAAAGTTTGTAAGCTAGCACGTAAATGATATTTGAAACCAAAATATCCAAACCTCCAATAACTTGTTTTGCAAGGAAGTACTTAGTATTTTTCATATTACATTGACAATGAATTGAAAGACACATGTACTCTTGACTCATGCTTGTTGTAAAATTTCTTACCTACATTCTGCACATGGAAACATGATTCAAATGCCTTAGCTAAACATAGCTAAGTAAACCTCAGGGTACCTCGTAGGACCCCTTCGTCATCATTCAAAACAAACTGTCAGCACATTACGAAAAAAATTATAATAATACAAACCTATGTATAGTATATAGTTACATTTAAAACTTAAGCAGATCTGAAGATGTATTCTTGTGTTATGATCATAAAATTTCCTTTGTTAAAGAGATTTGCATCCATTTAGTCTGCATTAGCAATTACAACTAGCATCATATTTTGTTTTGAAAAATTCGATGTGTCGTCGTTATTAATTATCCTAGTTAAGAGATTAAACTATTATTATATGTTCATCATTAACAAATTCAATAATTATTGCTATTTTTAAATTTTTAAAATTTTGGTAATTTACGGGATGTCACCATCATGTCATATTTCATTTTTTTATTATCTCACCTATGTTGGTTCAAAGGATATATCAAATAACTATCTACACATTCCCGGAGTTGACCATTCCTCAGCTGGTTTGAATTACAGGTTCCAGGATGATCTTTATATTTTTGGATTTGGTCTCACCATGTTCGGTCTGGAGAGCAAGTTCAAGATGATATACATATGTTTTTGGAGCATGATCCACTTATTACCAAGAGGAATATACCGCCAGACATATGATCAAGCGTCACACCTACTTGAGTTTGGAGCAATTAATCTTTTGGTCTGTTTCAGTCCAATTTGAGGGGGGGGGTTCCCATAAGGTTTTCTCCATTTCCTTGTTTCATGCACTATTCTTTATTTTTTATCATTTATTTGATTGTATGGGTAACCTTTGGTCTCAATAACCAGGGCCCAAGATGCAAAAGTAGTGATTAAGGGGGGCGTTAGTATATTTTAATACTCCATCCTTGTCCTACCTAGCATTATTTATTCTTCCTAGTTGTTGATGATGTAATTTTCCCCATAGTGGAGTGAAGATGTCATCAAGGATCCGTCTACCACCTTCTGAGCCCTGCATGCATAATTTTAGGACCACTTCAGTCAGTTCCCTATTTTATAGGAACCAACTTAGTATTCAAGTGTAGTCCACCTGATTTAGTTGACTCTTGTGGGGGGTTGGAGCTCTGGATGCCACTTATTGCGGCTTCATGCACCCATTTCTAATTGACATGCATGAAAAAATCACTATTTCACCCTCCTTAGTCAGTTAACTGATTGTGACTTCAATTATCTAAGTTTAGGTTAAGTTTAGTTGAGTTTGAGTCTTCTAGAGAACTCTAGTTGTGATAATCCCTTTGCTAGACCAATTGAGGTTCAAATTCTTCTGCATGATTCAAATTATCTCCATTGTATTATAATTTTTCATTATACTAATAATTGAGTAATGTGACATTATTCTTCTTCTATCTCGGCTCTATTGCATAGTTATTCTGCTGCTCTTTTTTACTACAATTTTCACTCTTATTCAACTTTTTTACTCATTCTTTCTTTGTGAGGTATCCTCGGCTCTTAGATCTATTGTGACATAGAATTTCATAGGAACAGTCTCATGAAGGAAAAACCAACAAGCAAAAACTCATTTCAAGACTAACCAAAGCCAATCACACTAGTACCTTATAAGAAACAAGAGCCAAGAGCATGCCTAATCAATAAGAGAGAGTAGCTAACACAAACCAATCGAATTCCTTCATGAGAAATTCGAATTTGGAGAGAGAGGGACACAAGCATGAGAGTTACATTCCCAGAATACTAAATTGGAGTTACACATCAGGTGGCTACACCAAGAGACACACTAACCCAACTCAAGAGGGCGCACTAGGTGAGAGTGAGAAAGAGAAAGAGACTAGAACACTAATAAAAAATAATCCTGGAATAAATGAAACCAAGGAGTAACATAACCCATGAGAGTACAGATCCAAGAGGGTCCACCAAGTCCACAACAAGAGTGTATAACTTCAACATAGACACAAACACAATGGTAACACTTTTCCCACAACCCCTTGCTCGTAACATCATGGTTCCTCATACTCTTTTATGTCGCATCGGTCGATCCGGTTGTTTATTTTATTATTTTATAATTTCAACATAATAAAAATAATAATAAATTCCAAACCATAGTCTAGGAACCTTGTGCCACTATATCCAACATAACAACAACAATAATATGTCCAGGGACTAAACCAGAGGGTATTACACAACTACAGTAATTGTCTACTAGAAAGGCAATAACCGAAAATGTGTGGTGTAGATTTTGTTGAAAAGAAGGCCATCACAAAAATGAATGCCCGACACTGAATAACTACATGGGTATTGGACCACATAGTAATTTCCCCATTGCACCCAAAGGTGAGTGGTGCGACATTTTTGTAGGTTGGGGCCATACCCTTGCCAATTGTTTGATGTTACATAAATACCAAAGCTCTACGCATGCACCTTTTTGTGAATTTACAAATTAGTCATACATGATGTGAACAACTGTTGCACACTGCAATTGATAAAGGATAACACAATAGATGCCTACCAAGATAAAGGCACGGAAGAAAATATAGGATCTGATATCATAGGAAAGAAAGGGGTAGTTAGGATATGGAGGAGGATGAATACAAGTGATTTGATTTAACTTTGGAGTGTTAGTATGCTTGGAAATATTGTGTACTAGGCCGCTTTCCCTATTCGCACACTTCCATAGTATAGAACATACAACAAAATATTTCCAAGAATTGCTAAAAAAATTGGAAGACAAGAAAGGTCACTTGAACATGGTGATCGCTAAACCAAGGGAGGAAAATGTTGAAATGAATCCAGCACGGGTGAACATAGTAAGTCGAGGAGGTGCTTGAATAGGTAATGATATTCTGGGAGAATTCACTGTAGAGATTCGAGTGGAGCAAAAGATAAATAAAATTTCATAGCCCTTACCCAAGTCTTAAGTTAGGGACCAACTATAGTTTTTCCGTGTTGTGCAGAAGGTGTTTGAGGAAGCTGTAGTGTGAGAGGAAGACCTGTGGTAGGAAAGGCTGCATAGGAAGGAGAAATTTTTTATGTTGCACGAGAAAGATCTAATACATAGTATCTATAGTGAAGAACAAATGTCGGTCGCACATCATAAAGAAGAACACCACATGAATACCTACAATAGTCACTAGGAAGACCCAGTAAGTACCTTTCTGCAAAGTTGCTTAAATATACTAAATTGTCTTGATGTTGTCAATAAAGTGACTAATATATTGGAAAATTTAGCAATCTAAAATGAAGTTGAATAACCCATTTATGCACCAATTCCTCAAAGGAACGGGTGTAGAGTGGGCAAGAAAAGAAGAATTATAAATGAGTTCATGTTGTCCCATGAGATGGGGGGATTTGATATAAAGGATGTGATGCTCGATATGGGGGTAGACATGAAAATTATTCCTAATAAAACATGGGATTTTATGGGGAATAAAAATATGGTATGGTTTCCCATATAACTTAGACTAGTCAATCAGTACAAAGTTTACCCCATTGGGAGGCCGAATGGTGTGTAGGTGAACATTGATGGAGTTAATACATTGGCATACTCTGAATTCATTGAGATATTGGAGGATACCAATGCCTTCCAAGCCCCGTTGGGAATCAACTATGCCTTTTATAGAAACACTATTTTGAATTTGAAGCAAAGGAGTATTTCCTTCGATTCATAGGAACTACATGTAGTAATGGCTCCGTTGGATTCAATAAAAGGAAAAAGATACATGAAACTAATCAAGGATGATGTCAACTGTTTTGAAATTGAGAATATATGTAATGTGACTTCTAACAAGGAAGCTTATGTAAACCCCACTACCGATGGAGAGCTTAATTTGTGTAGTGTGTGTTCTTTTTACTCAAATTCAGAGGATGCAAGGGATCATTGGAAGAACTATCTCTATGAAGTGTCTACAAGGATATGCATGTGTATTACAAAGTTTTTTCATTGGATTGGGTTGGAGATACATGCTCCACTATTGATCGATGGAATTGAAAAAGTGGATACTTTCCTTGAACAAATGAAAACACAAATATTGAAGGAAAAGTGAGTAAAATCAATGTATGCTATAACCTTAGGGATGCATGTACATTGGTAATTTGGTGGATGACACATAGAGAGGATTTGAACAACTAGGAAGTATCAGAGACATGTACCAAGGTGAAGTTCTAATCTGCTACAAAATTGGAGCTTCTCAATAGATTCAAGGCAACTAAAGATCCTAGAGAACACATTAAGTTCTATCAGCAATTCTAGTAGATGGAGACTGTATTGTGTAGTTAGTGGGTTCACCGGTTCTACCATACACTAGATGTCACACTGCATAGCTTGTATGATCAACACAAAAGAAGAAGGAAGACTAGGACTTGGGAGAAGGTGTCTACCAAATTCACTACCACATTCTAGTTTAATACTATGGATCCTAACTTGGCCAAAGTTGTCCATTGAATGAAGCATTTAATATTTGGAGAAAGGCCATACTAGGATGTGATACAGAAGAAATTTTGTGTATACCATAAGGATTTGTCATGGCTAAACAAACCAATATATTATTGGAAAGTTGATCATAAGGAGACAGACTGGGAAGATGATCCACTTAGATTGCATATCAGGGAGGCTAGAAGAGATAGTGTGGTATCGTATTATCCATGCACTAGTACTATGACAAAGTTTAGAGAGCCCTTCAAGACAAATAATTGCAATATTGTCACTCAGGAGGTAGTGAAGTTGACCATCATAGGTCATTACTGGGACCAGGATACAATCACTTAGATAGTTGACCTACTAAAAGAATATGAATATCTATTTTTGTGCGTATTTTTAGAAATGAAAGGGATTGCAAAAGCTCTCACAAAGATGAATATTTAGATGAAGGAAGGGGAAAAGACAATAAATAAAATAACCTATAGACTAAACCCCCTGTATAAGAAAAATGTGGGAAATGAACTAGACCACATGTTGGATGTGGTAATTATTTTCCCATCTGAATAATCTGATTGGATCAACCAGATGGTGGTCTAGGAAAAGAAGACAGAGGATATCTAGGTCTATGTGGATCTACAGAACCTGAGTACATCATGCATCCATGACCCATTCGCTACACCTTTTACAAATGAGGTACAAGAGAATGTTGGAGGATGGGAACCCTACTCATTCGTTGATGGATTCTATAGATACCATCAGGTCCGTATAGTAGAGGAGGATCACACAAAGGCTACTTGTGCTATGGATTGGGGATCCTTTTCCTATAATGTAATTCACATTGGGTTGAAGAATGCACTAGCCATATTTTCAAGAATAGTGGTCATTGCATTCAAGAAATTCATGCATAGGTTCTTGTAGGTTTATCTGAACAACTGGACCGTGTCTAGTCTATTGAAAGATATTTTTCAGGTACTAAGACTCATGTTGGAACGTTGTAGGAAAATGTAAATCTCTATGAACCTGAGGAAGTGTAATTTTTGCACCCCATTTGCAATTCTATTGGGGCATGTTGTGTGCAAGGAAGGTTTACTAGTTGATCCAGAAAAGCTTGAATTCATTGTTAATTTATCAGATACAACATCAATCAAATATTTTCACACCACTTTGGGACATATTGGCTATTACAGATAATTCATTAGAAACTATGCTAGTATTACAACGTTGCTAGAGGATTTATTGAGGAAATAAATCAAGTGTGTCTAGATCCAGGAGTGCCAACAAGCATTAGACACCCTAAAGGAGAAATTGGTTACTGCGATAATTTTAAATTTTCTAGATTGGACATGCATGTTACACATGCATTAGCCGCATCATCAGTAGCACTAGGAGTAGTTCTAGCCTAGCCAGGGAAATGAGACTTTGATCACGTCATTTCCTTTACCATCAAAACATTATCCACAACTGAGAAGAACTATACCACGAATGAGCATGAAGGATTAGCAATGGTCCATGCTTTGCATAAATTCCGACACTACTTGTTAGGGAGTGATTTCAAATTCTTTACAGATCATTCTTCCTTTAGGTACTTGGTCAACAAGCCAATGTTTGAGGGGCACGTCTGCCAAATGTTCCTTCTATTTCAAGAATTTGAATTTGAGGTCATTGTCAATCTAGGGGAGCATAATGTTTCTCTAGATCATCTATCTAGGATTGAATCATGCAAGGAACGAGGATGTTTGGATGAGGATATCCTTAATCTACAATATTTTTGCATTGAGGTTGTACCAGACTAGTTCAATGAAATTGCATCATTTTGGGGGCATTAGAAGATTATAAAGTTGCACATCACAGATAGTTAGTAACATGCAGTGCCAATTTTCATATTTTTTCAAGACAAATATATAAGTTGGGAGATGATGGCATACTGCATCGATGTGTGGTAGGTCATGAAGATTTGCTTCTCTTGTACGAAGCACATGAAGGAATTGTTGGAGGACATTATGCAAGGAAGGCCACTGCACACCAGGCATTGTCTGTAGGACTCTAGTGGCCTTCGCTATTCTACGAAGCTAAGATGTATTGCAAACAGTGTTATGTTTTCCATCAAATTGGAAAGGCATTAAGTAGGCATGAGAGGCCTCTCTTCACTATAACTGTCCTCAATTCTTTTGGGAAATGGGCGATTGATTTTGTGGTTCCTATCAACCCACTATACCATAGAATCGACGCTTGATTTATTATTACTACAACATAGTACTTGACAAGATGGTAAGAACTTATGCTAGTAAAGGATTGTAGTTCAGATACCACCATGTGAATCATATTCGAGCATATCATCACTAGGATTGGATGCCCAAATGTGTTCATGAGTGATCAGTGAGCCCATTTCTTGAATTCCACCATCTGTGCACTCACAGAACACTTCATGATACACTACAAAAAGAGTACCCCATACCATCCCTAGGCCAATGTTATAATGGAAGCATTCAATAAGATTGTGTTGCAGGAACTCAAAAAGGTCAACAATGTACAACATGATGACTAGGATCGATGCATTCCAGCAGAATTATGGGCATTTAGGAGAGTGTGAAAGAGGCTCATGAAGCACACCCCATTCTAGATGGTTTATGGAAAAGAGGCAATGATGCCACTGGAATTTGTTGTCCCCGACCTATGCATAGCTATATCCACAAACATGACAAATGATGAATTGATTCTACATATATTGGAGGAATTGATGGAACTAGATGACCAATTCATCGCAAGCTTCAGTCAGGTGTTGAGAAGCAGCACCAAAAATTGAGATGAACAAATTTCTCTCACATAAATTATCCAAAATATTTTGACTATAAAGTAATCAATTTAGGAATAATATATTGAGTAAATAAATAATAAATTAGTGAGATGATTACAATAAGAATGAGGTCTCGTATATATACCCACACACGGGTTCCCTTTGATAAAGAGTTATGACCTTCCATGAGGAATGTGTCTCTTCATTACATATTAGTTTATTGAATATTAATTATTGATTTATAGTTAATATTCATTTATATTTATATATTATATATATAGCTTGCTTATTACATTGCCTCCCCTTAGAAATGCTTTTTCCTCAAAGCATAATTATGGAAGACCTTATCCCTTGTTCTTGAGCTTGGTGCCTTCTCGTGATATTTTGTGCTAGTAGTTGTGACACTTGATGAAACAAGATGATATGAGTTACGAATTCCCATGTAAAAATGTTTCATCATTTGTGAAGTGGTCCATCCCAAGTTAACCTTCATTGGGACCTTTTGTTGATCGATTTGTTGGATGGAACTTCTCGTTTTTTGCTTCCACCAAGATTGTTTATTTTGTCTCCATTTTTTTTTAAATGCAACTCAAGTGTTTATATTCCTTTTGAACTTGTCATTGGTAATATAAATTCTTTTGATTTGGATTATGATAGGGCATCCTAATATTTTGTGATTTTTCTTTGAAACCAACTTATTTTGATGTTTGTACTGATTTATCAATATAAGCATTCTTCTAATTTGAGTTTCGATTGACTCTGTACTTGTTTCCTTTTTTTGTGTGTCAATTTCAGTGTTTGATTACTTCTTTGTTGGGTTGAAGTATATGTTGGATGAAGTGCCTATGGTTGGGTGGAAAAGCACTCCTACACAGTGAGTTGTTTGGATCTGCATTGGATAAAGATAACTATTCTTATGCATTTGATTCTGAAGTGTTTATATTTCATGTCTATAATGTTATGCTTGTGTATTTGCATGCTAGATGTGTGTGGATAGATTTTAATTCCATTGTGCATGTCTATTTAAGTTTCTACACACATTTTATTTGTTGAAAATCGTATTATGGTTTTGGGGCAAAATTTGAGAGCCCGGATTTGGCCATCATCCCCCGCCGATGGTCGGATTGGGTAAGGGGGATGTTACAAAGGCCAACAATTATAGATAACTTGTATCTTGGATGTATCTATATGAAAACTATGTTAATCCACGATGTATTTCAAATACTAAAATCTCCGCATGAAAATGAGAACTTCTTTATTTTGACACATAACATGCATTTCCATAAGGTTCTTACTACTTGTTGAATATGCTCCACATGTTTCTTTGAATATCATGCTATGATCTAGTGGTATGACCATAAAACAAGTGGGAAACAACCATAGGGTATGATGCATCATCCTCAAGAACCTCATTAATATTTGAAGGTTGTATTCCACACATAATTTTATCTATTGGCACATACTCATTGATAGACTCTAAATCAATATTATTGGAAAAAGTATGCACACTTGATTTTATCAAGAAGATAACTAATGCGGGGGTCAAGATAGTGTTTCATGACATTAATTGTTTTGAGGAATTTGTAATCAATTTAGATTTACCATGTCTCATACTTCTACTAAACCACCATAAGTGATGATTTTTGTTGAATGTGGACCTTTTTTATTAAGTGTTCAATTTATCATTCCATCTCTATATTCTATAGACGATAGCATATGTATAATGGCTCATTAGGTAGAGATGCATCTGGTGTGAAATATTTTCAATTGAAAGTGAAATGGTACCCCTACAAGTGAGTCTAATATATATTTATATTATTACATAATATTTTCTTCCTTATTGTTCTATGGAGAGAGACCCCTTACACATGCTATCAAATTTGCAATGATCTTTGATTTCATTGATGACTAAGCCATGAAGTGGGAAAATCTTCTAGTTTATGTGATTTCCTTCATTAATTTCTTAGTTATGATTACATAGATTGTAGTAGTTAAGACTACCTTTGGTATCCTATAAATATGAGCTCCCAAAGTAAAATGACACTACCAGGGATAAAATCTTAAACAACTAGAGACTTCCACATATATGTTTGTCTTAAAAGAATATCACAAACTTCAACAAATGAAATATCACACAGTTCCTTGGTCTTTCATTTCTTGATATCATAGTGTAAGTGACATTATTGAGTAATGAAAATGACTCAGTGATATCTTAGAAAATCAATAGTGTATGGCTATGAGTGAAATGACATTGTCAACTTCAACTTCTTGATGACCTCTACCAAGATTACGTTTTCATGACAATTGTTGTTAACAATTCAAAATATAGTCTAATCACCTTCACCCACATCTATGTGTGCAAGAGTTTCTCACCTTCATTGCTCGCTCCTCTGGTTTCATTGTTTAAAATGTTGTAGTTTTAATGGTAACATTGGCTTTCATGTCAATAATTCCTTTTCACTTGTCGAACTCAAAATTAGTGTCCAAACTAGAACCAAAATCTAAGTCCTTCATCCTAGCTAACAATGATAGTTTGGAATTCCATTTTTCAATATTGTGCACATGGCTTTGTCGATCTCACACCACTTCCTCATGTCCTTATTTGAATGTGTGCTATTATTCCTAGAACTTTTCCTTCTTCTAGTTAGTGTTGTATTTACAATTCGATTGTTGTGGTTGATTTGTATTGGATGAAAACTCTCTCTTTCCATTTTGTTGAAACACTTTCTTCATAGAAGGGGATTTCAAATTGACCGTGTTAGAAGTTTTGAAGTTGATGCTTCGGACAAGTGATATGTAGTCCATTATTAGGACATAAGAAATATTTGAACAATGAAATCTCAAGGAAGTTGAATAGATGCAAAGAGACCAATAATGATACAAAATTAGGAATAACTAGAATACAAACCTAGAAAAACCCTAAAAATATAAGAAATAAAATAACAAACTAGGCCTTACTCAAAAATACAAATAAGAGAAGAAATAAGAGAAGTTTACTAAAGATACTTTTATACTTGAATAATAAAAACTGAATAGATTTCTACTGGGAGGCCACCCCCAAGCTGGGATGTGAGGCCACCAGGGAGAAGGGAACACCTATAGGCTTCTCTCTCTAATACCACAGCCCATTCTACTCTCTGTGCTTAGCCAAATACTCATAAAGAGCTCTACATGGGTCTCACTCTACCCTCATAGCCTTGGATTCCACAATACCTTCCCCACACAACACCCTTCTAGCTCAGGAATCCCCTTCACCGATCCACGGTTCTCTTAGGTGATCCATCTTGTTGGGTGCTTCCAATATGTTCATAGAATCCAACCTGATGTTGGCTACTATGGAACCACCTGCAGCCTCAATCTGTGGCTTCTCAAGCACCTACGAGTAGCAGAACTCAAGGGTAAGGGTTCCTAGCTTGCCCAACGTCTCTTCTCACCTACAACCAACAATATTCACTTACAAATCTGTAGCATGGTCTCCAAATTCGAATTTATGGGTTCAAAATAGCATGGTAAGTTCATGGAAAGAAAGCGAGATCTTTGCATCTTCTAAATCTACATGAAAGAATGAGAGAAATGAGGGTTAACTCCAAGGGATATGAGAAAATGGTGAAAATACGACTAACATTTAACTTCTTCCATTAGAAGAAAGGACTCCTGGAAGATGCAGACTGACTTCTGTCATGACAAAACTGTCACAAAAGTGCAATCAGTCCCATGGTTCAATAACTACATGAGATGACTTTTCCTACCAACCACACACATGCATTAATGATTGGAAAATGGTCAAAAAAGGAGATAATTGGCTTATTCTCATCACATGATAGAATTTTGGGTGAGTTCTAAGGTTGACACTTGGAAGCAAGGATTTAGTCACACATGGATTCCCTTTCCTCTTCCCCTTTGGTGGAATCATAACCCCTTTAGTGCTCTTTACACAGCCTTTCTTGGACCATTTTATTATTTGTGCACATAATATTCTAAATCAGCATAAAATCCAACCAAATAGTCCAAATAAAATATAATCATCATACATTCCTAGACATTCACTAGTCAGGCCTTGGCCTTGAGCTCTACACTAGGAATTCACACTAGCATATTTACATCGTTTACAAATTTTTGGATAAATACATTCCAAGTAAAAACTAGGGGTATTAAAGCCTTGAAGATACTAATTGAACATCACATCTTCTTAGGCCTCAACAACTTCTATCATAGGTTCATAATTGGTTTTGTCATAATGCTTGGCACATGAAATAGGTGAGACAAAGCCAAGTTTGTTTGGGTTGATCCATAGTAAAATGAATTTGCACTATTAGATTTGCATGCAAAGTCTAATATTGTATTGATCATGATGATGTCAATCTCACATCAAATCTAAATTTTTAAGATGTCGATATTCTTTTGTCAATCTACCAATTCTTTAAGGAAGGTGCTAATAGGGCATCAATATATAAAAACCCTTGAAGGTTGACTTCCAAAATGGCATGTGTCATGTGACATCTATGATTTTTTCATATAGTAGCACTCTAATTACATTCTCTCTATAATACATAGGAATACATATTTAACTACGTACTCATCTAAAAAAAGAGTAATTATGAAGGTTGCATCACTCAATATTTATAGGGTATATATTCAAATATAATTTCAACTAAAATCACTAATTACCACTAATGGAGGGACAATCATCAAACTTTGCAATAAATTTTTGATAAAAAAAAAACCACACTCAAAACATAATTAATAGAGAATAATCAAATGTATGTTAGGATTTGAACCCAAATCTTCTTGCAAGATTGCAAGGGCCTTACTTCCACTGTACAACCTTAATGAGAAAAAGGTACCAATAAAATAGATATTATTAAAAGTGAAGGAAGCTTACATTTATTTTTAACAAGGAATAAACTAAATAAAGTTTTTTATCGTATATTTTTATTGACTCGTTATCTTGAAATCCTTTTATTAATTTTTTCTAAAGAAACCAACAAATTAAAAGCAAAAATATTTAAGAGAGTAAAGAAAAGAAATTTGTTTCCATGATTCTAATGGAAGGAGAACATGCACAAATATTCATTCATTAAACAACAAACACATGTGGTGAAATTTTAATGGACAAAAAATGCCAATTGCCTTTAAAAATGAACAAATCGACCTTGAAGCTAAAAACAAATTCTCTCTCTCTCTATATAATGACAACCATGGAAAGAAAATGAAAATCCTAAAAGACAAGGTGAGAGATAGAAGAGATTACCTATTTAAACCTACACGAAAAACAAAGAAAAACATAAGTTTATATCAAGAGCTATAATGGAAAAGTGAAACCATGGTTCATCATGTTTTGAACTTGCAAATAAAACTAAAAATTAGAATATTAAAATATATATATATATGTATGTATGTATAACCTTCAAAAATATAAAACAATACAACATCTCCTTGTATCTTCCTCCATAAGATCTTGAAATTATAGCTTTGATAAACTAAAAAAATCTAATTATCAAATGCTACTTGTAATAATAAAACAAGAGGATGTGAGAGCACAATAATTATACTTAAAATCCCTTTTCTATTTTCAAAATCTAATTTATAAATGAAATAACTCATATCAATTAATCAATAAAAAGAAATAAAAAGAAATAGAAAATAAAGTTATACAAAATATTTAATAGTATATTTTTCATTAAAATTCAAAATAATATTAATATATCATTGTATTAATATGTAACTTGCTTTGAATATTCAAATCAAGGAAATTAATCCTATATTATGCACATGAACTTTCTAAATGCATCTAAACCTTATTTGTGACATAAATTTAAAATAATCAATAATTAATTACTTAAAAATACTTTTATAAGACACTTAAAATTAATTATTATGGATTATTAATGATTCAAATGCTTCTCAAAAAATGTTATTACATAAGAAAATACATCACATAAGTTGTCATTAAACAGTATTATAGTATAATTCTTCACTTTTAAAATAATGATGACAAAGATAATAATACTTCTATCAGACCCTACATTAAATTGATTACTATTGATTAATAATGATTCAAATGCCTCTCAAGTTGTCATTTTAAACAATATTATATATTGTAGTATAATTCTTCATTTTTTAAATAATGATGACAAAGATAATATGAATGCCTCTAAAGTATATATAATTGATAACAATTTTGTAATAGTGTGGAATCATGGTGGAGAACGAGAAATCCTCATGGGAGAGAAAACTGTCCAAACTGTTGTAAGGGTAGTTTTGGGAAGCACTTCCAATGTGAATGGCATGGAAAAGTATGTTGAGTAAATCTCATGTGTGAATAGTTTTGGATGGCTTGTAGAAATCTCAAGTACGAATGATGTGGGAGGTTCTGTACAAGTCCTTTGGAACGGAGGATATTACAAATTAATTATGTACTCAAATTACCTTATGAGTATACATTTATAAGGTTATGAAATACATTTCACGATGGGTAGAATTAGATTGTAATTGATGTTTTGGGCATGGTAACATAATGAAGTAATTAAAGCTTTCCAAATTATAAATTAACATAAATCTTTAATATTGTATTAATATTAAAAAGTGATGAAAATTTTAATTTCCTATATTATTTAATTTTAATTATTAAAACTAAATTTGTTTGAGAAATGGATGGAAATTTTAATTTCCTATATAATTTAATTTCAATTATTAAAAATAAATTTGTTTAATGAAATTGTAAATTGTAAATTTTTTAAATAAAATATTTATTACTGTTTGTAAATATTCAAAGTAATAAATAGCTATTTGACACATTTCAGATCCTCTCTTGGAACTACCGAGGCTTTCCATGGCATAAAGGACCCAAGTTAAGTTGGATCTTCAGTGAAACCGATATTATATTATCGGTTGGAACTTGGGAGCATGAGGAATCCAACGTCCTTGATATAAATGGATATGTTAGTTGGTTGAGATGGAATAAGTGTTTATGTCATAGAGGCATTGGGGGTATAGCCTGTTACACTAGGAAGAACATATCCCCTCATGTTAGGATTTATGAGAAAGACCCTTACAACCAATTTATTTGGATAGAGATCACAGATATTAATAATGAAAAAAACTACATAGCCATTTGTTAGTTTGCCCCTATTAATTCCAACTTCTATAAAAAAAATAATTTAGATAAAAATTGTCCTTATAATAGTTTAGAACACTATATTTCTAGTCTAAGGAAGGAAGGAAATATCCTTTTGATTGGTGACTTGAATGCCCGAAATTTGAGTAATCAATCTAGTCTTTTAAGCAATTATTCCAACCCTAATCCTTTTTGGTTAGACGAAGACCTGGAGCTAACTAATTGGTACAAAAGAAGTTCTAAAGATCTAAGTGCAAATTTATTCGGTTCTGAACTAGTCAATTTTTGTAGTAACCAAGATCTTATCATTTGCAATGGACTAACAAAATAGCCAAATTCTAGCCGGATGACTTGTATTCACGGGATTGGCAATAGTGTGGTAGATTATGTTATTTATGATATCCCCTTATAATACAACAAGTTAGTGGATTTCGACATCTTAAACGACCATGAGCTTGACTATGATCATAGGCCTTTAATTATAACTCTCAATATTGCCATGCATAGCGATCCCAAAGAGGAAAACTATCATTGCCAAAAGCACATGATCTTCGATAAAAATAAAACCCGCATTTTTCTCCATGATTTAAAAAACTATTTGTTCCATTTATCTAGTATGGAGAATATAGAAAATATCTACCATAATTTTACCACATCCCTCTCGTCGTCCATTATCAAGTTCTCTATTGAAGTCTAGGTTAAAAAGAGAGATAGCATAACCAACCCTTGGTATGATCAAGAGTGTAAAAATGCGAGAAAATAAATTAAGCAAGCTACTAGAGAATCGATAAAAATGGACAAGATAAATCACTACAAAACCCTAATTAAAAGAAAAAAAGCACTATCTTAGTAAATGGCAGGAAAATCTCTTACACCTCTCCAAGGTGCCGCGTAAGAAATTCCGAAGGAAAATTCTAACTCGCAAAACAAAAGAAGATAATAAGATTGCTTTAAACAATTAGAATTCCTATCTTAAAAAGCTTTAGGAATCCTTGGATATTAGAGATAACATTCAAACCCTCCTCCAACGAAAGAAGTTTTCTCATTAGAAGACATAGATTTTAGTGTTAATCATGTAGCAAATGTAAAAGCGAAAGACATTGAAGGATACCAAGAAAAAATCTTAAAAATTGGGGGGCCTGTCCTCATCCTGCACATCCACCAACTCTTTAATTTAGCATTCAAGCAAGGGTTCCCTACACCTTGGACGCAGAGCAGGTTATTATTCTTATTTACAAAAGTGGTGATAAAAATAACCCCTCTAATTATGAGAGCATTATGATTAGCCCTCTCCTAGCCAAGTTATATAGTATTATCTTAGAAAAGAAGATCAACAGATCGCTAAAGATGAAAGGTAAGAGGACTAAAGGCCAAGCATGTTTTAGAAGGAATCATTCAACCACAGACCACCTCGTTACGCTTAGGATCATTGCAAAGTATTTTTGTAATAATAAGTCAAATCTTTTTTGTTGCTTTATGGACTTTAGGAAAGCTTTTGATACAGTGCCTAGAAATAACCTCTGGAATACGTTAGAGGATCTTAATGTTCCTTTTGAATTGAGAGCCGCCACAATAAGGTTATACGAAAAGGTCATTTCCAAGTTTAAGAACAACGAGTGCTGGTGAGCGGATATAAATTGTAATATTGGAGTTAAGCAAGGTTCTCCCTCTCCCCTACCCTTTTTGGCATTTACAACGATAAACTAGAAAGGTATTTAGAAGAAGCAGGTTGTGCTGAAACGATATTAGCTGGGATAGTTATCATCCTCCTGCTTTATGCTAATGATATTGTTCTTATGGAAATGTGCCCCTTTGATCTCAATAAACAATTAAGAATTCTCAAAGATTTTTGCTCTAACATGGGTATGACTATTAACACTGACAAGAAAAAAGTTATGACTATTAAATATAAGAAAAACACCTACGCAAATTTTATTTATGATAACAGTAAATTGGGGGAAGTGACTTCTTACAAGTATCTTGGAATTGATATTCATCACAAGCTCAATTGGAACCACAACATTAAGAAAAGGATTAATGGAGGATGGAAAGCTGATTTTGGTCTTGAAAATAATTGTAAATCAGCCAACCTAGTCATGTCGGATAAAAAGAAGTTCCTCTTTGAAACTCTTGTTATCCCCATTATATTATACAATTGTGAAGTATGGGGGTGCAACATTTCTAGGAAATCTTGGATCTAAAGATTGAGCAAATCCAGAAGCGGTTTATAACTTATAACCTAAAAATTAAAAGCAACACACCTTATCCTATTCTCCTCTTAGAAGTGGGTCTTTCCCCCATCAAGAGCATGGCTATGACTAGGTACCTGATGTACAAGCACAAGATAAATAACATGGAAAATGAGAGACTTTATAAAAATGCTTTAAATTCAAGTCAAAACCAATTACGCCTCAAGCAGAGTTGGTGTAAAGATATGATGGTTTGCTTAGACCATTGGGGCATTGATGAAAATGACACTTTGCATAATATCGATAATGTCAAAAATATTATTTCTTATAAGTTTAAAGAGAAATTGTGGTGCGAGGAAAATTTAGCGATTAAGAGAAAACTAAGATACTATAAGGAGATCTTTAACCCTAATTTGTAAGATCAGAATTATCTCTCAATACTAACTAGTTCAAAGAAGAAAATGAATATAGCCAAGATTAGAACAAACTCTCATGAGCTCCATAGCGAAACATGGCATTGGTCTATTCCCAAAACTCCATGGGAGGAAAGGGTTTTCTACCTTTGTGAGTCTATGAGCGTTGAGGATGAAAATCACTTTCTCTTAGAGTGTCCTACTTACACCTACATTAGATATGAGTTTCATAATATTTGCTACAATACAAATGTTTCTAACCGCCTCACTTGCCAAAACTATAGTGATCTTGGAAAGCTTCTTTCTAAGATTTTTGACCATAGGAACAAAAGTTTAAAGCAAACCAAGTAATAACGTTCTTACAGTCTGATGTGGACGTTAATGATCATCATCATCATCATCAATAAGATAAACTAGTAAAAAACACATTTTCAATATAATATAAATAAAATCTAATAAATATAGACTAATAAAAACTATTATTAAAATTTATTAAAAACTCTTATATAATCTAATTAAAATACTCAAATAAAATTGAATGAATTTAAATTATATTGTTTGTGGATTTATAATCAAAATCAAATTTAAATAATTAGGTTACTTAATTATTAATATCTATAAAATAATGGCCTTGGGGCTTAGAATAAAGGGTTAATGGATATATAGTTAAGGCACTCCTTATGTAAGGATATCAATTCTGATATTAACTTTAAAAAAAAATTATAATTATCTAATTAATAGATCTAAAAAATTATTTTGAATAAAAATCTCTAACAAAAACACAAATTCAAATAATTAAAAAATATATATTTTATTTTAATAATTAAAAAAATCAAACAACTAAAATGTTTCTAAAATAAAATTGATTTTTTTTGCTTAAATACTCAAATAAAATTGAGGGAATTTAAATTATATTGTTTGTGGATTTATAATCAAAATCAAATTTAAATAATTATGTTGCTTAATTATTAATATCTATAAAATAATGGTTTTCGGGCTTAGAATAAAGGCTGAATGGATATATAGTTAAGGCACTCCTTATGTAAGGATATCAATTCTGATATTAACTTTTAAAAAAATTATAATTATCTAACTAACAAATCTAAAAAATTATTTTGAATAAAAATCTCTAACAAAAACACAAATTCAAATAATTAAAAAAAATATTTTATTTTAATAATTAAAAAAATCAAACAACAAATAAAATGTTTCTAAAAATAAAAATGATTTTTTTGTTTAAAGTGTCACCAAAGCTATATGAAAAATGACATAAGTTGTCTTTAGTGTGTGAGTAGTTTTTGTAACTATGAAATGATATGTAAGTATGATCAGATGGTATTGTTTTAGTCAAGGATGAACCTATTCCGCTATGTTTTATACTTTTTGATTTCCTTTGAAATAAGGAAAAGTAAGAAAAAAAAGAAAATGTAGAATAACTATATATGAAAAATGATATATGATATAGAGTGACGATTGCAATTAAGTAGTAGGTGGCTATTGGAATTAATAACTGAAAGCCATTCTTTAAGCGTGCCCTTCCCGTCCACATCCAATCCTTTAACACTCGGAGATGGAAAAGGTATATGTTCGATGTCTAGTCCAGATCCAAATTAACTCCATCGGGGCTCTTAGCATGAAACCTCCTTGTCCTCCACCTATTACCATGGATCCATTCCTTCCACAATGTCGGCCAATGTGTTTCAATTTATATTGAAAAGCGACCAGCACGCGTGGTCACGCAAGCTTCACTGATACATTATTTTCACAGATTTATTGTAAAGCAACCACTTCTATGATATTATAAATGCCTCGGACAAAAAGGTAAATTCACAGCCCAACAGAAAACCTTGCAGAGAGCAAATGGATCAATAAAAGTTCCAATTTCCCCGTCTATATTTTGTTAAATAGAAGAGCAAGTTTTTTGTGTCAGAAAAATGTGTAGTATAGCCATTTAATTTATTAAACATTATGAACATATTAGTTTAGATTTCTTTTATAATTAAATTAATTAGTATTATGTCATTTCAATAATAATATTAATAATAATTACAAATAAATATCATATTTTAACATTAAAATATTAATAATATTAAAAAGAATATGATTGAAATTATTGGTAACATTTGAATGTTCAATAGTCTATATATATATATATGAAACATTTACAATACCATATCAATTCTAGAAATAGAATTCATTACATATAAATGTCATTTCAATAATAATATTAATAATAATCAGAGATAAATATTATATTTTAACATTAAAATATTAATAATAATAATGATTCAAATTACTCGTAATATTTGAATGATCAATAGCCAATGATTTTTGGAGAGCTAGGTTTTTTTTTTGTTATGCGGTCTAGCCTTATTTGGCTACTCTTATGGGCCTTCGAAAGGAGAAAGTAAAGCTCCATTCTATAGGGACATTCTTTCAACACACGAGAACCAAAGTTATTTGATCCACAACAAGGGGAGGGACATGGTGAGCGGTGTGAAGGAAAACGAATGAAAGGGAGATGTAGGAAACACCTCGACACACTGAGAACTAAGGGAGATAATGGCCAAACCTAGGCACATGAAACCAGAAGATTGACAACAAAGCTAATGCATCCCAAAATAGATTCAATACCTAGGTGTGAAGTTACATCCAATAATATTGGAGAATATATACAATATATGTATGATACCGCAATAATGGGAAATTTTATGGGTGTATGGCTTACAGAAAAAGATATACCTTGGTGGATTAACACGAAGTGGAAGCCGAAAGGGAATGTAGACTTGGGATCCAAGGGTTTTCTTCACAACCATATTTTCTAGCTTAGAAGTTAAAGAAATGGTCTTCGATAATGATTCATATTTCTTCAATTTAGCAAGGTTTACTTCTATTTTGAAAAAAAAATCACCCCATACAAAAAAGATAATTTCTCTACTGCCCGAGTCTTGTTCAAACTCTATCCCTTGCCCTATAAATACTGGGTTGAGGAAAACTATCTAGTAGAGGTAATACCATGGAATGATTTGTGGGGCCGTGAAACAACATTGATACACATCCTATGCTAGAAAATGCATCTATATGAAGATATTGAGATCATTGCTAGAGTTAATTTGCTTCATTTAACAAGACAATGACTAGATATATGCTACTAATTATGGGAACATCACGTTTCATTGCGAGGAGTTCTATTTAGGGGTTCACCTATTAAAAAGTCCGACAAGCTAAAAAATTCAGTAGTGCTACTAGATTAGGAGGGTTTCACTCAGGTGGCTAGTAAGAAAAAAAAACCTACCTGAGGTCGATGGATGAGAATCAATCTACCTACAGATATGAAGTCTTGAATAAGAATGACAATGGAAACAACAACTCAAATGGAAAAATGGAGGATGGGGAACGATGGAAATAGGGAGGCGTTTAACTAGATCAATGTAATAATGAACACATCAAAAGGCAAAAAATAGTGGGTATGGCGATGCAAGAAAATATAGTATTAAATGATGAAATAAATATGGAAGAGGATTACTTAATGGGTAAAGGAGGGGGAGGATATGGAGCACATAGGTATAGACCTTCGAGGTGTCATGGCATCATTTTTAAATCAAGAGGACACAAGTCAATATAAAGCATTAATTAAAAATATTCAAGGGAGCCAGTCAACGATCTAAATCCAGATCTAGCAAGAATGAGACAAAGAAACATAAGATCCAAGGCCTGTTGGTTGTTAAAACCTGCACTACGAAATAACAAACCAGAATTTTGCATGATGAAAGGAATAGAGGAAGGAAGAGAAACCAACACATACTAAAGGAACTTAAAGAGCAATTACTAGGATTTGGGCAGTTCATGTTGGTGACATACATGTTCTTTTCTACCTCCTCATCCAGTTAGCTATGAATAACAACTCTTCAAACATAAGCGGTCTAAATGGGAAGAGTGAAAAAAGAATACTTTGAAACAAGACTCACCAAGAAAAACCAATTGTTATTATGTTACAAAACATTAAATGAATTAGTAAGATGGTCAAATAAATTGCTAAATATTGTTAGAAAGGTTGAGAAATTATAGTTGTAGATGCCAAAGGATTGGAAAGAGGAAATTCCCTTTTGTGTGATCCAAGAACCATAAGTTTGGAGGTTTTCTTCTCAATATTCAGGAATTTTTTTTCCAAATTTCATTTTATAGATACAATAACCACATGATGCATCACTAATGTGTATGGTCCTTTTACAAAAAATGGCAAACTCTTGTACCTCCAATTGTTGAAGAGGATTGGATTTATAATAGCCAATGAGAAGTGTATACAGAACGCTAGAACTATTATTAGTAAAGCTCTTGCGCATACCTAGAGAATGGCTGGAGTATCTGAATAGCAATCCCACGCCAATGCAGCTATAACATAGAAGCATAGGAATACTACGATACACTAAACTTTGGGCACAATGCCTTCCATTTCTAGAGGAGGACGGGAGGAATTTATTACCTTTGCTTGTAAAACGGGTGGCGGTAATTGATACTATATGATACACATTAATATTAAATATGAGATGTCATCTTGTCTTGTATAGTAAGTTTTGATTTTTGACTCGACACGTGTGGACAATGACACCTTGTGTTCTATTCTTACAATTGTGGCAACATCCAATTCAAGCACCAAATCTAAACATAGAACAACTTCAAGTCTCAATGAAGGAATTGTCAACATGATTAGAGTTTAGTGCCACTATCTTGTGCACTTTGAGAACTTCAGTTTTCATTTCCAAAGTCGCAACTTGCAAAACTGTGTTATACTTGTTAAAGTAATATAGCAATAATTTGATGTTCCAACTACTAAGAATGCATAAGCTCAGTGCTAAAAGGCTTTTGGCATGTCAAGTGAATGCCATATTTAATGGCACATGGCTAAGACACTTATCATCCCACAAGACACTTACTTTTTCCTTTACGAGGTATTCCTCCATCAAATTCGACCTTGAAATGTTGTTTTGCATTATAGCTTAGAAAAAAAAGGTTCTTCAATCCTAATTTTATAAACCATTCATCTCTAGATTCATTTGATTGACTCAACAACAGGATCGAAAGCAACCGAATGATGGATATAGCTACGTGAACACAATGGCTTAGATTAACTTTGAATACAAGAATTATTTCTATTTGAGCCATTGTTAAGTAACTTGATTGAACAATAAGTTATGGCAAGGACTTGCTGCTTAGCCGTCCGTCTTGTTATTTAAGTCACCTAATAATAAATTTTACATAACATTTATTTGTGTATCTAACAGTTAAAGGTAGGTCATACTACCAAAATTTTAAAATAGGAGGCCCCTATTCGATATAGGAGCTTGTGTTTCCATCTTTTAGGCTAGTCTATGATATACTTTAGACTTAAGGAAACAAATCATATTTTTAATTTTATGTTTATTACTTATTTTATCTACAAATGTGTTAAAGTAAGTATCTATTAGATGTTTTTATAAAGATTTCACTGAAAAACAAAACAATGTTTAAGGATAAAATTATGAATCTTAATCTTAATTTTATTTATTTTTGACAAAATAAAATGATTCCAATTTGTTCATTATTAACTAATCAATTCTGAATATTTTTTTTTACATTATACATATACATAAATTCTAATAATACTTCATTTATTTATTTTTTAAAATACAAATACTTTCATAAATGTTAGAATTTCTAAACATTAAAATCAAATTCATGCTATCACACAACAATAACCCAAATTCATATTATTACTTGTACTTTTATTGCTTTTTCATCTTTGAAAGTAAGTCTTTTTTTAATAAATAATATTATATATCTCACAACAATATCAAAATTCAAAATTAAACTCTAATAATATGTATATGAGATATTTTATATCTATGTTCATAGAAAAATTAATAATATTTTTCCTTCAAATTTTTGTACCATTTTAATATATATTTGTAAAAGATGAATTTTATGTAATAAAGAACTTATCAATTCTATTAATAAATTAGATTCAACATAGTAGTTTACTTTTAATATTTGTAAACGATGAGTTTTATGTGATAAGAACTAAATTGGGGTTGCCTCTTTTTATTTTCTTGGAATATCATTTTGTTAATACGACTAACTCTTGTAGTTGGAAAAGTTTTCCTCTTTATTCGAATTTGATGGCTTATTCTACCATTAGCTATGCTACGTTGGTGATCTCATTTTTTTCCCTTTTCTTACTTGTTTAGTTTCTATCATTCTTAATTTTGTTTCTCTTAAATGAAGGGAATATTAATTCAGTTTTCTATTTAGGAACAATTGAAGGTCTTTTATAATAAAGAAACCATTCGAATGTGGTAAGATGGTGTCACCGGGGGCCCTGTGAAGATAAGGCTACTAAAAACACAAAAGTGAAAGACGAAAGGCTATTATTAATTGTAATTCCTAGGCATTACTAATCAGAATAAGACAATGTGCTTAAAGGTTACTATGAAGAGAGGGCCTTAATTTGTGCCAATAAGGCATGATTAGGAATATCTATGAGGTTGAGACATTTTAGAAACACAATAATATCATGATCATGAGGGCCTTGTGAAGATAATTCTACTAAAAAAACACCAAAATACTAAAGGCTATTATTAAGTGTAATATCTAGGCATTACCAATAAGAATAAGACATTATGCTTGAAGGTTAAATGAAGAGAGGGCCTTCATTTGTGCTAATAAAGCATGATTAGGAATATGTGTGAGGTTGAGACATCTTAGAAACAAAATAATATCGTGATCATGATAAGCAATAAGGGTACAACATTTTTCTATTCACAATGTGGTCATGGCTACTTAGATAACATCAATCCATGGATGCATATAATAACATTGGATGGTATGAAAGTAGTAATTATGGTTTTTACTAAAGTGGTCCTAAGGATTTATAGAACTAAAATTACGAGGAATGGATATAAGAATTAGACTGAAATAGATATAAATAAAAATACAGTTTACAGTAAAATATAAATGGGAATGGAAAATTTCCATACCCTAATATTGCGAATGAGCAATAATGATGTTTAACACAAAATGAGTATCATGAAAATTTATTATCAATATGGGGTATGTATAAGTTGATAAACTTTACAAATCAAATTGCTACATCGAGTAGGGTTCCTTTTCCCATAAACAAGGTGGTCACATACAACAATCTAGTGTCTGGCTTAGTCATGGCCTTAAAATAAGATTATTATTATTATTATTATTATTATTATTATTATTATTATTATTATTATTACTATTATTATTATTGTACTAGGGGAATCCACAACTGGGATTGGGTTGTTACTCGCGTGACATGGGGTCGAGGGGTCCAATCTTGTCTTCTACCACTATACCCCTAGGTGCAACAACTCAGCTCGCCACAATGGCGCACGGGTTATCCGAGGTTTGAACCAATGACCTCTTACAAGGCTTGCACGAGTTTTACGAGTTGGTCTACACTGCAATGGGAAAGATAATAATAATAATAATAATTATTATTATTATTATTATTATTACGAGAAGACCTTAGGTCTAGTTCAATAAGTTGAACCATCTACCATGATGTGTTGATAATACAGAGGACATAGATCACAGGTTCAAATCTTGTTAATTCCCTTGTGGTTAGTAGTAACCAATGTAATTGATTTTTGATCCACCTTTTATCTAGATGTTTTAGGGCGTAGGTGGAATCATGCAAGGTTCCCCCCCCCCCCCATCTCTCTCTCTCTCTCTCTCTCTCTCTCTCTCTCTCTCTCTATATATATATATATATATATATATATATGGGGTATTTTAGATTGTTTATGTTTTTTGACATCCTACTAACATCTAGGCTCAATTCCTATGGTAATGGTTGATGGATTTAGTGGTGTGTGGTTGTAATGTCCCAAAAAATAGTAAAAATTTAAAATTTTCTGCTAATGTAATAAAAGCTATTTTAAAGCTGATGATTTGTAAATTAACTTCAGCACTGAATAAAATAAGATATGTATCGATACTTATTTTACTTAAATCAAGAATTTAAGCTTTCCTAAGTAATCATAGTCTCACTAACTAACAATCTTCTGAATTTGCGGAAGTGATGTGTAGAGTAGGTTAATATAATTTTGTCCCAAGTGTGCACATGCTAGAGTAATTATAAAAGCTCCTTCTATTTATTGTTCAAGAACTCAAGTGCAAATTTATAAATGTCTAAATGTTATCTTCAGGCAAGATGGACCTTCGATGAAGAAAGTGTGAGGCCCAAGAGGGAACGTTGTTGATTCAAAGGGAAGAATACCCCCGACAGAGCTGCCAAGAGGTAAGGTGCAAGTGTTGGGACTTCTGACTTACTTAGCGAGTTTTGCTAATGCGTTTTATTGTAACTCTATTGGAAGGTGTACCTATGAAGACAACTATCTAAGTGTCTACTTTGTAATCCTAACAATTACTTAAGCCTAAAGTTTGCAATGGTTGAAGAGTTGGCACAATGAAATACTTGTTGGTATTTTGAAATACATGTTTGAACCTTCTAATACTTTGTTGGACTTGTAACACTTTGTTGATTATTACCATGGAGAAACGAATGCCTCTCCTACTATAGGGAACAAGGTTAATATTAAATTAATTTGAGGTGGGTGGTAACATTAAATGCATATCTACGATATCATATGGCCATGCTGCTAGCTATGCAGAGGATTTTCCCTTGGGTTTTACACCAACAAATTTGTCATTTTCGTGGTTCACTTGGGTTATGTTAAGTGTTGGTTGTGTCTGAGGGATCTGTGCTCTGACCTGAGCTTTGCTCGTGGTCTTAGCACTCATTGGTTCTTTTGAATGAAGGCGCAGAGGGGGAGACGAACGCTACAGGTATAATCCAAGTCTCAAAGTGAGCCCATTCTCTATTTGATTTTTAACCTATATCTATTATGTGTCTTGTTTAAACCTTGTTGTGATGTTTTCATGGTAGGTTGGATACGTTTCTGCTCTACGTGGGTTGTTACCAGGTATCTTACAACCCTGGAATTTGGATGGCTTGGGAAATGGTAAGTATAGGTTTCCCAAACCCTTGCTTTTGCCTCTCGTATCTCTGGAGGGGGTAATATCTTGCTAGTTGGGATTTCGTGGTAGCCTAAAGGCTCACTGTAACATTTGGGAAAATCCTAAGAGGGTCGCCTTTGGCTGGACCGGTTAATGAACTTATATGAATCTATTGTTTTGATGGAGAAGCGACATACTCTGGAGTATTTTTGGTTTTAAATGTAATATTTGGTCATTCGACTCTTATGGATAACCTAAGTTGTTTGTAGTGGATTGAAATGCCCATAGAATAAATTGGGTCTTATTCGTAAATACTGGTCTGCGTTTTCTTGAATGAACTCTGTACATGGGAAGTTAATATGTAGGGTTTTAAAGGTGCCTCTGCGTAATTTACTATATGATTCTCAGTCTTAATTAGTTCTGCATTTTTTATTTCTATGGAATGTGTATGGTGATGCCCAGATTCGCAGCCTATCTGTATCATTGTTGTTCTAATTATTTATGCTGTCGATTTGGTAATGAAAAGGAATCGTATATTTGTAGGATACTGATAGTGCCACTGTCCATTTTCTAACTTGGTTAACAATATGAATATGTAGCTTCATGACTATGTATTGACGCATTTTGGGTTTGCACGATTTCTAAGAAATCGACAAGAGGATTCGACCTCTTGACCTGTGGTCTGACATGCTAAAAGAAATGTAAAAATAAATGTTGAAGTAATACTTCCTTTCAATTTCTGGTTCGATTCATCATTAATCTATGTTTGCGTCTGCGTGCTTAAAGTTAGTGGCTGTGGGTTTGACAGGTTGATGGACGAAATAATACTACAATATTGTAGTGTAGCTACTGATAGGATGTTTAAATGAAATCCATGACCGTCTAAGACTTACGACTCTTTATAGATGTGTAGAGATCTTATTGAGGGTTTTGAAGTCGTAAGCCCTGAATTCCAAACGCGTTTTTTCGTTAATATTTGAAAATCTTGTAATACTGCATAAAGTGTTCTTCCTATAGTGTAATGTAATTGATACGATTTTGGAAGAGAGTTATGGAAAATGTAATTTCTGTTTATAAGAAAAGTTAAGAAGTTCTAACCTGACTGTGTTTAACTTCCTAGATTTTCATAAGGGTAACAGAACTAAAACCAAAACGTAAGTATGAGTCTGGCAGCAATCTATATAAATAATGATGCCAGGAAGAAAAGAATTCTGATGTTTTAACTTGATAGAGAAAGGGCTCTAGGTTTAAGTTTTTGCATGGATGTCTAGCACAGGGTAGTCTGACTAGGCCTGCTAGACATTCTGTTGGTTTCTAAGTTATGGTTTCTGAGTTTAAATAAAAATTATGGGATAAAGTTCTATATTTATAAATAATTAAACCTGAGAGCCTATGCCCTAAAGGCCCTTGCTCCATGAGGGAAGTAATGCTGTAAATAATTAGGGAAATCAATACTTTAAAAGAAAGCCTAATTAAATGCCTAGCTTCCAACATAACTTGAAATAGTTGGTTTAATAATTCATACCTAGTTGTCTTGTGATTTGCTCCTCTCCTGTGGTAGCCTGCACACTCAAACAATAATTAGTGTAAAAACTACTATGCTTAGCTGACCTGTTAGAATGATTCCTTAGCTGGATAACTTTGGGGCTACCATGTTCCTCTCAATCATGATCCTACAACCCTTCCTGGTTCTGTATGGATCCCCCCAAGTTGGTTCCAACATGCAATAAGAGATAGAGGTCCTAGGTTCACTTCTCGTTCAGATCTGGAAATTTCTATAGGGCTACTTTAGTTTCTTGGAGCAGAAAAATTCTCTCTGCATACCATAAAGGAATGATAATGAGAAAAAGATGATCCCCCAACCTTGGGATCTGCCCTCTTTTGTAGGGGAGTCTTGAATTACGACTGTTGGAATAATTGGTTTCTTTTAAATTAAATATAGTTAATAGTTAAAAGATATTATTTAATAAATATCTAGTCCTCTTTGAACTAGGACTTTTTTAATTGTTTTAGCTATAAGTGATTTTTGATTTAAATCTTTTCATGATAAATATAATATCAATAATTATATTTCAACTTAACTATTAATACATTAAAATAATGTATAAACTATATAAAATAAATATATTTCATAAATAAATAAATAAACATTATTATTAAAGCTCTTAATAATAATATTAGCCTTGAGGCCTTTATACATGTTATTCATAGAAGATTACTATTAGTCAATCCATGCTTTAAGTGGTGGTAATTATCTTTTATTTAATTATGTATTTTCACATGGTACTTCTTTTAACTTTTAAGGACAAGGTCCAATTCTTTGGACGGTATTTTGGTAAGCTTGGATAGGCACCTCTAGTCTCTCTCTTTGCATGCCGGATTCCCTCATTTAACATGGTAGTCCCCGCAATATTTGATGATAGATAGAAGAAGATTCAGTTAACCAATTTGAATAGATGTGATGAGAAAAACATAAGTGCTATTGAGAGTCCTCTTAGCTCAACACTTTTGAGATATAGTAACCCCGAGTGCTCTTCAGAACCTTTTAACTCAACACTCTAACATGGGCGTTACGCTAGTGCAATTCTAGAGCTTTTGCTCAACACTAGTGCTAGAATGTGGTTGTGAGGCACATCTAGAATATTTAAGTGGCTTCGGATCGGGTATTCATTTATCAAGCTTGGTGTGCTCTAGGGCTTATGCTCAACACTCAATGTACATCAGAACTTACTCCCAGTACATAATCATTCTTCTAGGTATATCGGGGCTTATGCCCAGTACGTAGGTCATCTATGTGTTTCTGAATCCACGCTCAACACACCACATAAGTCGATCATGTAAAATCATAGCTCTCCACAGTAAGTAACAAAATATCATCGCAGTATATATTAGGGCTTGTACCCACATCATATGCTAAAGAACATAGCCAAAACATTACGGCCTTCTCGCCTAGTCATATACTCAGTAAAGAAGTCAGCCGGGGTCCATTCCTAGTATGTCAATATATATAAAAGAATAAATCACATGTGCTAGGGCTCATGCCCAATACTCAAAATAAATCATATGTGTTGGGGCCGTGGCCTAATATATTATCAAAAATAGTTAGTCCAAAGTTTGGGATATTACAGTGGTGTTGGGGAAAAATGAGGATGCGACACACTAGTGTATGTTGACAAGCTTACTATAGAAAACATTTAAAAAATCTCTAGAAGTGTTCTTATATATTATAATATTAAAATTAACTAAAATAAATGATATGGAATCTTCTTCTTAGATGTTGATATATTTATTCCAATAACAATGAGGATATTATTATGTACATAATGTACACATAGAAGATAATTAACATAATAAGATCTTATGTACACATACAAAATAATTAACATATATAATAAGATCTTTCCTAGAAATGCTTAGGATTCTAATAAAATTCACTCAAGACTTAAGGGAATGTGGAGAAACAATGTTTATTCTTGACTAAACGTGTGGAAGATAAAATGGGAGACTACACTTCAAAAATAAGAAAAGTGTTAAATTACTATTAGAGATAAATTTAAAAGAGAAATTGAGGTGCAATGAAGAAATAAATAATAATATAAATCCATGCAAAAAATAATGATTAACCAAAAAAAAAAATGTATTTTATAGCACGAATTAATCTTATTTAGAAAAAAAAAATTCTATTATAACTTACTTAAAAAAGAAAATTAAAATTGTTCTTCCACCCAAAGTAGTCTAGAATTCAATTACCTTTGAGGCAAGAGGTGCTCCTTTGGAGATACAAATGGTTTCATAGAGGAACCAATGATGTTCTACATCTGCTCCATTTCCTCTTCCCCGAAATTCTAGGCACTCCATAGTTGAACTTGCATGTACCCCATCCATATTGCTAACTCGAGATCCTATTAATACAAATCCTTGAGGTTTGGGTTGGGCCAAGGTGCTACCACTATACTGTTGATTTAAATTCAGATTGTTACTACTTTCGTGCACCAACTTGTACACTACTTGGAATAAGAATGATCTAATTGTACGAAGGTAATAATAAAACAAGATTACGAAATGGAATTACCAAATACTGTAAAGGTTCCTGTAGGGTAGTTGAGGTTGTGTTGTTGTCATTGTTTCCAATATATCCTTTCATAACAATGGGAGGTTCACCTTATGGGGTTCCACCGTTTTCTTTAGGTCCATACAAATCTGATTGCAATACAACATCTTCAAGGGCCTACTCAGAAGAGTGACTGAGCAATCTAATACTTGGTAATTGAACTTCTCAATCTCTTTCCTTCTTCACACTAGACACACCTTCTCCCGAGCTCTTCCTTACTTGGTCATCTTGCAGTTATATTCCTCTTCCTATCAACCATGAACATATTGAAAAATATTTGCATCGCTTCGTCTTCCACACCTCACTTTCTCTCTCTGCGCTATTTTCTCCATTCCACATTTTTTTTAGTTTCACACTTCTTTTCTTTGCTTTTCTCTTCTAATTCTTCCACAAATTTTCCTAAAGTGTCGATCTTTTGAATACACGTTTATCCCTTGCATCATTATCAGGTTTTGCCCCTGCTTTGCGCAATTCCTTTTTTACACAAATTCGCAACATCACTTCAACCACAACCCCATAGCATGAGGGGTTTACTCGTCCATTATGATACTTGGTTAAATGGAAAAATCTATATTCAACCATCTAGACCTTGATCCACAATGACATTTCCTTTAGAAACCTTCCTCTTGCTCCCTTCTTGAGATCTTTTTAAGCCCTAGATACTAACTAGATATTCCAGGTTGCAAATTCCACTATATATTCTATCAAAGTGCTTCCTACCAAAAAATTGATGGCCCTGGTTAATGGAGTATCTGGCCATTGCAATGCTAGTTGATCTCCATGGGTCCACTGCACAGTTGTTCACTGTGTTCTTGGGCTTCCACAAGTATTTTAAACCACTTGTATAACTTCACATGGAACTCAACCGACAAAATTTCGTATGATCAAATATTGGTCCTCCTTGAGGGATATATTCTCTAAGTTTCCACAGATCCCACCCTCGCAACTCAACTTGTAATACAAAGTCCTCGAACCTCTTTTCCCACCAATGATGAATCCCACTCTTCAAGATCAATGTACCCATGCAATTAACAGTACCGTGTTAGAAATAGGGGCCCAATAATGGAACCATTTGTTGGTGAAAAACTAATAAGAATAGGGTTCTTGCGTAGGTTCCAACAATCCCAGCAAAAACAAGTCTCACTCGAAGCATTAATTCAACGTGTTTATGATGAGGAGGGTTAACTACAAGGCTAAACTCAGAATAACACATCCATAACATAGTTTGTGACATTCATGCATCATATATCAATCAACAAACCATAACAAAGATGCGTAAACATTATAAAGAGAAGAAAGGAAATATTAGACTCTATCCATGGCATTCATATGATACACAAGAAAATTAGGGGGTAATTAATTCTTCATTTTTATTGATTCAACATCTTACATTACATTTCACAACATATTTTATTCTGCGAAATGGCTCAGCTTAGTACATTAACAAAACCCACAATCCCACAGCCCAAATACAAAACTTGGAGATAGAATCTACAAACTGCTTGTTGATGATTGATCCTTGGTTCACTCCTTGATTGCTTGATTGATCTATTGATTCCTTCACTTCACCTTGCGATGCTCTTTTTATGGTCGTGGGAATGGACCCAATATAGTTACAAGTTGAATGACTTCCACAACTTCTTCCTTTCTCTCCATGCAATCTTCCACGACTATGGACCATCCAAAAATGAAGGAGTGAAGAACATCTAGAGTAGCACATCTTTTCTCTCTACTCTCTGATTGCTGAAAAGGCTTATCCCGCTGTCTATATTTCCGAACATGCTTGTCCTCCTCTCATATGATCTCATACCATATGAAAATGAGAATTAAAGTTACATTAAGCTCCTTATACAATTTCATTACTTCATAGCATGCTTTAATATATATGCATAGACTTCTTCTAAAAAAACCTAAGACCTAACAAGTGGCTAACTCTCTAAATTCAATGCATTGATATTGGCTATATCAATCTCATGACTAACCACTTCTTGAAGTGTCAACTAATGAGCTATCCTTAAACAATAATGAACATAGAGATTATAGCCATCAATTTAGGTAAAACAAAATATAGCATGAACTTAGAACTCCTCATAACACTAACTATTAATTTAATAATGCTTTACACATTAAGAAGTGACATTTGAAAAACAACTCAACTTTAAAAGTTAAACTAAATAAAGTAACATGTCATATAAAATTTTTATAATATTAAATAAAGTAACATGTCATATAAAATTTTTATAATATTAAATAAGGTAACATGTCATATAAAATTTTTATAATATTAATGATAATTATACAGATAAATAACATAATGTTTTCTTTAAAAGATCATAACTTTAAATGAAATTGTAAAATTAAATTAAAAATAATAATAATTTAATTTTAATGTTTCACATTATTATTAAGATTATTTGACTAAACTTTTTAATAGTCATGAATATCAGTCTCATAATACCAAACTGATGTACGAGATGTCCTTGTTTGTAAACAAAAAGAATACCAGTCTCATAATACCAAATTGATGTACGAGATGTCCTTGTTTGTAAACAAAAAGACCTGGACATTTGATGATACATTGATGCAGGTGTCTCCGTTCAAACAGACCTTCCCAAACAAACCTCCACCTAGCCATTTTGACAATTATTGATGCAGGCGTCTCCATTAAAACAGGCCCTCACAAACAACCTCCACCCAGCCATTTGACAATTATTGATGCAGGGAGCGTCTCCATTCAAGCATACCTATATAGAAAGTGACAAAAATAAATGCCAAGGTAATAAACCAAAATCTGAAAAAGTAATGGTGTACGTCAACAACCAATTGTGACACATTGATTACGGATAACTTTAATAAGGAGATAAATGTGCAATGCACTGAGAACAGTCTCAGCCGCTTGTGAAATTTGGTAGCAATCAAATTACTTCTGTGAAAAATAACAATGGGATCGCTGGAATTGAGTCACAGAATGGAGATGGAAGATGATCAGATCCCATGGCCGCTACCTTTGCTATCTCTCAATCATGTTTCATTCGTTTGCAAATCTGTCACAGCTTCAACGAAATTCTACGAGAATACTCTCGGATTTCAGCCTGTGAGGAGGCCATCTTCATTCGAGTTTGAAGGAGCTTGGTAAGATATTTGCATCAACATAATCGATTAGCCAACGTTACTGTCTGCATATGATATTTTATATATACTTTAGACGGATCTAAAATACTACTGCGTTCCAGGTTATTCAACTATGGTGTGGGGATACATCTCTTGCAGTGCAGTCCTTCAGAAGATATCCCTAAGAAAACTGAGATCGATCCAAGAGATAACCATATATCTTTTCAGGTTTACTATAAAGTCCCATGGTCACCTTTGAGAGATTATTGTAATTATTATTCTAGCAGGATGTTCTTCATCTTATAACTGTTGTCGTTTTTTCCATTGCAGAGCCCAGATATTCTTTCAGTGGAAAAGAAACTGCAACAAATGGAAATAAAATATGAAAAAAGTGTTGTGGAAGATGGAGGGTTGTACGTCGTCCAACTTTTCTTTCATGATCCTGATGGTTACATGATCGAGATCTGCAACTGCGAGAATCTTCCTGTTATTCCTCTGTCCTCTTCTGTGAGATCAACCTCTATGCCGTTTGCTTTAGCTCAATTTAAGCCCAAAATGGAGGGAGATTTCAGTTCCTCAGAAATCTCTTTAGTTCCAATGAACGTTGCTGCAGCACAAGTTGACTTCGTTCCTTTAAGTAAGTTTTAACCTGAATAATTTTCGATTTATCCAGACTTTACAGATTTTATATATAGAGTGAGAATGGAGATTTACATTAAAATTATAAGATCTTCTTCCTCATAGATCTGGAATTGAAATAAATATACTCGCATTATTTATATAATACAAAAAATGATTATGGTAATTTTTTAATTTTAATTTTCATTTAATTTAATTAAATTTTAATCTTTTTGGTTAAATATGTAGAAAATTTATATTTATTTTTAAAATGTTCTGAACGTTAAGTAGTTAATATGTTTTCATTAGAGATATTAACCTTTAATCAAAAGCAGATATAAAACTTCAATTAATTAAGAAACTAAAATTATATAAATTTATGTAATAAATATTTTTGGACATATAGACTTAACATAGGCAGGGTAGAAAGGCTTTATGGTTTGGTTAAAACATTGGTGGATTGAGGAAAATGACATTTTATAATTAAAAATATTATAACAAATGTCGGGTTAGAAAGATAGGAGGTCATTAAGGGTCAATATTAGCCAGCCTGCTGTAGGCCATAGGCAGTAGGTTGGTTGGCTGTTGGATCTCAAGCTGTTTGAGATCTAACAGCCAAAGAGCCTGCTGCCACATGAAATGGCCTGCAGCAGGCTGGATAATGTTCCACCTCATTAAACCTGATTTGGAACATCAAAATTATCTCTGTTTGTTAACTATTTCTAAGAACGAAACTAATAGAGAGAAGATAAGAATTAGCTCTGAAATGACTTGCCATAAGATTATAATATAATTATTGCTACAATACAAAATACAAAACTCAGTAAGCTTTTAACATATCAAAACTATAGCTACATAAAAATTATTTTTACAAATTTTCTAAACATAGAAATAAAATTTTACAGCAATCCAAACAATCCTCTTATAATAAAAAATAAAATTAATTTCAATAAACTTTCACTTCCATTATTCATTATTCATGAATTCAATTAGTCATTAATTGAATTTGATTTTTATGTTAAATTTTTGAGATTACTAAAACACTGCCATAAAAATTCGGGAATTTTACAGCCTAGTACTTATTTTAACTTTTTGTTGATTCTAAAGCATTACATAAGAAGCTCTCTTCCGTCTTTCTTTTCCATCTATCTTAGGTCACAAGAGTTTTCCTGAAATGACTATTTTTATCTTCAAACTAAGTTGGCAGAGTTGGCCATCCTTCCAGTTAACTCTCTAATATCTTGTCTGTTGACCTGTGATAAACAGCAAAGGAAACCAAAGCCACTGCCAGAGCAGAGAGTCGTCGCCCATCAGATGCATATGATGATAAAAGATCGTTTTTTCTAGACATCATGGATTTTTATCTGTAATGGCATGCATAGATAACCAGAGATATTCCTGTGAAGCTTAATAATATGCAAAAATATATATATTTCGTAACGTTATGCTTTAATATTCCACAAAGTTATGACTACTTAGCCAGAGCTTCAGGAAACGCATGATATTTGAGGTATCTGGCTATCAGGTAATGATATTGTATTGATCCATATCACATAATGATTGTCTATTCGATATTTTTAGAGTTTTCTAATGCAATGTTGCAGCATTTCAGCCTTTCAAATCTCAATAATGTGGAGTTTATCTGTTTTAATTTACAGTAACCTTAAATAAAACCTACTATTAACTGAATTTTCAAAAGTTCATTTATAATAATGTTAAATAATCAATCTAGTTGGTGCATATCATGTCTCATAAACTTGTTCTTCATGCTTAATTGTAATCATCAGTTGTCTATATCTTACTTACTTGTTACATTTTTTAGTTGAATGGATTGTTTATCATTACCTGTGATCCATGCATGAGCTACTAATTCTCCATACATAAACTATCAATATTTATTATATATATATATATATTAATAATTGTTTATTTTGAATTTTGAAATGACCATAAAATCAATCCGGACATTACACTCGTCCAATCCTCCTTCAATCTACTAAAAGCATAGATGATAGTCCACCGCAAATTCTAAAATATAAACACATATAGGTATAATTAATTTCTTAATTCTATTATTATTAGTTCAACAATTTAATTAGTCAATTAAAATTTAATTCATTAACATAAATAATCTAACTTAATTACATAACATAAGTATTTAAATGCATGGCTTAGAATCCATTGTAATAAAGTATATAGAACATCCAAATTTCAGAGTGGCAACTCTTTTTCATAATATTTATGTTAAATATCTCTCCCTCCGCCTTTCATTATAGCCTATTACAAGTAAAAGCAATGTACTTCAATTTTTCTAATTAGAATTTTGCTAAATAATTTTACTTCACATTACAATTTTCTTATTATTGAATCTGTATTTTTACTTCACATTATAATTTTATTATTTTTCTATTATTGAATCTGTATTTTTAATTTTTAATATATAAATTAACTAATTACTCTGAAATATCTAATTGTACACTCTTAACATTTAAATATATACATTTCCAGCCATTTTCTAAATTATTGATAAAAAATTCAAATGGTAACTGTTTAGGTCATTGCAAATTTATTAAACATGAAAACTTTAAAACCGGTATTGTTGAAGAACGGATGTATCGTTTGTTTCTGTGAAAGAAAGAACAATATTTTGAAGGTTCTTAATACTAGATATACATACCATGGTTTACGTTGTGTTGTGTTGCATTGGTGTAGAATTTGCTGACGCGGACGAAAGAAAAGTTATAGTGAAATAAATGTGAAGTTTTTTCAAAAGCATGTGAATCTTTTGTAGATTATTTAATTATTAGAAACAAAAAGGGCTCTCGTCAAAATCAGAAAACCAACGTAATTAAGATATCGATGAAAACAAAGTTGTGAAATGTGAAACCCCTAAATCAGTATCGATGAAAACAAAGTTGTTTTTTTTTAACTCTCACCATTCGAATTTGGGTCCCTGATTTGTAAATTTGTTGTACAATCTATACATAATATTGATTTTCATTATTTTTTTTAATGTTCAATTTTTTGTATTTTTACCCATATCTATATGAAGTTTTAGTTTTGTTAATATTTGGTTTTGATTAGTAGTTTTGTGAGATAACAGTAATGATGGTGGTTAATTCAAGAAATTACTTGGTTTTATTTAGAATTATATATTTGTGCTCGAAGGCATTAAGGGAAGCATTCCTAAATCATTATAGTTTTGATGAGTTAATGCTTTAGGAAGATTCATATTGAAACAAATATAATGAGATTGACATTTAATATGGGTGTGGCATTCAAACATAAAATGTTTTTCTTCTTCAACACTATTAGTTTCACAAATATGACAAGTTCTTTCTACCTAGTTTTAGGAATTGCCCAACACCCACTTTGGAGCTCTTGACAATTAATTGTTATTTTATAAATGTTGATTTTTTCTTTACTCTTGTTAAAAGAGAGATACTTTTGTTCTTCTAAATTATGGTTAATCACCTTCTCATTGTACATTTATTTTTATCTTATCAAGGGTGACCTATTCATGTTGATTAAAGTTGTTTATGTATTATTGTTGTTTTCTTTTGCTGTGTCTTAAATATTTTCCTTTCTTATTGCATTCATGTACATCATTTATCAATGCCTTTTTATTTATTGGGCATCTTTTATTTTTTCTATCACAATTTTTAAACTAGTTTATACACAATTGATCCTTGCTTTCTTCCTACATTTTAGCTCAATTTAGTCTAACTTTACCCAATATCCTCACTACCATTTTCTATCTATACATTAGAGTGCCGACCATTGCCAACTACTTTATATGGTATAGTACCACAAATTATATTCGGTATAGTTCTATTTCAAAGAATCCTATCTCTTGTGTGGTGTTGTTTTTTCACCTTAAAGCACATATTATATTTTGCATCTATGCAATGAGTTCCATATGATTCTTGATTTTTTTTTAATTGCCCTTCACATCTATACATATGTATTCTGATTATGAGTGTTTCAAAAAGGGATCTCAACACATGTCAATGCTAAACATCGGTTGTGGTTGTATCTATTTTACAACAACCATACTTTTTTACAACCTCTTTCCATAGTTCTCCTTATACATGAATCCCATCTTAGCCTCTCATTCAAATCTAGGCTTATATATTTACAATTTTGGGTTACCTTGATGGGACATCTCCGCAACTATCTTAGTTTATCTATGGTTGTTTTGTACTAAATAGAACTTAGTTTTTCCTATATTCAAGTTCATTCCATGTTCTATACAAAAGGACTCTAATACCCATTGGTGAATCTGTAAAGGGCATAATGTCTTGGGACTCTAATACCCATTGGTGAATTTGTAAAGGGCATAATGTCCTGGTTATTGTTGACACACAATGCATACAACAAGATTTTTATGATAATATTTGGTATTTCCTCTCTCTTCCACCTTTTATATATATAAATTCTTGTATCTTATATATTTAAAGAGAAATTAGAGTGGGGGAGAGGAAAAAAACCTTATTATGAGAATGTTATTAAAAAAATATATCTCAAATACCAATTGCAATTTTTATTGAAGTTTTTAATTATTTATATCAAGGATAATTTTCGTAGTGAAATTTAGTCTATGGGCTATTTTTCAATGTTTTTTTCGGAAAAAAAAAGATTAACCATTTTGCATTTTTTGAAATCCCATTTCGCCCAATTTTGATGGGGTAAACTTTTTTCACTCTAAAAATCACCAAATTATTATATAAACTATATAAAATCCTTAGAAATTGAAATATTTTTAGAAAAATATCACCAAATATTTTATAGTTGACATTTTAAGAATTGGTAAGATTAGTCAAGGCTTATACACTTTTAAATAATTATGGGTTCTTAAAATTATCCTCATATACATTATTTATTATCGCCCTCCAACCATTTGATATCTTAATGCATTCAACCTCTCTCATAGTTTCTCCTTTATTATGATGTCAAGAAATTTTTAAAATCAACAAAGAAACCACATATTTCATCATTTTTTTCTCTAAATCCTTTTCTTTTTTATGCATAAGTGAGAATCAATGATTAATGATTGACTAACCTAGTTTAAAACGAACTTGAGATTGATCTCTCTTATCCATTCCTTTTATCTTTTGATCATTTTTTTCTCCACAATCCCCATTAAAAACATCCAAATTGCTAAGCTAATCATGATTTATGTAGTTTCAATAGTTGTTTTTCTCTCCCTTCTAAACATGGGAAACAAGGGAAAAATGAGGCTTTTTCACAGGATTGGGAGATTCTATTTGAACAACTTATCGAGTACTGATGTAATGATGTAATGTGTTGGTTGAGGGAAACCTTTTCCTATTTGAGATAGATATTTTTCTTGCAACACTTGGATGCCTTTTTATTTTCATAGTGCCATATTTTCTATATTCTCCTTTGAATTCTCTTATTATACCTTGCCATAGACAGTGTATCCTTGTGATCGATATGCGTTGAAAAGCTATAGCTATTACTTAGATTGACTATGTATTAGTTATGCATTTTATTTTGCATTTTAAGCAAACTTTTCATATACATTATTTTATGTACTTTCTTTATCCTAAATTTGAAAAATCTTAACTTCAACGTTATTGGCTAAAATTTTCATATATTACTTTCTTTATCCTAAGTTTGAAAAATCTTAACTTCGACGCTATTGGCTAAAAAATGTTAAGGGTGTTATTGCCGAGTCGGCGGCGGCGGATTAGTGGATACTCGAGCCCAAGCATTGAATAATTGGATCACTGTTATCCATGCTCACCGCCTTCATGAATTACTGGCGCACTGTTATCTATGCTCACCGCTTTGTTGACTCACCTCCTTCATGCACCGCCTAATCTTTAGCACCGCTCTGACCTCATAATGCCTCAAATCAGAATTCAAGAACAACACAATGTTATTTCTCTTATGCAGTTTGGTTGTCGTGGAATTGGTTCTCCATTGTTCTGAGAATTTTCACCTTAGAGCTATGTCAAGTATGCCTCTTCTAGAGCAGTGTTGAAGGCTGGTTATGTCAAGTCTATTGCCAGTTATAAAGACATTGAGCACTATTGAAGGCTGCTTTTAAGTAGCTGAGAAATTTGGTTGTACTGATACTTGGCTCCCAATCCTTGGCCTATACAGGTGCTCTGCAAGCGCTCCAAAGCCTTGGCCTGGTGCTATGCAGGCACTCACAGAGCAAGAGTCTTCCAAGTCTTCCAATTTGTAGATGGTGCCCAATGTCACTTCATAGTGGTTGTACTGATACTTTGCTCCAAATCCTTGGCCTATACAGGTGCTCTGCAAGCGCTCCAAAGCCTTGGCCTGGTGCTATGCAGGCACTCACAGAGCAAGAGTCTTCCAAGTCTTCCAATTTGTAGATGGTGCCCAATGTCACTTCATAGTGGTTGGACGCCTAACAATGGTCCCTGAGTTTGCATCATTATTTCCAGAATCCTGCAAGCTCTCGACTCTGTGAGAACAATTACCAGAGGCTGTATAGACATGTCCAACTATTCCCCGAAGAATCAGGAAACGACTCACAGATATCCACATTTTATTTGCACAATCGACACATTCTCTTTGCACAATGGCTGTCTAGACATGTCCGATTATTCCGGGAAGAATCAAGTAACGCGCACATTCTCTTTACACAGTCGGCTCTGTGAGAACAATTCCAGGAGGCTGTCTTTATTCCCCGAAGAATCAGGCAACGACGCACAGGTATGTACATTCTCTTTGCACAACCGTATTCTGCACTGAAAATATGCATTTTCTGTAGTACGTTGAAAGTCCTTGAAGGTCATTTTATCCACAAGTACATATCATTTTATCATCTGCAACCAGGATCTCATTAAAGAATTTTTGATATTATAATTAGCATTTGATGGAGGAAACATGACATTATTGGATGAATTAAAACCTACAAATTAATGGCAAATGATGATTTCTGACTTATAGTACTTACCAATGAAGCTATCATTGTATGAATTGGATGAATTATTTTCATACTACTCATCTCTGATCATCTTCGCCGTTGTAGATGATAGACTTACCGCCGCTCTGGTAATGCGCTGAAGCTTCATAGTCAGCGCTTTTGCGAGAAGGCATATTGTGGCTCGTCATGTACAGAACCCCCAATTATTAATCGCTTTGCCAATGCTTTCTGCGTATTGTAATGGTCGAATTACCATGGATCTACGGCACCAGGAGGATAATCAAATGGGCTCAGAACACACACGATTACACTATACGTTTCAAATTAGACTCTTACAATGCCCGGACAGATTCAGTCCTCCCAGACATGGATATGATTTAGCACATTATACTCAGAGAGCATGAACCTCTATTCCAAGGGACATGGAACACCGGCCACGGGGTCATTTTTAAACATCCATAATGATGCCGCGTATGGACATGAAAGTTAGCAGTTATAATTATTCCAATTACCAGAATTTCTTAAGGGTATTTCCTGATGGATAGATTCTTCATTATCAATGACAATGCTGGAGTTATTCGAAGCCAAAAGAAGATGTCTTGGTAACGGCGTTGGGCACTGGGCGAAACATCTTGGCAACTGGCTGCAGACAAGCAAGAGCACCTTTCCCCGTGGCAATAAATAAAGGTAAGAGCATGTGATTATAATAAGTGTTGAAGGACGTGTGCACAGGAGTAACATTAATCAAGATTCAAGTATAGATACATAAATATGGCACTTCTTGCATGAGTCATTTCGTTGCGATGACATTTTTGCGACACGCCTACCATTTCTATGCGCTCTCGTAGCTTTGTTTAAATCATTTTAAGGTGTGGCGTGATGCCATGACTCCGTTTTTCTTTGCTAAAATATATATGTTTATTTGCTCTAGAGATGTTCCCTTGTTTCTAATGCAAAAAGGTAAGGTAGATCTTCCCTATCGCACTTGACCAAGTTCAGGTGGCATCGATTATTTGACAACATTTTTTCCTGAATCTTAAACAAATGAGTTGTTTCTAAATTTAATTTCGTGGTATATTTAACCTTTTTATCAGGATTTGAACGATTAGTCAACTCATTACAAATTGTTAAGTTTGTTTCTCTCTCATATCTTCAAGAGCGGGTATACATTCACAAATTAAATATTTTTTATATATTGTACTGTAACTTCTGAGATCAGGAGTCACCGCAACATAGCATCACTTGTTCTTTTAGGTCATAGATCAAGCGGCAGATCAGGTTGTTTACCTTGTTAACCCAATAAATAAATATGCCAGTATCAGTTGGACTCATAGTGGTTTCATATGCATATCCATTTAGCAGGCTAGGGGTGAAAGCACGACAGGGGGTGCTTGCTTTGTTGCTGGTTCTTACTCTGTCTTAGCCCCTTCTTTAAACTATGATGTCTATGATTTTTTCTCCACATATATAGGTCCGAAGAAACCACTTTGTTTGGTGGTGCTTAAACTGGTCAAACTGCTCTTGCTTCTGTTCTAGCTACCTCTACAACTTATGGATTAATTGGATCTTAACGAGGTAATGACCCCCGAACAGGTTCTCTTGGTTCAAGGTAAGCCACTGAAGCTTCATCTTCAACTAGCTACCGAACATCCAGGTCTAAGTGTCAATTTTATATCCATGGATAATAGTTGATTTTGTATAGTGGTTTGATGATAGTAATAGTTTGTTCCTAGCTGTATCTAGTGATAGTTATAGTTATCCCAGTGCTTTTTAGTGTGTATGGTTTATTGGTGAGTGTGTCTGGTGTATCACTGAGTTGTTTCTTGGTGGCTTTATTGGGTCTATTCTAATACGAAATATTTACGTAATGGAGCCTAAATCTTGTATCAATAAAAATGTGGCTAGAACTGCAAAATTAATTTTTTAAATTTTGTAAAAATGGCAAAATTTAAGTATGCATGAGATTTAACATTTAATAATAGTAAATTTTTCTTTTTTAAAACAACAGTATCTCACTATCCATAGCAATGGGATAAGGGAGCTTATGTGGCAAGCTAATGAAGCTTACTTGGCAAGCAACCAGTTGCTGCTATTATTGTTTGATAACAAAATCAAACAAAATAGATGTTTGCGTTGAGAATTGGCAGGTATTGCTTTTGAGATTGTACGTCTGGGTTTTCCCTCCGATAGTCATTTAATTCGCCAACGTTTCGAGCCCTTATTCATTATATGTTGCAAATCAATTAGTTGAAGACACTGCCAAAAGCACAATCAGTTGGGCAATACAACAAGCCAAAGAGCTTATAATATGTTGGTCACTATTGGCACATTGCACAATGGAATACCACTTTGTTTCGACATCGGATATTTCACTCTAAAGGAGCAGAGGGATGCAAATTGCATTGTAGATTTGGCATTGAAACCAAGTCTGATCAGAGCTTGCTTCATTACCATACGGAGTTGCAAAGTATAACTTTGTAATCGCATTTTCAAGAAACAGTCTTAGTTTTATTGGACTGACTCTTATGGCAATACTAGCCATTTTGTGTGCTGGTTACGCATTTACTGTCAACCAAAAACTTGGATTTTCTAAAGGCTACGTGGCAGGTATCCGCTACCACGTAGCCTTGTTTGAACAGTTATTTATCTACATTGATTTTCCAATGGTTGATTTTTTTGAGTGGATTTTATATATTTCTCACGTGAAATAACCACTAGGTTGGTGTGATATCATTGGCGAGTACTCCCTATTTTTGGTTATTCATTATAAAAGAATTTTGTTTTTCCTTAGCCATATTGAATGCTTAGTATTCCTTAAACTCATAAATTTAAATTTTTATTGTTCACAAATGCGATATATAGTCTCGTAGTCTATCATATTTCATCTCTATTTGGCGTTAGTCTATACACCTTACACTCTTTTTTGAACCTTGGATTCATTAGAAAATTGTGTGGCACTGTCGTTCTTTTCCTAGTTTCTTAGGTTTAGAGTGTTCCTATGTTTTTCAGATTACCTCCATTGGCTTCTTGCATTTTTTTGCATTTTTTTTTATGTATGATTCATTAAACCCAATTGGTAGGAGTTTTTTTTGCTTTTTTTTCAAAATATTATGCAATATAAATGTAGGTCGAAGGTTGTTGTTTATAACAAAAACTAGTGAAACATAGTAACTCGTTAGAACCTTTCTAAATGGATTGACACAATCAACTACCATTGAAAGTGTTACATTATGTGGTTTTTATTTAAAATTGATCGATCTTTCTTTGATTTCTATAAATATACAACCAAAATATAGAACCATCTCCAAGAATTCACATGATACTATCTTCACTTCTCTCTAATACATGATTGTTTATAAATTGTTCAATGATTTTGCACTTGAAAAATCATTGGAAATGTGCAATTATCAATATAAGATGAAATATTTTATGGGGCACCTTATTTGTATCTTGATAAGTACAATATCCACTTATCCACATTCAAGGCACATAATTTTATATCCATGTTATCCATAATATATAATATGATTAGTAAGACATGCATTCGATGTTTTATGTTCCATTCCTATAATATTTGAAACAATACACATTTATCTATATGTGCAAGGCATAGAAAGTTTGTCTAAAACACTAAATTTTCAGCTACATACTTCAACAAACACTTAGAAATACTCTGATTTCAATATCCAATAGTATTCAAAATTTATGAATGTAAACCATATGCATTCACGTGTAACTAGTGAGAAAAAATAAACATGCTAAGTAAATTGCAATGGAAATGCAAAAATTGTAGACCCCATTCAATCACACATTTGAGAAGGAGATTTTCAGGAAATTATTTCATAGTTTACAATAGCAAAAATTACACAATAATTATCTCACAAACCTAGCACAACTATTCCTTTAAATCTGTGTCAAACTGCCTTGAATATGTGTCGTTGTTGTATAGCATGTACGACCCAGTATAATCAGCCAAACAAATACATAACCTCGATATTTATGCCTAGATTTGTTGTAGTACGGACCTCTTCTATACCAACTTATCTCCAACAGTAAATGCCCTCAAAATGCCTCAAAATCACTATTGTACATGCCTTGATTTCTATGCAGCCAAAAACAAAAACAATAGTACATCCCTTTAAATCTGTACTATATAGCTCCTTCTCTCCTTTGTATGGACCACCATTTAATGATAAATGTTTTCCTTGGGATGCATGCCTCCTCACTCTTTTGGGATTTATGCTTATCCCTATGAGCATCTACTTCTCCTTCTCCCATACGTTTCTCCCATTATCTCTTGGAATGTGTTCCTTCACTATCTCAAAATTGTCTTTTATAAACTCATTAATGACAAAAAATAACTCTTCATATTCTACGGTCAAGATTAAATCTTCTCCCACTAGACCAGTGCATGTGATTTAATATCAAGTTTACATGACTTAAATCACTGAAATCATAAAACTATATAAAACTCACTTACTTTCCAAAAAGGTTACCTCTGCATGCCAAGAACATGCAATGCAAAAATACCCTTGAGCTACAAAAAGATAACACTCCCTCTTAGCAAGGAAGGTACTTTTGGAACCTCCATCTAGATCTATCTCTGACTCCATCATCCCATATGCTGCTATAACTACTCCCTCTAAACTAGAAGTATGTGCTACTACCTACACTGAACTCTAATCTCGATAATTGTGGTGGTCACTTCTACCATGAAAATTCATCTCACCCTCCTAAGTATCTTCGAGTGTTTTTTCATACCTCAATCTTCTGACTGAACTGGATGAAGTCTCACACCTAGCTATCTCAGTCACTACCATTGGATCCAAGATCCACTTGGACTCACCATCTTCAGGTTGTCCCAATAACCTGTACATCCTACCATCGTGAATGCCAAGAACATGTGCTACATCTAGGCATTCTCCCTTTAGATAGATAACTACTCATCCATTACAAAATAGGATCACATACCCATCATCCACCATAGCTGAAAATGAGAGTAAGTTTGTCCTTGTATTTTGTACTAGATACTCTCTGTCCATCTCCAGATATCCTCTTGAATCCAACTAGAATCTAACCCATCCAACCCTATCCACTACATGCATGGTGTTGACCACACTATCTATATGCATGTATAAGTTGATATCTGCAACACTTAGGAGCATTGCTCTTGTCCCTGTCATGTGATGCCTTGTTGTCCACAAACAATGCACCTATGTCCTCACACTCCGGAACACTGCTACTCCAGAGACAACTCACTTACAAGAACTCCTTCTCGAACTTCTTAGTATAGTGCTCAATCTCCATTGATGTTGTTGTCACTATCTCATCCTCTCCCTTCTTCTCACCTTTCCTCTTGTGTCAGACACTAGCCTGCATTGTAGCCGAATTTAAGACACACAAAGCATTTACATTTTCTCATTTCTTTCTCAGAAGTGAATCGCCCACTCCCTTCTTTCTTATTTTTCTCTTCACAATAAGAGCTACATTCTCCTCATCATCACCACCCTCTTCCTTCTCGTGATCTATGCTATGAGACTCCTCCTGAATCTCCTCTTGAGTAAAATCGTCCCAAATTATCTTCCAATATGGAAATTTTTCTCTACAGACCACACACATCATGAACACAACCCACTCTTTGGTGAATCCCTTTAGGGCTATGAGCACCAACTCTGAATATAGAAAAATTTCACCAATAGCAATCAACTCATCCTCCACCTTCCTAATCATGGTGAGATAAGAGGCCGCATTCTCTCCCTTGGAAATCCTAGTATTGTGGAGATTTTCCTTTAGGATCATCTTTCTTTTCTCATTCTTGTTCCCTTACAAGCTTTTTAGTGCATCCCACATTTCCTTAGTTGTCAGCTTCTTAGCTAAATTGGAATTAGGTGGTCCCTCACTCCATACAAAAATATCCTATGTGTTCCTACTACCTTTACATCATGGAGGTCTAAAGCAATGGGATCTATTGAAGGCACTATCGATATGGTACTAACAAATTGCCATAGCTTGTTCTCCCCAAGAAAAATTGCAATCCTCGTCTTCCACTAGAGGTAGTTGTAGATCCCCTCTAACCTATACTTGTATGTGATATCAAAAGTCATCCTTTTCAAACTAACAAAGATCCCTTTTCCCAAGCAAATTCCCCTACAAAAACTACAATATAAGTGCCAAATCTGTACCAAGATATACCAACCAATAAGACACTTGCTCAAAACCTGTACAACTACTATCCACTAAACCTTAAAGCCCTAGCTACAATATCATTCATAAATTCTATCTAAAACACTAAAATTTTAGCTACAGATCTCATCAAACACTTAGCAATACTCGGATTTCAATCTCCAACAGTCTTCAACATTCATGCTTGTAAATCATATGTATTTACATGTAATTAGTGAGCAGAAATATACATGTTAAGTAAGTTGTATTAGAAATGAATGAATAATAGACAACATTCAATGACACATTTGAAAAGTAGATTTTCATGAAATTCCCCTACAAAAATCTCGAAGGAAAAAAGAACCGAGAGATATTATATTAAACTCACAGAGAAATATTTTAGAGTTTCCAACAACAAAAATTAAATGGTACTTATCTAACAAGCCCAACACAACTAATCCTTGAAATCTGTGTCAAAATACCTTGAAATGTGCCACTGTTGTATGCCCTATACAACCTAGTACAGTCAACAAGACATCTACAAAACCTTAATATTTGTGCCAATATTTGTTGCAGGACAACCCTCTTCTCTATGGACTTATATGCAGTAGTAAATGCCCTCAAACTAACTTGAAATCTATGGTGTACATGCGTTGGTTACTGTGTATCCAAAACGATTAGTACAACCCTCTAAATCTGTACTTTATAGCTCATTCTCTCTGTTGTATGAAGCAACATTTAATGCTGAAATTTTTCCTTGCGATGTATTCCTTCTCGCTCTCTTGGGACTTACACCTATCCTTTTGAGCTACTACTTCTCCTTCTCCTCTAGCTCTTTTCTCTCATTTGATCTTGGAATTTGTACCTTCACTCTCTCAAATTTGTCATTTAAAAACTCATTAATGACAAAAAACGTAACCTTTCATCTTCTACGATCAAGATTAAATATTGTCCCACTAGATCAATGGATGTGATTTAATAGAAGTTGATATGACTTAAATCACTTAAGTCATAAATTTATATAAACATTACTTACTTTACAAAAATGTTACTTTTGTCATTAAATAATAAAATGACCCACTTTAACTTTACAAAACTCACTTTAATTAAGTCAAATAATTTAAAGATAGACTTTCTTGGTATCTTGTGCATGGTATGCACAGACAATGCATAATTACCCCTGAGCTACAAAAAACTAACACAGAGTAAAAAAGTTGATAGTGGTAGAATAATATCACCTAACAATGTATAAGAAAATAAAAATATAAGGCCTATATATTACAATCACAGAAAAAACACAAACAATTCTAATTATATATACGTAAATTATTTCTATTCCTTAAAACTTGCGTTATTACTACGATTGATTTATATCATTCATTACCTTCAATTTGACCAATGTTAAAAGAGAAGATAGAATACTTATCTTTGATTCTTTGTATAAGTATTTTTGTGCCTTCTCAATAAGGGGTGCATTATGAATATCTACATAGATCTCATTTGTAGGTGCATTCTCATCCATGGAAACAAATGTGTCATGGATCAACCTATTTATCCATACATTCTTAATAATATTAGTGTAATTTTCTTTCATAGTATCAACTTCATTTTCATCACCCTCAACATCTCTACTATGAATTGTAGAATGTGTAATTCCAAACATTAGTGGTATTGTCTTTGTAATAATTATAGAAAAAACTAAATATAATTAGCATCTAAATAGATAAAAATGTCAAAAGGAATGGTGTTACTATCATACCAAGGTGTGATATTATTTTTCACCTTCCAAGTTCCCATAATATAAGAAGTGTTTCCTAGTTGTTGACTTATTAAGTCTTTTCTTCTGATGCCTATGAATTGTGTACAAGGGAAAATTATACCATTCCCATTGTTGGAATCTATTTAATACAGAGAGGGGGGTGACCCAGTATTACTGCAGTTATGAACAATTTTTAACTTTTTAGTTGATTAATATGATTTTTAGTTATGCATCCATCATAAATATAACATTCAACATCACATGAACACAATACATAGAACACATATATTTTTACGTGGATACCCAAACAGGAGAAAACCACAAAATGCTCTCTTATAATAAAAGATTACATTCGAGGAAGCACCAACTTCCTAAGTTCTCTAGTACCAACTAGAATGAGGCACCAACCCCCTAATTTTATTGGCACCAACCTAAAGGAAGCTTCCACTCCCTAATTTACCAGCTCCAACTAGAAGGAGGCACTGACCCCCTACTAATTGCCCCATCCTATCACCCTAATATGAAAGAAGATATTACTTGACTATGCTAATCCACACACTTTTTGATAAACTGTTGTTTTTTGTACACACCTTTTGTATGTTGTAATCTTCCTGTCAATCTATTGCATACATCTCATGACTTCACACTTAACTTATCACATCAAAACATTATAATTAACTTTGCACTTCACAAACTATGTGTTGCTTCCTTACATTCTGCAGTTTGCACACTGGTTCAATATGTCATTCTATTTCTGTGTGTCTGCAACTTCAACTGATACTGTGCATCTACTGATAAGCTGATGTTTTGACTTCACACGTCAGTATCAAATGGAACTGGGCACCTTTGTTGAATTGGTGATATGTCCATTCAGTCTTGGTGCAACAACCTTTAGATAATCTGCAACCCTCTGTGGATGATTCGACCTTTCTGTTTAAAGCACTTGTCTCACATCATCCTCATCATAATGTGCATCCATTACTGTATTGAAATTATGTCTTAGTGCATCATATAAAATTCTTTACTTCATGCATCACAAGATGTAATATGAGCTACATGATGTCTGCAATGTTTTCATTTTGTTCCCACGCACTTGTGCATCCTCTGTAGTTCTACTTTACTGTCTTTGCACAACTATCACAGATAAACTTGCATCATTCTGCGCACCATGATGTATTCCATTCTTCTTCTTGTACACACTCGGCTCTCTGTTAGATCATGATATTCTGGTTCCACGAGCCCTTGATTCCTCGAGAATTAGAATCTTTATAAATCTCTATCTTCCAGCTTTCCACACATAAGCTTCCAAGCTTACTTACAATTCTCCAACTTGCTTCTTAATTATACTTGTCCTGCATGGATGGTATGTCCACAAGTTGGTTCTGTCTTTCCTTCTTCTTTGATTCGTGATTTATGCTTCTGCCACTTTTCATGTTTTGTGCCAGTGAGGTTTCATCTCTTTGTGGATCTTACGCATACTTGTTCGTTGACTTAGTGGGACTTGCACCCTTGCGATGTGGTCTTGTGCCTTGTTAGGATATTTTTGACACTTAGGAGTTAGTTAAGTTCAACTTGGTCTAATATATATGTTAGGTATGCATTTGTATATATGTAATCCAACGGTCAGAATATAAAGTGATCCAACGGTTCAACTTCTCTCGATCTTAACGACACTTGATCTGTGGCTTAACACCCGATTGGTCCATGATCTCTATTTAAAGAGTCGGAGGGCCACTTTTCGAATGATCCATTATTGAGAGAAGCTCATGTAATATTTTTCCTTCTGCATAATAAATTGTCCCATAAAAGCTATTTGGCAGGGGCCGTCGATTGTTTCCCTCTAGGGGTTTTTAACCACATCAAACATCTGGTGTACTGATCTATGATCTTTGTGTGTGAGCAGTGTCCTTGATGTTCGGTCTCTGTGGATGTACCTGTTATTCAGACATGGTATGAGAGCACTGTTGAGGGCCATCTCCGTTTTATTGCGATCTAGATCTGAAGTTGGTGCAGGTGCATGTGAGATCTGTTATTTCTGTTTGTTTTGGGACTGGCTTAAGCACTCCATTGTGTTTAGAGCGTTGAGGATTGCCCTTCATTTTGTATGGAAATGCTTCTGTTTTCCCTAAGTGTGGCCTTTTTCACAGATTTGAGGTATACTCTTTTATTTTCCACATTTTTATTTCTATGTCTCTATTTCATTTCAATTTCATCCTTTTTTTATTATTTTTCTGGAAGTGATAGCCTCCTCTCTACACATGCTGGTGGTCTCGGCCGACCACAAATAGCAGGAAAGGCATGCCACTTACCAGGAAGGACTAACAGAAAACTAACAGAGAGCGAGAAACCCTTGAGATTTTTTGTCTTGTTTTTCTATTTTTGGTGTGTAAAGTTGTTTTATATGCTGAAATAGGGGTCTGCAGGGTAAGCATGCACTACAAGGCAAGAAGAGTAAAAAAAAAAAAACCACTTCCTCCTTTATAATATTTTCTATATTTTTACTATAGCTCACTTGGTTTAGAGTAATAATAATTAAAGAGGTCTTAAGTTCAAATCCTGTTAGTATTTGTTGCATTGATTTCATATATTAAAAGAAAGGAAGTTACTTAAAAGCTTACATAAGCTACTTTCTTTCCTTTTATGTTGCTTTTTTTCCTTTTTCTTATCTAAACAAACTTTATAAAATAAACAAAAACAAAAGTTTCCTTTTATTTTTAAGTTGTTTTTTCTTCTTCTTTTTAAGCAACTTTAGGTAAAAGTGACCTTCGCTTATTGATAGAAGTAAGGGACAAATTTTTTTTTAAAGTGAGATTAGGAGTTAAGTTAGGACTAAAGGGGATTTTTTTGTTGTGCACTTACCTCCACATGCCAAATGGTTCCTTGGTTGCTCTTTCAATTTGTTTTCAAAAGGGCATAACTTTTTAATCAGGAAGCTCAGTGCCGTTTTTTTTTAAACCGCTTATTTTTTCGAGCTCTATTATTTTTTCCAGCTAGTTCTTATCTCTGAAGTCATATTTATTTCAGAATGGAAATTTCAAATGATATGCTTCTTACCCGTACTAACTATTTTGTATGTAAGTCTCGGATGGAAGATATTCTTAGAAGCAAAGGGTTATATAGAATTACGCTTGACATGGAAACTCCTCCCTCTGATACTGATAAACTAGAAAAATGGGAAAATAGAAATGATTCAGCTCGTGGTTTAATTGGTTTGTTAGTTTCTCCTAATCTGCAGTTTCATCTTCAAGTTATTCATGCACCGAATGATGCTTGGCAAAAGCCAAATACTGTTTTTGGTATTAAAAATGAGATTAGAGGTCATTAGCTTCAAAATGAGTTGCTTCCATTAGAGCCTAATAATTTTTCTTGCATGGAAGATTTTATAACAAAATTTAATACCCTTAGAGTCTTGTTGGCTACATGTAAAGTCACAAAGGTAGATGATGGCCTTATGTATGCCTTTCTTGCCAAGTTGGGACCTGCATATTCTCTATTTGTCTCAACCTTTCATTCCGCTAGAGAAGCTCTTATTTCTTTAGGAGCTCAATACAAAGCTCCCTGTTTTGATGCTTTTTGTGATTCTTTAATAAGAGGTCAGGAAAAACTCATACATCATGGACTAATTAATACTGGTAGTACTTCAAAAAAAGATTTTGTAGCTCAGCAACTGCCTGGTCCGAAGAATTACAAGAATCTGAAGAATCCAAAGAAGCACAATCAAAATAACAGGGGTCCTAAATCTTCTCAGCCTCAAAATTATCCTCAACAAGATAAAGCTGCTAAATTTCAAGGAAAGAAGACACAAAGACATTGCAACGTTTGTAATCGTGATGGGCATGAAGATTCAATGTGTTTTAAGAGGATGGAAGCTCTGGAAGAAGCACTAAAGAAGCATCACATTCAACTTGATTCTTCTTCAACTTCATCTTTAGGACGAGCACTTTCAGCCGTTGAATTTGCACTTACAACATCTTCTCGTTCTTATTCAAATGAATGGCTTATAGATTCTAGAGCATCTTATCATATGGACAAGAATAAAACCATATATTATGATTTAAATAATTGTAACACCAAAAAAATATTTGTTGGTGATGATAGACTACTTAGTGTTGAAGGGTCTCGTACTGTTCATCTAGACAATGGACAATTTAATTATGTATTATGTGTTCCTACTCTTTCATGTAATATTTTATCAGTGTACTAGATCACTCATTCTGGTGAAGGTAAAATTGTAGATTTTTCACCTCACCAAGTTGTAATTAGAAATTTAAAGGATCCGCGACATGTATTAGCTACTCGAACAGTTGATGATATTACTAGGTTGTACAAGTTTGACAACTTTAGGTCATATTCAATTCCATCAGTTATTGTTGCTCATAGTGATGAACTGAGCAAGCTTTGGCATGAGCAATTTGGTCACTTAAATTATCGCTCATTGCTACAACTGTGTAAAGAAAATATGGTTACAGGTCTTCCTATGGTCTCTTGCAAAAATGGTGTTTGTTCCGGTTGTGTACTCGGAAAACATCATCAAGACAGTTTTGACAAACGTGCCTCTTGGCACACCTCGGCTCCTTTGCAGCTTGTGCACAGTGATTTGTGTGGTCCTCTACCTTCTGCTTCCTTTTTTGGTTTAAAATACTTCTTAACTTTCATTGATGATTAATCCAGATGCACTTGGGTTTATTTCTTAAAACTTAAGAGCGGAGTTTTTGCATGTTCTTGGCCTACAAGGCCCTTGTTGAGAAACAATTTGGTCATCAAATTCTTAAGTTAAGATCTAATAATGGGGGAGAATTTTTTTAACAACAAGTTCACTATTTTTTACACTAAACAAGGAATCCAACAACATGATACTGTTCCATATACACCACAAGAAAATGGTGTAGCTGAAAGGAAAAACCACACTCTAAAAGAAATGGCTAATTGTATGCTACAAGCTAAAGGACTACGTATTCCATATTGGGATGAAGTTATAAATTGTGCAAATTACATAATTAATCACACCCCCACTAAAGCCTTACAAGGGATTACACCAAAAGAAGCATGGATTAAAAATAAACGAAATGTCATTCATTTCCGTGTGTTTGGTAGTGAAGCATGGGCTCATATTCCAGATGAAAAATGGAAAGCATTACAGCCTAAAAGTGAAAAGTGCATATTTGTTGGTTTTCCTGAAGATGTCAAAGGCTATAGGCTTCTTCTGCCACTTTCTCATGACATATTTATAAGAAGAGATGTCAAATTTGATGAACATATATTTGCCTGTGAGACTAATTCGACACTTGTGCCATCATCTTCTTCTTCTTCTTCTTCACCTCTTGATATTTCTCCCACTCTGGTTACTTCTTTAGATGATGATGATAGCGAAGATGAAAATCCTCCTCTGCCAGCTGAACCTCCTCCAGCACCAGCTTCACAGCTTCCTAAATGGGTCTGTTCTACTAGAGAAGCTGCAAGTGATCTTTCTAGTGATCCTACAGATCGACGTCGTACTTGCTCTCAGTTCAGCGAGCCTCATTAATTATGGCTCAAGTTCCAGAAAACTGTGATCTAGAGACATTTAAAGAAGCTTCTGGCCATCCAGATTGGAATGCAACAATGGATGAAGAATACAACTCCTTAATGACAAATAACACTTGAGATATTGTTCCTTTTCCCAAAGGCAGAAAACTTGTCAGATGTAAGTGGGTTTACATAACCAAATATGGACCAGATGGCAGTATTGACAAACATAAGGAAAGACTAGTTGATAAAGGATTCTCTCAAGTTGAAGGCATAGACTACACCAAAACCTTTGCACTGGTAGCACAAATGAATTCCATCCGCCTTGTTCTTGCCCTTGCCGCATTTTTTCATTGGGAAGTTCATCAGATGGATGTTAAATCTTCCTTCTTGCATGGGAATTTGGGAGAAGAAATCTACATGGAACAACCTCCTTGTTACATTCAGTCTGAATCAAGTCTTGTGTGTTGCCTTAAGAAATCTCTCTATGGCCTTAAGCACGCCCCTCGGTCCCGGTATGCTAAAATGGACACGTTTCTTCTAGATACTAGTTTTTCTAGATGCCATTTTGATTTAAATATCTATGCCAAGAAATTCAATGACCATCTCATAATCCTAGTCCTTTATGCTGATAACCTAATCCTTACTGGTAGTGACCCCAAGCTTATCCAGCATGTGAAGTTAAGTCTTAAGTAGTAGTTTGAAATGACATACCTTGGAAACTTGCACTATTTTCTTGGCCTTCAAGTCTTGCAAACCTAGAAAGGTGTCTCCATTTCCTAGTCTAAGTATTCTTGTGATCTTCTCCACCACTTTCACATAGGAGATTGTAAACCAGCTACCTCTCCTTTCTACTCTAGAGTCAAACTTTCTACCGCTTGTTCAACACCTGAAGTAGATGCTACTCTGTACCGTCATCTTGTTTGTAGCCTCTTGTACTTAACTCACACCCGTCCTAACCTTTCCTTTGTTGTTGGTCTTGTTGCTCGATATATGCAATGCCCTCATGAAAGTCATTGGAAAGCAGCAAAAAGAATCCTTTGGTATGTTCGAGGTACAATTCAGTTCGGGATACATTACAGTTCGGGGGGGATTCCTTCTTTAGTTTGTTACACGGATTCTGACTGGGCTGGTAACCTTGATGATTGGAAGTCCACTACAGGATATGTATTCACTCTGGGTTCAAAACCTATTTCTTGGGCTTCTAATAAACAAAGTGCACTTTCTCTTTCTTCGACCAAAGATGAGTACCGTGCAGCTGTTCATGCTAGTCAGGAAGCCATGTGCCTTCAATAGATCCTTTCAGATTTTGGGTTCCAGCAGTAGCATCTGACCACACTATGGTGTGAAAATCAGAGTGCCACTCATTTAGACAAAGATCCATTCCAACACTAGTGTAGAAAACACATTGAACTTCACATGCACTTCATTAGAAATCTCCTCCAGGATCATGTTCTTGAAGTGCGATATTGTCAAACAAATGACCAAGTTGCAGAGATTTTCACCAAGTCTCTTACAGAAGTGAAGTTTTCCAAATTTCAAACTATGCTAGGAGTACAAGAAGTTGTCATTAAGGGGGCATAGGCTTTAATGCCTCCTTCCTTCTCCTAATTTTGTGTCACCTTTGTAAATCCTTCAATCCTATACCAAGTTTTTCTTAAGGGGGGATGTTAGGATATTTTTGACACTTAGGAGTTAGTTAAGTTCAACTTGGTCTAATATATCCGTTAGGTATGCATTTGTATATATTTAATCCAAAGGTCATGATATAAAGTGATCCGACGGTTCAAATTCTCTCGATCTTAACAATACTTGATCTGTGGATTAACACCTGATTGGTCCATGATCTCTATTTAAAGAGAATGGAGGGTCGTATCTTCGATATTTCTAAACATAAGCTTCCAAGCTTAATTGCAATTCTCCAACTTGCTTCTTAATTATACTTGTCCTGCGCAGATAGTATGTCCACAAGTTGGTTGTGGCTTTCCTTCTTCTTTGATTCGTGATTTATGCTTCTGCCACTTGTCATGTTTTGCACCAGTGAGGTTTCATTTCTTTGTGGATCTTACGCATACTTGTTCGTTGACTTAGTGGGACTTGCACCCTTGTGGTGTGGTCTTGCGCCCTTTATGTACCATCGCTTGTGGGACTTGCGCACTTCACTTCTTAAACTGATACATCCGTTTGGTATTCTTGCATGCTTCGAAAAATTGAAGTTTCTTTCTAATTGGTGAGTTTTGTGTGCTTTTGGGACCTACTTCCTTGTTTGATTATTTCTTGTTCCAACTGTTGCTTGCGCATTCCTGAACCTTGTCCAACCATGTCTTTGGAATACACCTTTGACATAATATGAATAAGTGGACTTGAGACATGCACATGTACCAAATCTCTTCAGACTAGATGCACTTCTGGATATACTTCTTCATATTGGCATCGATATACTTCTTCAAACTATCTTTCATATACTTCTTTAAAATGGCACATAAATATTGAATTCTCTTTGAAATTAGTTGACATCAATGACAACCAAAGTTCAAAATATGCCCCTTTGGCATTGATGTCAAAACATCATGAAGTTGGGCATAATTACCTCATGTCATTGTGTGCTCCGTTTGTGCTTGTCACAATACTCCCACTATGTGTACTTCCCCTGTGTTCTTTGCTTGTTTGAGCCTTTTATCATATGCGCATCTTACTTTCAATAATATTCCTTTTACTTATGCATGGATCACATGCTTCATGATAATTATCATGATCATTCTCTACTGCTTCATATTTCTGTGTTGGTCACAGGCTCCATGATCATACTTTCTTGTACGGATGCATGCTTCATGATCTTCTTCATGATCCTCTGTGTTGACCGCATGCTTGATGATCATTCTACCCCTTTGACATCAATGGAAATATGTTCCATTACTACACTGGCCTTCTTACATTTGTTTACTGGGATTACTGCCCCTGTCTTCATGGTTCATTCTTTCCCTGGGATATCTGCTCACGTCCCTAAGTGGACTGTAGTTTTAAATATTTGCAGGTTTGTCTTTACAGCTGCAACTTTATCTTTCAGTTCATCTTCTTTGTTCATAATAATTGCTTCCACCTTTTCATCAGAGACTGATTCTAGAGTTTCTAAGAAGTCATCTATTGCTTCTTTGATTTCCCCTTATAAATGTGGGAAAGATTGTAAGATGTTGAAGCCATCTTCCTATAGGGGTTCAATCTTATTAATCAACTTCCGCGCTTCCCAAATTTTGTTTATTTCTTGTTGTTGCCTCTTGCATTCTCCCATTTTTCTCGCCTTCTCAATAACTGGTAGGTAAGTCAAACTGTCACAAACCTTTTTCTATAATTATTGCATAGTTTGTAGCCTCTTGTTTAATTCCTTTAGTTGTTCGTCTTCAACCACTTTTGACCACAGTTGAACACTTTCTTCATGCAGATTTTACATTTCAAGTCCAAGGTATTAATGTTCTCGATTGTAATGGGTATTCTTTCTAACCTACTTTCACATTCTACTATGACTTCTGGAGGTGTTCTTGGTGGTTATTTTGGTGTTAGTCTTCAATTCTGGCTTGTAGCCCTTGAATAATATCACCTATCTTCACCATTTTCCTTTTAGGAGAAGTATCTTCATCATTATGAACCTATAGAAGGATATTGAACACTTATTCCACTACCCTTTGTATTTTTAAGGCATTCTATTTTTCTCTCTCTACTTCTTGCTTCATATGATTTCCTCTTGTGACTGCTTCCTCTGCTCCCCTTTCCAACTCTGATGTATTTTGCACAGTCTTTTATTTTTCTTTCTTCAACCTAAAATATTTTTCTTCTATATCTTCCCTCTCACTCTAAATTTTGTACTAGTCAGTTGTAAGAGCCTCATGTCTCCATCTGATTTCATGTGCAATGGATGTATGCAGTGCATGCATCTCATATCAAGGTAAATGTGACAAATTTATTTCTACATGACTTACTGCTTTCTACATTTCCTGAGTGGTAAGTGTAAAGGCTACATATGAGATATTCATTTTTTGATGCAGCTCTATTTCCTTCATCTACACAACGGGGTGTGATTGTGAACTATTCATATGTGCCTCTGATAGAGCTTCATCGACATTTTTATTTTCTCCCCTGGTAGTCTATATCACCTTCCTTATTGTTGCAAACATCTTTACGATATTTAGCAAGACTTCCTCTTTCTATGTCACCAGTTCTTCGATTTTAGCCTTTGTAACCATCAGTTTCAATGAATTATTTAGTATCATTCCTGACTTCTATGCCAATCTATTCAACATCATCTGGCATCAATGCTTAAACAGAATTGGCTTTGATTCTTTTCTTTTCTTCTTAAAGGACCCTTCAAGACGAGGCATTTCTTTTCTTTTGTCTCTAGCTATAGACTTCTATGTGGTTTAGGAGGAATATCGATGTTAATAGTCTCTATTACACCTCATTTTGTCACTTGCAGCCTTTATGTCCTATTATCATGGAGTTTTTGTTCCCTAAGAAGGTTAGAACACAATGTGTGTTAGTTCCTCAGTCCACATATCATCTTGAGGACCTTCCATATCATATGAATCATGTAATCCATCCCATACCCCATTTCATTGATCCTCTTAAGATATTTGCGACTTGCCTATTCTTCAAGGAGTGATTTTTGCGCCCCTACAGTTCATCATAGCGTGAAAATTCCTTGATTTTTGCACCTTACATTCCTTGTAAAGTGCAGAAATCTCCCTTCGTCACGTGTTGCTATGATTGTAGGGCGTGATAATGTTGACTGGGAGATAGTTCCATGGTTTTTGGATCTCATTTTTTAAGGAGATATTTCTGGGATTGAGTTATCCTTCGAATCCTATCATCTTACTATCCTAAGAAGGCTCAAAATCCCTTGATCCACTTCATTCTCCCTTGATCCATATATCTCTCCTAATTGGTTGGCCTCCCTAACTTATATAATGGACCTCTTACCTATGAGAAAGGGGAGAAGAATTGAGAGGTGGAGATTATGATCTTATAAGTCTTGAAGGAATACTGAAAGAGAGCTGGAGGAGCCAAAACCAACTATGAGTCAGGTAAAACTTATGGAGGAGCCCATTCTGATTCTCTCATAGAGATGTATTATATATTGTATTCATATTATTGAATAATACATATATTATATTTACATCAATTGAGTTATGTCTCTAATGGTTCTTCTTCATTATTTCTTCTTATTTTTGCAAATCTCTTAATAAATTCTTATGAGGAATTATTTGCTTCTAGATCCAGGCTTATTAGAATTCCTACATTTAAATGTTGAATTTTATGATAGAGATTTAATTGTATGATTTCCTCTGGCATACTCTTTGAAGTTTTACATTGATACAATACTGTATGAAGTTTTCTTCCCTTATTGTATTAGTGAATATCTTGTTGCCTGTCAATTTCCACATGTATACTCATGTATTTCCTTTCATTTGTGTAAAGAACTACTGAATTCTTTGTTTCCAAGATCAATACGTCCATGTTTTGCTTTGATTTAAGAAATTCACCTTTCAGGAGCTTATTGAATTTACTTAATCTCTCCATCTATTAAATTCTCCTTCATTTTACTTATATGTTATGTTTTACTCTATACAATTCCTCTACAATTCACTCTTACATCCACAATATTGTTCGTAATCCAATTAGTTACCACAAAATTTCAAGCATGTACCAAGATTCCAATTTATTTTAAGATCTATCTCTAACATGTATAATGTTTGAGCCCCTAGCATGCCAGGGCGTAGTCTATTTTTGACGTAGTCTACCTCTAGGACTAACATGAAAAATGCAGACCGTACTGGCGAATGCAATTGAAGAAAATCCTTCCTCATGCACAACATTGACGAATATCTTATCTCTACATGGTGAGGCAAAGCATACATTATTCGTTGAATTTTTCACTTGGTGACTTTATTGGATCAAGCTAGATCCTAGTAAGATACATGCAAGAACAAATCCTATATCAAAAAATTTGTGGAGCCTTCCTAGATATCGATCTCACTAGAGGAACATCCATTCATCTCAAGGGTGAGGTATTCCTCTTTTTAATACATCTATGATATCTCCTGCAGTAGATAATCAAGAAATACTTGATGATTTGAATGATCTTGAAAATCTTCATAATATTCCTGATACTGCACTAAATCCGGATTTAGAACCTCATATTACATCTCCACCACTATCTGCTAGCACATATATCCCTGATCAATCTTCTGCTGAACCTCAAAAAACTCCACTTACACCTCAGTCTCATAATTCTATATTACAACACTTGAATATGGTTGGAAGAGGACCTACAGATCCACCCCTAATGTAAATCCTACGATAGCTTCTAGGTTTCGCTCTCTGAAATTTCTAAATAACCTTCATGATATCTTTGATATTTATCTATAGATCTTACCTATGTACTATGGAGAAAAGGATATTACAATAGAAGACCATATGGCTAAATTCCAAAATTTTATAGATAACCTCCTCATTGAACATGATGATGTATATATTGATGCTCTTTGTCCAAACCTTAGAAGGTGAGGTGAGGAAATGGTTTAGAGCCCTGCCAGCCAATTATTTAAATTCCTGACCTACTTTAGAACAAGCATTCATGAGACAGGGATCACTTATACTATCTCACATCATTTTCAGCTTTTAAAAAAGAAGAATGGAGAAACTGTAAGTGACTTCAATAAAATATTCAATAAAATTTGCAACAAAATTCCTCGAGATATAAATCGTTCACAAGCAGCTGCCAAAATTACTTATGCATGAACTCATGAGTCTGAAATTTCCATGATTCTTATAGAAATAAGGTATGCTACTCTTCTGAATATGCAATATGATGTTATTGAGGTGAAAGGCGGCATGATAGCCTCAAGCAAGTTGAGACATGGAAAAGACTTTGATAAAAATAAGCCTAAATAGGAGGTTGATATATCCAATAAAAATAAAGAGGATCAAAATTAAAATATTGAGGAGATGTCTAGGTTATTAAGAGGTATATCTAATAAGCTCAATAGACTTCATGTTGAAGGAAATAATCAGAATATAAATCCTCAAGGAATGGGACAGAGGAATCCAAATCAATATAGAAGACCTTTTAATCCTTAGGTCTTGAACTAATAAAGGGGAAATGAAGATCCTCCTTTATAGCTGCTAGTAAGAGAAAATGATGTTAATCGTGTGGTAGATATGTCTCCTGATGAAGAATACATAGACCCTCTAGAAGAAATCATGTTGATGCATGATGAAAATGATGTGATACAATTGAATCAAGAGGAGTATGAGAGATATCTACATGAATATGTATACCAAAATGAGCTCGAAGCATAGAAAAGATACTTCCTAAGGCCTAGGAATTATTCTAGAAATCAACCTCAAGATCATGATCCTAAGAAAATGTTGAAAGAGCTTAAGACAGGGAAAGATAGTGATAATTGAGTCCCTCTTGAAAATTCTTCCATTGTCCAAAATAAATTTGATACCACATCCTCCCTACTAGTAAAGTTTATGCTTCATGTTATCCAAAACAAAGTTGTTATTCCCCATCCTAAAAACAAAGAACCATACAAGTCCTCTTAGGCTTTCTATTTCGAACATGAGCTGTCCAAAATTAAAATTCCTTTTCCACTATCAAAAATTGCTCAAAATCCCATGTATTCCAAACAAATTGAAAAGGTAGTCAAGTTAAATAATCTCAGTACTAAATATAATAGTCTAAATCTTGTTGATGAAAGTCTTGTTATTGAAGTTTTGGTCACTATAGAAGTGGAGAATAATTATTATACTCCTCCATTCTACATAAATTTGAGCCTACATGGAAAGCTCTTGCATAATTGTATGGTAGACTTAGGGGCATCCCATAATTTGATGCAAAGGTAATCACAGAAGAGATGATATTAGAAGTCACTAAACCTTATCATGACTTATAAATTACTTACTCGAAACAAGTGAAATGTGTGGGAATGATCAAAGACCTAGTAATAACTTTAGCTCAACATCCATCCAAGAGTATTTTAATAGATGTTGTAGTGGTGGATGTACCACCAAGATGCAACATGCTGCTATCAAGAACATGTGACAAGAGAATGGGGGCTACTACGCAAATGGACATGAAATATGCCACTTTTCCCTTGTTTGCAGGAGAAACAAGAATATTATGCATAGAATATATATATGCTTATGTACTCAATGTGCCTAATAGACCCATAAATTACCCAATATATATTATTTAATATACATGGGATGTTGCATGCTAAATTCAAGAGAAGGCTACAGTGAAGAGCCTCTTGTGTTGATAGCTATCCAAAATGTAGACCCTACAAAAGATCCAATATGGGATATGCATTTTAATCGGTCTTCTACAAGAGAGGAAGTGGAAGTTGGAGAAGTACTCACTTCACCAAATAAAGATTCATCATCATTCAAATTAAATTTTGAAACCACAAACAATGTGTCTAAATATGAAGCACTCCTCTTGGGTTTAGAAGCTGCCAGGAGGATGGGAATAACACATATATATGTTTTTGCAGATTTAGAGCTCATTGTACAACAAATTAAAGGCACATATCAAACCAATCATCCCAAAATGAGAGCCTATAGTACTCAAGTGTGGGACCTAATAGATGATTTCTTTCATGCTTTTAATATAAGAGTTATTCCCAGGGAAAATAATCAAAAGGTAGATTCATTACAATAATAGAAAGCAAATTCAATCCTCCTACTGAGTTCAAAGTAAAACATGAGGTAGAAATGATTTATAGACCTTGAGTCCCTGATAATAGAAAACACTAGCAGGTGTTTGAAGATGACCAACATATCAATAATTTTTTAGAGTTAATTGATGATTTTTCTAATACTTACATTGATCGAGAACATGACTTGGATGAAAGTGAAAACAATTAGGAAGACAAAAGTGTGGACATGAATTTATGCTATTTGATATGAATGATGTTCCTTAAAGGACTAGTTCCTTTAGAGAGGTTATTTGATCAAAATGGTGTTCCTCATAATCCCAAAATCCATCCGAAAGAAGAGGATGTGGTAGAAGTGAATGTTGGCACTCATGAAGATCCCAAGAACATCAAATTGTCTAAGTTATTTCCTATTGAAGTAAAACAGAGATATAAAGAAAAATTCAAGGAACACAGGGATGTGTTTCCATGGAAGTACGAGGATTTAAGGACATATGACACTTCAATAATTGAGCATAAAATTATTCTAAATCTTCGAAAAAATCCTTTCAAGCAGAAGCTCAAGCAAACAAATTCTATATTGCTACCCATTATAGAAAAGGAAGGAAACTTTTAGATGCCAAAATAATAATTCCTTTAAGATATTATGAATGGGTAGCTAACCTTGTCCTTGTCAAAAAAAAGTAGAGAGATAAGGTTGTGTGTTGACTTTAGAAATATAAATAAATGTTCCCTGAAAGATAACTCCCCTTTTCCAAAGATGGATGATGGTACGAGTAAATAGAATATCGATGATGGATGTTTTTTCAGGATACAACCATGTGGCCCTAAGTAAAGAATATATAGAAAATACATCATTCACCACTCCATGCGGTACTTTCATATATGATAAAATCCCATTCGAACTGATGAATGCAGAAGACACCTTCCAATGTGCCATGGTTATAGACTTCATAGGGGAGAGAGATAAATTTATAGTCATTTACCTTGATGATATGACTGTGTTTTCGAAAACTAATGAAGAACACCGATCTTATTAGAATTCTTTTTCAAGAAATGTAGAAAATATGGTCTCTCCTTGAATCCGAAGAACTCCAGTTTTTCATTATAGGAAGGTAAGCTGCTAGGGAACATCATGTCAAAAGTTGGGGTTAGAGTAGACCTAGATAAAGTGGAATCTCTTCAGGCACTTGAAATTTTAAGAAACATAAAAGAAGTATAGTCATTCACGGGAAGAATAAACTTCATGAGGAGATTCATTCCTAATTTGTCATAATTAATTAAAACCATTACCAACATGCTTAAAACAGGTAATGCAGTGAAATTGAAGAAGGATTCAAAAGAATAATTTGGAACACTAAAGAAAGATTTTGGAGAAACACCAGTATTAATCAGTACCGACTATACAAAACCATTCTTTATATTTTATTTTGCCTCTTCTCATACTATTGGGGCCATTATTTTACAAAAGAATCAAGATGTGCATGAGCATCCCATAACATTTTTTAGCAAACCTCTGAGAGATGATGAATTAATGTATAACCTTATGAAGAAACAAGACTATTCCATGGTGAAAGCACTGAAATATTTTAGATGATATGTTTTTCATTCATAGATAATAGCCTATGTTCGACACATCACTGTTAAATATATCCTATTCCAAACTCACAGTGAAGTTAGGAGAGGGAATTAAATTGCAAATATCGAGGAATATGACGTAGAAATCAAGCCCACCAATTTGGTAAAGGATCAAGGATTAGCTAAAATACTAGTTGAATCAAAATGTGATGCACTAGATATAAACTTGACAGTTGAATTAACAGAATAAGAGAAACAGAAAAGTATCTAGGATTCTCAAGATAATACAATGAAGGAAAATACCAAATTTGAAGAGTCTAATTAGTATGGAAACATTGTCTAGTATTTAGTGAATTTAGAATGCCCAAACTACTTGTCTAAATCACAAGCTAGGTCCTTGAAGTTACAAGCAGCTAAGTATTGCATATTGGATGAATATATATACTAGAAATATCCTCAAGGGATATTGCTTAATTATGTAATTGAAGAGGAAATAGAAGGAATAATCACAGTGCTTCACAATGGCATTTGTGGTGTCCATCATGCATGGAGAGCCATAGCTTATAAATTTTTGTGATCAGGGTACTATTGGCCAAAACTATTTGATGATGCCAAGCATATTGTAAGGGCCTGCATTGAATGTCAAATGTTTGTAGGTAAACAAAAGCTGGATCCTTCACCTTCGAAACCTATCATGATTTCAGCACCTTTTCAATAATGGGGCTTGCATTTCATTGGAGAAATAAACCCACACTACAATAGACAACATAGATCGATTTTAACTACCACTGATTATTTTACTAAACTGGTTAAGGCCATCCCAACCAGATTCGAAAATGAGAATGTGATTATGATTTTTTTAGAAGAAAATATTTTATCAAGGTTTGGGTTCCCCATAAAAATTATAACTAATAATGCTCCAACTTTCAAATTTGTCAAGATGGTAGAATTATTCCAAAAATATAACATTGAGCTTGGTAACTCTACTACATATTACCCTCAAGGAAATGGTTTGGAAGAATCATCAATATTTCTCGGGATCATTAAGAAAATGCTGGAAAAAAATAAAAAAACCATATGATGTTAACCTCAGGTATTCCTTATGGGATGACAAGATAAGTGTCAAGAGGTCAATTGGTACATATCCTTTTCACTTGCTATATGGAGAAGAAGTACTCCCAGCTATCCAACTTGGATTACCAATGTTAAAGCTAATCTAGCATGAGATAGAAGAGCACAATGATATGTTGAGAAGGGTGTATGAGTTAATTGAACTGCAAATGGAGATATCTCAAGTTAGCATCAAGTTGCAAGAACATTAGAGAAGGATAAAAAATACATTTGACAGAAGGGATTTGGAAATAGATCTCCAGCTAGGGAATTTAGTCCTGAAATGGGATGCAAGAACATAATACAAGGGAAAACATGCAAATTTTGAAAATCTATGGATAGGGACCTATGTCATTACATAAGTACTAGGGAACAATACATACAAGCTCACTGAAATAAATGGATAATCTTGGGAAGCTTCTATCAATGGTAGAATCCTCAAACACTTTTTTCTATATTGAATCCAAGTTCCAAAAATTTTAAACATAGTAGAGTAACACAATTTCATTTCCTTGGTTTACTTTTAAGTTTTCTTCAATTACAGTTCTACAGTTATATTTTTACTTCTTGTAAATATTTTGAGAGGCTACGCAACCTACTCCATATGTTAAAATATCATGATAAATGACTTCATGGCCCCATGGATAAGTCACAAGTCTACATGTCATGTCCCCTCCCATCAGTTCAACTCAAGGAAGGGAACATGACACTTAATTAGGGTTTTAACAATTCATCCCCATTCCTCATTAACAAATTTCATATCAAATAAAATACATGTGTGTAGGGGTATAGATAAACATACACAATATAAATAAAATATGTTACACACATCTAGCATGCATTCAACATAATCATAATAGTATTCAATAAAAACATTGCATAATTGAAATACATGAAAATACTTATCTTGAAATTAGTTGTCTCGAGCAACTCGCTCCCAGCCATAGGCCAACTGTGCTCATCAATCTCTCAGCACAGCTACCACCCCCAAGATGGGAATGATTTCCAGAAGGAAAAAGGGAACAACCATTAACACATAGCCAAGTATACACCACAATTTAGCCAAGACAGTCCACATTTGGGTTTATCAAGCTGTCAAGGTACTAGAAAAAAAGGAATTACTGAGCTAGTGAGCTCAACCATAGAGCTATTAGCACCTACACAAGATTTAGCTAGCTTGGCACCCACAATACCTACACATCCAACACAAGTAAGTATTCCCTTCACTGCTCCACAGTCCCTGGGGACATACCTTCCCTTCTAGTGCTCTTCAGGGTGTGCATAGAAACGTAGCCAAAGCCCTATAATCTTTGGTGAGGTTACACCTTTTATTTGGTTCATCATGCCAATTCCAGCTCCTTCTCTATTCCCAATTGCTTGCATATAATTTCAAGATAAACATGGGATGCATATGTCCCAAAATGAAACAATTCTCCCCACATACACACAACAAGCACAAATGTTGGACATGGAAAAAACGTTTTAACTATGGGATGCACGAAATACTATTTCCATGGTTTTTTTTCCCAAGTCATGGCACATCGAAAATGGATTTATAGAGGGGAAAATGACCAGAAGGAGCAATTTTTTTTCCCATGGGTATTTGAGTGATTCAAATGGCTAAAAACAACCTCCATGAAACCCCATTTTTAATTCCCTTTCCTTCGAGTCATTCTACCACCCAAAACAACCTTGTCAACTTAAAAAAGGAAGAAAAACATAGCAAAAACGTGGAGGAAAACGCCTAAGCAAGTTCAAACTGCGTGAGGGATAAAAGCACATGGATGAATAAAGGGTTGGGAAGGAAAATTGTGGATTTTTTCTTTCCCAAGAAGAGAAACATAGTTTTCCAAACCTGGTGGCTTTCCCATACACAAAATTAGACTGCCATACCTTCCATTTCCCAAAACAATAACTACCTCAACCACCTCTTGGAAGAAAAAATGATTGGGTGAAAAAGTCAATGTGGGTAATTGATGGTTCATGGGTTCTCTCATTGACAATTGGATTGACACTATTGGCTTCAAGGGTTTGAATACTTTTCTCCCTGTTCCCTGTAAAAATCACGCCTACATACTCTTGTTGCATTGCATAGCTAGTTGTGGGTATTTTTATTAAAATACATATTTACAACATATTTATAATTTCCATTGTGCCATGCTAGGATGCAATCCACATGCATTGATTTTAATTGTCGATACATAAATGCTAAATCAATGCTGGGGAATTGTCCTTGGGCTCCTCACCATGATTTTACAATGATATTACATTATTTACATGTTTAGTTCAATGGGGTCAAAATCAGGCTGTTACATTCCCCTCCCCCTTAAGTTAACATTGTCCTCAGTTCTCTTCAAAATTGAACAAAAATGGATATGCCACTTTCATATCATCCTCCAGCTCCCATGTAGCCTCATTGGGGTCATAGTGCTTCCATTGCACCCTCTCCTGTCCGATGGCTTAGTTATGAAGCAAGGTTACCTTCTTGTCTAGGATGCACAATGGCTTGGTTTGAAACTCTCCCTCGGGTTCCACCTGGATCACATCCCAATTAATCACATAGTTAAGATCATGTACATATTTCTTAAGCACAGAAACATGAAAAGATTATGATCTCTAGTATTAGTAGGCGACGCAAATATATATGCAACTGGCCCTATTCTTTCAAGCACTTCAAATGGTGCACAATATCTAGGTGATAGCTTGGCACAACTACCAAGCTTCAAGGAACTCTTCCTTGCCCTCACTATAAGGTAAACATGATCCCCAACACTAAAACCGTTATGCACCTTGTGCTTATTTGCATATATTTTCTGTCTATCTTGGTCTGCTTTTAAATTTTTCCTGATCTTTGCAACCTCTTGTTCCATGTCCTTAAGAAATTATGGCACAAGTATAATTATGTTCACTGGATTATCCCAATTCAATGGTGTCTTGCACTTTCTTCCATACAGAGCCTCATATGGACTCATGGCTAATGATTCTTGATTCCCATTATTATATGCAAAATCCACCAAGTGTAGATAATCCTCCCACTTAGATGGTTTGTCCATTACATACATGCGAAGCATGTCTTCAAGAACACCATTTACTCTTTCTTTTTTCCCATATGTTTGAGAATGGTATGCGGTGCTAAAGTTTAGCTGCATACCCAAATATACAGAAAGACCTTTCCAAAAATTTGAAGTGAACTTTGTATGCCTATCGGAAATGATTGCTTTAGGAAATCCATGCAATCTGAAAATTTCCTTGATGAACATATTTGCAATGGCATCAGTTTTATATGTGTACTTAACAGCTATAAAATGTGTTTCCTCTATTAACTTGTCCACCACCACCATGATGGAATCATAGGCTACTTTATTTTCATCGACAAACTCGTAATAAAATCCATGGAAATTATCTTCCATTTCCATTATGGAATTGGAAATGGATGCAATAAACCTATTGGCTGTTGGTGTTCAACCTTCACCTGCTAACATTTCATGCACTTAGAAATGTTTTCAACAATGTCGTTCTTCATCCTTGGCCATAAATGTTTCTTTCTGGTTGTAGCAATTGTTTTTTGATATCCTGGGTGACTGGAATATGGAGCTTTATAGATTTCATCCATAACAATCTTTGAAAAGTCTTCCACATTTGGAATGTAAATTCTATTCTTATAAGTAAGAATTCCATTTTTCAAAGTTATGCTATTGCAATTTTTCCTTTATCTGCACATACATTATGTCTTCAACAATACAGTTAAAAATATGCTTCCTCAAATCTGATTGGAAGGTACTAAGGGCTGCCACATACATTTCATGTACTTTTCTACTGAGTGCATAAACCACCTTATTTTCATTCCCTGTTATGTGTTTTATCTCAAAATCAAATTCATACAAAAATTCTAGCCATCTAGCTTTCCTAGAATTTAATGTTGGTTGCTCAAACAAATATTTCATACCTCAATGGTTTGTCCTTAGCTCAAATTTTCTTCCCATTAAGTAGTGCCTCCAAATCTTTAAAGCATACACTATTGTTGCAAGTTCTAAATCATGGGTAGCATAGTTCTTCTCATGCTCCTTAAAATTTATTGACTCATAGAATACCACATGGTTGTCTTGCATAAGAAATCCTCCAAGTCCTTGATTGCATGCATTAGTACACACCACAAAGTATTTTTCTGGGTTTGCAATTTTCAAAATTGGTGCACTCATGAGAAGATTTTTCAACCACTGGAAACTTTCATGACATCCTGGATTCCATTCGAATTTCATTCTCGTATTATGCAAGGAGGTGATTGAATTAGCAACCTTGAAAAATCCTTCAATGAACCTCCTGTAGTAACCAACAAGTCCCATAAAGGATCTCACATCTATCATGTTCCTTGGAGTTGGCCAATTCATAATGGCTTCAATATTTTCAGGGTCCACAGATATTCCTTCCTCTAAGATAATGTGACCCAAATACTGAATTTTATCTTTATAAAAGTCACATTTTCTCATCTTTCCATACAACTTATGCTCCCTTAGACATTGCAAGGCCATTCTCAAATGTTCTTCATTCTCTTATTCATTCTCAAAATAGATAGGAATGTCATTTAGAAAAATAAGAACAAACTTGTCCTAATACTTGCTAAAAACACTATTCATGAGACACATGAATATATCTTGTGCATTCATGAGACCAAATGGTACCACCACAAACTCATAATGTCCATACGTTGTTATAAATGTTGTATTATGAATATATTCCTCTTTTATTCTTACATGATGGTAACCACACCTTGATTCAATCTTCAAAAATACCTTCGCCTCTCTTATTTGATAAAAAAGATCATCTATTCGAGGTAATGGATATTTTTAATTCATAGTGACTTTGTTCAACTACCTATAGTCAATACATAACCTAAGTATTCCATCTTTCTTTTTCACAAATAGAACTGGTGCTCCCCATGGGGACACACTTGGCCTGATATATTTCATCTCCAACAGCTCTTGTAACTACATTCTCAATTCTAGCAATTCTGGTTTACTCATCTTGTAGCGTGTATTGGACATTGGTGCAACTCCTAGCACGAGGTCAATTTTAAAATCAATGTATCTCTTTGGAGGGAGTGCTAGAATCTCAAGAGGAAAAACATCCATGAATTCTTGCAATACATGATAGTCCTCCAATTTAGGATTTTCATTTTATGTTGACTCCAAAACATGGGCTGCATACAATTGACAACCCTACGTGAAGAACTTCTTTAGCTGAATGGATGAACTTTTCCTAACATAAACCATTTTTGGAATGCCTTTTACGACCCTTATTTTCCTTCTTCATCCAAGCATTCAAAAGTCTTGTGGTAATAGTCAAGTTTAACTCTATGTGCTTCTAACTAGTCCATTCCAATGACAATATCATAGGAACCAAGTGGCAAAATGTTCAAATTTGCACAAGTGAATAGCCCATCCATCTCTAATGGAAATTTATCTACGATTTCACTAAATTTTCTCTTGGATCTAGTGGTTAGTTAAACTAACCATGACTTACTATGCTTTACTTTCCTAAAGGAACAAATCTCAACCATTTTAGGAGTGATATAACTATAAGTAGATCCACGGTCAATCAAAATAGAAACAAATTGCTTAGAAATATTACTTTCAAATTCAACCATAGTTGATTGATGGTCCTCTTGGCGATCCTCTAGCATTGAATAGATTCAAGGGATGGTCCTCGCAACTTGACCCACAGTTTCATCTCCTTGGATGTTGTGAACCTTCTTTTCACTCCCATTCTGATGTGGTTAGTTCCTAAGCATATGGTCTTCTCCACATCCCCAACATTGAAGTGGATGTCTTGGCTCCTTTGGATCTCTTGGCTTGTCTCCTATCATTCTAGTTGGCTTATTCACACCCTATGGTAGCTACCTTTGCTGATCTTTAAGATGAGGAGATTTGAACCCCTTCCTCCTTTGGTCAAAATTCTCATGTTTCTTGTCCTTCCATGCCTTATGGAAATTAGGTTTTCTTTTGTTATGATCGTAGAAATACGAGGCCTTTCTCATGGCTTCCTCTAGATTTCAAGGTTCATCAAACTCAATTATGTATTTATATGACTAAGGTAGTCCACTTAGAAAACAATGAATTTTGACCTATCATCTCTGATATACTTGACATATCTCATCAGCTCCAAGAATTTGTTTGCAAATTATTCTGTGGTCATTTGTCCCAATTTCAGCTCAAGGAATTATTTTATTTTATCATCATATTACATATTGGAGAGGTACTTTTGCTTGAAGTACTTCTTGAACTGCTTCCACAAAATCTTCATTTTATTGATATTCTTTACTTGTCTAAGGTGTTTCCACCATATAGATGCTCTTCCATTTAGATTGAATATGGAAACCCTTGCCTTCATATTTCCAGAGTAGTCTTGGACTTGGAAATACTTCCTCATCCCGAGAAGTCAAGCTTCAACTTCTTGACCAGATTTTACCTCACCATCCAATGTAGGAGGTTTGGACTTCTTAAATTCCCCATGTGAATTGTTCTTGTAATGCCTCTTCCTCTTACTCCTATGAGATGAAGAGATTGAACCTTCAATGGATTCTTTAGAGTTAGATGATCCACTGGAATATATTTATGGATTATATGTCCTATCTCTAGAAACTCTTCTTGATCTATGAGACCTCTTGTGGGAATTTCTCCTTGAACTAATCCCACTCCTTGCTAGATCCACAGAGTGAAGCCCATAGTTAATCCTCCTTTGAATGTTTGTGAAACTTTGCAACATAGATACATTTAGTTGATTATGTTCTTCTTGAGCTTTAATTAGCCTCACATTGTCTTCTCTATAACTCTGCAACTCCACCCTTAGGCTCCTCAGGTTGGCTGCAATATCTGGGGAAGTATCTTGATTTACTTTACCATTGGATTCAATATCAGTATTCTCAACCTATATGTTATCTCCTATGGAATATGTCTCAGGTTCATAGGGATCATGTGCATAATCCATGATGACGATCCTTTTGGACCAACCAAGACCAAGAATTTCCCAACTGCACTATGCTCAATGCTGGCCCCTAACAATCACTGATATGATCCCTAGTCTGCAAAATGTGTTCACAAACACAATTGTTAGTTGTATTATATTCCAAAAAATTTATAAATTATTTTCATGCATTTGGGAAAATCTCATATTATTGACAATTCCTGTCAAATCACAGATTTTTCTCACAATCAATGATGTATCAAGAGGATGATGAAGGTCAAGGGGGATTTTATAAATATTTCAATTTCCATAATCTAACGCATAAGTTCAATGCCATTTTTCAATTTATGGTTCCTGAAAATATCCCTGGAAAAATTGTTTAATTTCTCTGTTCCCGGGACTATTCCAAAATTCACTGAAATGTTGCTAAGTGGACTTTTCCATTTTTCTCTGAAATGCCTTTTGGTGACTTTTCCAAATAACGCCAAAGTGTTTCAGCAAACTTTTCCATTTCACGTCGAAATTCCTTTCGGCGAATTTTCCCATTTCCACTAAAATCTTCATCAACGACTTTCTTCATTCTTCATCGAACGCCTTTTTGGCGAATTTTTCCATCTTTCGCTGAACACATTTCGATGACTTTTCCATTTCTTCACCGACGGTTTCAGTGAATTTTCTATTTTTCACCGATAGTTTCCATGAATTATTCCATTTCTTCACCAACAGTTTCGACTAATTTTCCATTTTTTCGCCCAAATGTATCGGCGGACCTCTTCGTTTTGCGTTGAAACGCCTTTTTGACGACTTTTTCATAACTTCGCCGAGTATTTCGGCATACTTTTTTGTTTTTCACCGAATCTTTTGGTGAACTTACACATGTTTCACCAAAATGATTTCAAGGAATTTTTCCAAAATTTGTTGATATGTGTCAGCGCAACTTGCTCAAGTTTGTTGAATCACACTTAAGAAAAAACTTAGAAATTTTCCCAATGATCAATGGGGATCAAGAATTGATCTCAACACTACAAGTTTCATGACATAGCCCATATAGGCCCAATGTTTCAACTTGTAGCTCTAATACCACAGTGTCACTTCCCCTCCGATCAATCCAACTCAAGGAAAGGAACATTACACCTAAGCCAGGATTTCACAATTCAGCCTCATTCGCCATTAACAAAATTCATAGCAAATAAAAAATAAGTGTGCAGATGTATAAACAAACATTACACAGTGGAAATAAAATATACTACACACATCTACCACGCATTCAACATAATCATAAAAGTCTTCAATAAAAACATTGCATAATTGAAATACAAGAAAATACTTGTTAACACCCAAAAAGTGCTCACTAGCTCATTCCCTTGATCACATGACCCATTTGTCCACTTTTTCATCATTTGAGCCTCTAAAACCATCAAAGGGTCACCAAAAAGACCACAATACACCTTTTTCCCCCTCAAAATATGTATTTTTCCTCAAAAACACAAAAAACCCTCAAAAAGGGTCCAAAATTCCCAAAAAATATTAAAAGGGAATAAAAAATATTCAAAATATTCAAAAAAGGAAAAAGAGGGAAAAAAAGACCTAAACCATGTTGGTTAATACCATTGGTTTCCTCAAAACCATAATGGTATTCCACATCACCAAAAACTATAAAAAGGTGATAGGGGCTCCTCACTTTCCATCCACATTTCATCCTATCCTTATGCTGCCAAATTCCTTTTGAGAGCCATTGCCTCCCATTTCGAGTTTAAAGATCCCCATTAAAGCTTTGGAGAAGAAGAGACCATTGGATATTGGAGCTTCTCAACCTTGAAGTTGCTCAACACCCATCATCCTCACCATTTGAGGTAATAAAAAAACAAATTCTTTTGAATCTATTGTCTTATTTTCTTATTGTTATCAATCTAGTTCTTTATTTCTCTTATATATGTTAATGTTAGATTAGATTAAGTTTATTGTTATTTGCTTTTTATTCGAGACTTCTATTACAAGTTAATAGGTGCATCCTTGCACATGCTTGGTTGAAAAACAAAGCAACAGTTTTTGGCGACTCCGCTGGTATTCGAATTTTTGAATCTTACACTTTAGCTTTAGATCTTCATTTTTTACTAGTTTTTACCATTTTAATTTGCAGATCTACCATACTAGACATCATATTCATTGCTGCCCTAGCTTTTGGCCTTTTCTGTAGCCTTTAACAACCTGAAATTTCACTTTTCGGTTTCGTTTCCGACGACATTTTTCCGTTTTCGCATCGCGCTTTTTCGCTCGATAGCCGCGCAGCTCATTGCGACCTCGCGGCCTTTTTCCGCACTGCGCATTGTGGCCTTGCGGCCTTTTTCTGTGCTTTGTGTTGCGACTTTGCGGCTTTTCCCACACTGCACATCTCGGCTTTGTGGTTTTTTTCGGACTGCACATCGCGGCTTCGCAACTTTTTTTCGTGCTGCACATCGTGGCTGTGAACCTTAAACCCATGATGCACATCGCGGCTTTTTCCCATAAACCTACGATGCCGCTGTTTTTCGCCCGGCCCAATTTTTAGAAAAAAATTCTGCTGCATTTTTTCCCATTTAGCCTATTTTGTCCAGCATTATTTTTTTCTGCAATTTTTTCCAGCATTGTGTTTTAATTATTGCAGCAATAGTAAATCATTTTTTATTACATATGCTCTATTAAAATCTTTTTAAAAATTTTCAACAAGTGAAAGAAGGGTTTTCTAGCACTTTGTTTTAGATCATAGATTTCACTTCTTTGCAAATTTCGAACCATATTTCTGAGTTCCTCAATAGTTTTCCCCAATCTGCCACATTTTTAATTAACTGAGCCTTAAAATCTGCCTAAACTCAACAAACACTTTAACCCCACTTGGGGAACACTTAAAGAATCTTGTAGCTAGGTAGGATTGGGGGGATAGGTGTTCCAATAACACCCCTCAATTATTTACATCTGAGACATAGTGGTTGACATTTAGGGTTCCAAGAATCTCTTATTATTTGTTGACACAGTTATACCTCAATTTATCGGGAAGGCCTCTCCCTTAGGAGGGTTGAAGTAGAAAGACTGGTTCCGGAAGCCTGAGTGGAATACCTCTATCCATTCAATAACCGAAGGATACCTTTCACAGTTCTTGGTGTACCACCCATATGGGAGTACAGCGGAGATAGAACCAAACTACAAATTCACGTAACCGAACGTGTCATGAACGGGGTATCTTAGTGGCCAATTTTTAGGATTGTCTACCCGGTGTCCATCCCGGTAGGGGGATATCTAGCCTTTGATTCCACATTTTATATTGTCTGACTTGGATTTCATCACCTTATAGACGACATACCTTGTTGAGTCATAATACCACTTTTAATTAGACATTTGCATGCTCTGCTACCCCCCTTGGTCTAGTGAGCACCACTTTTTTCTAGGAGCCGCTTGATTTTTGGTATTCTGACCACTTTTCTTGATTACTCCACTTACTATAGCACGGTTGTTATAGTAAGTGATTTTGAGATTGGTTGCTGGCCTGAGAGCCATTTTTTTTTCACACTCCCCTCCTGCACACATCATTGCACTAGGGTCTTGAGTTTTTTATCTCACCACCATCCATTGGAATTTTTAGACATCTCTCACCATTGAGAACTTAAGACGATCCCAAAATTTTTAGGGTGAACCCCCTTAGTTCCGTACACTTGAATCTACACGTCATAGACGTAGAGCATTATCCCTTGACTCCACACATCATCGGCATAGAACCCAGTCATCCGATTCTGACGTGCCTCATTTTACATCTGATTCTGAGGATGAATTCGAACACCCTACCGAGACATCACCAACCAACCCCATGGCTGGATCACAATATGACCCCCTCTTCACCAGTGTTGTTGGGGTACATCAACATCCCCCGCTACTACCGTGACAACCACGGTAGCCACAACCCCCTTAGGCATGCCTAATATGGGGGACACACCCGCTTTAGGCATGCCCAACATAGGACCAACACCTATATTAGGTATGCCCAACATGGGGGTCACCCCCTCCCTCATCGTCACTACCCAGATCCTAGTAATTACTGGAACCATTCCTAACCCATCTGCAACCCATGTTTCACTTGGGAGCACAGGCCCCTCCTACACCACATCGACTGGAGGACACATCCCTTTCACACCTAGCATACCCTTAGGGGGCACTAGACCAATCCATAATGATACCATTAGCAATTATGCCCCAGTGACCATGCCACATCCATCTCCCACTTTGCCACTCATGGCTAGTTTGAACTTACCAGACCTAGCAAGGTTAACCAACAACCCTATTCGACATGACCCTGCGTGGCCCCCCATGCCCACAAAAATCCCCTCAGACATCCCCAAGTTTGAAGGGAAAGTTGGAGAAGATCCCCAAAACCATATCACGTCATTTCACCTATGGTGTTCCTCAAACTCCATAGTAGATGATTCTATTAGACTGAGACTTTTACAAATAACTTTCACTCGCTCTGCAACCAAGTGGTACATTGAGCAGCCACATGGGACACACCCCACTTTTACATCCCTCGCCTCAACATTCCTTCAGTTATTTCAACTACCTGTACGCTATGATGCAGGAGTGGAACTACTTTTGTCTTGTAGACAGAACAACGCTACACACATCACTGATCATATCCATGAATGGCATAAGTGACGTAGCCTTTGCAAGATAAAGCTTGATGACCGTATCTTTTTAGATTGGTTCCTCAAATCACTCCTCCCCCTCATAGCCAAAGATGTATCTTCTGAACGACCATAGTCAGAAGAAGAAGCCATTTTAAAAGCTCAGCAGTTCGACCTCAAAACCCACCTACTTCCCAAGGGCATGTGTACGCACAACAAAACCAACCTCCAGACTAGAAAAACCAGCATAACCAAGGAGGTCAACAAAACTGCGGAAGAGGACATAACCATGGAAACAACCAGCAACACAACCAAGGTGGACCACCACCTAATCCCCCAAATAATAATAACACTACTACGCCCAACCAAAACCCTGACCATCCACCGAAACAGGCCAAAAATAATAACTTGAGAACAAACCATCCATGTTCCATATGTGGAGTCTATGGTCATTACACATAATTGTCCCCATTTAGATCGAGCACGTCAACTTTGGTCCAACAACGCCCAATGACAAGGACATGCTTCACAGCTAGCACCTCCTCCTCAGCCACAACCCATGATATTGCAAAATACCTTACCAAACTAAGCCGTTGTAAACACTCGTCCAAATGATCCCCCCCAAAGATCCGCTGCAACACAGTAGCAAATTACCTATGCAGTAGCTGACTACCAACATACAGAGTCCAACACTCATCATTTGCTTATGATGTCATCAAATGATGTCAATCTTCAAACCCTTCGAAATCAATACGGCTCCGCCCTTGAGGCCAGACCTACCGACCCATCGTCGAGTACTCTCCCAACCGATCAACCACTTAGCATACCCAATATTCCCATGGACGGGGTTCCAAAAGCACCTCGTTTCCCTTTGAGACGAATTAATAATAACCCTAACTCTCATGCAACTTCCAACTATAATATTGTAGAGGATTTAACCTAGTCCCCCGCTGCTATGTCCGGTCTCGAAATCCTAAAATATTGTCTTGCACAAAAAAAAAATTGTTGTTATCTATGATTGGTGCGATAGATCCTAACGACTCTAACATGATGGCTTTCGACTTAGAACAAACTGAACCTCGCATACCTTCATCTCTAGGTTTTCAAGTTTCCGTCTCCATTCGCAACCTCGTCGTTCATTGATGCATGATCGATGAAGGGGCCTCTACCTCCGTAATGTCGACTTTCGTATGGCAGAAACTTGGATCACCAATGCTACAACTGTCAACTACTGCATTGCAAAATTAGGACGGCCGTGCAGCTCAACCTCAAGGTTTGTTAGTGAACATACCCATACAGCTTGGGGGCAAATTGGTTCTCATAGATATAGAGGTCATTAATGCCCAACTTGATTACAATCTCCTTCTGGGACGAAGCTACATGTATAATATGAAAGCTGTCGCTTCTTCAGTTTTCCACCTCATGATGTTCCCCCATGAAGAACACGTAGTCAAAATTGACAAGATTACATACTATGATCCCAATTCCCCCGAAGCGCCAGAAAATGTTCTTCCCATGATTGAACAACCCGTTCTTAGTGCACCAACAGCATTCATCTCATCAGTTGAACCCGGGATATATTCAGATACTCCCATGACCAGCTCTTTCCCATCAATCCCACCCCCTCTTAAGGTAACTGAAGTATTCGATTTGTGCTATTTATCCCACAATGAACAACAACATCCTCAACAACCTCAACCACTACCACAAACACCCATCATGCCTAGTCATATCGGAACAACACTGATTCACACAATCCCATTCTTGTTTCTGTTTTCAGGAGTTGTCAGCACGCCAGTAATGGCTACACTCAAACTTCCAGGTTTAATGTTAAGATTACCTGTATGGTACTTACCTGCCCCAACTCCCCAACTGACTCCAACCATTGTCCTACAACCAGTACAACCTATGAATATGTCGAACCATCCACCACCTGGCATACCAAACCCCCAAAATCACCCACCACCTAGTGGTTAAATGGGGGCTTCACTCAATATACCGCTATCATGGCACATTCATTCATGGCATATGAAACAATACCCCTAATTTCACTAAATATTGGAAAATACCTTCCAAAATCATTTTTTTTAAACCCCTCCCAATATGCCTTCCCAATTTAAAAAAATCCCTATTTTCACTAGATATTGTATGTATCAATTTTTTCATTAACATTTTTTATACCCCTTTATATTTCTACCTAGTATATTGATATGATACCCCTCTTATGACCCCACATGCATTCTACAATGCACCTTGATTCTTTTGATGTATATTGTGGATGCACATTACTTCACCCACAATGCAATTACTCAACCACATATCATTATTATTTGCAGCATCTAATGGTGTAATGAAGAGATAGGAGATCAATTCTTGTATGTCACTAGAGCCAATGCACATAGTACAACATTTAGATTACATGTTGCAGTTCCCCAATCGTTGACTAAGCCTGTTGTGGGCTAGGTATCCAAACCCCCAGGGCCTATAACAAGCTCTAGGAGGCTGACTAAACCTCCCAAGGCCTGTAATATGAACAAGAGGTTGGGTATTCAAGCCCCCAAGGCCTATCAAGGGCCTATAACAACCCCTGGAGGCTTAGAGCCTCCCAAGGCTATTGGTAACAACTGGCTGAGTGCTGATGGTAACAATTGGTTGTCAATGACCACAGTCTCTCGACTATGATTGACTAGAAACGCACTTCACCACGAAACCCCTAGCCTCAAGCATGCCTCAAGACGTAGTTTCCCTACATACTAGTAAGATCGAGCCTTGCCTCAACCTGATTTGTCATCCGTCCGTGATCCCGCCATCTCCATTTGGCAGATATTTGTCAGCCCACCCATATAAAAAAGAGCCCAAAGTATTTTTGTATTGTTACATTAAATAAAAAAAACCCTTTTCCCCTTAATATATAAGCAATATAATTTTTAGGTTTTCATGAATATTTAATACCACAATATGAATGAACGTGGTATTATATTGCCTTCTAGTGAAGCCCCCGTGGGTGGTTCGAATCCCCAAAACCAATCAACTCCAACGGGGGGCACTACATCGACATCCAGTTATGTCCCCCCTCAATCCTCCCACACTGGGGGTAGAGGTCCACCAACCTACAACACTACACCCACAACTCGCACCGCCCCAGTGACTCCCAAATTAGCTAAGAATCCCCCAACCCATGTGCTCCCTAAGTGCTCTTTGTGCGACGATATTGGCCATGCTACCCATCTATGTCCACAACTACCGGCACTTCAAGAACACATGAATATGTTGGATGATGACACCAACGTTCCAGTAGTCAAACTAGAACGCCCCCCTCAGCCTCATGATAAATCATTGCGCACCAACCATCCTTGTGCAATATGCGGCATCTGCGACCGTTATTCACATCATTGCCCCGATCTCCCAGATAACAGAGCAACACTATACGAGTTGAATAATGTTGACCTAGAGATATCCCCACCACTTATCGAGGAAATATTTCCCCCAGAATCTTCCCATTCAGAAGAAATCAATACCATTTATATGATTTCAACTACCTATAATCCTGAACCAATTCATTTAATGGAACACTACTTTCGTACTGATAAAGAAATCCTAGAAACACTCACTGCACCGGACTACCCTTGGGATGATATGCACCATCGATCATACTTCCTCCCTGAGGCATCTGCGTCCACCATGGCAAATCAACTATTTGTTGAATCTAAGGACTTCTTACCAACCAAGGTCGATTGGTATCAACCACAATTGGCATCCCAAGAAGAAATTGATCTACTTGAAGACGCAGTCTTCAGAGTGCAAAAGTACCGCTGACACGAGTAAGGGGAACAAATACTGTAGCTTCAGGAAGAAAAGACTACATTCCTCACTAAATGTGAAAATTTAGCACAGCAAGTTATCACGCTCCCAGCCAGTTCAGACACGACATCACCTCTTAATGAAGCATATCACTTATTCAAGTTGGTTGTGTCGATACTATAGTCTGAACTTCTCAAGAAACAACAAGATCAAGTTGTCGAGGTAGCTTTCCTCATGACAAATCAATTTACAACCTTTTTTGAAGCTCTCAAAGTACTCAAGCAGTACGATAATCAAGCAGAAAAACTTACAGTAGTTCTGAACAATTGGTATGTTTATTATGGCGACATCTAAAAACATCTTCATAAAACAAAAGCATTGCAAAACAAGCTTCAGCACCAGCGCTTGACTGTATATGAAGCCCTTATCGAAAAAATTGATAGCCATATCATCATGGAAAACAAGAAATTGGATAAATTAGAGAAACAAGAAGTTCAGTGTATGTCATAAGCCCGAGGAGGCCTCAACAAACTTGGAGAAATTCAGCCCCGATTCCATCAGTTACTTGTTGCTGATGACAAAACAATTAACACATTTGGTCCTGACATGATCCACTTGCAGGCTACATCCACTCATGACAAGATGGAAAACTTGTCGAACCACACAACTGTGACTGTAGACATCCAGAATCTGCTACAAACTTGGGAAGAGTTCCTGCACCACCTCTCTATCTCTTCTGAAGTTATACTTGAAGCCTGTCTCCAGATACCTGATGCTCCTTCGGCATAACCGTCTATATAACTCTTTTTGAAATTTTGATCTCTCCATTTCTTCTGGATGAAGAAATATTTTGAGGTGGGGGAGATGTTGGAGGGGCCTAGGTCGGCCTATCGATTGGGCCCTCTGCCTGACCACTCTGCAGCACATGTCGATAGGTCGCGTCGACTAGTATAGGTCGGGTTGGTTGGATAAACCTACAGATGGTTATGTAATTGTATTTGCATATATATATATAAATATATATTTATATATATAGGCTGGTGAACCGATGTACTAGTTAATATTTGTTCTAAGATTGTATTTTACTCTTGATGGCTAATATAAAGGCTTGTGTTCTCTCTATATGTATTGTCTCTTGTATCTATCTCATTGTGTATGTTTGCTTATATTATGTAATGTGTCTATGGAAATCTAATGAACCCTCGGACTACAGCATCCACTCATGGGTGACCTATTCTCATAGGTGACTAAGCTCTTCAACTTGCTCAGTAGGTCACCATCAATTCTATAAAATAAGGATTCCAAATCCATTTCACTTCTTTTGACCATTTGTGAATTTTCTTAAGAGATTTGAGGTACTCATCTGTTGAGTGATGTGCCTAAACACTTCTTGGAAGATGTGCCCCAATGTTTAATAGGTTCCATTCCATATATCAGATCCATATTGGTGATTTGCTGCTGATCAAATCCATATCAGCCACCATTAAAAGTTCATCTAGCTTCCAGAGAAGAGATCACCATCCAGAAGAGCTTGTGAAGAATATATTGGAAGATCACTTCTGAAAGAGGAGGTCATAACATGTCAGAGAGTCCAGTGCATTCCATAATCTGTTCTTCTGACCCGTAGCAGTTCCAAATCAGTCCCATACTGATATCCAAACCATTCTTCTCAATCTCCAATCAATCTCTTCCCATTGGGGGGGATTCTAGCTTCTAGAGGTCCTCTAGAGCACTGAGAGTGAAAATGAATGTAAAATATTCTATAAACTTATGATTTAGTCCTGTAAATGAATTATGATGTATATTAGAGCCTTACACACGTTAATTTCTGATATTTATAACAATCTCTGACTTTTGGCTTCATGAGTGTTAAAACTAGCTCAATTACTAGTTTTGGAGAGGTTTATTGAAGGAAGGAGGTAATCAATTTGAAATCTCTTCCTAAAATATTCAAATCCAAACCTATGAAAATTAATAAGTCACATCAAATCCATTCATAATTGTAGAACAGAGTATTATATTGTTTTACTGATTTTTTACCCTTCAGAAGTAAAGACTAGCTCAATAGGCACTTTTAACTAGCTAGTTTTAGCATATCTTAATGTATGATTTCCCTATGGTGAAAATTAATGATCTGATGGTTATATGAGGTCCTTATAACATATTTAAAGACTCCCATTATCTTTTCTTGAGGTTTTGGGTGCATTCCATCGTATTTGGAAAGGCCAACAAATCTCCTACGTGTGCAATTCCTAGTAGCGCCCTTGACTAGTTTTGCCTCCAAATCCACCTATAAGCTCCCAAACTCATATGAAACCCACACCAATATTTGTTAATGAGTATAATTACTAATATAACCCTTACTGTCATCCATAATCAACTCCCGGTCTAGTATGCATATGTTGGACGCCCAGAAAGCCTCAAAGTAGGCAACAGACTTGTCTGATGTTGAAAAGTGAAACGCTCCAGTACCTTGTGCATAGGACTCAGCGTATGTCCCTGAATTATCTTACTGCTGCAAATTTTCCATATAAAATCTAGAATCAAAATTCATCCCTACCATCCTTGATCATTGAACTAGTACTCCTCACTTACACCCTGCACACCATAAAGAAATTCTTTAAAAATTACTGGTTAAAATCCTGATCAATTTGGAAGTTGGAGTTAGTATTCTAGCCAATTCTTGGCTGGGATATTACAATCTCATACATAATTGATTGCATACTATATTTAATAAACATTTCTTAAGTTTTTTAAAACTTGGAACCTACATGTGTTTGTTTTTATAATTTATTTTAATAGATTGTTTTTTATGAATCAACATGAGTGTTACAAACACAATAAAATGTTTTTTTTTTTTCAAAATATTAATTTTATCCATAACTTACTATTAAAATTTATAAAGAAAATTCTCAGGATTAGGTGAAAAAAAAATTAATACAACAATTATCAAATTTATAGAAAAATGACAATAATAATCCTAGATGTTAAATAATTAACTCTCAATTTAATAAATTTAATTTTCAATTACTTTAAAAAAACTAATTTTTATTTTATATTATTTAACTTTAATTTTTATGAAATTTAATCATTACTTGAAAATCATTCATTATAAATATTTAAACTTAAAACCGGGATAGTAATCGTTAACATTAATACTCACTATAACTTTATAACATTTCTCTTCCTATTACATGATAAAATCTTACTTTCTAATCCTCAACCATACAACATAAATTAATATAATTATTTCATAAAAATATTGTAATTTATCATTAACTTTAGCCACACCAAATAATGTTACATAAGTATTCCCTCCTTTAGAAATCTTACATCGTTGACTTTTTATGTCCCCGAAGGGGATCATGTATATATCGACAAGCTCCTATTATTTTCCCTTAAAACCTATAAATTTTTCCCACTACTATATATAAACTATAGTTTGAAGTTTCTAATATTTTGTCGAAATTTTAAAATTTATGTTTTTCAAAAATCTTATTGGTTGCAGGACGTGACGTCATTTTCGATTTTCCCTTCCCACAAGGGGGCTGCAGGCTGACGTCACGTCCGCACAGGCTAGTTTAGACCTGCACCGTTCAAACCTACGAAATTTGAAATTGAGGTTGGCAAAGGATTTATTTCTAATCTCCATTATCTACCAGCTTCTTCCTCATTCTGTAGTGGTCACATTGCAGTAGCTGTCAAGCCTACAGCGTTCACATTGCAATAGCCATCATTAACTCTTCTTTCTGACATCTCCATGTTTTCGAAATTCATTCTGCAGTGGTCACATTGCAGTAGTTGTCAGGCCTACAACGTTCACATCGCAACAGCCATCATTAACTCTTCTGGGTGGCATCTTCGTGTTTTCAAATTTCATCATTGACCTTTTGAATACTCGACCCATGGTTGGTATGTAGCTTGGCTTGTCTCGATTCCAAAGCATGTGGTTCCAAGAGCTGCCAAGTGTGGAGACATTGGTATCTGCAGGGAGAAGAATGTGATATAGCACGCTCCAGGAAACTAGCAAAGAGCTGCCAAGTGTGGAGACATTGGTATCTGCGATTATTATTATTTTAGAATGAAAGAGGAGGTAGAGCTCCATAGTCACTCCACCTGGCATTATGCACTAAAACAATGGCGGATAAAAGGATTATCTCCATCAACATTTCAGTGGAGAACCCCTCTACCTTACAAAAAATTACTTACCCTTTCAGCGTATTATCTCTCAACTTCAACGTCAATGCAAGTTTGTAGCATAAGTGATTAGAAGCTATCCATGTCGATTTGGTCGGCATCCACATCACAAAGGGACATCAAAATTTATATGTTAATCAAGCCCAACATTTTCATGTACGTAACTCATGATTGATATGGAAGTTGTTTGACTACATTAATATGGATTTCTTCTTCTGAAACTGAGTTCTTATATCTTCGATGCTGAAATTCATTTGCAGGGATGTCCAATTATGGCATCTAAAATAGGTGGTGCTACTAGTCAAGCCACATGGAATGATGGCTACGGTTATTTTAAAAATTTCAGCAAAAACTTCCGTGTAAAATGGCTAAAGGTGAGGATCAAATATTTGAGATTTTAGTGATGTGCTATGTGCAAATTTTCTTGTCAACTTTTCAAATCTAATAATCATCCTTATTTGGAAGAAAATAAAGCCATTCATTCTTGAATATGAATGTTATTGAGTGGATTGCTTGCTAAAGCAACAAATTATTTCTGACTGAAAAAATAAAATAAAAAATTAAGCTTTTATAAATTCCAAGCGAATCCGTAAATCAAATTCAAGGGGCAAATCAAAGTTTACAGTTCAAGGCGATTCCATTTTCTTTTATCATTTGAAGGCGCATCAAGTTCTATTTGAGAAGTGTCGATACAGGTAAGTATATTATTTGAGATCTTTTGGGAAATGTTCTAAGAAAACTGATTCTGGGCTGTTATGTAATGTGTTAGTTTTCTGGTAATGTGATTCTAATTTATCACATTTACACATCAAAATTTAATGAATTTGGTAGGAAGTGTTTTGTGATGGGATTTTGAAGTTTTTTTCTTACAATTTATAATCACACATCTCCTTAGAATGTGATCAACATGTAACCCTGGGTTCAAATTCCAAAAATGTTGTGAACGTGTAAACCTAGGTTCAAATTCCAAATTAAATACATTCTACATCAATATATTTTTTACTAATTCTAAGGATAGTTACCCAGTCATTAAAGCTCTTCATCTCATTCCCATTCTTGCTCAAGTACTGAGATTCATATGAATAAACCTCTTCATTAACATTTTCATTTTACAATTCAGAGGATATTCCGAGGATTGCTTAGTTACTTTGATTCACATAAAGATCCCAACTTTATGAGCAAGTATTGGAGCGATTAGCAATCGTCTTCCCAGAGCTGTATTCATCTTTTGAAAGTTTCATTATCGTTACCAGTAAGTGTGCCTTCGACTTCTCCTCCGTGTATTGACGAATTTCTATTGGTGGTTTAAGAGGTATATAGACAAAAAGAAATTAAATCAGTAATTTGTTCCTCTTATATTTTTACCTAATTTAAATTAATTCGAACTTGGTAATATGATTTTATTCATAAATTTGTTTTTCACAATTTTTAAATAAAACTCAAAATAATTATATATAATAGTTGTTGATTATATTAATTAAGAAAGGAGTGGGTTGTAACTTTACCCTACAACTATGAAATAGGAAAGACTAAATATATATGTCCAAAATTTCAAGTCCAAAAACAATGTAAGCTAAATGATTTAGGATTTGCATTTATTCCCAAATTCATCACTATGACATACTATTTGAATTGGCTCACTCATAGATAATGTTATCTTGTTATAATGTCTTATGGTTATCTCTCGCTAGAAAACATATCTAAATATTATAGCAGTAGTGGAGATACCCTTCAGTTTTCTTAGGTACATGAACATGGTCTAACTGTTGTGAAGAGTGGAAAATCTCACATAGAGATCTTAAGTTCTCATTTTTGAAACTATTATGTGAAGATTCTCAACAACATGTATAGTTACTCGAATGTAGAACAAAACTTTGTTTATTAAGGCATAACTGGACACATGGATACTTGATAGGATGTAAAGAACAAATTGGTCACAATATTGGTAATAGTCTAAAGTAAATGATATTGGTGGCAATTGGACACATGGATGCTTGATATTATGTAAAGAACGAATTGGAGTTTAAATGAAATTCTTTTTTTTATGACTTTCAGTGTGTATATTTGCATCATTTTCTATTATATTTTTCTTTGTAATTGGTACCTGCAAGGAATTGTAGCCAAATTATTAAATGCTTTACTGGAAGCCATCCTCAACGTGGCTAGGTATTTAAGTCATAGTTGTCATAAGAATATGGGAAATGTTAGATAGATAGGTGGTGGTCTTACTGTGGGTGATTTTATTAATTACCTTAGCATTCCATGGAGAAGATCGACATCATCATTATTTCCATGATATTTGATTGAATGGGCATTGGTAATTTCTCAAATTGGTCAAATCTGTGCTTAAAAGGAGTAGTTTTTTTTTAGCGTGGTGTTATATGTTTTCAACAATTGAATTTGTTTTCCATGGATTCCTCTAGGTCAATATGTATTTTTTTGTGCGAGGTTTTATATGTTTTCAACAATACGAATTTGTTTTCCATTGGTTCCTTTAGGTCAATATGTTTTCAACAATACAAATTTGTTTTCCATTGATTCCTTTAGGTCGATATGTTTTGGGTGTTTTGTTATTTCTATCACCAATGAATTTGCAGAAAAACAGATCTGTTTAAGTGAAAGCATGTAAACACCCTCAATTGATGATAATCGAAGAGAAACTACTCTAAATTTCAAGTCCCCATTTATAAAACTCCATATGCACCAATGAATTTGCAAAAAGATAGATTTGTAATTTGTTTAAGTGAAAGCATGTAAACATGATTAATTGATGATAATTGAAGAGAAACTACTCTAAATTTCAAGTCCCCATTTATAAAACTACATATGCACAGATTGCGCATAAGTAAATTTGCAAATTTACCTAAAAGATAGAATAATACTCAAGAATAAACAAGATTTGTTTTCTTGAAAACATGCAAGACATGTTTAACCCATGAGAAAAAAATGAAATGAATATCTCTAATAATCTTCAAATCAAACCTAAATATATTTTTAGAAGCAAAACTTGCTTACCATTTTTTTTTTACTTTGCTTTTCTTTGAAGATTTTTTCCTTTCAAATATTTACATGAAACTCTACTTTTTCAAATTTGGTTTCCTGCCATCTACTTCATAACTTGCAAAATTGCAAACAATTCTTCGTTGAGAGCATAAGAGAGAGCTAGTCCATTTTATAAAATATAGAGGGAAAATTATCTTTGCCCATAAAATATATAAAATATACATGGAGACAATTATCTGTGCCTATAAAATAATTTCAAAAGTGGAGATATGTATGGAAAACATATTTTTAAAATTAAAAGTAATGTATCTAAATATTGTTTTTTTAAGACTCATTGGACACTTGCATCTATTGCTAGCAAAATTTTAATTGATCAAAGTACATTTCGGGGGCATTGCCACCTCGTGGCTCTAACCAAGCTATTTGGGAGGATGAATAATCTAAGTACACCCAATGAAGAGAGACGTTGAGAGAAATGTAGGCAAAGATGAGAATAAGAAGCTGAGCTCTCCGTTGGTGCCCATTCGTGAATGTATAATTGGAATTTGGAAGTTTTGTTTGAAACTTTAACATTGGAGTTCTTTCTTGGTTGAAATCTTAATAATGGAGTTTGTGTAGTTAGAATCTTGCAAACTAAGGCTTTTGAAGTCACAAATGTAACTAAGGCTTTTGAAGTCGCAAAAGTGAAAGTAAAATATTACCTCTTCTAATTTTGTAGGTGGATGCTTATCTCGTAATTCTATAAATGGAGTTAGATATTTTGCAAAGAATTATGGATGAAGCATCTGATGTTTTGCAGCGGAGATTTATTTTTTAAATGTTTGGAAAACGAGTTTATTTAAGGAAATACCAAAACATAGCGGGAGCAATGGGTTTTAAAAGCGAATGTCCTCATTGTAGTATCCGGAGTCGTAAGAATGGACTTAATCTAGTAAATGGGGACTAGAAATCCATTTCAAGCGTTTAAGGAGCAAAGATTTCTTAATTGAAACCAATAAAAACAAAAAATTGCTTAACAAAGGTTTCCGTTAGCAGCTTTCACTCTGTCTTCTCCTCTTGATCAATGGAAAAGTTAATGCAGCATAAAATTCTTCTCCAAGGATATCTAGAAGCAGCTTCCCAAAGAATTTCAAGTTTGGTGCTGCCACGTCTACTTATCAAGCGGTTCCTTCCACAACAATCTCCTGTGCACTTTCAATATAATAATCAATATTATAATCTGTAGCAATGCTCTCCTTGTTAATTTGTGGATATTTTCTTGACAATTTTTTTTTGTTTTACAGGTAGAAGGAGCTACCCAAGAAGGTGGGAGAGGCCCTAGCAGCTGGGATACATTATGTTGTCTTCCAGGTTAAGCTTCAATACTCCAGAGTCCATACATACATAAAAGTTAATGACAATGGTGCAATGGTTTTTAAATATTAATTGTTAGTGAATTATGTTAATGCAGGCAAAATTGCCGATGGAAGTAATGGAGATGTTACAGTCGACCAATATCATTGCTATAAGGTAGAATATATATTAAGTATCACAAGATGTATGTAGATATGGAGTGTCAATTTCATGGGATTTAAATTATTTTGGATGATTATAATATGCCGGAAGATGTCCAACTTATAAAAAATATGGTAATGGACATCTATGGCTTTTCTATTTCTTGTCCGCGCATATTTTCCAGTATGTTGAAGGAAGTCTACGTTTATGTATCAATGAATTGTCGACAATTGTTGCCTTCCATTAACTTTCTAAGGAATTCCGTTAATGTTTTACAGAGAGGTCACTAAGGCACGGAGGAGGCGTCAATCCAGAGGGAATTGCTTACTACAACAATCTTATAAACGAGCTCCTCAACAATGGTATCTGAAAATCATGTAGATTTTTACATCTTACTAATTTTCTAATTAATACTTACGTAGGTCTAATTTATCTTATAGTTAACTCTTGTTTCACAAAACACTTACGAGATTGACATATCTTCAAATTGAGAATACTCTTCATTTTGACTTATCAACTATGGTTATATTATTTATGGATATTGTAGTTTTCTTTATCTTTTCATATACTAACAAAAACAAAAGTACTACTATTTTTATTTATTTATTTTTAATCTCCATTTGAGAGATAATATATGGATATAGATCTTGTTGTACAACATAAGTGTACTTAACCTCTTTCAACATTTACCTAATTTAACATTCAATTTATATTATAATAGTTATTTGTACAACTTAAAGTAGGTATTCTATATACTCATCGATTGTCCTAAATAATTTTAGAATATTATTATTTTAGTTATTGGTACACCTTAAAGTAGGTATTCTTGGTATTCTATAAATTGGTGGTTTGTTCTAAATAATTATAAGTAAATAGAAAAAGTTTTTAAAAAAAATAAAATTTAAAGTATATTAATTAGATAATATTTTAGTATATATAATTTTGAAATTTAAAATTATTTAATTGTTAATTTTTTTTAATGAGTTATTATATTTATTGGATATATGTAATTTATTATAAATATAAATTTGTATATAAAGATTTTATAAGGTATAAAAATATAGAGGAAGCTTTATTTAAATTGAAGTATATAAAAATAAATAAATGGAGAGGGAGATTTATCTAATTGAAGTAATTGTAGAAGCAGAAGTATGATGAAGATGGGAATCAAACAACTTTCATAGAAAATAGAAAATAGAAAATAAGAGGGTTTTTTTAATAGAAAATATAAATGAGTTTTGGGAGATAGAAAACTAAATAGAGTTTTAATATTTAGACTCTTACCTATAACATATATAATCTTAATCACTATATTCCCACAATTACTATATATAAAACATAATATTATATTTTAGTATATTAATTAGATAATATTTTAGTATATATAATTTTGAAATTTAAAATTATTTAATTGTTAATTTTTTTTAATGAGTTATTATATTTATTGGATATATGTAATTTATTATAAATATAAATTTGTATAAGAAGATTTTATAAGGTATAAAAATATAGCGGAAGCTTTATTTAAATTGAAGTATATAAAAATAAATAAATGGAGATGGAGATTTATCTAATTGAAGTAATTGTAGAAGCAGAAGTATGATGACGATGAGAATCAAACAAATTTCATAGAAAATAGAAAATAAGAGGGTTTTTTTAATAGAAAATGTAAATGAGTTTTGGGAGATAGAAAACTGAATAGAGTTTTAATATTTAGACTCTTACCTATAACATATATAATCTTAATCACTATATTCCCATAATTACTATATATAAAACATAATATTATATTTTATAAGCATCTAATTGTTCATAGTATTTATGAATTTTAAATATTAAAAATAATATACTATTTAAAAATCTTAAACTTAAATATAAACATTAAAAATCTTTATAAATAATTTTAAATTATATATAGATATAGATATATAATAAATAAAAAAATCAAATAATTAGGTAAATGACACTCTATAGAGAATTTCAAATTTGTTATTGGGATAGTACAAAATGGGTTTTTTATTCTTTTTATTTTTATTTTTTTCCATAAAATTATGGAATAATGGATGATGGTTAACAAACTTCAAAATATCATCTTTTACATTAGTGATTGTTTTTTCCTTCAAATAATACATTGTTAAGAAATTTCAAAATATTTTTTTTTAATATTAATAAATTAAAGATAACTAATTATATATATATTTTTATAAATTAATTTAATAAATTAAAATATTGAACACTTTAATTGTATAAACAAATATAGAAATATATATATATATATATATATATATATAGATATATATATATATTATAAATTAATTTAATAAAATAAAGAATTAAACACTTTAATTGCATAAACCTAAAGGCCTAGCCTTTTCTTGGGGTCAATTAACATTAAACATTAATAACAATAACATGATAATGCTACATTGTTTAGTTTTATAAAAGACCTATTTCAATGTGATTGGTATACTATCTTAGATGAGTAGATGTACAAAAATTGCAAGTTACATTTAACTCTTAAGTTATGGTTCTTTGCATTTAAATATAAGAGTTATGCTATGAAGTACACAATGGTAACCCGTAAAAGCATTTAATGTGAGGTAATAAAAATGCAACTTTTGATCATATCCTCGAATAAAGAAGTATTAGGTAATTTGTATATGTTATCTAAATTTTGAAAAGCATCATGACATCAAATATAGTATCAAGTTATATAGGAATGCTTTTCTCCAAGCTTTTTGAGTATACGAATACAATTCTAAAACAAACTAAATAATTCTTTTTTTTAGGTCCAAGCTTTTTGAGTATAGGAATACAATTCTAAAGCAAACTAAATAATTCTTTTTTAGGTACCAAAGTTGGCCTTAGCGGACGTTTTTCATCGTCTTCATCATCATCGTACCCTTAAAAAAACTAAATAACTCTTTTTTTAGGTCAATAGACCAAAGTTGGTCTTAGTGGATGTTGCTCACCACCACTACCCTGTATATAACGTTGATGTTAAGATATAATGTTATTGTGAAATATTATACATATAATGTTGATGTTAAAACATATAACTATTATTTATATAATTTATAAAGTGAATTGTAAATATACATTTAATGTTATTATATACAACACTTATATTTGTTATAAGGCACAATTATAATACAATTACTATATGTGACAGTGACTAACACATATAATTTAATATTAATCTTAAATTTTATCGTACTTTAAACCAATTGTGAAATTTTAATTTGTTTTACTTATTTTTAAATTTTAAATTTTAAAATTAATTGAACATTTTTATATTAGTATATCATATACTTCATCATAAAATATAAATAAATCCTTAAAAAGATGATGCAATATTTATGAAAAAGCATCAGTATATATTTTTCATAAACAAATTGCTTGATACTTATTTTTATGATTTTTATTATTTAAAAATAATAATATATTATAATTTTTTTTAATTTTAATTTTAATTTTAATAAATATATTTGTATAAAAAGAAAGTAGGTGAAATTTTACATTAGAGTTTTTGTTTTTAAAAAAAGATATTCGGGAAATCTTTTTCTTAGATTAGAAGAAATAAGACAAATGTACTATCAAGAATTATGTTATAGTTATAATTTTTAATTATACAAATAATATATAATTGTTAATCAATTACCATTTTATCTGTCCTAAGCTATAAATATACTAAATCTATTGGGTTGTTTTGTAAGACTTATTAGCTATCAATACAAATCAAAATTAAAAAAAAATTCTTTGAATTAAATTATAATTAATTAAATTAAAATCGTAATTATTTAATTAAATTAGAATTAATTAATTTATTCTATGAAAATGAAGGTTACTTGGTTAGAATACTTTAAAGCTTTACTTGTCATAGTCCCGTCCTTTAGGTATTTTGCGTTTGAAAAATGAAAGCTTATTTGCCTCAAGTCTTCTTCCATAGTAGTTGTTTGTCAATATTTGTGATATTTAGTTTGTTCAAAGTGCCTCTTCGAAACTTCCAAAGAAAACTATTTTGTCAAATTATTTCACTGAAGAAAGTACTTTGAGTAACACTTTGGCATATTATTTTGAAAGTCGATCACTCTACTAGGAGGTCATTTCATGAAGTTACATGGTACGAGGTCTGTCAAAACAAATTCCTTACGCAGGATCTTTGTTTTCACATTTGTTTCACTAGAGTACCCTTTCTTTTAAGATTTTCAACCTTCATAATGCAGTTTTGCTGATGTAAAATTGCCACAAAAAGCTTTCCATGGCATGCAAACAATGAAAGGAAAACATATTCTTTTTGAACATGTTCAACTGGAGGCATATTTTATACTTTCTCTAATGGAAGATGTGCTTGAATCACTCAATCTTCGATTTCTTTTCATTTCATCCTACTTGTGAATTTACATTTTTCCTTTTTAGTAATGGGCTTCCTTAGCCTGGTAAATTTGACGAAACTCAGTTTTGACCTAACCTTTAGCAAGATTGATCTTCCTAAAGTCATATTTGGCTTGGTTGTTACCTTGCCATTTCACCTAGTATATGCCCACCATTTATTTTTTATGTTTAATTATTCGAATATTGATTCTAGTCATGTACTAACATGTCTTATTCTGTCTAGTGTTAATTGGTGTTTTCTAAAGGACTTTGACATTCTATTGGGGTTGTGATTCAAATTTCAAGGAATTGGGTTTTGAATTTTTTTAAAAAGGCTGTAGCTAGTTTCTAAGCCAACTTGTTTGACCCAATGATATCATCTGTTTGTATTCACAGGCTATTAACTGTCTTGGGGTTTTGTCGATGGACTAGGGTGGGCATTGCATTTTTTCGTTAAAGAAGATTCAAGTTAGTCATTCGTTCTGTAAACGATGTCCAATTAATTCCGTAACCGCTATGCAATTAATTCCCAAATACGAATTCTATCTGGAATTGATTAAATATCATTGGATCATTGGCAACATAATCTATGGTGCGAGAAATGAATATTTGAAAGCAATACCTATCTCGAATATTATTCCAGGGACGCTGTGTGCAAATATGGAATTGATTTCCTGTGAAATCCAAAATGGATCAATATGATGCTGTGGAGCAGACTAGCAAAGGAACCTTTGGGACTACGATTCTTGTACATCATAAGATTGAAAAGAAAAATTGAGTAGAAGTACAATTCTGAATGATTATAAGAGATTTTTTTTAATCAATGATTATCAAATATTTTTCTTCGAGGGCTTAATGGCGAGGTGTAACATCCCTCAAATTTGACCCCTATTATTAATATTCTTATAAAAGATAATTATGAATTTTGTAATTGGCCCTGGTGAGGAGCTCAAGGCCAAGGCCCCACCAGTGGACCCTGAACTAGCGTTATGTTTCTAAGTCTTAGTTGAAGCCTAGAAGTTTTAAGGATGGTAATCCGACTAATCATAAGTAACTAACTCCTCGAAAGAGGAAGGCGGAGTGGCTAGGAAATCCATGAGAGTTCTATTCTAAGTCGCAGACAATAGAGGATTTAGACAGAAATTATATATTTATATAATATATAATATATATACGTGTGTGTGTATATAAATACCACTATTGGGATTATATGACTATTCAACTTATAGTATAAATATACAAGTATGAATAGTCATGAAAAGCTATTCTAAATATATATAAGTGTTATATATATACATAGTAAAAACTATTGAATAGATATTCATATGTGATAAAATCATGTTACTTCAAGAAGTTTGTATACAAAGGATACATATTTGTATACATGTGCTAACATTATGTCCTAACTACAAATGATAATTTGTAAGTTTTTAGTACATACAAAATAATGAAATATAAAATAAAGCATAAATTGAAAGTTATAAAAAGGCCACTCGCTAACACAATAGAGACATTTTTGGATACTTGTCTCCACGTGGAAGCTTTGATATTAGATGAAACTTTCATCTTTCAACCATTTGATAAATGTGACACGCTCTCTTAAATTATAGTTGGGGTGTTTGTCCCCTCGATCCACATAAATTTTATGATTAGAATATTCGGTTGATCTCCATGATTTGGGTTCGAAGGAGTGGAGCCTTAGTAATCCTCATTACTACTGCGATCACCTCTTAATACTCAGCAATCGCGGCATAAGGAGCACAATCTCCACGTGACAGATAGGAAACTAACCTAGTGCGCCAACGATGAGCTTTCAGAGGAGATTGTCCCATTCACTGTTATGGAGCACAACCAAAGGTGCCACTTGGCGATTTAGTTTTAATAGAAGAATCTTCTTAAAAGAACCCAATGCTACCACATGAAACTTGCACGATCTCCATCAGAGTGGTTGTTAATCGGCAAGCCTGGAATTGGGGAAAGGGTTTTCTGCGGTATAACTTATTTATTTGGTTTTCTCTTCCGGGGAAGCAGACGGAGGGGCAGCCTGATCTCAATAGGGAGATGCATGGGCAAACTGGTTGTTCCTCAGTATTACTTCCATCTCTTTAGAGTTCTGTTGGATTCTTTTCCCTATGTTACTCTCTTCCATGAACATGGTTAAGAACAACTCAGCGATCGGATGCATGAGGATAGACCTCTGCGACAGTAGCGATTTTTCTTCAGTTTAGAAGGAGGGCAATTTTTGTAGTCTGGGCAGTCTTTAGAAAGGAAGTTTAAACCCAGCGTTGAAGAGGCAAGGATTTACTGTGAAGATGATCTTTCAGATAACCAAAACGTTCATGGATCATGGGTAATGTACAATGCAAACTTCCACGGTATGTACTACAATAGTCGTACACCTTTGACAGAGTTTAAATGTTTGGTTTCCTGATTGTGTGACATGAGGGAAAATGATCCCTGCCTTCTAAGAGAGAGTTAGTATTTTTATGTCTGGTTATGCATTTCGCATTGGATTATAACAAGAACTTGATGAGTTATTTTCTATTTCTTGCTAGAATTGCTTATGCGTTCAATTATATTTATCCCCACCAAAGATAAATTCAACCGATGTTCTAGATCGCGGATTCAGACTCATATTGATTTTGTCGATGTGTTTTTTGTATTGTTATTTTAAGACTCTTACTTCACTAAGTTTTGATCTCTACCACTCCTGCGGGGAGTCAAATGCAATTTATTAAATCTTAGGGTCGACCTCGGATGACTGAGCTTGATTTACACGCAACAACGATCTTAGAAAACTATTCTTACTTCTCTTAATATGTAGATAAGAGCAAGAAACCCTCCCTTGAGTATTACGACCTCTATTACCTAGTTTAAATGGCGGTTTCTTTTCTTCTATGTGTAGTGACAGAGTTTTTGTGGTCAGCAGTAACTCTGACCTTGAGATTCTTTAGGGTTCTTGTCCCCTTAACGCCTTGACGTTGAGTATTGAAAAACCACCAGCTGGCCAATGGAGGTTAGGAGATTTTAGATTTCAGTTGCGAGGTTTTAAGGGAAAGAGTGGTTGTGCAAATGGGGAAGTGAGTTGCAGTAGACGACGGCGAAAAGCTTATTCCAGTGATGGACAGAGAGATGTTGTTCAGGGTGTGTAATTATATTTAAGACAACGCGAAAATAGGAAGAAACAACTTCAAGGGAAGGAGCTCGATTCCCAGTTCTTGATGGGAACATTCACCCGCTCGTTATCATTTGCTAGCCATCTCAGTCAGGATGTTGGTTAGAATCTTTCGGTTTCCATTTTCATAACTACTGCAGGCGGCAGGGGCAACTCGTCTCTATAGCTTGAACCCTCTCTGTAATTCGATTACCTCGGCACACTCGAGAACATGTGATCTCTGATATGACTTAGAACGCATTGCCCAGATGGAGATAGCGTCCAGCTCTTTCGATCTGTGAGTAAAGGAAGAAAGACAAATTTTTAGGATTCAGATTGAGTTGATGAGTCTCGCGATAATGATCGTTGCGGCTCTGTGTGGAGGAGCTATTTATCTACCAGGATGAATGGGAAATATAGATCGAGATGCTCATGCCTCCGAGATAAGTTCTTTACTGACGTCTAAGGTGGGTAAGTAAATATAATTCAAATATTTCATTTTGTACATATATGTGGGTAGTGATACTCTGATCGTTTAAACGAATTCGCTGGTAAGCGATTAAAGTTCTGGTAGTTTCACTTCTGCACCTCTCTCTCTCTCTCTATATATATATTTTCTTCTGTTAAACAATCATTACGCTGAGATAAAGGGCAATCTTGGTTAAACTCTGCCATTTTATGGCGCAAGGCAATCGTTACTCGGTAATGGAGAGCGACCCTCTTTGATAAACCCTACCCAGTTAAGCGAGTTGGGTAAAAGACATGATATCTTCATTTTGGGAAAATATCGATCTTGACTTGGTAGAATCGCCTGAGTAAACTGCGTTTAGTATTCTGGAGAGATACCGATCGTGTTAAATAGTGTAGTATTTTTTTTAGCCTGTTGAATCCTTGGCTCGATGATGCCATAGCATTGGCTATGATAGTACTATGTTGCTTGCATTTCAAAGTGTGATCTCTGATTTGTAATTATTGCGTTGCTTGCAATTCAAGTTTGACTCCTGTCCATTGTATAAACCTACTCACAAAATGAGGGATGCGATTTTCCTGAGTTCCAATGGTTATCGTATTAATTATTTTAACCTGCTCCAGTATTGTAAAGGACACGAGTTAGCTGATTTTGCTTGTATAGTAGGAGTGATCTCTTGTTATATTTTCGAACTGCTTAGAGCAAGTTCAGAAGAACGCATCTTTTTGAACTGACTATTCATTGGGGTAACCTCTGTTTTATGCTTTGGCTGCCACAGAAAACATGGATTTCTGTATATTACTATTTGTTTATTTACTTTCTGATATGTGTATGCCTTTTGGCTTGTATAGATATCTGGGGAATCTCTGCCTTAAGTTTAAGGTTCAACGCTTCCTTGTTGGTTCGATCGTAGTTTCCCATAGCACATGCCAAGATTAAGTGCCTTCAGTTTTATTGATTATGATTACATTTTCTTAAATAACTATGTTATTAGACAATAACCAGAACATAAAGTTAAGTAGTGGTTTGTTCGTTGGTTACAGTAATACGTGCCAGCGTTGAATGTCTGGAAAGAGATACAGGTCTTTGACATTATTAGTTAAATACTTTGTACAAGTTTAATAAGAAATCGTTGAAAATCGATTGTATTCTTATGAAGATTTTCTTTGTCATATAGCTTAGCACATATACTTGTTATATAAAAATGTTAATTATATGAAGGGTACATATAATTTAACAAATATTACATCTAAGACATTATATTGCCACAATAAAGTTAATCGGGATTCCAATTCTAGGGTCCGTTATATAGTTACAACATGTAAAGCTCTAAATGATAGAGGCTTAGTGGTAGTAGAGAGAATCTTGTTGCAGCAACCATGTTGCTCATTGTAAATTTATTACCTTTTGGCCTAATAATAAAAGATGCACACACCTTTTGTGGACTAGCCCGTGTACGGGTGAACCATGTTATATTTTGTCTCTTGTGTTTCCTATGGTGTTTCTCAATGGGTCTTATGTATGAGTACTTGTTTCTGCCCTTAAAAAAAATGTTATGATTACTTGATGTATACGATTCATATACAAGGTTGGTTGTTGATAAAATGTTTCGCTTATGATTATGATGGTGTTATTACCATTGTTTTATTGAAAGAAGTATTTGTTTCTAAAGATGCATATTAAGACATAACGAAGTTTTTGTGTTTCCCCCAAGATTTAAGAATTGGTTGACTTATCAAGTTTAGAATTTATTTAGTTGAAATTAAAACGTATATCTTTTCCTTGATTAGTATAACGACATTTGTAAACAGTAATAAGTGTCGCAAAGTTTTAATTATTTTAAAGCAGTATTTACAGAAAGTAAACCCACCCTTTATGGTTCCGCATATATTTAAGTGGCATTTTTTGGCAATTAGAAAAGTTTTAAATTTTATGAAATTTCGGGTACGTGACACGAGGATTTGACATTGGCATTTTTAAATGTTTCTCATAATTCTCAATTTTCCATTTTCCAAAGAAGATTCATCATGCTCGTCAAACAGATAGATGTAGACGATCTCCACACTAAGAGATACAAATTTGTATACCTTTGTTTGTATACACATCATATGGATTGCAATTTTTTTCATTAAAGATGTTTCTCAAGCCAATTCTTCCTCAATTGTCTGTTGATGTCATCGTGGGTTTGACCCTTGTCTTTTGGTCGATATCCCACTCACTTAGTAGGGCACAATCTTGCAAAGTATAGGGTACCTAAAGTTTTTATATTTCAGGTTAGATAAATGGTGATATGAAGAAGGTAGGATAGATGGCTTGTTGAGTTACGAAACCCTATGGTGCACCTTTGCATCTTCCGTAGTGTTTCATAACACCATGTAGTTGTTTATAACTTTATTCGGATTTTTTTTCGTTCACATTTGGTTTCTTTTTTATTCTGACTTGTGCTCTGTACTATTGGTTCCCCATATGGCCCTTATCTCAAAAATACATCATCCTTACATTGTGGAATACAAGGAGTCCTGGGTAGATAAAGTTTGTTGTTGTTCTCCTTTTGCAATAAAATATATTTAAAGGTACCATTATTAAATATTAATATCATTTTCCATTCGATTCCATTGTTTATCGTGATTTGTATTGATTGACTTCATTTTGTTGAAGTTAATATGAAAAGCATTAACGTTATAGGCTTTCAATGTTGAAAACAAAACTTTCTACTAGTTTTTGTTTGTTACAAAATAAATATATTGGAGGTTTCCATATAATGTTGTTTAATGAGAACATATTTAATATAACTCTCTCTTCTCATAGTTGAATAAAAATTATTATATTATTTTAATGCTTCTAGGTAGTTATCTTTTCATTTTCATTTGATTTCTTGTTAAAACAACCTTCTCTACAAGTTCATGTAACTAACTTAAAATAAAGATGTAAGAATTGATACCTAGTTAACAACCCATTTGTAAGAATCCAAAGAGATGCCCTTCCCTTTTGAATTTTGAACATTTTTTAAATCATTATCATTTTATGTAGTAATTATAATATGATCTCCCTATAATCCAAATTTGTTGGTTAATTTATGCATATTTTGACATTACCATCAATCTAGAAGACACTAGGCTTCCTTAACATGTTTAGAATAATAATTATTATAGTTAGGTTCATTATTATTACACTTTTGGTTGGAAAAAAATAGATTCATTATTATTGAAAGACAAAAATTATCTTTAGCATGGATGGTAGTGACCTATAGTGACCTCATTCCCCATTCTTATATGAAATTTAATTCACTTCTAAAACAAGTTACATACCCTCTATTTGTAACACTCTAATTATTAATCAACATGTTGGAAACTATTAGTGCATGTATACCTCTTGTTTCTCACAGCTCATGTTTTTTGGGGTGGAATCTATTGTCGAAATCATTTTTTTTCATGCTCATTAAGGAAAAATTAAGCATTCCTTCTCTCATAAACCTTTGAATCAATATTCAATTAGTTATATTTTGTAAGTTGTTTTCTTCCTCTCTTGCTTATCATATCTAGACTTGATTTCACTAAAAAAAATTAAGTACATTTTATATATACTAATAAAACACTTATTATACATTTTGTAATACTTGTGCATGCACGCACACACCAGGAAATCCTTATGCTATACTTTATGTCATAATTTTTATATCCAACTAAAATTTGACAAATATACATCAACGCACATATATACATCATAAAATTCCATTAGAAATTAACATACAATCAAAATTATCTATTTAAATAAGATTTGAACATCAATTGTTGTACACACTGAAAACAACCAAATGTTCGATCCGCAACATTGCATCTACTCAACCATCTTGCTAGACAATTTCTCACTGCCTTACACAAGAAGCGCTCTCCTATTAGTTAATAGCTTATTGTCATTCTTGCAACAACAGGTGGCAATGTCGAGGACATTGCCACCTCGTGGCTCCTGTTTATTTTATATATCATTTATCTTTTAAATGTTTAGAATAAGTATAGATCTATTTAATTTCAGTTCTATAAAAAATTAAAAGGATAAAATTTGCAAACTTGTTATCATTAAATTACAATACACGTCCCTTCAACCACTATGTTTATGTATATAGATGCAAGCATTTTACTTGAATAAGATAATGATATATGTGATATTTTCCAAATAAGATTGTTTCGCTATTACTCTTATAGATATAATAATAATAATTAATGCTAGATAAATAAGTTATTTTTGGAGAAATTGATACCACCTCGTCACCTAATAAGATCGGAACATGTTTTGGTAAATGGTCAAATTATTATTAATTAATTTATAGTAGAAACGTGTATAAATTTTGGACATCTTGATAGTAAACCCATTAAATAATGATTTGAAGGATGGGATGTAATTTTTTTTTCTATAAAAGGTAAAATGTCACTCTTATATTGCTTAGTGGTTGTTACATCCCAATAATTATTTTGATTATAAGATGACATATTTACAAATTTTATGTTTCTAAATTTCATTCTATACATTGTAATAAATATTGATAAATACAAAAATGTAAAAGTAAATGTAGAAATGTAAAATAAAGTGGTAATAAAACTTTATTCTTACACACATTATCTATAAACAAGCTTATTTTGTATAGGAAAACAAAATCATTCTACTTCTATATACATAAAAAAATATTTATCTTTTAACAACAAGATCCAATCAACTCCTTGTGTAAGAGTGATTTTCTACTCAATTCTAGGTATGAGTTGTAGATACCACCCTCAAGATAGGCTATGAGACCACCAAGGAAAACGAAATACCTATATGCTTATCTCTCTCCGATCCGGATTTGTGTGGGAAAGAAACAAAAGATAGCATATACAGAATCATATACGGAGATATATATTCACATACACAGATATATGGCAAGAAACACAACGATACAGTAAACACATATTCTATTAAATATCGGAAATAGAACAGACTGTAAGTACAACAACTAGAATGCTAGTAGCAATCTCTGAGAAGAGATGTGGCTGTTGTGCTCATTCATGCCAAGATGATTACAAAGAGAGGCCGAAAGGGCCTATTTATCATAAGAATGAGGGAAATGATCCCAAACGTCCAAAACCCTAACCCTAGAAGATGAACCATCATAAAGTTTGCGGCCCCAAGGTGTTTAGTTGAACAGTGAACTTCCCAAGGTCATAACGTTTGCATACGATCTCCGTTCGGGGTGCTCGGTATCCCGTTGGAAAGATCTATCTGAGGACTACGCCGAGGACCCTAGAATAGGAAAAGTCCATTGCACCCAGATTTCCCAAAAAAAGTCATTTAGGGCCTCAAAACGGCCCCGAAAGTTTGGTACTCGAAAAACTGTAGAAAAATTACTAGAAAATTGGCAAAATGGGAAACTGTTTTGAGCCAGTGGAATAGGTGGGTAGCCACCGATATCCATCTAGATCACTCTCAAACCATGACCCATTCTCTCTCATTCTTATCCAAACAACTTACCTCTGAGCATTTATAGGGATCTCACACAACCATCCTAGTGATGGCGCTCTTCTATGCTACCCCACACAAAAAAACGAAGGAATTTCCCTTCACTACTCCGTAGTTCTCTCAAGAAATCCAATCCTTTTAGTTCTTACCATTTGGTGCATAAAGATTCCAACCTATTTGTATGATGTTGGAGAACCTTGTTAAATTTTGAGCATTAATTCACTATACTCTAGGATCTTCATTGAGAGAATAACATATACAGTATATCAATGCATAACAATCACAATAAGCATGACAAGCATCACAAGAATCAAAAGCATGAGAGACAAGAGACACAGAGTTTCCATGGGGAAAACCCTAAGGTGAAAAAACCCACAACTTCCTCAGAGATAGAGAGAGCAATGGCTCAACCAAAGTACAACCAAAATACACTTGAGATAGTCTCCTAGAAGCAGACGATCCTCCTCCTCACTAGTGCGCCACTTTCTGAGTGAGAGAGATATAACTTTCCGAATGATCTAAATAGAGATCTCCTGATCTCTATTTATACTAACCTGTTTGCCCAGTGACCTTATGGGGCCGACTTGTCTAGCTAGGTACATCCATAATACAATATATATTTCAGGGCCGACCCCACACATGGTGGTCTAATAAACCATCGACAAGTACACACACTTGCGACACTTGTCAATCCACATGACGACACTTCCTCATAGAGGAATAACACATCTCTAATAAGGGTACAATAAATATATATGAAATACATAGATGAAATACATTCGAAAGTTACATATACATCAACACTCCCTCTTAAATTGGAAGGTATTTCTCGACACAGATCTGCTAGACAAGTCTTCTTCTCAAGATCATCATCATCATCATCGGCACTGCTGCTGCTATCTCAGCCAATCTCTTACTCTACTCGTCATAGGAAGTTCTACAGAGCTAGTCCTTTTTCATACTGGATGTAGGCCCGCCACCTGTAGGTCTTTGTCATCACTGGCCATACTGTGGAAATCTTAGGACTTATTACGTGCGTCACAAAACCTTAAAAGAGTCTCTTGACTAGCAAGAACCCTAAAGAGCATCTGAGGCCTTTTTCATCATGTCCATATCTCCAGGACTTATGACATGTGACCCCACCAAAAAACCTTGAAAGAGAATTCCAGGATTGATTACAAGCACAAGGCTCAACCTATCGGATCTCCCAGGGCACAAATTACATGTGGTCACCACAAAACCTTGAAAGAGCATCCCAGGACTGATTACGAGCATAAGGCTCAACCTATCGGATCTCCCAGGGCACAAATTACATGTGGTCATGGAAAAACCTCAAAAGAGCATCCTAGGACTGATTACGAGCACATGGCTCAACCTATCGGATCTCCCAGGGCACACATTACATGCCACAGGACAAAACCTCGAAAGAGCATTTGCCAGATATCCCAGGGTACAAATTACAAGCCATAGGAAAAACCTCGAAAGACTATCTGCAAATCTCTGAGGCACAAATTATATGTCCTCCCAAGAAAAACCTCGAAAGAGCATTTGCCAGATATCCCAGGGTACAAATTACATGCCATAGTCAAAACCTCGAAAGACTATTTGCAAATCTCCCAGGGCACAAATTACATGCTTATCTGCACAACCTGTTCCATGGCCACAGAGTATCAACCTGATACTCACCACACATCATCCTGATGTACACATGATCATCCTGATCATCATCACTGCAACATCTTGCTTCATGTCATCTGGAGCAACATGCTGAAGCTCGTCATCCATGATCATCCTGATCATACAATGCATCTACCTAATGCATACCAAGTATCTACCTGATACATATCATCATACATGATCCACCTGATCATACAGTGTATCCACCTAATACAAATACAAATACATGATACATATCAACATACATGATCTACCTGATACATATACAGATACATGGTCCAAGCATCCAACATGATGCTTATACAAAATACATACACATGATCCAACCGGTCATATCCAGCATCCAACATGATGCGTACATACATATAAATGATCCAACTAATCATATCCAGCATACAGCATGATGCGTACATACATATACATATAAATGATCCAACTGATCATATCCAACATCCAACATGATGCATACATACATATAAATGATCCAACTAATCATATCCAGCATCCAGCATGATGCGTACATACATATACATATAAATGATCCAATTGATCATATCCAGCATCCAACATGATGCGTACATACATATAAAAACGATCCAACTGATCATACAAAGCAGAAACTAGATCATCATCCTGATGCTCATCATCCAGCACTTACATCCACAACCATGTGAAGGATCCTCCTTCCAACATGCTTGGAATGGCTTTAGCAAATGTGTACATCACTTCTTCCTTGAAGTGTCATCAATCTGAAGAACACCAAGCCTCTCCCTGAAGTACTCAAACTTCACCTCGGCTAGTGGCTTCATCAGCACATCTGCAATCTGCTCGTCCGTCGCAACATAAAGGAGTTTTACAACTCCTCTCTACACCATATCCATGATATAGTGATATTTGATATCTATGTGTTTCGACCTATCATGAAACAATGGGTTCTTGGACAACTTCACACAACTCTGGTTATCCCAGAGGATACCAGTAGCATCCAACGGGAGATCAAATAACTCAGACAGCAGCTTCCGTAGCCATACTGCCTCACAACTAGCTGAGTAGGCTGCAACATACTCTGCCTCAGCTGTACTCAGTGCTATGCAGGACTGCTTCCTGCTAAACCAAGAGATCACACCTGATCCCATACTAAAGCAGCACCCAGATGTGCTCTTCCTATCTGCAGCACTGCCAGTCTAATCTGAATAAACATAACCCTGCAGGTTAAACTTTTGATTCGCTTCATACTTGAGCCCATAATCCACTATACCCTTCAGGTACCTCAGAACATGCTTTACCGCAACCAAGTGAACACTCCTCAGATCTATCAGCAACTGACTCAATGTGTTCACCGCAAAGCAAATATCTGGTCTCGTGTTCGTCAGGTAAATCAAGGACCCAATCATCTGACGATACATAGAGACATCAACTGGCTCAGATGAAGCATCACAAAGAAGCTTCAGATTCGATGCCATAGGTGTGGCCATGGCCTTGCAATCCATCATCCCGAATCTCTTCAGGATATCTACTGTGTACTTCGCTTGACCAAGAGAGATCCCACTTGCACTCTGCCACACCTCCATACCTAGGAAATAATGCATCATTCCCAAATCTTTCATATCGAACTTAGCAGCAAGCTTCCTTTTAGTATCTGCAATCAATCTGTCATCTCCTGTTACAAATAAGTAATCTATATATAGGAGTAGAATCACAGGATTCCCTTCCTCAACCTTGTAGTAAAGGTTGGAATCTACTTTACTCTTGGTAAAGCCCAAAATAGATAGGAAAACGTCCATCCTACCATACCAAGTTATGGGAGCTTGCTTCAAGCCATACAAGGATTTCTTTAATCTGCACACATATTAATCCCTGTCATGTATTTCGAAACTGAGTGGCTGCTCCACATATACTTCCTCTTCAACTACACCATTCAAGAAAGCAGTCTTGGCATCCATCTGGTGTATTTTCCATTTCATTGCTGCAGCCAAGGCAAGTACTGTTCTGATGAAAGTATACCTAGCTACAGGTGCAAACGTTTCTTCATAATCTATTCCCTCTTTTTGAGAGAAGCCACGAACTATGAATCTTGCTTTGTATTTCTCTACACTGCCATCTGCATCATGCTTGATTTTGTAGATCCATTTAGAAGTCACAACAGACTTCTCTTTAGGTCTTGGTATAACATCCCAAACATCATTCTTCATTATTGATTGCTATTCCTCAACCATGGCATCCTTCCATTATTTCTTTTCCGCTGCTTCTTCATAACTAGAAGGTTCTTTGTTCATAATGTCACAGAGTAAAGCAACATAGCTGGTATGTGATCTAGTTCTCTTCTTTGCTCTGTGTTCTTCTTCTGGAATGCCAAATCTTTCTGCATCTTGAATGAGCTCTCTATCCCATGCAGGTTTCCTCTTGTGAGAGTTATCCTCACGGGGTGGATCTATAGGTTCTTGTGGATCTTCAAAGTCACGAACAACTTCTGGAATTGCTTCAGTCATGGTAGTGTCTTCAAATCTAGTTTCCTTAGGTTCTTCATAAACTTTGATAGGTGCCTTCCTTGATTTGAAGAATGCTGAGTTTTCATCAAATGTTACATCCCTGCTGACATCAATATTCTTGAACCCTGGAAAGTATATTCTGTAAGCCTTCGAGCTTTCACTATAACCCACAAAGATACCCTTCTTTCCTAAAAGATCTAGCTTGGTCCTCTTTTCCTTTGGGACATGTGTGTATACTGGACAACCAAATATTCTGAGATGGCTGACTTCAGGTTTCTTACCAGAAAAGACCTCTTCTAGTGTCTTGTTGTTCAATATCTTGTGGGGAGTTCTATTCTGCACATATACAACTGTTCTAGCTGCTTATGCCCATAGATGCATAGGAAGATCCTGGACATGCAGCATTTCCCTTGCTGCTTCCATGATTGTTCGTTCTTCCTTTCTGCAACTCCATTCTGTTGAGGATTATAAGGAGGAGTCAACTCCCTCTTAATCCTTGAATCACTACAAAGCTTCTTGAAGTCACTTGAGGTGAATTCTCCACCATTGTCGGATCTGAATGTTTTGATCTTCTTGTCAGTTTGATTCTCCATAAAGGTTTTGAATTCCTTGAATTTATCAAACACCTCATCTTTGTTCTTCAAGAAGTATACCCAAGTCTTCCTGGAGAATTCATCAATAAATGAGACATAGTAAACATACCCACTCAGAGAACTGGATGACATAAGACCACATACATCTGAGTGGATGATTTCTAGGATGTTTTTTGCCTTGCTTTCACTGCTGGGAAAGCCTTCTTAATGTTCTTACCTTTTGCACATCCTTTGCAAACACCTTCATGTTTGGTCTTGATTTCAGGAAGACCCTCTACAGCCTTGCTTGCAATTGGAAGTGCCCTATAGTGCATATGAGCAAGTCTTCTATGCCAAAGTTCACTTGGATCCATGGATTCATGTACCATGGCATGTTCAGGCTGTCCCTTCAATTTATACAAACCTTCCTCTTACTCTCCAATCACTACTGCATCATCTATGTTCTTTCCCTTTGGCCACATTAGGACTTGGCCATCCACAAATGCAACCCTCATACCTTTTGCATCCAATACAGAGATGGAGAGTAAGTTCTTCTTGAGCCCAGGTACATAAAGGACTTCTTTCATATTCAAATATTTTCCAGAATCTAGGTTGTAGGAGGCTTCAACACTTCCTTTGATTGGGTATTGATAATCATCCCCAAGTTTCACCTTATGGGGTGATTCATGTTCAGATAGATTCAGAAAAGATTCCTTAAACCCGGTCATGTGTTTGGAATCCCCACTATCAATCAACCAATCATTACAACCATGGGAGATAGTACCTGTGAGAGCAGAAATTAGATCATATTCTTCTTCACTTGATGAGTCATCATCACTATCACTTTCTGCCCTAGCCTTCTTCTTTAGGGGTTCATCATCTTCGGCAGCATGAGCATGATATCTTCTTTTGTTCTTCTTCTTCTTCTTATTGAAGTTGTTGTTGTTGTCTTTCTTCTTCTTGGGACAATCTGAAGCAAAGTGTCCCTTCTCATTGCAATTGAAGCATCTGAGATCTTTCTTATCTTTATGATAATGGTGGTGTGAGGATCTCCTGTTATGAGATGATTCCTTCTTGGACTTGCCTTTCCTGGCATGTGCTATGAGAGCTTGATCTTCATTTCCCATCTTTTCATCTCGGGCCACAAGCCTAGCTTCTTCTTGAGAGCATTCTTCCCACAATCTGTTGAAGGAGATCAACTTCTTCCTTGCACAAATTCCTTGAATAAATGAATCCCATGACCTGGGTAGGCCATTTAGAGTGGTCATCACCACTTCACCATTCTTGTTAGGAACCCATGTCTTTACTTTGTTAGTATGTTGTTGTTGGACGCATATGCTTTGTAAGTCGTCCCCTAGTATTTGTTGATCAATAGTTTGTGTTATTGTTGTTGGCGCATATGCTTTGTAAGTCGCCCATAGCATTGTTGATCCATAGTTTGTAACGGCCCATGGTTTCGACCCATAGTATTGGCGCCTAGAATTAGTATATAAGTGTGTGTTGAGACCTATGAAGGCACCGTGAAGTTATTTGTATTGAGCTTGCTCAAAGGAGGTTTCCCCCTCGAAGTGGCCTGTGATCAATATAAAAGTGATTTTGAGTTCTGTCATTTCTGTTATTTCGCGTATTCTTGTTAATTAATTGCTGCAGGTGCCTCACATCTGGTATCAGAGCACTTTCTTGGGCTCGCTAGGTGAAATTTCTGCTAAAAATTTTTTTCGCACCTGTTGCAAGTTTGGATTTGGGAATAATCCCTATCTTCTTAACTGTGGGAAGTACTTGGGCATAAACCCTAAAACTCATTGTGAAGAGTACCATAGGAACCCCGAAGTAGATGGCCCATTGAGAGGACCTGCCATTGAAAAGGGAAACGACCCATACCTGATTGACTAGTTCCCACCCGTGAGGTAAACCAAGAGCTGTCGTTTGTGGCAAAGCGGTTATCAGTTTTACCTGAGCCGTGGAGTGAGGGGCACTGCCCCAATACGCAAGCCGTCAGACATCATTGGTGGTTGAGTGAAAACCCTAAACTGTTAGGAAGCCGCACATACCTGGGGTCCATATCTACTTTCAGCTGAACTATTGTCGATCATTGTTGCGCCGTTTTAGATCCATTTTGCAGGCCGTTCCAGATCCAGTCGTTCAGCATTGTTCCAGATTCCTTCTGAGCCGTAGCCGCTCCAATCTGTAAAAAAAAAGAAAACCCTCCATATCTCCCTTGTTTTACCTCTGTTTCCCTTGACATTTTCAGGGAACCCCTATCATTCCATTCTGCATATTTCATTCCTGAGGACCCTATCCTCAATTCCCCTTCCTACAGCCCGAAATCCCAGATTTGTCTATTTTTAGGGTTTGCCATAACTTCCTCAGATTTCACCCAATCACCTTCAAATTTTACCACAGAGTTCCTTTCTAAATTCTGCTTCTTTGTTCCCCTCTGCCAAATTTTCCCTTTCTTTCACCCCGCTTCTTAAATCTTCATTTTTGCTTCCATGTCTATCCAATAGTGTCCAAAACCTAGTCAAACCCCAATTACCCTTCTGATTTTTTCCCAAATCCAAATTTTTCCTTACTGAAGTAGTTCCTGTTTTTGTTTTCCTACCCAGTAAAAAAAAAAAAAAAAAACATCCTGGTTATGGTTGTCACCCGTGCAGGAGCAAAAACCATGGAGGAAGCACTTGCAGCCATCCAAGCCAAACTCCAGGATCTGGATGAAAAATTTCTCGGTCTCCATTTTGAACATTCTGCTATGAACAACAAACGGCAGTCCGAGTCTTCAGCAGACAATGGGTTCTCTTCTTCCAGTAATTTCCGTGGTCCGAAGCTTGATTTTCCTCACTTCAATGGTACCGATCCAACTGGATGGATCTATCGTGCAGAACAATATTTAAGTCTGCATAATACTTTTGATGTCAACAAAGTTCCATTGGCATCCTTTCATTTGGAACAGGAAGCTCTTCAATGGTACCGTTGGTACATCAAGGCTCATCCAGAGCCCAACTGGCCAGACTTTTACCAGCTCCTTTTGCAACGATTTGGTCCTAGTGCTTTTGATGACTTCACAGGAGCCCTTACTAAACTTCGCCAAACTGGCACTGTGAGAGAGTATCAAACTGAATTTGAGAATCTAGCCAACCACACCGAAGGATTGTCTGATGAATTTTACCGGAGTTGTTTTATCAGCGATCTAAAGGATGCCATCCGCTCTGAGGTCAAAATGTTCTGTCCCAACACAATGATGGAAGCACTAGGGTTGGCTAAGTTGGCAGAAGACAAGATTGCAGCCCAACAATGCTCCAAGCCCACTTTTGTCCCCTTCCGAAATATGGGTTCTCAGTGACCACCTATACCATAGGCTCCTTGACCGACTCCTATCAAGCGTTTGTCTGAAACAGAGATGCAAGCACGCAGAGAAAAGGGGCTTTGCTATAATTGTGATGAGAAATTCACTCGCGGACATAGATGTGTTCAGCAAAAGCTCTATCTCCTGGATGTGGAGTCTCCGCCTGCCTCTGAAATGGGTGACGAAGATCCAGAAACATTGGATGCTCCGGTCGACATTCAAGAACCGCCTATTGACCCTCCGTCTCAGGATGACCAGCCAAAGATATCTCTCCATGCTTTAGCTAGAATCACCACCCCCCAAACAATGCGGGTCAGGGGTTATTTCAAGAAGCTTCCTCTTACAATCCTCATTGATTCTGGTAGCACTCATAATTTCATTGACCCTCGGATCGCCAAACAAGCTGATTGTTTTATCCATCCTTGCTCCAACTTTGAAGTCATGGTTGCCAATGGGGGCACCTTACCTTGCAAAGGGAAGTGTCGAAATGTGCGTATCTCTATGGGAGATTATACCTTGCGCTCTGACATGTTTGCCTTTCCCTTAGGCAGATGTGATGTGGTTTTGGGTGCTCAATGGCTACGCACACTCGGCCCTATTTTATGGGATTTTGCCGAACTTTGGATGTAGTTTTCCCTCAATGGACACAAACACACATTGATAGGATTACAACTAGGTTCTCTCAACATCATCAGTTCACATCGCATCGAAAAACTCCTCAAGAAGAATTCACATGGTGTCATCGCTCAGATCCATTCCATCCAGATGCAACCATCAGCGGTCTCCACTACTCCTTTGGATCTACAACAAATTCTGGATCGATATATAGGTGTCTTTGCTGAACCAGTGGGATTACCACCTTCCAGGCCAGAAGACCATCGTATTCAGCTCCTCCCGGGCAGCATTCCTCCCAACATCAGGCCCTATCGCTACCCATTTCACCAAAAAACAGAGATTGAAATGCTCGTTCGGGACTTATTGAAGCAAGGTATTATTCGCCCAAGCATTAGTTCCTTTTCTTCTCCAATTATTCTTGTCCGCAAAAAATATAGGTCATGGCGCCTCTGCATTGACTTCCGAGCACTTAATCACCTCACCATCAAGGATAAGTTTCCAATTCCTGTTGTTGATGAGCTTCTTGATGAGCTTCATGGGGCTCACTTTTTCTCCAAGTTGGATCTTCGTTCTGGGTATCATCAAATTTGGATTCATGAGGATGATATTCCTAAAACAGCTTTCCGCACACATGATGGCCATTATGAGTTTTTGGTCATGCCCTTTGGCCTCACTAATGCTCCTTCCACATTCCAGGCCTTAATGAATAAAATATTTCGACCCTACTTGCGGAAATTCATTCTGGTATTCTTTGATGATATCCTCATCTACAATAAAACATGGGGTGAACATCTCCAGCATCTGGATCTTGTCATGCAACTTTTCTTTGACCATCATCTCCATGCCAAGCAGTCTAAATGTGTTTTTGGACAAAAGGAAGTTGAGTATCTTGGGCACATTATCGCAGCACAAGGGGTTCGCTTGGATCATGCCAAAATCGATGCCATGAACAATTGGCCACATCCTCAGACACTCAAGAGCCTTCGTGGTTTTTTGGGGTTGACTGGCTATTACCGCAAGTTTGTCAAGGATTATGGGAAGATTGCAGCTCCATTAACTGCGCTATTGAAAAAGGATGCTTTTACATGGACACCTGCTGCTCAGTGTGCATTTGACAAACTAAAACAAGCTATGTGTACTACACCTGTGCTAGCTATGCCCGATTTTTCCAAGCCCTTCACTATTGAGAGTGATGCTTGCGGAAATGGACTTGGTGCTATTCTCCTTCAAGATGAACACCCCATTGCGTTCACCAGCAAAGCCCTTTCAGGTAAGAATTTAGCTACCTCTACCTATGAGAAGGAAATGATGGTTATTTTGCATGCAGTACAGAAGTGGCGTCCATACCTATTAGGGAATCATTTCTGCATCAAGACTGATCACCAAAGTCTGAAATATTTCTTGGACGAGCGTGTCTCCTCCCCGGCACAACAGAAATGGGTTAGCAAACTCACGGGTTATGACTATGAGATCACTTACAAGAAGGGTAAAGACAATATTGTGGCAGATGCTCTTTCTCACACATTTGATGCCCAAGGTTCTCTTCCAGCTATTTCTACGCCTGTTCCAAATTGGTTGCAATCTGTTCAACAGGCTTATGTCAATGACTCTTCCTTATCTCAGATCATCGAACACTTGACCAAAAACCCTTCTGCTGTACCACATTACTCTTGGGATGGTGCTTCTCTATGATACAAGGGTCGTCTGGTGCTTCCCCAGAGCACAGATCTTCAACAGGCTGTCTTCTATGAACTCCATGCTTCTCCATCGATCGGGCACTCTGGGTTCCTCAAAACATATGAACGAGCACGGCATAACTTCTTTTGGCAGGGCATGAAAAGGACAATTCAACAGATGGTGGCCGAATGTGATACATGCCAGCGCAATAAGGGTGAAACAACACTCCTTTCAGGATTGCTTGAACCCTTGCCCATACCTACACGGATTTGGACAGATATTTCTATGGATTTCATTGAAGGGCTCCCTAAATATGGTGGGAAGACAGTGATTCTCGTTGTGGGTGATCGCCTCTCCAAATATAGTCATTTTTGTGCTCTCATCCATCCCTATACAACCTCCTCTGTCGCTCAAATTTTTATGGACCAGATCTTTCATCTTCATGGTATCCCTTCTTCCATTGTCTCGGATCGTGATGCGACTTTCACCAGTCATTTTTGGACAGAACTATTTCGCCACACTGGCACCAAACTGAAGATGAGTTCGGGGTATCACCCACAAACAGATGGTCAGACTGAAATTGTCAATAAATGCTTGGAAACTTATCTTCGTTGCTTCATCTTGGAACAACAACATCAGTGGGAAAAGTGGTTCCCTCTCGCTGAATGGTGGTACAATACCTCTTACCACACTGCCTCTAAAATGACCCCATATGAAGCAGTCTATGGTCAAGCACCTCCATCTCTTCTTCCATACACCCCCACCAGTTCAAGAAGTTGACACAGTCCTTCGCAACCACGATCAGATTCTTCAGATTTTGCGGGACAATCTTCACATGGCAAGAAATCGCATGAAGCAACAAGTTGATCAGCACCGTTCGGAGCACACTTTTCAAGTCGGCGATATGGTTTTTCTTCGTCTCCAGCTGTACAAACAATCCTCCTTGAAACTCAAAGGGTGTCATAAGCTCGCTCCAAATTTCTATGTGCCATATCGGATTCTTCAGAAGATTGGGTCCGTTGCTTATAAATTGGAACTTCCTCCTTCTTCCCGCATTCATCCAGTCTTTCATGTCTCTTGTCTGAAGAAAGTTCTTGGCACCAACATCAGCGGCCAAACGATTTTACCCAAACTGGATAATGAAGGATCCATCCTTTTGGAGCCAGAGACCATCCTCAATCGGCGCACGTTTCAGCTTTGCTCTCTCTCTATCACAGAGGTCTTAATTCAGTGGCACGGCATGCAACCAGAGGATGCTACATGGGAACCACTCCTTCAGATTCAACAACAATTTCCACATCTAAAGCTTTGAGGACAAAGCTTTTTTTAAGGGGGAGGGGATGTTAGGAACCCATGTCTTTACTTTGTTAGTATGTTGTTGTTGGATGCATATGCTTTGTAAGTCGTCTCGTAGTATTTGCTGATCAATAGTTTGTGTTATTGTTGTTGGCGCATATGCTTTGTAAGTCGCCCATAGTATTGTTGATCCATAGTTTGTAGCGGCCCATGGTTTCGACCCATAGTATTGGCGCCTAGAATTAGTATATAAGTGTGTGTTGAGACCTATGAAGGTACCGTGAAGTTATTTGTATTGAGCTTGCTCAAAGGACGTTGCCCCCTCGAAGTGGCATGTGATCAATATAAAAGTGATTCTGAGTTCTGTCATTTCTGCTATTTCGCGTATTCTTGTTAATTAATTGCTGCAGGTGCATCACAATTCTCCACCATTTCATCCACTGCTTCTAGTTGTTCCTTGATCTGGGAAACCCTTGAAAAATAAGATTGAATGGTTTCTCCATTCTGAAACTTTACTCCTTTCAATTGGTTCCGCAGGGTCATCTTCTGATTTATGTTCTTCCCTTCAAATAGCTTGGTCAAAGAGTCAAACATCTCCTTGGGTGTCTTTAGAGAAGACACATGGGGTATGAGATGCTCTTTGATAGAATCAGCAATGATTCTCTTTTCCTTGACCAAGTTCTTCTTATGCAATACCTTAGCCTCTTCATCCTCTAGGATAGGGATGTCTTCTTTTACATATGAGTCCAACTCATTCTCTTCTAGGATTAACCCAATCCTATACTTCCAAGCTCGGAATTTATCAACTCCTTCAAGCTTATCCTCAATCTTGGTGTGGTGAGACATCTTAAAGAGTACTTCAAATGGAAATAGAAAAGATTTAGGTCTTACCACTTGAAATGCTAAAAACTAGATCTGGTCCCGGATTAGGGTTTATCGGAAAAACCCTAAAAATTCAAAATGTGAATTTCAATTTTCTGAAAGGATAGAAAGATGTGCCTTGATGAGATGATCAGCCTGGTGTATTAAAAATTTGAGATCAACAAAGCTTTACCCTTTAGATTTTCCTTTTTGTCCTCCTGGGTTCACTAGGGAGAGCCTTGAATTAGGGTTTGAGTTTCCCGGAGATCTACCCAGCCAAAAATCTAAATCCAAAGCTCTAAACTTATATTTTTGCAAGGAGCTTCCAGCTATGTCTTCAAATTTCAGAAATTTCTATTTTTGTGGAAACCCTAATTATTTTGGGCCAAATCTGAAAATGCTCAGAATTGAATTTTGATTGGATAGATAGATGCTCCTTGATGAGTAGAGTCAATCTACTATACTTCTTTTCCAAGATATGTGGAGAGAAACCCAATAAACAAGAAACTCAAGTTTCCATCACTGCAAAATGTCTTCTTCTTAGGCTAGCTCTGATGCCATGTTAAATTTTGAGCATTAATTCAAAATACTCTAGGATCTTCACTAAGAGAATAACATATACAGTATATCAATGCATAACAATCACAATAAGCATGACAAGTATCACAATAATCAAAATCATGAGAGACAAGAGACACAGAGTTTCCGTGGGGAAAACCCTAAGGTGAAAAACCCCACAACTTCCTCAGAGATAGAGAGAGCAATGGCTCAACCAAAGTACAACAAAAATACACTTGAGATAGTCTCCTAGAAGCAGATGATCCTCCTCCTCACTAGTGTGCCACTTTCTGAGTGAGAGAGATATAACTTTCTGAATGATCTAAATAGAGATCTCCTAATCTCTATTTATACTAACCTATTTGCCCAGTGACCTTATGGGGCCGACTTGTCTAGCTAGGTACATCCACAATATAATATATATTTCAAGGCCGACCCCACAAATGGTGGTCTAATAACCCATCGACAAGTACACACACTTGCGACACTTGTCAATCCACATGACGACACTTCCTTATAGAGGAATAACACATCTCTAATAAGCGTACAATAAATATATATGAACTACATAGATGAAATACATTTCGAAGTTACATATACATCAACAAACCTCTTGCAATATTAATTCATGGATTCTCAAGCATTCAAGATTTGAAAAAAAAATGGGTAAATTTTGTGAGAATTCTATATAGGTTGAATACCATGAAATAAATCTAATAGCCAAGAATCTTGAAGCAAATAAGTCCTCACAAGAATTATTCAAAGATATGCAAGAATAAGAAGAAGAAATATTGAGATAGAAACATAAGAGAAGGAACTCAGTTGATGGAAATATGATCTCATGTATTATTCCTCTATATGAATACAATATATAATACATCTCAAGAGAGAAAATAGAATGCCTTAAAGGCAAGTTGAAAAGATCACAAAAGTAAGGCTTACTAAAAGCATAAAAATCCCTTAGGTGTCAAAAGCACTTTCCAAAACACTCCAAAGGCTCATGAATTGGCTGAATATTGTATGGAATCTCATGAGTGATGTAAATGGAATGTAATGATGAATTTATGAGAGAATAAAGTGGTGGAGGTTGAATTGGTCAAGTGGAGAGAGTTTCCAAGTCAGCTAGCTTTACCTTATCCACTAGAAAGTAGAAAAAATAGGATAAAGTTGTCTAAATCAGGAAAGTGTCTTTTTAATTCAAGAATAGAATAAAATCAGACATAATCCAAGGAAATCTTATCCAGAATCCATCCAAATTCATTTTTGTAACTTAGGATGGGATATGGAGCCATAAAAGACAAAACTAGGCCAGCTACATAGTCTACACCTAGGAAAATTAATATAGATGACTAATAAAATATATCCTAAGTATGGAATGGATTTTTAAATGTTCCAAAACTCCCCCTTAAGCCTGACTATATGTGATTAAAATATCATAAATATAGGTCCCAAGCTACAAGGCTTATGGTCACCCCATTACAATTAGTATGCCCATGTAAACTGAGGAAACAAGGAAAACCTCATGGGAAAAACCCTCCCTCAAAAAATTGACACGTGCACACCAAAATTGTTGTTGCTCCAAACTCAAGAAGGTGTGAACTTGATCAAATGTATGGAGGTATATTCCTCTTGGGAAGAAGTGTATCATGCTAAAAAACCATGTGCGTGAATTCTCCATTAGTGGATGCAAGTGAAACTGGAGGATTTATGAACTTTCTCTTGAAGAGAAAAAATCCATGAATATGCAGACAATTATGGAACTTGAAATTCGAAACAATTGAGGTAGGATTAGCTCCAATAAGATGTTATTTCTCTTGAAACTTGAACTTATGGTTAGTGGAATTTAAATCATTTCGAAGAATTGATAGATGGTTCCTTGATATGTCCTTTGAACCAGTAGGGGTGAGATCAGAACCAAAATCACCAAAATATGCCTGAGACTTGAACCCAAGCAAATGGTAGTGTCCTCTATCTTCAATGAAATTTTGAGGACATGTTCCAATTATCATATAGAATTACATAAGAAGTATGTGATCAAGGAGGGCGAATGCATCACCTCCAAATTCTTATCTAACCTCCAAAGCATTCAGAAGATCATCATTTTGCACACCACCAGACTCATGTGAACTAGAGGATTCAAGAACCTCTTCATATTATAGAGCATAAACTTGCATATCTTTCTCAAAATTTATAATAGAAGACTTATGGGAGAACGAGAGAGAGAGAGAGATGGAATTCTTCATCTTTAAAAAATGTATGTATTGAACAATTTTTTTCCATTTGATCTTCAGTACCTGCAAAACAAACTCTCTGAAATATTATACTGGAAATCTAATTTAATCAAGAGATCCCATGGATCTGATACCATGTGAGAATTATATATAGGTTGAATACTATGAAATAATTCTAATAGACAAGAATCTTGAATCAAAGAATTCCTCACAAGAATTATTCAAAGATATGCAAGAATAAGAAAAAGAAATATTGAGATAGAAACATAAGCGAAGGAACTCAATTGATGGAAATATCATCTCATGTATTATTCCTCAATATGAATAGAATATATAATACATCTAAAGAGAGAAAATAGAATTCGTTAAAGGAAAGTTGAAAAGCTCACAAAAGTAAGACTTACTAAAAGCATAAAACCTCCACACAGGTCTCCAATTCCCTTTGAAAATAACTGCAACCTGTGAAATCCTAAACGAAACCCCCTAGGTGTCAAAAGAATTGGATAAATATAGTATGGAAGATCATGAGTGATGTAAATGGAATATAATGATGAATTTAGGAGAGAATAAAGTGGTGGAGGTCGAATTGGTCAAGTGGAGAGAGTTTCCAAGTCAACTAGCTTTACCTTATCCACTAGAAAGTAGAAAAAACAACATAAAGCTGTCTAAATTGGGAAAGTGTCTTTCTAATTTAGAAATAGAATAAAATCAGACATAATCCGAGCAAATCTTATCCGTGATATATCCAAATTCATTTTTTTTACTTGGGATGGAATATGGAGGCATAAAAGACAAAACTAGGCCAACTACAAAGTCTACAACTAGGAAAATTAATCTAGATGACTAATAAAAAATATCCTAAGTATGGAATGGGTTTTTTAAATGTTCCAACAAAGGTTATTATCTTGCCCAACTTTTTTTCTTACCTATATCCATATTATATCTCCTAATGTCTACAATTTTCCCTTCCCTATTCAAATTTCTAATTATTTCCCACTTTTGTATGGTAATGGGAATGGAATGAACAACCATATTGAAACTCTACATCTGTAAAATCCACTTTAAAAATATTCTGAAGTGAAATTGATGATATATTCCAAAGGATATGCGAAGATGGTGAAAGACAAAATTGGCATAACTTGTACCCATATAAATGAGGACTCTTACAACTTTCGTAGAAGTATATTCATCCCATGGTTCAATAACAACATGAGAATACTTTCCCCACCAACCTCACACATCCATTCAATGATGGGATTTAACAGACAAAATGAAGTAACTAGGATCATTTATGGCACATGCTATTAAATGGATGATTTCTAAGGTTGAATCCTTACAATAGAGGATATAATCTCCCTTTGTCCCCCTTTCCTCTTCCCTTGTAGTTGAATCCTCTCTGCTGCTCTTTACACAACCATCTTGCACCATTTTCTTATTTTTTCAGCATAATATTTGCATGGATTTTGAGTTAGCATGACATGAAAACCACATGTTCCACATAAAAATATTTACATAATATATTCCTAGACATTCATTAGTTAGGGTTTGGACTTGAGATCCACACTAGCAATTCATGCTAGCATATTTACATCATTTACAAAATTTGATTTAATACATGTTCCAAGAAAAAACTCGAATTATTACAATCATGTCCCCATTTAAATAGCAACATCCTTGTTGTTTGTTCAAAATCGGGGAAAAAAATAAATATCACTCTCTCATGGAATCCTCCAGCTCCAATCTAGTCTCATCGAGACCAAATTGTTTCCATTGCACCTTTACTTGTTCGATGGCTCAGTTTTAGAGCAATGTTACCTTCTTTTCAGTAGGATTTGTTTTGAACTCTCCTTTAGGTTCCACTTGGATCATATCCCAATTAATCACATGGTTAATATCATTTACATATTTCTTAAGAAAAGAAACTTGAAAAACATTATGAGCTCTAGTGTTACCAAGCAATGCAATTCTATATGCAACTAGCCCTATCCTCTTAAGCACTTCAAATGGACCATAATATCTTAGTGACGGATTGGGACAATGTCCAAGATTCAAATAAATTTTCCTTGGCCTCACTCCGAGGTAAGCATAATACCCAACATTGAATTGCTTATAGACTCAATTTTTATCTACATATATTTTCTGTATATATTTGGATGCCTTAAAATTTTGCCTAATATTTTCAATCTCTTTCTCCATTTAATTAATCATTTTGATCCCATACACAATTATTTTCATTTTATTATCCCAATTTAGTGATGTCTTACACCTCTTTCCATATAAAGATTCAAATGGACTCATTCCCCGTAATGTTTGTTTCCCTTTGTTAAATGCAAACTATACCAAGTAAAGAACGATAATCTTCTCACCTTGATGGTTTGTCCATCACATACATGTGAAGCATGTATTCAATCACCAAATTTAGTCTTTTTGTTTGTATATATGTTTTTGGATGGTAGGAAGTATTAAATTTCAACTTTATACCCAAATCTACAAAAATAATTTTCCAAAAGTTATAGGTAAATTTTGTATCACGGTCGGATACAATTGATTTGGGTAACCCGTGCAATTTGAATGTTTATTTCATGAATATTTTTTCTATCCCATAAGCCTTGTAAGTATATTTAACTGGAGTGATATGTGCTTGGTTAAACAATTTATCCACTACAACCATGATGGAAGCATGCTTCCTTGAAGTATTTGGAAATATGATAACAAATTCTATTGTTACCACCTCCCATTTACATTCCAGAATTGGAAAAAGATACAATAAACTTGCTAGGTGTTGATGTTCAACATTCACTTTATAGTATTTCATACATCTGGAAATATACTCAACAATGTATTTCTTCATTCCTGGCCAAAAAATTTCTTCCTTTCTATAACAATTGTGTTTTTTTTTTTTTTTTTTTTTATCTTGGGTGATAGGAATATGACATTTTATGGATTTCATTCATAATAGTTATCCTCAAATATGTCACATTAGGAATATGTCATCATCCTCCAAATTATAACCTTGATACCTCTTCTTTAAATATTGTTGCTATAATATATCTTTTATTTGAACATACTACTCATCTTCAATTAGAGAGCCAACAATATTTTGCCTCAAACCTTATTGGAAAATGATAGAGGTTGCCACATGCATTATATGCATTTTTCAGTTGAGTTCATTAGGCACTTTATTTTCTTTCCCCTTTATATGTTTCATCCCAAAATAAAATTCACATGAAAATTCCATCCATCTAACTTTCCTTGCATTTAGTGTTGTATGTTCAAACAAATATTTTAGGCCATAGTGGTATGTTCTAAGATCAAATTTACTTCCCATCAAATATTTCTTCCACATTTTCAATGCTTGCACTATGGAATCAAGCACTAAATTATGGGTGACGTAATTCATGTCGTTTTCTTTCACATTTCTTGACTCATAACATACCACATGATTGTATTGCATAAGAACTCCTCCAATTCCATATTTACTTGTGTCAACATACACCAAGAAATCGTTTTCTAGAAATGCAATTTTTAAGATTGGATAACTTACAAGAAGCTTCTTCAACAACATGAATATTTATTCACATTTTTGTGTCCACTTGAATGTTATTCCATTATTTTGTAAATAAGTGATCGGGTGTGCAACTTTGGATAACTCTTCATTCAACCTCCTATAATAACCAACAAGGCCCATAAAAGATCTCACATTTGTCACATTCCTTGGAGTTTTCCAATTCACAATGGCCTCAATATTGTTTGGATCCACAGATATTCCTTCCTCTGAAATAATGTGACCCAAATAATTAATTTTCTTTTGATAGAAATCACATTTTATTAGCTTTGAAAACAACTTATTCTCCCTTAGCAATTGAAAACACATTCTCAAAATTTCTTTATGCTCCTCTTCATTCTTGGAATAAATAAGAATGTCATCTAGAAAAAATAAGAAGAAACTTGTCCAAATACTTATTCAAAACGCTAGTTGTGAGACACATGAATGTAGTAGGGACGTTTGTGATACCAAATGGAACCACCATGAAATCATAGTGTACATGCCTTGTTTTAAAGGATTATTTTTTGATATCTTCTTCCTTTATTCTCATTTGGTGGTAACCAGATCTCAAGCCAATATTTGAGAATACATTTCCCCCCTTCATTTGATAAAATATATCATCAATTCGAGGTAAAGGGTACTTATTCTCTAATGTAACCTTATCCAACTACCGATAATTAATACATAATCAGATTGTTCCATGTTTATTTTTCAAAAAAATTATACATTCTCTCCATGGAGACACAGTTAGTGGATTCTACTTATTTTCCAACAACTCTTGCAATTTCATTTTCAGCTCTAGCAATTCTTTTGTAGTAACTCATTTTGTAATGTATCTTAGACACTAGTGTATCTCTTGGCCCAATATCAATTGTGAAATTATTATCCCTCTTCGAACGAAGTCCTATCACTTCATTAGGAAACACATTCACAAGTTCTTTCAAGAATCGATAGTCCTCCAACTTAGGAACTTCATTGTGTATTATATCTAATACATGGGATGCATAAAATTCATAGCCCTTTATAAATAACATCTTTAGCTACAAGGTTGAAATGTGTCTATAGACACCCCCTTTGGAATTCCCTTCACTATCCTTGGGTTCCCTTCTTAATCAATGAATTCGAAGGTCTTGTTGTACCAATCAAGTTCATTTTTTTGTGCTTACATCCAATCCACTCAAATGAGAACATCATAAGAACCAAGTAGAAAAATATTCATATTTTCCCATGTGAAGAATCCACCCATTTCTAATGACCATTTGTCAACAAGATAACTAAATTTCTTCTTGGTTCTAGTGGCTATATGGATTAGTCATAATTTAGTATGCTTTGTTTTATTAAAAGCATGAATATCAACAAATTTAGGAATGATATAACTGTGAGTATATCCATGGTCAATCAAAATAGAAATATATTGATTAAGAGTCTTACAATCAACCTCAACCACAACTTATTGACTGTCTACTTGGTCGTCCTCTAGTGCAACATAGATTATAGGGATGGTCCTTTCCACCTCGCCCACAATTTCAATCTCTTGGATGTTGTAAAAATTCTTGGTGCTTGTAATTTCCCTTTTTAAGAATTTTATTGAAAGGACAAATTTTTCACTTTTTCCCCAAATTCAACCTTTGACTAGTTTTGATGCCTAGGTCTCCAATTTGCCCCAAATGCTCCCAAATATTATAATAAGGTATATGGATGATGTTATAACATAAATATGTTTTTCATGGATGCTTTTGTACATTTAAAATACTTCTGAAAATCCTCTTTCAGTTCTGGCCAATGTAGGGAACTTTATTAGTAATTCCCCTTTGACTAGTATTGGTCTATAAGTCTCCAATTGGCTCTAAATGCCTCTAAATATTCAGTGAAGGTGTATGAATGATATTTGTACTTGATTATGATTTTCATGGATGATTTGTGACCATCAAAATACTTTTTCAAACTTTTTTAATATTCTGGACAAAGCATGAAATTTAACTAGCAATTTGGGGTTCAAATCCCCCCAGGGTAAGTACTGAAAATGACTCTCCAAATGCCTCCAAACTTACTCAAAATTATGAAAATATGTATGGGATGTATGACGGACACTATTCAAGTCTCATGTGCACCATTAATCAATTATTAAGTATGTTCTAACCTTCTCCCAAACAATAGAAAAAATCACTAGTTCAACCTTGGGGGAAATAACATGAAATGTTCTTCAAATAAAATAAAACTGAGCAAGATGTCTCCAAATGCCTAAGTGATGAACATGAAACTTGTGATAATCATCAACAGTAGTCCATACATCATAAATATATCAGATAAATACTCTTCCATTCGAAATCATCATCAATACATTGGCATACATCAATCTAGTGGGGGAATGATCATTGTTTTCTCATTAATAATCCATTTTACGTATAACCACTTGGTATTTAGACATGAAACTTTCTGGAGATGAATAAAATAGTATATTAATCATATTACAACATAAGTAGATCATTAGAATCTCTCCCAAAGAGTAAAAGATCTCACCAAAAATTCCGTCCCTCAAGGGTCAAGAATATGCCATCAAAACTGGAAATGGTTGACAGAGTGTGTTGCACTAGAAGAAACCATGAGCTTCCCTATAGATTACACCTAAAAATAAAAACTCCGTTAAAGCTCCAAATTAAAGGTCTAACTGCCCTTTCCAATTACCAACTTGGATGGAAATCTTTCACCCTTGAAATTGGCTAAGGCAAGAAAATAGTCATCCACTAGCTCTCCCTCTTCACAAATGCAATTTCAAATTTCTCAAATGATCAAAATATAGTTTCATTCATTGTCATTGACATTTATAAACTTCTAATTTCCTCCATGGGTCGAATTCCTTCCAGGAGACTGATTCCAACTCAAGTTGGGAAGATATTCGAAAGAACGCCACTTGTACAACAATTCCTAGTCTCCAACTTCCTCCAAATCACATGTGGAAGCATCTTAGCTTCCCTAAGTCCCTTGAGCACCCTCTTGGAGGCTATTTTTATCCCTGACATGTCATATATGTCATATGTTAGCCTTCAGGTATTATTTGTTTCATAGGTGTCGTAGCATCTTCATCATTGTTGTCATAGGGCTAGGGAATCTAGCCCAAGTGTCTCACTAGCTCCAAATTGCCTCTTTCTCTTCCAAGGAGTTACTCTTCCTCTAGATTTAGACCTTGGATGTGTCATGCAATGAATAATGCCATTTTATCTCCCCCAAGTATGTTACCATTCACCTTGAATTCAAATTGGTGAGAGAATGATGCCAAGTGTAGTGGAGAAATCTAGCCATATGTGGGTCCCCGTTCCTCCATGTGTCTTCATGATCAAATGCCACTTTGATTTTCACTTGTATATATTTATTTATCTACTTTATTAAATATTTATTCCATTCTAATTTTCAAATATCATTTATTATTCCCCTTATTCCAAATCCCAAAGCTTCCACCCCAAACCTAGGAAACTAGTAATTTTCCTCCTTGGCAATTAGTTGACCCTTAGCATCAATTTGACAAACTCTAATTAATATGTCCAATGTGCTTAGACCATTGTGACCCAATGCCAATTTGGGACATGAAAAATCCTCCCTTCCCAATATTGCTTGTCCTCAAGCAATTTCAAACAAGGGTGTTGAAGAACGTTCTTTCTGTATAATTCTTTGAAGTTGCCATTGAATTTCCCAACCTTGAGTCTTTGAGATTCCATGAAGATTTTAGAGAGGAACTACTATATCCGTGTCCGGATATACTCAAAGATTATTCAAGCGAATAATCCTCCAATGGAAAATAACTCCATTTGATAATAATATATAATTGATGATGATAAAGATGATTAATAATTACAATGAGGCTCGCTTTTATAGGCTTGAGCGTGTATAGTGAAGGGTTACACCCTTTCACTTTAATAACTAATAACTTTAACTAACATACATATAATATTCATAGCATTTCCACTCTCTTAGAAAGGCTTTGTCCTCAAAGCCTTATAATTTTGTCGCATTGTTCTTTGCGATGTCATGGCTGATGAAACATGTCGATACGAACTGTTAAGTGTAGAGCATAACTTCCAATACATCGACGGATGAATCCATCCCAAATTGATTTGTTGTGGACTGATGGGATTCCCTACTGATGTGTCGTCAGGAAATTTGATCACATTAGTACCATTATCTTTCGACATTTCCCACTTTTTCAAATATCGATTTTTATGGTTAGGGTGTCGATAAGGAACTTTCACGATGTCATTTTCGTTTTTGGATGTCACCTTTAGAGCATTGATCTGAGTTGGAAGTTGTATTTTCGTCTCTTGAGGATTTAAGTTTTTGTTCTGTATTTTTTCCAACTTGTTTTCTAACTGCCTATTATCATTTTGAAACTTCTTAATCAATTCGACTTGCGATTTTCTGTCAGCTTCAGATGTCTTAAGTTGTTCCTTAAGATCTTCATTATGACTTCTGATACAACTATTTTCTTCCTGTTTGTCTAGAAGTTTCCCTTCAATGTTGTCCAAAGATTGTTCTATCTTCCGACTATTTTTCAACTTCTTAATTTTTGTGACTAGTATCTTGTTATGATTTCTTAGTCTAAAAATTTCTTCAGCATTGTTAGATAATGCTTTATTACTCTTCACGATCTCTGACTTATGTGTCTTTTTAGAGTCGTCATTTTGTTGTTGAAGAACTTTTATCTGTTGTCGACACTGGCCGACCTCTGATTCTTGACTTTCTAATTTATGTCGTAACTGCATTAGTTCTTCATCTTTGTCGCTAACGATTTTGTTCAAGCGTATTATTTCTGCTTCGTAATTATTTATTTCCTTCTTTATATCTTGATTTTTGGCAAGTGCTTCCTGTGTGAAAATATGAGATGGGGCATCTAGCACATTTGGACTACCGACTTGGTCCTTTTTTTGCATTAGTCTTTGTAACACCTCCATTAATGTATTATGGTTCTGCGTCATTTTTTGGTCTAACATTTTTTGTTCCTTGCTCATAATGTCGAACTTGGTCATCCTTGTTGTTAACGTGTCTCGACTTCTTGATGAGCCTTCCTTTACTTTGACTTGATTTCTTCGATGATAAGTGTTCTTCGACTTCTTTGATGATAAGAAGTCTTGCTTGGACTTTGTCTTTAATTTCTTCTTTGACTTGGTCTTCTTTGGCTTGAATTTGCTTGTTTCTTCAAACAATTCTTATTTCAAAAGAATTGATTTTTTTTTTTATAATAATAATTATTATTAAAATTTAATAATAATATTATATATATATATATATATATATTTATAATAATAATTATTAATTAATAATTATTATTAATAATATTTTTTTATAAACTATATATAATTTAACATATAGTTTTTTTTTTTTAAACCATCAAAATATTTAAACAATTATAATAACACTATTATATTGTTTAATATATATATATATATATTTTTTAAAGCTAGGGTTTTGATGGATGGCGGGAACGAGGGAATCCGAGGAGGGCGTGATGGAGGAATGGAGCAGCAGGTGGTTCGCAGGAGGGTGCAGGTGGACGGAGTAGCAGTGGCAATGGAGGACGTGGAAGGAAGGTGTGGAAGGAGGCACGCGGAGGGCGTGGGAGGAAGGTATGGAAGGAGGCACGCAGAGGGAGGTCGCAACGGCAGCGACGGCGTGATTGCAGAGGTGAAGTGCAGGGGCGAGGCGTTGGAAGAGGCGGGAGACGGAAGGAGGTGGCGCGAGTGTGATGGTAGAGCGGGAAGGGATTGGAGGAGAGGGACGCTGGAAGCGGCGGGAGAAGGAGATGGAGAGGTAGCTGGTGGAGGGGGAGTTGTGGATGCGGAAGGAGAGGGAGGGTTACGCAGTAAGTGGAGGCAGCGCGGGAGGGGTTTCTACGGTGGAGGGTGATGCGCGGCTTGCTGGGAGGAGGGAGATACAGGGATGAGCGCGCGAGCATAAACTTAGTGTGGGGGTGGAGTGGGAGCTGTGATAAGGACGTGGAGATGCAGAAAGGGCATGGAGCGGTCCTATGTAGCGATGGGCGTGGCTGGAGGAGTGGTGCAGGTTAGAACGAGGGAGCGTGGAGGGCGTGAATGGATGGAGATGGAGGTCAAAAATCTGATTCAGAGAAACTCTGACACTTATGGCTAAAAGCCTGATTTGGAGAAGCTCCAAGATGTATGGCTAAAAGCCAAAATCAGCAGGGCCGAGGAGAACGGTTGGCTCTGATACCAATGCTATATCCGTGTCCGGATATACTCAAATATTATTCAAACGAATAATCCTCCAATGGAAAATAACTCCATTTGATAATAATATATAATTGATGATGATAAAGATGATTAATAATTACAATGAGGCTCGCTTTTATAGGCTTGAGCGTGTATAGTGAAGGGTTACACCCTTTCACTTTAATAACTAATAACTTTAACTAACATACATATAATATTCATAGCAGGAACCACCATGCTTGCTGCTGCACTACTATTATAAAAATCAATTTATTAATTGGGAAATCCATCTCCCATACTGCTTGTTTCCCCAAAACATTTGAAACCGATGAGACAAAAATTATTCTAGGGTCCCATTGCTTGTACTACACCCCAACAATTTGGAGTGCTCTCCAACCCATACCATCAGATAAGAAGATTCCTGGATCTCATTTTCTTGTATGTATTCTTCCAAACATCATGAGTACAAAATATATATCATCAAAGTACATAACAACATAATGAAAATGTACATCAAGGAGGTGCTTTATCAAAGAATCATGAAAGTGCTTATACCTCCAAGCAAGTAGACCACCATTTTCCAAGTGCATACAAGCTTCAAGTGACCAATCAAATATTCTCTATTGACATAGGTGAGGATCCCATGTCCTATAATGCTGCTCCAAAAGGATCTGATATGCATCAAAATATTCAGCCATGTATTCTTTCATCCAAGAAGTGAATGAAGAATCTCCACTAAAATATGAACCAAATAATGAGCAAAAAAAACAAGGAGACTTCAAATGACTCAAAGAAGTCTCACCCATACATACCTCAATGTGAGAATCATAAAGATATAACAAAGTATGTGGCTTCCAACAAAAATATTCTCCAATCATAAATCTATTCACCCAAGTGTTGGATGAAGTTCCTCCAACATCAAATGAATAAGGTGTTGAGCAAGAAAAACCATGATTCTTCAAGTGACTCAAATGCATATCATAGGTGCATCCATGTAGATGTGCATCATCATAAAGTAACAAAGGATGCTACTGAAAATGTGAATAAGAATGTGCTCCAACCATATCATCATAAAAAGTAAATCTAGGGTTTCCATACTCCTCATGTGACACCATCAAAAAGAACCCTTTCACCCATTCTTCATTGAGACTAATGCTGCAAAACATGGAATTGTAGGATGTAGGAGAATTAACTAACTCACCCAAATGATAAAAAAGTGCAGAATTTTCATCATGGAAAGAATCCATATGGGTAGTATCATGCATCTCCTTCAAAGGTGTGAAACCTTTGTCATAGATTGGTTCCAATGTAGAGGAATCATGCTCTTCTTTAAAAATAACATAACCTTCATCAAGAGACAATTCAAGTTCCGCTTCCACCACATCAATTGTTTGGATATCTTCAAGTTCATCTTCAAACACATCAAGCACATTCAAATTTCCACATTTCTCATGATCCACAATGTCATGAGAATCCTCCAAACAATCTACCATTTGACAATCTGAAAAATGGGAGAAAAAACAAGTATCTTTCAACTTTTCAAGAAGTTGCTCATTTGGAATTGTGAGCTTATGACTATCCTCATTATTCTTCAAGTATGCATCATGTAACAATTCATTAAGCTCAAACAAATGGTTTCTATCAAAAATCAAAGACATGAAATTACCTTTGATGTGGCACATTGCTCTTTGAATCTTCTCCATGTCTTCAAGGAAGGATGTTTACCCCAATGAATTAGCTCTCCAACAAGAATTTGACACCAATGCTTGAGTGTCATGGAGAATGCTGAGGGACTCTTGAATCTTCTTTTCATTCATTTTTAAGGACCCTTCAATAAAATGAGGACCTTGCAAATGAACCTCCTCATCTTCTTCCTTCTTGCTTGGACCAACTTCATGAAGCTCGAGTGGTGATGGGGAAGTTGATCTTATTTCTTCTTCAACTGCTACAAGGTATTCATTTTCATGTTTAATGGAAGTTTGGCTTGCAGCAACACTTTCAAAAGTGATCTCTATGTCACCAACATAGAGGTGTGAGCACCCATCAGTAGGTACTCCTTCATAGTTCAAGCATCCATCAGTAGATGCTCCTTGATTCATGTCCAAGGTAAAATGTGTCTTGAATTGATCTTCAATACTCTCAATAGAATCTTCTTCATTATCATTTGATGTCTCTTCATATTTTTGAGAGTCGCTTGGGAGTGACTTTCGATCCTCTTCATGTACCGCTTCTTCTAATTCACCTATTTCAGAACTAGGTGGTTCATGGGTCTCCTCATTTTTCTCCTTCAAGCAAGCTGATGAAGTTTTCCCCTTGGTTTTATTACGATCAATATATTTTCTATCAGATTGGATAGACAAAAATTTGAATCCTTTCATAAACTGCTTGGCTATCTCTTCAATGATTTTTATATGGTCCTCACCATAATTCACACACACATGATTTTCTCTCCAAATTTTTTTACAAGAAGGGCATAAACCTTTCCTCACTAACTCCACATCTTCATTCGTGGGCCTACTTGCAAACACGACATCAACATAGTCTTCAAAAGTCATTGCCTTTTGTATATTTTTACTCAAAGCAAGATGTTCTACATATGATTGATATTGTTGGGGCAAGGTTTTATATTTTGCTTTCCATCTTTGTAACTCATCCATAGAATTATCCTTTGGTGGTGTAACATACTCATATTTATCATACATAAGGTCATAATGGTCATCTTCATTCCTCCTAAAATTGTAAGAAGTATTGCATGATGGCACCTTTTCCTCAAACCATTCACATTCTGCTTCATATTGCTCATAAGCATCTGCATATTCCTCATAAGAATTGTACTCATAGGATTCCTCATAATAGTGAGACATGGATGAAAATTATTCTTCAATGTATGATATTAATTCAAAGGTGCAAGGACCATGCTCTGATACCACTGTAATGTCCCTTTTTAAGAATTTTATTAAAAGGACCAATTTTTCACTTTTTCCACAAATTCGACCTTTGACTAGTTTTGATGCCTAGGTCTCCAATTTGCCCCAAATGCTCCCAAATATTATGATAAGTTATATGCATGATGTTAGAACATAAATATTTTTTTCATGGATGCTTTTGGACCTTTCAAATACTTCTGCAAATTGTCTTTCAATTCTAGCCAAGGTAGGGAACTTTACTAGTAATTTCCCTTTGATTAGTATTGGTCTCCAGGTCTCCAATTGGCTCCAAATGCATCTAAATATTCAGTGAAGGTGTATGAATGATATTTTTACTTTATTATGATGTTCATGGATGATTTATGACCATCAAAATGATTCTTCAAACTTTTTAAATATTATGGACAAAGTATGGAATTTAACTAGCAATTTGGGGTTCAAATCACCCCAGGGTAAGTACTGAAAATGACTCTCCAAATGCCTCCAAACTCACTCGAAATTCGGAACAGAGGTAGGGTATGTCTGAGGGACATTATTTGGGTCTCATGTGCACCATTAATCAATTATTAAGTCTATTCTAACCTTCTCCCAAACAACAAGAAAAATCACTAGTTCAACCTTGGGGGAAATAGCATGAAATCTTCTTCAAATAAAATAAAACTAAGCAAGATGGATCCAAATGCTTAAGTGTTGAACATGAAACTTGTAATACTCATCAATGGAATTCCATACATCATAAATATATCAGAGAAATATTCTTCCATTTGAAATCATCATCAATACATTGGAATACATCAATCTAGTGGGGGAATGGTCACTATTTTCTCATTAATAATCCATTTTATATATAACCACTTAGTATTTCGACATGAAACTTTCTGGAGATGAAGAAAAGATTATATTAATCATATTAGAACAGAAATAGATCATGCGAATCTCTCCCAAAGAGTACAAGAGCTCACCAAAAACGCCATCCCTCAAGGGTCAAGAATATGCCATCAAAACTGAAAATAGTTGAGAGAGTGTGTTGCACTAGAAGAAACCAGGAGCTACATTGTAGCTTACACCTGCAAATAAACACTCCATTAAATCTCCAAATGAAAGGTCTGAATGGCCTTTCCAATTACCAACTTGGATGGGAATCTTTCACCCTTGAAATTGGCTAAGGTAAGAAATTAGTCATCCACTAGCTCTCCCTCTTCACAAATGAAATTGCAAATTTATCAAATGATCAAAATCTGGTTTCATTCTTTGTTATTAACATTTATAAACTTCTAATTTTCTCCATGGGTCGAATTCCTTCCAAGAGACTCAAGCCAACTCAAGTTGGGAAGAGATTCCAAAGAACGCCACTTGTACAACAATTCCTAGTCTCCAACTTCCACCAAATCACATGTGGAAGCATCTTAGCTTCCCTAACTCCTTTGAGTGCCCTCTTGGACTCTAGTTTTAGCCCTGACATGTCATGTATATCATATGTCAGCCTTCAGGTCTGATTTGTGTCATAGGTGTCATAGCATCTTCATCATTGTTGTCATAGAGCTAGGGAATCTAGTCCAAGTGTCTCACTAGCTCCAAATTTCCTCTTCCTCTTCCATGGGAGTTACTTTTACTCTACATTTCAACCTTGGATGTGTCATGCAATGAATAATACCTTTTGAAATCCCCCAATTATGTTACCATTCACCTTGAATTCGAATTGGTGAGAGAATGAAGCCAAGTGTAGTGGGAAAATCTAGCCATATGTGGGTCCCCCTTCCTCCATGTGTCTTCATGATAAAATGCTACTTTGATTTTCACTTGTATATATTTATTTAGCTCCTTTATTAAATATTTATGACATGAGCAAAACTCTACGTATGTTAAATTTTCTATAAAAATCTACCTTAAAAAAATGGACAATAGATTCCAAAGGAGATGGTGAAAAAAACAATTGACATAACTTCTAACGATAGAAGAGAGGACTCTTACAACTGTAATAGAAGTATATTCATCCCAAGCTCCCATAACTACATGAGAATACGTTTCCCACCAACCTCACACATGAATTAAAATATTGTATTTAATAGTCAAATGAAGCAATTGGGCTCATTTAATAATGCACATGGAAAAAAATGAATGAGTTCTAAGGTTGACACTTAGTAATAGAGGATTTAGTTTCCCACAAGTCCCCTTTCCTCTTCTTCTCTAGTGGAATCATAGCCCATTTACTGCTATTTACTCAACCATTTTGGAACATTTTACTATCTAACACAATATTTACGCAGATTTCGAGTTAGAGTGACAAACCATCACATGATCCCATAAGAAAGATTTACATTATAGATGCCTTGCCATTCAATAGTATGGCCTTGGCCTTGAGATCCACACTAGGAATCCATACTATCAAATTTACATCATTTACATCATTTGATTTAATACATTCCAAATCAAAACTGAGGGTATCACAGTGTTAATTAATGGAAAAACTTTATATTCCTTCCAAAAGTAATAATACTGAAAATTATAGCATTGCTATATATAATAGATTTCAATTATTTTATAAATATTCATGGCATTCTTATTGTTGTCTTTTTCTAGTTCCTTCTTCAGTTGAATATTAAAAGAAAATGGATTTCAATCAAATTTAAATCAAACTCTTACATGGAAACAATAAATTTAGACAATCAATAATATTAAGGTAAACAAAATGCCATATGAACCTTGGAAATATTACTTAAAATGTTTGAGCTAAAAAACGGGCAACTCTTTAGAAAGAAAGAAAATAAATATTAGTTAGAATAAGATCACTTTCGAGAAAAGAAGGGGACATCCCTAGAGGACAAACAAAATTTGAGAGAAAAATATAACGATTAAGGAAATAAAGCCCGTGTTAGGTTGAATCAAAGAAATGGAAATTGAATTCAAAGGATGACTAAAAAATACTTTAGATTAAGGAGATAAAGTAGGCCTTTAGTCAACATAGTTTAAGGAAAAAGAAATGATAAAACCCAAGGAGTCACTCAAGTATTTAATTGAAGAAACCCAATTGAGAAAGGAAAGAAGAAACATTCTAACCAAATGTAAAATGGGGAAAAGATAGGAAGACTCAACATTGATAGAACTAGTGTTCTTGAGAGATATTATGTGGTTGGAATGTCCAATACATACAATAGAAATAATGTGGAAAAGATAAATTGAACAAGGTAAATAAATATTGTTGAAGGTTACAATAAGAAATCAACAAAACACAGACATGATCCGACAAGAAATAAGTAAGTTGAAAGTGTTCATATGGGCCATTGTGGAGGATCTATAACCCATATAACAAAAGGAATTAAAGATAGAGTGGACCTTGGTGATGGAAGTGAGTAACCAAGGCAAGTGGGTCATTCTTTGGAGTGGCAAAGCTAATATTGAGAAGTTTAGGGGAACAAGTAAAAAATAATGATTCATGACCCATGTGACTCAAGGAAAATTAAATTTAATGGTATGGATTTGTAGGGGATAGTGTTAGAGAATGGGTAATCATTTAGGATCACTATAAAAAGAAAGTCATCATAACAAGTATTTCAACTCACAGTTGAACTCTTGAACACAAAGGTTGCACAATTCATAGGACAAAATATATAGCTAGCTTGAAACTTGAAACAAAGTATCAATTATTCATAAAGGACAAGGGGATATTACGTGCATTATAAAAGAGGAATCAAAATACAATATAAGTTTGAAGAAAACTAACAAACGTGTTAATTTATTTGCCTTGAAATATAATAGGGAATCACTACCACCTTCTTGGTTGCATGTTATTTCACCTCCAATAAATAATAGTTTTATAGAAAAAAAAAGAGAGAAGATTTATATTAATGACATCACATACGTTAAAGAAATGTGGGAACATAATGGGGGACTTTAATGAGAGACCAAAAAAATCCAAACGGTAGGTTTTATTGGAAGTGCATAAACCTTATGATTTATTGTACCACCCTAATTTTGATCTCGTTGCATTAAAAATGTAAATGATGTAATATCATTATAAAATCATGGTGAGGAGCTCAAGGCCAAGGCCCCACCATCGATTTAGCGTTTTATGTATGATGAATTAAAGATCGATGCATATTGTTTGTGTGCTAGCCAAGCAAAATACAAATTACAAATATCATGTAAATATGCATTTTAATAAAATACCCAGAACTAGCTATGCAATGCAACAAGAGTATGGGGGCATGATTTTTACAAGGAATTGGGAGGTAAATATTCAAACCCTTGGAGCCAATAATTTCAATCCAAGTGTCAATGAGAGAACCCATGAACCTTCAACTACCCATGTTGACTTTTGTACCCAATCATTTATTTCTTCCAAGAATTGGTTGAAGTAATTATTTTTTGGGGAAAATGGAGAGATATGGCTGTCCAAATTAGGGTATGGGAAAGCCACCATTTTTGGAAAAAAAGTGTTTTGTTTCTTGGGAAAGAAAAGAGCGACGGAATTTCTCCCCAAGACATTCTTCATCAACCAGTTTCGCTATCTCGCGAGTTCGGATCTTGCTGGGCATTTTTTCTCCATGAAATTTATGTGTTTTCCTCCATTCTCAGCTAGGAGAACGGCGTGTTTGTGATATAGAACAATGGGGAATAAGAGGAATCCGATTTGGGGGTCTACAGAGGCCATTTTTTCCATTTAAAAGCATATATACCTGTGGGAGAAATCATTTCTTCCGTGTGGTCAAATTTCTGTTACCATAATTCGTTTTGGGTGTGCCACGAAGTGGAAGAACCAATGGGAACCCTATTTTGTAAATCCCTTTGTTAAAAATATGTATCCATGACCAATATTTGAGCTTGTTGTGTGTGGTAATATGATGTTGTTGAAGGAGTTATGTGTATCCTTGGTTTTGTCTTGATCTTGAGTGCAAGAATCCAAGAATAGATGAGGGCTCATCTTTGGCTTGATAAACACCAACTGTGGACTAGCTTGGCTTAGATGTGGTGTTAATTTTGTTGTGCATGAGTTACAAGTTCCATTTTCTTGTAGAAATCATGCCCAACTCAGGGGTGGAAATTGTGCTAAGAGAATTGATGAGCACAATTGGCCTATGGCTGGGTGGAATGTTGAAGTTGCATAGCTAGTTTCTCACGATAACTTCACCATCGAGATAAGTATTCTCTATGTGTATTAAATCTGTATTTTATTTATTTTTCTGATTATGTTTATAAATGCATGCTAGATGTGTAGTAGCATAGATTAATTTATGTTGTGTATGTTTATCTTACCATGCTTATGCACATATGCATTTTATTTGTATTGCTATGAATTTATTTGTGATGAATGGGGTTGAGTTTTTGTAAAATCCCATAATGTTAGTGTCATGTTCCCTTTTTTGCATTGGATCAAGGGGAGGGGATGTGACATTTATTGAATATGAAGGGATTGGAAAAGGTAATAAACACAAGAATTCAAATGATTTAGAAAAGTGATTTTACATATATGCATAACATAGTGGTGGAAAGTGTCCGATGAAGACCATGTTTCATACACATAATAGTCAATGTATATTAGATTATATAACGATTTAAGAGAATGTAATAAATATTATAGAATACTTTACAATTTGTAATTGTAATTGTCAATTTTTAATAGTATTTTTCATAAGGAGATGTCATCAAATCATGTGGTCAATGCATATAAATTACATAACTATTCAATAAAATATAACAGTAAATCTAGAATATTTCACAATTTGTAATTGTAATTGTCAAAGAGAGATATCATCAAACCATGTACTTTCACAAAAGTATATCAAAAAATGGAGGCAATCTAAACAACATAGGAAATCTATAATGTTAATAAAGTAGGAAAGAAAGGGTAGCCTCTCACAATTTTCTAATGAACCTATGGTTCAACAAAGAGTGTAAGATGGAAAGAGCAAAGCCAAATAGAAATGAAATATAAGAGAGAATATCATACTATATATGCTAGTTGTGAAGAAGAAAAATGTAAAATTTTAAGGAAATAAGAAACTTTGAAGGTAGTAAAAGAAAAAATAAAATCCTTTTATAGTAAATTTTTGACCCCAAAATAGGGAGAAAAAAATGATATCACCCCAAGCTAGTGGTTATCTCAAGTGAGAAATATAAAATATCCACCCATAAAAAAAATCAACCCTTGGAAATCAACATAGAGAAATAAGCTTCACAAAAAAGGATGTGCATGAAACAATAAAAAATATGGCATTGTGAAAAGAAAAAGGCATCTAAATGTGGCAAGAAATATATCTGAAATAGGGAAAGGATTAGGTCAACGAAAAAAATCAAAACTCTACTCCATAAGATGGTGAAATAGAAGTTCCCAAACATGTGTGAAACAAGTCTCATTTTTTCCATATTTAGAGAGGAAAAGAAAACAACCAGGGAAACTATAGAACCAACATGATCATCCCTGTGATCTCTAACCTCGTAATGGGGATTATGGAGAGAAAATTGAGCAAAAAGAAAAAAGGAATGGATAAGAGAGCTAAAAGAAAAGTTAGTTTTTAACCAAGTAACTCAACTATCAACCATTGAATTTCACTTATGCACACAATAGAAAATGGTTGGGACAAATTATGTAAATGAATAGTACATAATCAACTTCAAGAAGGGGAAATATAGAAAGTAGTCAAAAGAAAAGTTGAAAAAAAAAACACAATAGTACATAAACAACTTCAATGCACATGAATAGGTCACTCTTGATAATAGAAAAACAACTATATTATAAGGAGGTGATTAGCCCTAATCTAGAATATCGAAAGTATCTCTCCTAAGAACAAAATCAACATTAGAATATAATGACCAATTTTCATGAGCTCTCAGTAGGTGTTGTACAATTCCTAAAAGTCCATAGGTAGAAAGAATTTTTCAAATTTGTGACACTAACATAACTGAAGATGAAAAACCACATTGTCTTATAATGTCACACCTATATTAAATGTCATTTTCTAAATATTTAAATTCCTCCAATATATATTTTGTATTTCTCTAGAAAAATTGCTTTGATCTTTTCATTACTTTCACACTCAATTTACAGAAATGATTTTACAGACAGATTTCTAAGCATAAGGTACTCGGGTCATTTATGTTTCGAGCATCAACAAAGCTGAAGTCTAATCCAAGTATTCATAGGCACACCGGCATATGCTTACTAAACCCTTTACATACATGGACACACATACATATCATTAGTTTGTCTTCAGACTGCGAAGATCAGCCCTGATAATAAAACTACATACGAGAAGATCAGTAGGCTTTTGATCCCAATTGTTTGCTCAAAGCGCATATAAAGAGCATACACTACTGAATTCTTACACACTCTTTACACTTGAGATATCTACTTTTCATATTCCAGTTCGCACAAAGTGCGGGCACAAAGGATACACAAACCTCGAGTTTAGGACTTGCAGAGATCTCAACTCGCAAAAATCGAATGCCCAAATGGGAGCCATAGAGCCTTATTTATACAACTTTGGACTAGTTTCCTGGTCTAGCAAACATGTGGGGACCCGAATAAATTACTTTTAGACAGACTCTGACTGATTTATACAAAGCACAAAAGGAAATATGTCCGACAACATCAAAATTATTACGAATTGGAACCTATGAAGGAGGCCCACCATGCTATTCAATCGTAGGGTTGACACCCCTGTAGACAAATACAAACTTCTCGTCGATCACTGAGATCGACACCGCCACATGGACAATTAAAAGGATCCCCGTCAGAATCCATGGGTTCATCTGGCATAATGTATTGGTAGAGTGTATAATCAAAGCATTGTTTGAAATCCGACCCAAACATAACTTGGTTTTGCTCACACATGAAATCTCCTTGAAAAGTTGACTTCACTCTATAATCAAGAGGGATCCTTCTAGTGTTAACATTTTTGTCGATTATCCTGTCATCTTTATCCCTTTTGATCAATTTTTGGGTTGTATAAATAGTATGTTCAAGTGGCGTATATCTTCCTCCAAGGTGTCATAATTTGAATTTGAACCACATGTGGTTCTGATATGCTACCTGCATGTCATATTGGAGGTGTAGGATGAAATTATCCCGCCTATGAACGCAATATTTTTGTGGACAAAATTTATCGAGAAATATTTCAATCCACCCTAACCATTTATGATTTATAAGATTTGACGGGTCTACGCATATGATGATCTCCCGTTCTTCCCTGCGGAATTGAAGAATAAGGTTATATGTGGTCCAAGTAAGGTCATGATGTCCCAAGTCGACATACCACACATCTCTTCCTTCTTCTTCATTATAGTCTAGCCAAATCTCTCGACAACCTATCAATTTTTCCTCTGCCTTTTCTAAATTCAAAAAGGCATATTTTTTCCATTTCTCCAAGATTTGGAGTTTTAGTGGATATTCTTGGATTTGTCTTATGAGAGTCAAAGATATAAAATTCTCATCTTTTGTTCTGTTCGCATGCTCTAGGGACTTTTGAACCTCTTTTGGTGTCAACATCTCATCCCATGGCTTCATGAACAAGCATTCCTGAGAGTGACTGAGTGGGGATGGAAATTGGCTTGCAATATTGTTGCCTTTATCTTGTTGTGAAGAGTGAGATGTTGCTTTACTGAACATATTGAGCTAGGGAAAATATTGAGTATGGTATTCCTCTTTGGTTAACATATCAACAATACAGTTAAGGTAACCAGGCTTATAAACAATTTCAAAATCGAAATTTTGTAACCACAAAAACCATTTTAAAGTTCTAGAATTATTCTCTACCATGAGATTTCCATTCTTAAAGATCCTAGGTATTACTTTCAAATCATCCCTAATGAGAAACTTTATAGGCTTAAAAAAATGAAAATGATTGAATGTCTTTTTAACAGCCAAGATTTCTTTTTTGCTGGAGGGATAGTTGAGTTCTGCAGATTTAAATGATCCTGAGGCATAGCCACAAATATATTCCCTCTTGCCATGCTTTTCTATTAAAACTCCACCCCATTCATTACTCGAAGCATCTATTTCAATTACCAAATTACCAGTTCTTTGGGGAAGAGAAAGAGTCGAAAGCTGTTGCACTTTTGTTTTACATTTTTGGAGGACAACAGTCATTTCTAGAGACCATTTAGGGGGATTCTTTTTCAGTCTTTTTTGAAGAATGTGAATATCTTCAAATTTCCCTTTATAGAATGGTATGATATAATTGAGACTTCCCAGAAATATATGAAGCTCAACCTTCTCTAGAATTTGATCTGGGAACTGAGAGAAGACTTTCAAGATATGGTCTTGAAGAATCACTTGCCCTTTATTTATCTTGAAACTGAGAAACTCGATTTCAGTCTTTCCAATATCCATCTTTCTCTTTGAGAGAATAAGACCATGCTTGTAAACAATATGATAAAATTATTGCAAATGATTTAAATGTTCCTATAGGTTTCTGGAGCATATGAGGATATCATCTATGTAAACTAATGCCCATCCTTTTTCTCTGAAAATATCCTCCATTCTCTTTTGAAATTCAAAAGGGGAATTATTTATTCCGAAAGGTAATAATTTCCACTGATATTGTCCATGGGGTACAACAAAGTCAGTCTTAAACCTATCTTTAGCCTAAATTCCTATTTGATAGAAAGCAGACTTCAAATCAAACTTACTAAAAATAGTACAACTAGCAATCCGTTGCAGAAGACTAGCTTCAGGTAAAGGATAGCTGATTTTATGGAATACTGCATTGAGAGGTTTGTAATTCACAACTAACCTTGGATTACCTCTCATACTATCTGAATGTTTATTAAAAACAAAGGCTTTGAAATACCACGGACTCTTGGAGGGTTCAATTAACCCTTTCGAAAGAAACTCTTTTATTTCACTGGGACAAAATTTTCTTTCTCGGAAAGACATTAATCTAGCTAAGGCATTTATTTCTTTATGTTTTACCAAAGGGTCCAAAGGAAGGGAAACAAAGTACTTTTATTTGGTTCAAAAAATATTGGGGCTTTATGAAGTGCAGTCTTTCTCAAGCTTTTCATAAATTTCAGCAAGGGCTTTGTCCTTATGCATTTATGTGTAGGCAATGCACATTTCTATTTTAAATAACTATGCAATATTTGGTTTAGAATGAGGCCTTTTTACTGGGTTTTTACCTTTAAAACTTGCCTCAAAAGACATAGGGAAAGATACCAGCTTTCCTTTTATTGTACATTTGAATATCATCTTGTCACTGTCAAAAGTGACGGGACTCGCTCTATTTAGGAATTCAGAACCCAAAATACAATCTATCCTATTCAAGGACAAAACTTGTGTTCATCTTCCTACTGGAATAGGAAAGTCTGCAAGTCTTACCAAAAGCTGTACAGGAGTCCGTTCAATTGCAATTCCATATTATGAAGCCTTTTCCCAATAGAATGAAGGGATTGCACTACCTTTTTCCAAATTCATCTAGCAACCTGAATCCATCATGCAATCTAGCTTGTATGGAATCAACTCGGGAGGAAACAATGAGATTTGAATATACAATTTAGGGCCAGTACAGATTCCTAAGGAAGGTTTGGGAAATAGGGTGAATCTCCATGAACATATTCTTTAGTAGCAGCACTAGAATGTTGTGTCTTATGCTCAAATATTTTCAATGCTTCTTCATATTGTCTACACATTCCATCTTCAGAGGACTGATCTTTCTCTCACATTGACCTCAAGCATTCTCTTCAAGTCTTGTATCTCTCTTACTACTTTTCTAAGAGAGTTCTACTTTTATTTAATTTGCAGTCGTAGCAAAGTTTTTTTATATTTTCTAAAAATTTTCTATCCTCATGCTCTACATGATAGTGCTTATAGAATTTTGCTAGATTGTAAAATGCAATATTATGAGAAGGAGAACTTTTAGTTTCTTATGATTGATTCTCTTTGGCCTTTAGTAAAGACAATGTCCTTTTCTTTTGTTCCTTCAATTATCCTCTAAGTATATATTCAAAAACATGAATCTATGATAGTTGTTGATCGATGTTAGCTAATATTTTTTGAGGAGAGAATTTAGATGGAGAAGAAAACATATAACAAGAAAAAACAAACTATGGAGGTCCCTCATATCCCCCTAAATTCATTTCTGAGGTTGAATCTGAGGTGGAAGAGGAAGAATCATAACTCAGGGGATAAAATTAATTTAAACAAAGATCATCATCACTAGAGTAGGAAACATCGGTGGGGAGAAAGACAATTTCTCTGGATGGATACTGACCTTGTTCGCAAAAGGGAAGATCCCACCAAGTTGAATCAAGCAATTATGAAAATGCAGCAAGCTTGGGCTTAGACTTTTTCTGTGGACACTTCCTTTCCCAATGACATTTCTTACCACATATGAAACATTTTTCTTTTTCTTTTAGCTCAAACCTTTTTATGACAAATGCTCGTTTCTCAAAAGGTTTACGGAACTGTTTCTTTTTATATGTATTTTGAGACTTATGCTTATATTCTTTGTCATGATGATATAGCGGAGCACATTTATAGAATCATTTCTTTTTTTTTGCAATGGCGGGATTCTTTCCCAAATATCCCTCCATTATAAGCACCACAACCCCAATGAGGCATCTTTGCAACATCTTTACAAAAACTAGGGGAATACATGGACTAGTTCCATTTAAAATCTCTGCTGACTCTCTTTTCTAGGCAATGTTCTTTCTTGGTTTCCATGATTAAAGCATGGAGTTGTGCTAATGAGATTCCACTAAGATTGATATTCTTATCTTTCAAAAATTGTTCCACAACATCTGGAACATGACTAGGAAAGCTTGTTAGATAGTGTTTGAGGTAGGCTAGTTCACCATACTTTCGTGAGGAGATGAGAAGATTCTGCATATAGAATAAATATTTCTCACTCTAACTTAGGTCACAAATTCTTACAGACATAAATAAAGAATCCAAATGTTCATAGTAATTTTTATCATCAAGGCCATAGAATTATTTTCCCAAAGCATGGAGGTTGGTCTGCATCATTGGAATTCAGGATTTCATCCTTTGCTTCTTGTGGCAGCCATCTCCACCATTCATGTGCCAAACCAGATTATCCAGCTATGGGTTGTAAGGCTAATTGCAACCAGAAGTTTTTGAATCTTCGGTATTTTTGTACAATACCCATTGGCCACGAATCTACATGGATGACTTGATCTCTTCCCACAAATGACATTGGATATTTAGAACAGGTTGTTCTCGCATTTGTGACATAAGATTGTTGATTCCATTTATCCCAAAATGGAATTTGTGCAAAAGAGCAGAAGAGGCATATTGCATATCTAAATCAAAAGTAGGAGGAGGAGAACCTGAAAAATGAGGAAGATCAAATTTCATGTCTCACCCCTTGAGCTTCCTTCCATATTTTCTTTGTGAGAGGGAAAATCAAGCAAGCCATATACTTATGAGGTAATGCCTTAGGCATTCTATGGAATTGGTTGACTAAGTTTTGTATTCCTTGGAACTCTTCTTCATCTTGACCAAAATTAAAATTTGGTGTACCATCCTCATCTTGGATACTCATCATTCCAAACGAGTAGCTTTTTGAGTGTTTTCATTGGTTTCCTTTAAGAGCAAGATCCAAAGATGATTGGATAACTGAGCCATTTTTCTTTTTCAAATATTGGGTTTTAGTTAAGAGTTTTCCCAAGACATCTAGCATTTTCTCTGTCTTGTCATAGGCTATATTTATGGTAGTTTTTATCTCTCATGTATGATGCATCAATTGATCCAGAAGGTCTATTTTTGTTTGGAGCAATGATATCTTATCATGCCCTTCCTTCATTGTTTTCTTCAACTTAATTATATCCATTGCCATATCATCCATATTTTGTGATGTGAGATGTTGTTGCGAATTGCCATAGTTTGCAAGCTTTATTTCATCTGAGACAGTTTAAGAAGGGGTAGAAAATTTATAGGGCATGAATTCTTTTTTTACTTTCCCATCAGTAGAAAAAAGTTTGAAGGGAATTTGTGGAAGATTCCTTCCAGGGACAAACGATCTATCACCGTTAGCAGAGGTGATTTCCATGCCTGAGCCATTCGGAGGTAGATATGAATACATATAAAGACTTGGTAGTTCTTTGTTTTGATTATGCTTTATTCTGTGGAATATTTTCTTACAAGTAGGACAACCTCAGTGCTGACCTTTATGTTAAGTATTATAGAATCCAGTAAAAGATGGCCGAACTAAAGTAGATGAACGAGGTTCATGCTTCATAGACTCAGATAAAAACGCAGAATTATTCATAGAGGGGTTCCTCAGAAGAGGAGGAGTAAAACAAGGATTAGGACGACCTTCATGGATTCAAAAAGAGTGAGAGGATCTATCAAAAGAAATTGGGGTATTAACAAAAGACTCAACTTTATGTACAAGATTATCTTGGTTCCTTAGCTCTTTGTATTTTACTTCGCATTGTCTAGGGTAATTGATACATGGCCAGTAAAAAGTAACTAGAGTATATTGTTTGGATTTATCAGTATCCACTGTGATGCACAGGTGTAAGCTCTAATGTACCATAGACCGAAGGGGTCGGGGAAGAGTATCATTTCCAAAGTGGACAAGCACACAAGCTTTGAGCTGTATAATCTTGGGGCTAGAATCCATCTTAAAACCAAGAGGTAAGATAAAAGCTTTAAGGAAATCATATATATATATATGGATCATCAAGACTAACATAATACTTAGGAAATATAGTACCAAAACACTCGCCATTATGCAGTGGGGATGCGAAGCCTCCAATGATAGCATCTGAGAAATGTACATTAGATGTAGAGTGTCTATGGAAACACATAAAGATGAAACATGAAGGTATGGACGAACCAACGGACCAAGGCCAAGCTTAATTGCACCAATATGGGCATACTTATAACCTCGGGTTTTAGACCAATCTATATGAGATTTATCTAACAAATTTATATGCACACGCTCATCACTGTCTCTACAAGAAACATCTACATAACTAAATTTGATGTGAGTGTGTGTTTTATATTCCCACCATGATAACTTATAAACATCACAAGGTAAGATGGCTAGTAATTCCGAGTTCTCACATGGATTTAGATTCTGAATATTAATTATAGAAGAAGATATGGAAGCCTCATCCTAAAAAGATGATCTTCTTTCTGCTAATGATATGTGACATCCCTCTCCAATGATGAAATAAAGAAATAAATAAAAACATTATGTTAGATTTATTTTTAATTTATCTTTATTTTTATGCAATAAGGAAGCCAGATGAGAAAATCGGCTGACTTAAAGTCCTAGGAGGACTGTTGTAAACAAACAATTTTATTATTATTAATAAAAGAATGAGTAGGAACAGCCAAGTTAAAAGAGGAGATCATGCATGGAGAAGTGGGGGACAAGTTAGAGTTAGCCTCTGGGACACCAGAACAAGTGTCAGGAGTGTATTTAAGACACTAGACACACCCTGAAAATCAGGGATTTGATTAGCTGCGAAAATTCCATGAGGAATTGGCTGTTAATGAAAAGACCTAGGCAAAACTATAAAAGGAGGGCATATGTGAGGAGGCAGGACGCTGCTGAGTATGCCGGAAAGAATTTCACTTGCTGTGTGAGCACTCTGTGTTAGGCAAAGGATTCAGGAAAACAAGACTGAGTTTGAGGCTAGCTGTCCCCATTTATCCATGCATGTGTCTGGCTCGGGGGTGATTACGGTCAGACCTGGTGTTTGTACCTGATCTACGGTTGGGTGGAACGTGGCTGTTCCGGTTTCATTCAGTTATCAGTCCCAGGTTTTTCTGATTTTAAACTTGCAATGTCTTTTGTTATTTTTCCTTCTAGATCTTATGAACTTATGAGGTTACGCATAGGGAAATTGTTTATTATAATACTGTCAAAATGTTAGATCTGAATAGCAATGGTTACTGCCGTGGGGATTTTCGTTTCATTTCTTTAAATCTGAATTATTTATTAACATAGGTTAAATAACTGTAGACTGTTCAGTTCAATCGATATTATACCCAGACTTTGTAATAAAATATGATGAACGTTGTTCAGAAATTTATCCTCAAAGCTTAAATTAAGAAGTACTGTTTTATGTTAGAAAAATCAATCTCTTAATTGTATTATTTCTTCTGCAGTAGTATTCATTGAGGCTGGGTTAGTGTTCAACCATTGAAGGGTAGGAAACCCTAAAAACGATTTCCCTTACCCTTATAATAAAGATTGTGATAGATTTTATTAATTCTGCCATGACAAAGGGAGACCTTCGTATGGTCGCATAAGATCCAAACTATAGCTAGATCGGTAATACCCTATTAGTATAGATCCTGGTCATTAATCCGCTACATGGTGAGTTACAGCCAGGTTAAATAAACGGACCGGGTGAAGGTTGATTTTAGATATTCCTCTGTCAAAAAATATATTTATATATTCTTTGGTTAAATTCAGAGTATAGACGTGTTCCCTGGCAACTTTATCGAGACTCAACCTCTATATCGATGATTTCTCTTTTAAAGACAAAACATTTTAAACGCCGTGCAGAAAAATGTGTCTTCTGTATAAATTTTTCAGACCACGACCTCCAGATTTCTCTAACCTATGCAAAATAGCCAGATGCCTATCTTTCTCTTAAACTTTATTTAGAAACAGAAAACGTGAAACATGCTATGTAATGCGAAATACCTTCTTCCAATGCAAGAAATAAAAGATAGTGTACTACGCATTTGTATACATATATGGAATAGATATAACATTTCAGTATGAGATACGTTTATTACATTTCAGAATGCCCGAACATGTTCCCACAGGACACGGTCTAAGGTATAAGATCCATAAACCAGTGCATAAGAAAACACATAAAAACGATCTAGGGAAAATTGTATTTAGCACAGGGATCTGGCACCCTGCGTTTTCCTTTCTCCAATAACATCGTACAAATCATTTTTAGAGAGAAAATTAAAAGATTTGGCTGAAAGAGAAACAGTTTTTACAGGTAGCGAGATTTTGAAAATCAAATCTAAATGAAATACTACAGACCCATATCGTATCGGGTTGTTAAGAGTCTCTGATGTCGTGTGGACTAGCCATTCACAAGGAGAAACAAAATCAGGCTTCATAGCCTTTAATAATAAAACCCTAAAAAGGAAAACTGTCACTCGACTGTTGGAAAACAGAACTATAACATCATACCTTCCAGTTTCTACATAGTCGTGTTAAACTTTATCTATCAGGCGTACATACTCAAAGAAATGGTTGTATTTAAAATACAGAGAGTTGGGTAATACCCATTTTTCCACAGCTCCATCTAGATGGAATTCTAAAGTATCAAAGATCAAATTAACTTTACAGTGCCAAAATATTAAACCCTTCAATTATTATAACAATATTCTGGTTCTGGATTTATCGACAGGAAATTCGAGTAGGTGAAACAGAAACCCCTTTCTTATTTGAACTAACCATGATACTTTAAAACCCTCGATGTCGTGGAGGAGGACTCCCAAGTTCTTCTGTTGTCATTGGAAGGTATGGAGCGATACCACTTACCATTTAAGATAGGCTCCCTCTGCAATTTTTACTCTGTCTCGAGCTGGAGAATGCCTATCACATTGAGACGAGTGCAGTTAATAAAATAGCAATAGAGTGCAGTATAAAAATAATTGTTAAGAAAATACACCAGTCATCACATCGTCTTTACCTCTGAGACAACGCAGTACAGAAACTGTGCCTTCAAGCCAAGAGGTATACTCGCTGGGTAACCAATACTGCTCAAATCGACCTTCCTCATTACAGAAGTATAATAACAAGAGGTTGAAGCATGACAGAATAGCCAGGGTTTGAAGGAATAGACCTTCGAACCACCATTTCGAATGCCAATAAGGGCATTAACACAGTAAGCTGCAGGTTGTGCTGAGATATTACGCAACCCTATTACCGAGACAACCATCCCTGTCCCTTCAGGGCAGATGGCCCCATAACATTCCAGCATATTAATTACCTTCACATGGCCGAGTACTCTGCGCATTTAATAGCGAATCAGTAGAAAAGGTTTTCCATTTTATATGCGATTATTAAATTGGTCTAGTATTAATATGATGGTGGTAACCAAATGTTAATACAAAACCTTGATAATATAGGTTCGAATATCAGTTTGGGTAAACATATAATATGATGGTGGCAACCAAAACCTTAATATAAAAACCTTGATAATACGAGTTACAAATAACAGGTTGGGGTAAAACATGGATAGCGCCAAAAACTTTGTTATTACAGTTTCGGAAACACTAGTATTAAGGTGATGCACATATTGGTGTTCCAACCTCGATAGTTCAAGATTCAAATGGCATTAGTGTTCTTATTATCCTAATACATGTTGAGCTTGCTTGTTAATTCTATCACCTTGATAGCATGAAGTTGTATCCTTCAAATTGGTATTAATATAACGGAATTAAGTGTTCCCTAAATCCAATCTTATGACCTTTGGTGGAATTAAAACTGAACATGTTAGAGTATCCATACCTGGTTGCGACATCATGGAGGAGCTCGTGAAAAGACATCAGAACCTGCACACCTGAAAATGAAGGGAATTAGCCGTAGCTAAGTAAGTGGTATGACCACATAATAACCTTCTAGCTAATAGGAGAACAGGAAGGAACCTCTGTAATTTCAATGATACGAAGACACTCATAAGTTAAATACTGATAAATGTAAAACTGTTATCTTTGAGTACTGTAGTATTATAAGGTTAAAGTTTACAGAAAAGGAAAGAATTAATTTTTTTTTTTTTATGGAGATTTCACATATGGTATCAGAGCTAGATTCAACCCTGTCGCCTTGGAAACACTTAGGCTTTTGTTGCGCAGGAAAATAAAAGTTAATATATATATTGGAATGTTGCATGCGTATATTCCAGTTTTGAAATTACAGATGACTTCGTACGAGGAACACGGAGAGGAGCCTGAAGGAAACGAACAGGCAAGAACGGCAGAACATTCGGAAACAAGTCAGGTATTAGAAACCATGCGAAGCCTGATCGTGGAGATACAGAGTTTCAAAGCAGACAATGAACAACTGAAGAAGGCCCAGGAAAAACAACAGGAAATTAATGAGATTTTGCTGCAGAGCCTTCATGAAAGGAACAATGGCGAAAAACAGAAAGAAGATACTAAGAGGAAAGAGGAGACTGACGAGAACGCTGAGAAGAAGGGAGATTCCTCCAATGAGACCCAGAAATCTGAGCATCAAGACAAGACTATGGGTAAAAGAAAAGTTGACCATCTGGAGGGTGAATTCAAAAAAATAAAACCTACTAGTTTCGATGGAGAATAAAAAACTGGCGAAGAAGCAGAAGCCTGGCTGCTAGACATAAAGAAATACTTTCAGATCTACAATTACTCCAGTAATATGAAAGTCAGAATGGCTGTGTACAACCTGAAGGGGAAGGCCAGCATATGGTGGCAAGATCTAAAGATTTCCCAGGGACTGAAAGAAAAGAACCTCGAATGGTCGGAATTTAAAAAATATTTCAAGAAACAGTATTTCTCAGAAAGTTATTATGAAAGAAAGACCAAGGAATTCTACGAATTAAAGCTGGGTCAAATGACTATGGAAGACCTTATTAATAAATTCCTAGACTTACTACGGTTCGTTCCTTATATCAAGGAAGAAAAACTGAAGGTACAGCGGTTCTTAAGCTGTCTGCCGCAGTCCTACAAAGATCGAATTGAGTTCGACAATCCCAGAACTTTAGAAGAAGCACTGAGAAAGGCCAGATTATGTTTTGAGCAATACAAACAAAGGAATGATACTACAAAAGCATGGAAGGACAAGAAACAGGAAAAGTTTAACCAGCGGAAGAAAGGTTACAAACCCCCGCCCTACAGGAACATGCCCAAAAACTTCCAGGGAAATTCATTTTCTAAGAATGAACAGTTACAGCAGAAAATTTTTAAAACCCCTAGCATGGGCATAAAAGGAAATATTGGCATTCCTAAGGAACCCCTGAAATGCTGGGAATGTGGTGAAGCCCATTTACGCAGGAATTGTCCCCGATACAATGAAACAAGCAAAGTACTGCATAATATGCAAGAAGCATCCACGGTGGGAGACATTGGAAAAAGTTATCATCGAATTAATGCAGCCTTGGAGGACCGACAGGCAGATCATCAATCTGCCATCGTGGAAATTGAAGGTAAAATTTCTGACCATATTTGCTCCATTTTAATTGACCCGGGGGCAACCTTAAGCTACATCACTCCCAAGATGATGGAGCACTGCCAACTCAATAAGGTAAAGCATCCAAAACCTTGGTTAGTTCAGTTAGCTACAGGAGTAAAGAGGAAGGTTACTGAATACATATCTGATTGTGAACTTCAAATACAGGACCACAAAACAAAGATTAATCTGAATGTGCTGCCTTTAGGATCTTACGACATGATAATAGGTATGGACTGGCTTGAAAAAAATAAAGTAGTACTGAACTGCTTTAGCAAAAACTTTACCTACGTTGTGGAAGACCAAATTCTTAGAACAGTGATTGGAAAACAGAAACCTATCTCTGTTAGGCAGATTTCTGCTATGCAGCTAAAGAAATGCATGAGAAAAGGATGCAAGATTTACGCTGTAAGAGTATCTGATTTACTTCTCAACGAAAATCAGACTTCCATAGCAGAGTATCCTGTCTTAGGTGAGTTCCTAGACGTATTTCCAGAGGAAATACCGGGGTTACCGCCTCAACGAGAAATAGATTTCTCCATTGAACTCTTACCAGGATCAGCACCAGTGTCAAAAGTACCTTATAGAATGAGTATTCCAGAATTGACGGAATTAAAGATTCAGATCCAAGAATTACTAGACAGGGGGTATATAAGACCAAGTGTCTCGCCTTGGGGTGCACCAGTTCTGTTTGTCAAGAAAAAAGATGGGACCCTAAGACTATGTATTGATTATAGACAACTGAATAAGGTAACTGTCAAAAATAAATACCCTTTACCACGAATCAATGATTTATTTGACCAAGTAGGGGGAGCTAGGATCTTTTCCAAACTAGATCTTCGATCCGGGTACCATCAGATTCGTATTAAAAATGAAGACATAAGCAAAACCGCTTTCCGTACCCGATACGGACACTATGAATTTGTAGTAATTCCTTTTGGGTTAACCAACGCCCCTGCCACATTCATGTGTTTAATGAATGGTATTTTCAACAAATATCTAGATCAGTTTGTACTGATTTTTATTGATGATATCCTAATATACTCTAAGACGGAGGAAGAACATGAACAACACATAAGAATTGTATTGCAAACCTTGAGGGATCACCAGTTATACGCAAAGTTGGAAAAATGTGAGTTCTTCAAAAAGGAGATCCAGTACCTAGGCCATATCATTTCTGCGGAAGGAATTTCCATAGACCCACAGAAAATAAAAGCCATAGCAGATTGGCCAGTACCGAAAGATGTGACGGATATTAGATCTTTCATGGGACTCACCGGTTATTATCGGAGATTCATTGAGGGATTCTCAAAGATCGCCTATCCCATTACCTCCCTACAGAAAAAGGGAATAAAGTTTGTATGGTCCAGCAAGTGTCAAGAAAGTTTTGAACGACTCAAAGATTTATTAACCAAGGCACCTGTTCTAAAAGTAGCGGACCCATGTAAAGGGTACACGGTCTGTACGGACGCTAGCAAAGAAGGAATAGGAGGTGTACTATCCCAGAACGGACATGTAGTGTGTTATGAATCACGGAAACTAAAGGAACATGAACGCAACTACGTGGTTCATGATTTGGAATTAACGGCAGTAGTACACGCACTGAAAATGTGGCGTCACTACCTGCTGGGTAAGAATTTCTTGTTATTAACCAATAACACTTGCGTCAAGAATCTATTCAACCAACCAGGACTCAATGCCAGACAAGCAAGATGCATGGCCTTTTTAAGTGAATTCGACTTTGAAGTAAAACACATAAAAGGTAAGGAAAATACAGTGGCAGATGCACTGAGTCGAAGGACCCACGAGGTGTACGAGATAATAATGAGTCAACCAGAAAGTAATCTCATGGAGAAAGTATTAGTAGCAAGTAAACAGGATGCAGATTACATAAATCTGCAAGGTAAATTACAACAAAATGAGAAAAACATGAATGGGACAGATTTCAAAGTGGATCAGAAAGGTCTGATTTGGTTCAAGAATAGGCTGTACATGCCTAATGTTGCAGAATTTAAATTGTTTATTCTAAATGAGATGCACAAACCCCCTTTTGCAGGTCATCCCGGTTACCAAAAAATGATAACAGCCCTTAGAAAACAGTTCTTTTGGCCTAAATTAAAAACTGATCTTGCTGATTATTTATCTAAATGCTTGGAATGTCAACAGGTGAAGGCTGACCATAGACACCCTGCTGGTTTATTACAACCATTACCAATTCCTGAATGGAAATGGGAAGTGATTTCACTAGATTTTATCACAGGCTTGCCAAAAACCCAGCGGCAACATGACTCTATAATGGTGGTGGTTGACAAATTTAGCAAATCTGCACATTTCATTCCGGTAAAAACCACCTACAAGGCAGCAGATATTGCAGGAATTTTTCTAAAAGAAATATTCAGATTACACGGAGTACCAAAGATGGTAATTTCAGATAGGGATGTAAAGTTTACCTCCAAATTCTGGAAAACTTTATTTGCAGGTTTGGAAACAAAAATTAATTTCAGCACAAGTTATCACCCTGAAACGGATGGACAGACTGAACGTACAAATCAGATCATTGAAGACATGCTGAGAATGTACGTTATGGAGAGACCTACCAAATGGGAAGACTATTTACATCTGGTAGAGTTTGCCTACAATAACGGGTATCAGGCGTCATCAAGAATGAGTCCATTCGAAATTCTTTATGGAAGGAAATGCACTACCCCAATTAGCTGGGATAGTCCGGTCGATCGGTTATTGATAGGACCAGAATTGCTGAAAGTCATGGAACAAACAGTCCAAAAAGTACAGAAGAATTTAAAGGTGGCCCAGGACCGCCAAAAGAGCTATGCTGATCTAAAAAGACGGGATAAGGAATTTTCAGTTGGGGACCATGTATACTTGCAGGTTAAACCAAAGAAAAGTTCACTCCGGCTAGGGAGTTGTACTAAACTGGCACCACGTTTCTGCGGGCCTTTCCAAATATTGGAAAGAATTGGAACCGTAGCCTATAAACTGGCGTTACCAGCACATTTAAATATTCATAATATTTTTTCACATTTCATTACTGAAGAAATATATTTATGACCCCACTCATATTATTGATTGGAATTTGATACGGGAGGCTCCAGAAGGCGAATTTCAAGTGGAACCTTTACGCATTCTGGACAGGAAAGAAACAGTACTTCGGAACCGAGCCATCGCTCAGGTAAAGGTGCAATGGAAGCACTTTAGTCCTGAGGAGGCAACCTGGGAATTGGAAAGCGATATACTGGAAAAGTACCCGAACCTATTCCCAGAACCTATGGAGGAAGACTAGAACACTGAGGGCAGTGTTCACAATAAGGGGGCAAGGATGTGAAATCCCTCTCCAATGATGAAATAAATAAATAAATAAAAACATTATGTTAGATTTATTTTTAATTTATCTTTATTTTTATGCAATAAGGAAGCTAGATGAGAAAATCGGCTGACTTAAAGTCCTAGGAGGATTGTTGTAAACAAACAATTTTATTATTATTAATAAAAGAATGAGTAGGAACAGCCAAGTTAAAAGAGGAGATCATGCATGGAGAAGTGGGGGACAAGTTAGAGTTAGCCTCTGGGACACCAGAACAAGTGTCAGGAGTGTATTTAAGACACTAGACACACCCTGAAAATCAGGGATTTGATTAGCTGCGAAAATTCCATGAGGAATTGGCTGTTAATGAAAAGACCTAGGCAAAACTATAAAAGGAGGGCATATGTGAGGAGGCAGGACGCTGCTGAGTATGCCGGAAAGAATTTCACTTGCTGTGTGAGCACTCTGTGTTAGGCAAAGGATTCAGGAAAACAAGACTGAGTTTGAGGCTAGCTGTCCCCATTTATCCATGCATGTGTCTGGCTCGGGGGTGATTACGGTCAGACCTGGTGTTTGTACCTGATCTACGGTTGGGTGGAACGTGGCTGTTCCGGTTTCATTCAGTTATCAGTCCCAGGTTTTTCTGATTTTAAACTTGCAATGTCTTTTGTTATTTTTCCTTCTAGATCTTATGAACTTATGAGGTTACGCATAGGGAAATTGTTTATTATAATACTGTCAAAATGTTAGATCTGAATAGCAATGGTTACTGCCGTGGGGATTTTCGTTTCATTTCTTTAAATCTGAATTATTTATTAACATAGGTTAAATAACTGTAGACTGTTCAGTTCAATCGATATTATACCCAGACTTTGTAATAAAATATGATGAACGTTGTTCAGAAATTTATCCTCAAAGCTTAAATTAAGAAGTACTGTTTTATGTTAGAAAAATCAATCTCTTAATTGTATTATTTCTTCTGCAGTAGTATTCATTGAGGCTGGGTTAGTGTTCAACCATTGAAGGGTAGGAAACCCTAAAAACGATTTCCCTTACCCTTATAATAAAGATTGTGATAGATTTTATTAATTCTGCCATGACAAAGGGAGACCTTCATATGGTCGCATAAGATCCAAACTATAGCTAGATCGGTAATACCCTATTAGTATAGATCCTGGTCATTAATCCGCTACATGGTGAGTTACAGCCAGGTTAAATAAACGGACCGGGTGAAGGTTGATTTTAGATATTCCTCTGTCAAAAAATATATTTATATATTCTTTGGTTAAATTCAGAGTATAGACGTGTTCCCTGGCAACTTTATCGAGACTCAACCTCTATATCGATGATTTCTCTTTTAAAGACAAAACATTTTAAATGCCGTGCAGAAAAATGTGTCTTCTGTATAAATTTTTCAGACCACGACCTCCAGATTTCTCTAACCTATGCAAAATAGCCAGATGCCTATCTTTCTCTTAAACTTTATTTAGAAACAGAAAACGTGAAACGAGCTATGTAATGCGAAATACCTTCTTCCAATGCAAGAAATAAAAGATAGTGTACTACGCATTTGTATACAGATATGGAATAGATATAACATTTCAGTATGAGATACGTTTATTACATTTCAGAATGCCCGAACATGTTCCCACAGGACACGGTCTAAGGTATAAGATCCATAAACCAGTGCATAAGAAAACACATAAAAACGATCTAGGGAAAATTGTATTTAGCACAGGGATCTGGCACCCTGCGTTTTCCTTTCTCCAATAACATCGTACAAATCATTTTTAGAGAGAAAATTAAAAGATTTGGCTGAAAGAGAAACAGTTTTTCCAGGTAGCGAGATTTTGAAAATCAAATCTAAATGAAATACTACAGACCCATATCGTATCGGGTTGTTAAGAGTCTCTGATGTCGTGTGGACTAGCCATTCACAAGGAGAAACAAAATCAGGCTTCATAGCCTTTAATAATAAAACCCTAAAAAGGAAAACTGTCACTCGACTGTTGGAAAACAGAACTATAACATCATACCTTCCAGTTTCTACATAGTCGTGTTAAACTTTATCTATGAGGCGTACATACTCAAAGAAATGGTTGTATTTAAAATACAGAGAGTTGGGTAATACCCATTTTTCCACAGCTCCATCTAGATGGAATTCTAAAGTATCAAAGATCAAATTAACTTTACAGTGCCAAAATATTAAACCCTTCAATTATTATAACAATATTCTGGTTCTGGATTTATCGACAGGAAATTCGAGTAGGTGAAACAGAAACCCCTTTCTTATTTGAACTAACCATGATACTTTAAAACCCTCGATGTCATGGAGGAGGACTCCCAAGTTCTTCTGTTGTCATTGGAAGGTATGGAGCGATACCACTTACCATTTAAGATAGGCTCCCTCTGCAATTTTTACTCTGTCTCGAGCTGGAGAATGCCTATCACATTGAGACGAGTGCAGTTAATAAAATAGCAATAGAGTGCAGTATAAAAATAATTGTTAAGAAAATCCACCAGTCATCACATCGTCTTTACCTCTGAGACAACGCAGTACAGAAACTGTGCCTTCAAGCCAAGAGGTATACTCGCTGGGTAACCAATACTGCTCAAATCGACCTTCCTCATTACAGAAGTATAATAACAAGAGGTTGAAGCATGACATAATAGCCAGGGTTTGAAGGAATAGACCTTCGAACCACCATTTCGAATGCCAATAAGGGCATTAACACAGTAAGCTGCAGGTTGTGCTGAGATATTACACAACCCTATTACCGAGACAACCATCCCTGTCCCTTCAGGGCAGATGGCCCCATAACATTCCAGCATATTAATTACCTTCACATGGCCGAGTACTCTGCGCATTTAATAGCGAATCAGTAGAAAAGGTTTTCCATTTTATATGCGATTATTAAATTGGTCTAGTATTAATATGATGGTGGTAACCAAATGTTAATACAAAACCTTGATAATATAGGTTCGAATATCAGTTTGGGTAAACATATAATATGATGGTGGCAACCAAAACCTTAATATAAAAACCTTGATAATACGAGTTACAAATAACAGGTTGGGGTAAAACATGGATAGCGCCAAAAACTTTGTTATTACAGTTTCGGAAACACTAGTATTAAGGTGATGCACATATTGGTGTTCCAACCTCGATAGTTCAAGATTCAAATGGCATTAGTGTTCTTATTATCCTAATACATGTTGAGCTTGCTTGTTAATTCTATCACCTTGATAGCATGAAGTTGTATCCTTCAAATTGGTATTAATATAACGGAATTAAGTGTTCCCTAAATCCAATCTTATGACCTTTGGTGGAATTAAAACTGAACATGTTAGAGTATCCATACCTGGTTGCGACATCATGGAGGAGCTCGTGAAAAGACATCAGAACCTGCACACCTGAAAATGAAGGGAATTAGCCGTAGCTAAGTAAGTGGTATGACCACATAATAACCTTCTAGCTAATAGGAGAACGGGAAGGAACCTCTGTAATTTCAATGATACGAAGACACTCATAAGTTAAATACTGATAAATGTAAAACTGTTATCTTTGAGTACTGTAGTATTATAAGGTTAAAGTTTACAGAAAAGGAAAGAATTAAATTTTTTTTTTTTATGGAGATTTCACATATGGTATCAGAGCTAGATTCAACCTTGTCGCCTTGGAAACACTTAGGCTTTTGTTGCGCAGGAAAATAAAAGTTAATATATATATTGGAATGTTGCATGCGTATATTCCAGTTTTGAAATTACAGATGACTTCGTACGAGGAACACGGAGAGGAGCCTGAAGGAAACGAACAGGCAAGAACGGCAGAACATTCGGAAGCAAGTCAGGTATTAGAAACCATGCGAAGCCTGATCGTGGAGATACAGAGTTTCAAAGCAGACAATGAACAACTGAAGAAGGCCCAGGAAAAACAACAGGAAATTAATGAGATTTTGCTGCAGAGCCTTCATGAAAGGAACAATGGCGAAAAACAGAAAGAAGATACTAAGAGGAAAGAGGAGACTGACGAGAACGCTGAGAAGAAGGGAGATTCCTCCAATGAGACCCAGAAATCTGAGCATCAAGACAAGACTATGGGTAAAAGAAAAGTTGACCATCTGGAGGGTGAATTCAAAAAAATAAAACCTACTAGTTTCGATGGAGAATCAAAAACTGGCGAAGAAGCAGAAGCCTGGCTGCTAGACATAAAGAAATACTTTCAGATCTACAATTACTCCAGTAATATGAAAGTCAGAATGGTTGTGTACAACCTGAAGGGGAAGGCCAGCATATGGTGGCAAGATCTAAAGATTTCCCAGGGACTGAAAGAAAAGAACCTCGAATGGTCGGAATTTAAAAAATATTTCAAGAAACAGTATTTATCAGAAAGTTATTATGAAAGAAAGACCAAGGAATTCTACGAATTAAAGCTGGGTCAAATGACTATGGAAGACCTTATTAATAAATTCCTAGACTTACTACGGTTCGTTCCTTATATCAAGGAAGAAAAACTGAAGGTACAGCGGTTCTTAAGCTGTCTGCCGCAGTCCTACAAAGATCGAATTGAGTTCGACAATCCCAGAACTTTAGAAGAAGCACTGAGAAAGGCCAGATTATGTTTTGAGCAATACAAACAAAGGAATGATACTACAAAAGCATGGAAGGACAAGAAACAGGAAAAGTTTAACCAGCGGAAGAAAGGTTACAAACCCCCGCCCTACAGGAACATGCCCAAAAACTTCCAGGGAAATTCATTTTCTAAGAATGAACAGTTACAGCAGAAAATTTTTAAAACCCCTAGCATGGGCATAAAAGGAAATATTGGCATTCCTAAGGAACCCCTGAAATGCTGGGAATGTGGTGAAGCCCATTTACGCAGGAATTGTCCCCGATACAATGAAACAAGCAAAGTACTGCATAATATGCAAGAAGCATCCACGGTGGGAGACATTGGAAAAAGTTATCATCGAATTAATGCATCCTTGGAGGACCGACAGGAAGATCATCAATCTGCCATCGTGGAAATTGAAGGTAAAATTTCTGACCATATTTGCTCCATTTTAATTGACCCGGGGGCAACCTTAAGCTACATCACTCCCAAGATGATGGAGCACTGCCAACTCAATAAGGTAAAGCATCCAAAACCTTGGTTAGTTCAGTTAGCTACAGGAGTAAAGAGGAAGGTTACTGAATACATATCTGATTGTGAACTTCAAATACAGGACCACAAAACAAAGATTAATCTAAATGTGCTGCCTTTAGGATCTTACGACATGATAATAGGTATGGACTGGCTTGAAAAAAATAAAGTAGTACTGAACTGCTTTAGCAAAAACTTTACCTACGTTGCGGAAGACCAAATTCTTAGAACAGTGATTGGAAAACAGAAACCTATCTCTGTTAGGCAGATTTCTGCTATGCAGCTAAAGAAATGCATGAGAAAAGGATGCAAGATTTACGCTGTAAGAGTATCTGATTTACTTCTCAACGAAAATCAGACTTCCATAGCAAAGTATCCTGTCTTAGGTGAGTTCCTAGACGTATTTCCAGAGGAAATACCGGGGTTACCGCCTCAACGAGAAATAGATTTCTCCATTGAACTCTTACCAGGATCAGCACCAGTGTCAAAAGTACCTTATAGAATGAGTATTCCAGAATTGACGGAATTAAAGATTCAGATCCAAGAATTACTAGACAAGGGGTATATAAGACCAAGTGTCTCGCCTTGGGGTGCACCAGTTCTGTTTGTCAAGAAAAAAGATGGGACCCTAAGACTATGTATTGATTATAGACAACTGAATAAGGTAACTGTCAAAAATAAATACCCTTTACCACGAATCAATGATTTATTTGACCAAGTAGGGGGAGCTAGGATCTTTTCCAAACTAGATCTTCGATCCGGGTACCATCAGATTCGTATTAAAAATGAAGACATAAGCAAAACCGCTTTCCGTACCCGATACGGACACTATGAATTTGTAGTAATTCCTTTTGGGTTAACCAACGCCCCTGCCACATTCATGTGTTTAATGAATGGTATTTTCAACAAATATCTAGATCAGTTTGTACTGATTTTTATTGATGATATCCTAATATACTCTAAGATGGAGGAAGAACATGAACAACACATAAGAATTGTATTGCAAACCTTGAGGGATCACCAGTTATACGCAAAGTTGGAAAAATGTGAGTTCTTCAAAAAGGAGATCCAGTACCTAGGCCATATCATTTCTGCGGAAGGAATTTCCGTAGACCCACAGAAAATAAAAGCCATAGCAGATTGGCCAGTACCGAAAGATGTGACGGATATTAGATCTTTCATGGGACTCACCGGTTATTATCGGAGATTCATTGAGGGATTCTCAAAGATCGCCTATCCCATTACCTCCCTACAGAAAAAGGGAATAAAGTTTGTATGGTCCAGCAAGTGTCAAGAACGTTTTGAACGACTCAAAGATTTATTAACCAAGGCACCTGTTCTAAAAGTAGCGGACCCATGTAAAGGGTACACGGTCTGTACGGACGCTAGCAAAGAAGGAATAGGAGGTGTACTATCCCAGAACGGACATGTAGTGTGTTATGAATCACGGAAACTAAAGGAACATGAACGCAACTACGTGGTTCATGATTTGGAATTAACGGCAGTAGTACACGCACTGAAAATGTGGCGTCACTACCTGCTGGGTAAGAATTTCTTGTTATTAACCGATAACACTTGCGTCAAGAATCTATTCAACCAACCAGGACTCAATGCCAGACAAGCAAGATGCATGGCCTTTTTAAGTGAATTCGACTTTGAAGTAAAACACATAAAAGGTAAGGAAAATACAGTGGCAGATGCACTGAGTCGAAGGACCCACGAGGTGTACGAGATAATAATGAGTCAACCAGAAAGTAATCTCATGGAGAAAGTATTAGTAGCAAGTAAACAGGACGCAGATTACATAAATCTGCAAGGTAAATTACAACAAAATGAGAAAAACATGAATGGGACAGATTTCAAAGTGGATCAGAAAGGTCTGATTTGGTTCAAGAATAGGCTGTACATGCCTAATGTTGCAGAATTTAAATTGTTTATTCTAAATGAGATGCACAAACCCCCTTTTGCAGGTCATCCCGGTTACCAAAAAATGATAACAGCCCTTAGAAAACAGTTCTTTTGGCCTAAATTAAAAACTAATCTTGCTGATTATTTATCTAAATGCTTGGAATGTCAACAGGTGAAGGCTGACCATAGACACCCTGCTGGTTTATTACAACCATTACCAATTCCTGAATGGAAATGGGAAGTGATTTCACTAGATTTTATCACAGGCTTGCCAAAAACCCAGCGGCAACATGACTCTATAATGGTGGTGGTTGACAAATTTAGCAAATCTGCACATTTCATTCCGGTAAAAACCACCTACAAGGCAGCAGATATTGCAGGAATTTTTCTAAAAGAAATATTCAGATTACACGGAGTACCAAAGATGGTAATTTCAGATAGGGATGTAAAGTTTACCTCCAAATTCTGGAAAACTTTATTTGCAGGTTTGGAAACAAAAATTAATTTCAGCACAAGTTATCACCCTGAAACGGATGGACAGACTGAACGTACAAATCAGATCATTGAAGACATGCTGAGAATGTACGTTATGGAGAGACCTACCAAATGGGAAGACTATTTACATCTGGTAGAGTTTGCCTACAATAACGGGTATCAGGCGTCATCAAGAATGAGTCCATTCGAAATTCTTTATGGAAGGAAATGCACTACCCCAATTAGCTGGGATAGTCCGGTCGATCGATTATTGATAGGACCAGAATTGCTGAAAGTCATGGAACAAACAGTCCAAAAAGTACAGAAGAATTTAAAGGTGGCCCATGACCGCCAAAAGAGCTATGCTGATCTAAAAAGACGGGATAAGGAATTTTCAGTTGGGGACCATGTATACTTGCAGGTTAAACCAAAGAAAAGTTCACTCCGGCTAGGGAGTTGTACTAAACTGGCACCACGTTTCTGCGGGCCTTTCCAAATATTGGAAAGAATTGGAACCGTAGCCTATAAACTGGCGTTACCAGCACATTTAAAGATTCATAATATTTTTTCACATTTCATTACTGAAGAAATATATTTATGACCCCACTCATATTATTGATTGGAATTTGATACAGGAGGCTCCAGAAGGCGAATTTCAAGTGGAACCTTTACGCATTCTGGACAGGAAAGAAACAGTACTTCGGAACCGAGCCATCGCTCAGGTAAAGGTGCAATGGAAGCACTTTAGTCCTGAGGAGGCAACCTGGGAATTGGAAAGCGATATACTGGAAAAGTACCCGAACCTATTCCCAGAACCTATGGAGGAAGACTAGAACACTGAGGGCAGTGTTCACAATAAGGGGGCAAGGATGTGACAACCCTCTCCAATGATGAAATAAATAAATAAATAAAAACATTATGTTAGATTTATTTTTAATTTATCTTTATTTTTATGCAATAAGGAAGCCAGATGAGAAAATCTGCTGACTTAAAGTCCTAGGAGGACTGTTGTAAACAAACAATTTTATTATTATTAATAAAAGAATGAGTAGGAACAGCCAAGTTAAAAGAGGAGATCATGCATGGAGAAGTGGGGGACAAGTTAGAGTTAGCCTCTGGGACACCAGAACAAGTGTCAGGAGTGTATTTAAGACACTAGACACACCCTGAAAATCAGGGATTTGATTAGCTGCGAAAATTCCATGAGGAATTGGCTGTTAATGAAAAGACCTAGGCAAAACTATAAAAGGAGGGCATATGTGAGGAGGCAGGACGCTGCTGAGTATGCCGAAAAGAATTTCACTTGCTGTGTGAGCACTCTGTGTTAGGCAAAGGATTCAGGAAAACAAGACTGAGTTTGAGGCTAGCTGTCCCCATTTATCCATGCATGTGTCTGGCTCGGGGGTGATTACGGTCAGACCTGGTGTTTGTACCTGATCTACGGTTGGGTGGAACGTGGCTGTTCCGGTTTCATTCAGTTATAAGTCCGAGGTTTTTCTGATTTTAAACTTGCAATGTCTTTTGTTATTTTTCCTTCTAGATCTTATGAACTTATGAGGTTACGCATAGGGAAATTGTTTATTATAATACTGTCAAAATGTTAGATCTGAATAGCAATGGTTACTGCCGTGGGGATTTTCGTTTCATTTCTTTAAATCTGAATTATTTATTAACATAGGTTAAATAACTGTAGACTGTTCAGTTCAATCGATATTATACCCAGACTTTGTAATAAAATATGATGAACGTTGTTCAGAAATTTATCCTCAAAGCTTAAATTAAGAAGTATTGTTTTATGTTAGAAAAATCAATCTCTTAATTGTATTATTTCTTCTGCAGTAGTATTCATTGAGGCTGGGTTAGTGTTCAACCATTGAAGGGTAGGAAACCCTAAAAACGATTTCCCTTACCCTTATAATAAAGATTGTGATAGATTTTATTAATTCTGCCATGACAAAGGGAGACCTTCGTATGGTCGCATAAGATCCAAACTATAGCTAGATCGGTAATACCCTATTAGTATAGATCCTGGTCATTAATCCGCTACATGGTGAGTTACAGCCAGGTTAAATAAACGGACCGGGTGAAGGTTGATTTTAGATATTCCTCTGTCAAAAAATATATTTATATATTCTTTGGTTAAATTCAGAGTATAGACGTGTTCCCTGGCAACTTTATCGAGACTCAACCTCTATATCGATGATTTCTCTTTTAAAGACAAAACATTTTAAACGCCGTGCAGAAAAATGTGTCTTCTGTATAAATTTTTCAGACCACGACCTCCAGATTTCTCTAACCTATGCAAAATAGCCAGATGCCTATCTTTCTCTTAAACTTTATTTAGAAACAGAAAACGTGAAACGAGCTATGTAATGCGAAATACCTTCTTCCAATGCAAGAAATAAAAGATAGTGTACTACGCATTTGTATACAGATATGGAATAGATATAACATTTCAGTATGAGATACGTTTATTACATTTCAGAATGCCCGAACATGTTCCCACAAGACACGGTCTAAGGTATAAGATCCATAAACCAGTGCATAAGAAAACACATAAAAACGATCTAGGGAAAATTGTATTTAGCACAGGGATCTGGCACCCTGCGTTTTCCTTTCTCCAATAACATCGTACAAATCATTTTTAGAGAGAAAATTAAAAGATTTGGCTGAAAGAGAAACAGTTTTTCCAGGTAGCGAGATTTTGAAAATCAAATCTAAATGAAATACTACAGACCCATATCGTATCGGGTTGTTAAGAGTCTCTGATGTCGTGTGGACTAGCCATTCACAAGGAGAAGCAAAATCAGGCTTCATAGCCTTTAATAATAAAACCCTAAAAAGGAAAACTGTCACTCGACTGTTGGAAAACAGAACTATAACATCATACCTTCCAGTTTCTACATAGTCGTGTTAAACTTTATCTATCAGGCGTACATACTCAAAGAAATGGTTGTATTTAAAATACAGAGAGTTGGGTAATACCCATTTTTCCACAGCTCCATCTAGATGGAATTCTAAAGTATTACAGTGCCAAAATATTAAACCCTTCAATTATTATAACAATATTCTGGTTCTGGATTTATCGACAGGAAATTCGAGTAGGTGAAACAGAAACCCCTTTCTTATTTGAACTAACCATGATACTTTAAAACCCTCGATGTCGTGGAGGAGGACTCCCAAGTTCTTCTGTTGTCATTGGAAGGTATGGAGCGATACCACTTACCATTTAAGATAGGCTCCCTCTGCAATTTTTACTCTGTCTCGAGCTGGAGAATGCCTATCACATTGAGACGAGTGCAGTTAATAAAATAGCAATAGAGTGCAGTATAAAAATAATTGTTAAGAAAATACACCAGTCATCACATCGTCTTTACCTCTGAGACAACGCAGTACAGAAACTGTGCCTTCAAGCCAAGAGGTATACTCGCTGGGTAACCAATACTGCTCAAATCGACCTTCCTCATTACAGAAGTATAATAACAAGAGGTTGAAGCATGACAGAATAGCCAGGGTTTGAAGGAATAGACCTTCGAACCACCATTTCGAATGCCAATAAGGGCATTAACACAATAAGCTGCAGGTTGTGCTGAGATATTACGCAACCCTATTACCGAGACAACCATCCCTGTCCCTTCAGGGCAGATGGCCCCATAACATTCTAGCATATTAATTACCTTCACATGGCCGAGTACTCTGCGCATTTAATAGCGAATCAGTAGAAAAGGTTTTCCATTTTATATGCGATTATTAAATTGGTCTAGTATTAATATGATGGTGGTAACCAAATGTTAATACAAAACCTTGATAATATAGGTTCGAATATCAGTTTGGGTAAACATATAATATGATGGTGGCAACCAAAACCTTAATATAAAAACCTTGATAATACGAGTTACAAATAACAGGTTGGGGTAAAACATGGATAGCGCCAAAAACTTTGTTATTACAGTTTCGGAAACACTAGTATTAAGGTGATGCACATATTGGTGTTCCAGCCTCGATAGTTCAAGATTCAAATGGCATTAGTGTTCTTATTATCCTAATACATGTTTAGCTTGCTTGTTAATTCTATCACCTTGATAGCATGAAGTTGTATCCTTCAAATTGGTATTAATATAACGGAATTAAGTGTTCCCTAAATCAAATCTTATGACCTTTGGTGGAATTAAAACTGAACATGTTAGAGTATCCATACCTGGTTGCGACATCATGGAGGAGCTCGTGAAAAGACATCAGAACCTGCACACCTGAAAATGAAGGGAATTAGCCGTAGCTAAGTAAGTGGTATGACCACATAATAACCTTCTAGCTAATAGGAGAACAGGAAGGAACCTCTGTAATTTCAATGATACGAAGACACTCATAAGTTAAATACTGATAAATGTAAAACTGTTATCTTTGAGTACTGTAGTATTATAAGGTTAAAGTTTACAGAAAAGGAAAGAATTAAATTTTTTTTTTTTATGGAGATTTCACATGATACTTCTTTATCATTCTCTGTCTCACACTCTAGGGTTTTGAGAGGAACTGAATCCATTGAAGGGTCCATGGAACACTTACCTTTATCGAGCAGTAAATGAGTAAATTTCTCTTGCGGGTTTCCTACAAATTCTTAAAAGAATAAAGAGATGGCTTACGATGCCTATCCCAATGGCTTACAGTGCTTCACACCAACTCAGAATTCCAGTTAACCAACACATAACCTTCACGTCAAATATATGGGAACAGATTACAGAGTGAAGACTTAAATACAGAGATATAATGATGCATAATATTGAAAGATTAATGTTGAGACTTATAACACAAAAGGACAAAACTATGGCCAACTTCTAGAACATATAAATAAAATTCTAAACCAAAGGAAGTAATTCTTTTAAGTTGACCATTACCACCACCATCATCATCACAAAACTATTTAAAAATTGTCATCCCATAGTATAAAAAAATATATATTAACAAAAACTAAGAACTAACTTCACATACTTTCACAAGCTAAATAGAGAAATGTGAATATTTAAAAAAAAGGAAAAAAAGGCCATATCCAGATTGTGTAACATATTTGGAAATTAAAGAGACAACATTTTTGCAAATCATAGAGACAAATTTGCAACTCAGATTGTGCGACGTATTTGCAAATCCGAGAGACAAATTTACAATCCAAATTATGAGAGTTTTAAAAATTCCTACCAAAAACATTCTTTTCCGAAATCGTCATCCCATATAGTCTGGTCGACAGTGTCATACAATTCATCTACCTGTCTTTCATCAATATTGAATTAGGGTTTTCAATTTTGTAGTTGTGCACTGTATCTTCGTATCTAATAACTAAAAATCTGCGAAAGTTTCATATGATTTTGTAAATACTTCATTTTAATTTCACTATAGTTTTTCTCTGCATCAGCAAATTCTCAGATTCTCAGATCAACTTCAGAACATACAACATAAACATGGTCTAGATTTAGTATTAAGAATCTTTAACGTATTGTTCTTCCTTTAACTGAAATAAAGGAACGTTTTTTTATCATAAGAATTTAAAGGTTTTCATGTTTATAATGGAGATATTCCATTAGTAATAGTTTAAACTTTAAATATGTGAAGATTGGATTATTTTTGGGCATATTTTTTATTAAAAATGTTAAAAAGTTGTTAAATATATATAGTTGTTGAAGTGTCCAATTCATAGTAGCCTGCATAATTAGACTTGGAATAAGAATCTAATAAGATTGGATACTGAAAAGTAATGAAAAAAATTTAATACTAAAAAAACAATAAATTAAAAAAACATGTTTTTCAAATTTTAAAAAATTTAAAAATATAGATAAATCATTGTATATTTACATGTAAAATTCAATTTTTATTAAAAAAAATTTGAAATATAAATACTAAAGCATCTCAATCTAATAATACATTTATAAATTTAATTAGAAAAATATTAAATAATTAAAATACCAAAAATACATTGTATTGCAATAAAACAAATTTTTAATAATATTTTCCTACAACTATTACCCTAACTAAAATTTAAAATTGTAACTATTTACTAAAATTTATAATTGTATTATAAAATAAATATATTATAAAAACTAATCAAACATTTAATATTTAATATTTATAAATATATATATATATATATATATATGTGGTAAAGTTGAAAGCTTTAAACTTTTAAAATGCAAAACTAACACTAAGCAGATTGTGTAGTCAATTATCCAGTAAGACCAAACTGAAAATAACACAATAAAATTTAAATAACTTATATCTGTAAAAAAAAATTATAATAACTATGAAATGGTTAGCAAATTTATTATATTAATACTACCTCTAATTTCAGTACAAGAAATCTAATACTGCCAAACATTATAGATATTTGAGAATACTGAATTTCTTTTATATATTCAAAAATGGCGCAGTTCAACAATAAAAATTGCAAGTACAGAATAAATTCTCACCGTAACAATTCGAAAAGAAATCATATAAACTTTACACTACTTTTCACTTGGCCAGTAAATTAAATGCGTTGCTGAATTCAGTCAAGCCCACAGTCTGTCATTAGACTAGTGCTTAAAATAGGCTACATATTTAAGGTTATTATAAATTGACTTTTCCAGGTCAGTCAGGGCAAAATTGCAGTTGATAGTAGTTTCTATTTAGGGTTATTATAAGTGGATTTTCATTTAATAACACACAAACTCCACATGATATGAAATTTGAAAGGCTGAAATACAGAGTGGAATCAAGCAACATTGAGCAATATTGCAGTAGAAAGCTCTAAAAATCCCAATTAGGCATTATTATGTCATATGGATCAATAAAGTATGATATTAATCTTATGGCACGATACCTCGAATATCATGCGGTCCCTAGAAGCTCTAGTTAATTAGTCATGAACGTTACGAAATATATTCTGGCCAGCTACCTTGCATATTATGAAGCTTCACAGGAATATCTCTGATTATCCTTCCATGCCATTACATATTAAAATCCATGATGTCCATAAAAAATGGCCTTTTGATGAGCAACGACTCTGTGCTCTTCCAGTGGCTTCGATTTCCTTTTCTGTTCATCACAGGTCAGTAGTTTCAAGAGAGATTTGCCATTTCAGGAAGCCTCTTTTAGCCTAAGATAAATCGAGAAGTGCTTCGTACATAATGCTTAAAATAAGATAAATGTTAAAATAAGTACTGTGCTGTACGATTCCCGAATTTTATTGTAACATTTTACCATTCCATAAATCTTACATAAAAAATAAACTCATTTAAAATTAACAGTGATTTGTGCAGAGGGTTTTTATTGCAATTTAATACCTAAGATATTACAGAAGATGTTGTAACTTTCAGGGTATTATTAACTTTTAATACTCAACACTGCTTTTCATTTGATAAGTTTTTTTTAGGAAGTAAAGAAATAGGTCAAATTAAGATCAAGAGGTATTCTATATGTTTTATCATTTTTAAGTGAGTAAGGTTAATTTTTTTAGTAAATAAAGAAATAGGTTAAGTGACTAAGTAAATAAAGAAATGAGTGAATTGCTCAAGATTTAAGAAATAGGTAAGTACCTAAGTAAGTAAAGAAATAGGTCAACTGCTTAATATTTAAGAGGAATTTTATAGGTTTTATTACTTTCCAAAGTAGTTATGCTTTTTAAGATAAAAAAAATTAAGATCAATAGGTATTTGATATGTTTTATCATTTTCAAGTGAGTAAAATTTATTTTTTCAGTAAATAAAGAAATGGGTAAGTGACTAAGTAAATAAAGAAATGGGTAAGTGACTAAGTAAGTAAAGAAATGGGTCAATTGCCCAAGATCTAAGAAATGGGTAACTGCCTAAGTAAGTAAAGAAATAGGTCAACTGTTTAAGATTTAAGAGGTATTTGATAGGTTTTACTACTTTTCAAAGTAATTATGCTTTTTAAGATAAAAAAAAATTAAGATCAATAAATATTTAATATGTTTTCTCATTTTCAAGTGAGTAAGATTTATTTTTTCAGTAAATAAAGAAATAGGTCAAGTGACTATGTAAATAAAGAAATGGGTCAATTGCCCAAGATTTAAGAAATAGGTCAAGTGCCTAAGTAAGTAAAGAACTGCTTAAGATTTAAGAGGCATTTGATAGGTTTTACTACTTTCCAAAGTAATTATGATTTTTAAGATAAAAAAAAATAAGATCAAGAGGTATTTGATATGTTTTATCATTTTCAAATGAGTAAGATTTATTTTTTCAGTAAATAAAGAAATAGGTCAACTACTTAGAATTTAAGAAACATTTGATAAATTTTACTACTTTCTAAAATAATTATACTTTTCAAGATAAAAAAACTTATAATAATTTAGTTATTAAATTTGCAATAAGATTGCCATCATTAACTGCTATCACCATATGATAGCATACTCAACTAACTGGTTATAGATAATACTTCCACTTCCAATGAAAACAATTTTTAAGTTTTACAAACAGTTTTAGGTCTTCTTAAGCTATTCCTCAAAACACTTAGTAACCAATACAAAAGGCATAAAATATAAATTCTAATAATCATTAAAAGATTTGTCAGCATGTCTATTTTAGTTCCAGTGAAGATCCAATAAATTCGATGTAAATTTCCTTTCAATTTCTTTCTATATATTTTTTTTAAATTTAAAAAAAAAATGTGTATGGATCAATCGAGAATTAATAGGCTAATAACATACCTAAAGGAACGATGTCAACTTGTTGTGCGGCAACATTCATTGGAACTAGAGCGATTTCTGAGCAGCTCCCCGCTGCCTCCATTTTCGGCTTAGATTGAGCTAATGCAAACGGCACAGAGGTTGACCTCACAGAAGAGGACACGGGAATAACAGGAAGATTCTCACAGTTACAGATCTCGATCATGTAACCATCAGGATCATGGAAGAAAAGTTGGGCGATGTACAACCCTTCATCTTCCACAACATGTTTTTCATATTTTATTTCCATTTGTTGCAGTTTCTTTTCCACTGAAAGAATATCTGGGCTCTGCAATGGAAAAAATGACAACAGTTATAAGATGAAGAACATCCTGCTAGAATAATAATTACAATAATCTCTCAAAGGTGACCATGGGACATTAAAGTAATCCTGAAAAGAGATATGGTTATCTCTTGGATCGATCTTAGTTTTCTTAGGGAGATCATCCCAAGACCTGCACTGCAAGAGATGTATCCCCAGAACGTAATTGAATAACCTAGACAGCAGCAACATTTTAGATCCGTCTAAAGGATATATAAAACATATATGCAGACAGTAACGTTCGGTAATTGATTACGTTGATGCAATATATATCTTACCAAGCTCCTTCAAAATCGAATGAAGATGGTCTCCTCACTTGCTGAAATCCAAGAACATTCTCGTAGAATTTCGTGGAAGCCGTGACGGATTTGCAAACAAATGAAACGTGATTGAGAGATACCAAACGTAAAGGTTGGGAACATTGGATCTGATCTTCCTTCGCCATACTCAATTCCCACGATCCCATTGTTGTTTTTCACAGTCCACAAACGGAAATTAATAATTTGATTGGCACCAGCTTTCAGAAACAGCTTACACTCTTCAGCGCACAGCCATCTCCTTATTAAAAAAAAATTTGGGTAAATACTGGAAGTTATCGGTACTCAAAGTGTTACAACTGGTTGTTGCCGTACACCATTACTATTACAGATCTTCGTTAATTACCTTGGCATTTATTTCTAGCCACTTTTTACACAGTTTGTATGATTGGAGACGGCACCGTGCATTCATAACTGTCTTTTATGGACCATGTAAAAGGGTGAGCTGAACGCATTTTGACAGAGAGTATATGATTAATGAGTTTGAACTTCGAGGTAAGAAGAACATGATGATTACTCTCATCATGACGTATGATAAGTAAAATAATCTATTTTAAATTGGTGTGGGATAACTGTCACTCAAATAGTCTTTTGGTGATTTGTTGTTTAGTGGTAGTTTCACCTCATTTACTTCGGAATTATGTCATGGAACTGTGTCCCTGGAGGGTTTAGCCCATTTTAAAAGGTCGAAATTCCAAAAAAATAACGAGAATTTAACTTTTTCCATATAATGATAATGTAATTACTAATGTGTACAACTTTCTAAAAGTAATGGTGTCCCGCAAGAGCTCAAGAAAGCTATTTTGTTTATTTAAAAACTTCATATTTGTACTAACTAGTCTTCAACCTTGAAATTTCAAATACAATACTTCATGTTGTAATGATTGAAAAAATTAGTTATAAACCAGAAGTAGTATATTATAATTATTTATTGTAGTAAATAAGAAAAAAACATTCTAGTTCTTCCCATTATTTGCATTACTTTTCATTTATTACTTTTTTTATTTTGAATCTTTTTTTACTTAGATTGTCTTCATCACAATCACCTTATTTCTTCCTTCTCATCTTCCTTCTCAATGGGCATCTTCTCCTAGAATTGAAAGTCTTGTCCAATAGAGCTAACTACCTCAAACTCTCCCTCCCATATCAATGTTGCTCAATGCCACTTCATTCTCTCTCTTCCCCAACATTAAAACCATATAAACAAACTCCACATGTACTTACTACTTAAACATCTCCTCTTTTTTCATTTCTTTCATCACAACAACTCACCCAATGTACAATCATATTTAACTCAATGTTGCTCTACTTCATCTCCACTATTTTGCATTAACTCTTCATATTACAACTGTATCATATTTTCATTGGTTTTCTTTACTTTTGTTTCTTTTGATGGACATTGGATTTCACCTACACAAAATCAACAAAAAAAAAAAACATTAATGGAATGAAACCTTTCCATGAGCATCTCTTCGAATTGCATTTGTTTTAACATCTTCTCGTGTAACTTCTTTGTTGCAAGATTATGACACCACCATCTCTTATTGGGACACCACCCACTACTACAAAATCTCTCCCTTGCAACTTTGTCGTTATAATACCACTCAATTTTGTAACAATTTCATTCTACAACATCATCAACTATTGTACAACAATATCACTTGTTTGCACATACACTCCCTTCAAAAGACTAGTACTCTTTGCTTCTTTACTTGGATGCATAAGCTCCTTCACCTTAGTCCTTTTGATGCAATCTTCTTAATGAAATCCTTCTATTCCTCTCTATTGGCATGCTATTATTCATTTCACTTGCACTTCCTTCATCATTTTCCTCAACAACATGCACCCCACTTTCACAATCAACACACTTCGCAACCACACTTAAGAGAAGTTTATTTTCCTTCTCCTCTTAATGCTGATTGTAGGCTCTCTATTCATTTGCACGTTCTCAATTCTCAAGGAAAAATGATAAGCCTCTTCTAATAACCACATCTTATACACATTTATATTTCTTACAATGGGCATTGATTCAATTCTTCCACTAAGTGCATTATCTTTTCATAACTATCTAATATAAAACTAGTTATTATATAGACATGCTACAAAACTCTTCAAAATATTCCTCTATATATCTATCATTTTGATTTAACCTCTTTAACCTTTTACACATATTTAAATTATACTTACAAACTTAGGACTTAAGTTAGTGACCATATATTTCCATCACTAGAGCCTAACTTTGCCCCTTAACTTTTTGTCTATCTTTAACTACTCCCACCATGTACATACATAGATTCTCAATCTTCCACCCATGATCTTAAATTTTGGGGCATCATCAACTCCATGGCATGAAAATATTATTGCATGCCTTCTATCACCTAATCATTCTTTCTAAACTTTTACTTCCAAAAACGTGAGTGATCCTCTCGTGGTGTTGAACATTCTCTTTTTAGTGTTTACTATTTTGTTTAATAAATTTTTGCTATTAAATTCCCCCTACTAAACTAATTCAAATGCATCCATTCTCCCATTCTCCTCAGCTATTGTTGTATAAAATTTGCAACATCTTCCACTACTTCTAAACCAACATTCTCTCTTGTAATATTTCCTCTCACCACATGATTTCCCCTTCCTAGATTTATGTGTTCTTTTTACTCATATAAAATCCTCTTTATTCCTCTTTATTGTGAGGTATTTCTCCCTTTCTGATACAAAATCTAATGCATCATATCTATAATGTCCTCTTGTGGATTCTTCAAAGCCTCAACACCTCTTATTGCACAACCTCTAAGCAATATTTTTCAAGGTTAGAGTACAATATCTCCTCTTACAACATCTACTTAGTCTTATCATGGGAGGTGATAACTAATTATTTGTTTAGATAACTCTAAGGAGCACCTAACCCTAGTTTGAGTCATCTACACTTTTAGTTTTTCAATATAACTCATGTTTCTCATAATCCCCCTTTTCTCATGGTAACAATGCCAATGCCGCTTGTATTTGTTTAGTTATTATTTATTAGACTCAATTCAACACAGAAAAAACTCTAGTTGTAGATTTATGAACCTACTTATATGTGAACTTTGTGCTTTAGGTTTATTGTTTATATTATTTAATGTTGAAACCTAAAGATAGAAGATTTACTCTTGGGAAATGAATAGAAGGATGGGGTATGTGGACCATTCTATGTTATGATTAAATAAATAAATGGGTGCCATGCATATGATTAATAAATTACATTGTTTAAGACTTGATAACTTGGGGAAATGTTAAAATATTATGCATGATATTATGTTTTGATCAGGATAATTAGCATGATAGAGGGGTAATTAATAGAATATATTAGCAGTACTAAAATTCCCATGATTTATGAAATCAAAAGAGAAAAGGGTAAGCTATGCCACATTAATTTGTGAGTTGATTGTTGGTTCAATACATTGCTATGATTTGTGGGTTTTTGTAGGATTTTAAAACATCCTTTCCCAAATAGATCATTTGATAACACAAATTAAGAATAGTAGCACAATATGATTATTTATAGGATGTTTTAACCCTATTTAAACTAGGCGGGGTAGAGGTATTACCCACAATCATCTTGTGAAATTTGGAGTTATGGGAAGGTTGTATTAAGAACTCTACCCAAATTGTATGATTTTCCTAGGTCAATATAGTCCACTCCATGCTTTCACTTATGAGTTATATATCATTTTAGGTTTATATTCAAGTAGAACAAAAAAATGTGAAAGTTGGAAGTGTGTTAGGAAGGAAGGATGAGTGAGAGTAGTTAAGATTCTATTTTGGATTTATTTATGTAACTTTATTTTTATACTTGGTTCCTTTCATGTTTAAAACATTTGTTTCCATCACGGATAAATCTTAAGCATTATAATATACAATTATAATATACAATTGATACTTATGTATTGTGACTTAGTTAGTAATATTGTATAGTGTTGTCTTTACTTATTATTTTGCATGCATGGTTATGATCATTCAAAAACTATGCATTAAAGGTGGTGATTGTTATTTTTAGTAATACATGAGGGGAATAGTAAGAGTTAGATTCTATATTAATAATTAGTTGGTTAATTTGCATTTCATTTAAATTCATTTACCTTTAATTTTGTATAAGTTACATTTTTTTACATTCCATTTTAGGATTAAAATTGTTTAAGTAGGTGATGAGATTTCAAAATCTTACCAATGTGATTTGATGTGATTGGAATTTATTTCTCTTTAGAGTCTTTATGATAAATTAATATTTTATTATATTTTGATTAAATTGTAAATCATATGTTTGGTAGGTGAATTATTATTCTATTATAATTGGTCTTGCTAGATTTTTTCTCCATAGGGATATGAAAGTAGTATGAAAAGAGAAAATATGACTTGATTACTACCACCATAGATCCATTTTAAATGTGGATCTATCAAGCACCAATAGGGATCCAATTTCTTGATGTGTATTTTTTTATTTGATTTTAGCTTAATTTTTTTAAATATTGAGAATTAATTTATACCAAAATATGTTTGTATATATCAAGCACCAAGAGAGATCCAATTACTTGAGGTGCATTTATTTATTTATTTTTATCTTCATTTTTTTAAATATTAAGAAAAAATTTACACCAAAATATGTTTAGTCATTTTGGTGCTTGATATATCTAGGTTTAAGATGAAAGCATATAATTTAGTTTTTGTTTGAGCCAACATCATTTACATTTTTTATTTTTATTTTTAATTTTTTTATGAAATGGCATGTTACATAACTTTACACAAGGTTATTCCTTACAACATTTTCGTCAAATTGGGTTGTTATGCCTTACAACTTCTCCCTCATATTGAATTGATATTGGATTGTAAGGAACCTCGCTACACACATAGTCTCTAAAAAATTATTCAATTATTGGCCAACATTTTAAAATCGCTTTATAGTTATTGAGCATATGCACAAGCCTCACATCACAAAACCATCCTCACTACACAAACTAAATCAAAAAGAAAGACAACGGTTATTTTCCATTGAAAGACTTTCTTATTTATGTTTAAACTTTTGGATTTAAAATAACCATATAACTATTCAACATCAAAATATAGTTCTTTATATTCTAATGGTTGATAAAAAATCACGATACATAAGAAATATTGCAATATAATATATTTTTTTCCCAAATTGCTTAAAGTTAGAAAATATAGCCAAAACTTTGAAGGCATAAAAACATGTTATAAGAAAAACTTATTTTATGAATAAGAAACACATTTTAAGATAAAGTGTTTTTCATACTTCATTTTTTTTACTATCATAAATGTTATATTTTATTTATTTTCCTTTTGTTTCAAATCTTATTAGAGTTCATTCTTAATTTAGTAATGTCAATTTTCTACTTTAAACAAGTTATAATAGAAAGATAATTTTCATTTTCTAAATTAAGATTAATAATATCTATATAGCACATTTATTTTTATTGATTAACTATATTTTTATAGTACATTAACCTTTTCTTATTCTCTATTTCTTGATTGACCTCAATTTCACTTAAATTTATTTGTAATATTTGTAATATTAATCTTCTCTTATTCTCTATTTCTTGGTTGGCCTCAATTTCACTTTAAATTTATTTATAATATTTGAAATATTTTGAAAAATAGTCTTTCTTTTTATTTTATTTTCCAATAATTTAGTCAAAATTGAACATAAATCATTAGTCAACATTTCCTTGAGTGTTCAATAACTAAATTACTAAAATAGTAAATATTATTACCAAAAATCTTATCCTTCATACAAATTATCTTTTAAACATATATTACGTACCTAATAATACAAATCTCTTTTTACTAAACCCATATACCTTGCAATTATATCTTCAAAATGAATTTCTGCCTTGTGTTGAAGAATCAAGTTCAAAGAGTCTTCTCTTACTATATATTTTTTTATCTTATATATCATATGCAAATCTTTTGTACAATACACACAAATAGTGTGAAATATTACTCTAGTGCATGACGAGTATTAGTGTATTTTTTTTACTATAATGTCCTTTTGCAACAAGTTGGTGACTTGAACATGGTAGGGATTATTTTACAGCAACTCTCTTTTTATAATGAATGCATACATAGACTCACCAAAGTCTCATATATTATTTTTAGAATTCCATCACTTGTTAGAGTTATAATTACCCCATCTCGATTATGTAGGACAACATTTTATTTTAGATGATGTAAGACAACATCTATTTTTTTTAATTGTAAAAGCATTTAACCTTGAATTGTAATTTGATCTTCCTTAGACATGTGTGTGCTTCTACTTTACTTGGATATTCATCTAAAGGATTTAATTGGAGTTACGATAATTATATGAAGTAAATAAGTTTAGAAAATAATCATTCTCTTTAAATCTTAAAATTCATATTCCAAAATACTTAAAACAACGTCAATTCGTCCAACATTATGAATTACATAACACTTTATATTATATTTCTATAATCGCATGCATGTTTCTTTTATATCCCTTCATCATTCAACTTCATATTAGATTTCTATAATAATAATCGCGTGGATTTTTCTTTTATATCTTTTCATCATTTAAAGAGCATTCAAATCTTTTTATTATTTTTTCTTCTACAATGAAACATCTAACCTATGTTACTTAAAAATATAAATCAAATAAAAAAAATTTGATAAATTACTTTACAACTCTAATTTAATTTGAAATTGAAAAAAAAATCCAATTCGCATATTACTAACATTAGGATTGAAAACAAGTTTACATTACAAGTTGCAACTTATAATATGATGTTTTTTTAAAATTTTACCATTATTGTTTAAATACATAATGTCTCATTTCATCAATATGTATGTTTTATTTACTAATATATATTTATCTTAAACTAAGATTTATCAAACATGAACAACTATCCTATTTTTTAAAATATTTTTTTTTCATTTTAAAATTTTAAACATTAAAAAAACTACACTTTAATATATTTATCCCATTTCTTGATATATGACTTTTTTATCTAAAACTTTTACATATTAAAGAAAACATTACACCTTAACATATGTGATCTTTTTCCATACTTAATATATCTAACTTTAAAATAAAATGAATATATATATATATATATATATATATAAACCAATATCATTTAAATATATATATATTTTGAGTGATAACTACATTTTTTTAAGTTATAAAGTACATTGTTACTCTTTGCGCAATGAGAATTCATCCCTTCATTAAAATTTCTTTTTAAACATGTTAGGCAATCCAAAAAAATAGGTAAGGTATATCATACTCCCAAACACTCATGTATTTTATGAATTGATGCTTTTATGTTAATGGTTGATGTAGTTTGAGATATAAATCGAAGTATGTACGATCATGTATGGTTTTATATTATATCAGTTGATGTTTATATACATTAATGGTGGGTGTAGTTTGAAATATAAATCAATGATCTATCGATTGATATGAACATAATTAATAATATCATGAAGGTATCAACCTTTATTATACTTTTGACAAATTATTTATGTATTATTCAATATAATTTTATGTTAAATAAAAATATAGTTGTTGCCATGATAAAATTAAGGAGTACATGTATATGCCAAAGCTCTTTATATTATATTGAATTAATATATATATTATAGGGTTTAACCCATCCAATCGTGTTCAAACTTCATGGAGATGGTTTTGGGTTTATGTCATGAGGTTGAAATACTTTGTTTATAACACATTTTGCATTGAATTATTTTGTTTATCCATTGATGTGTTAATATTGAATAAATATGTTAAATATGTTGTATTATTATTGAACAAAGAAGTTTTCTTTGTATTAATAATATTTTAATATATTGAATACTATGTATTCTATTGATATGTTTTTGATGGCATCAACATAGATTTATCTTAACTTTGGGTTTATTATGTATTGAAAGGGATCAAATTCTTTGAGGTGCAAACTTTTAATGCTATGTATTTTATTGATATTTTTTTTATATCACCAACATAGATCCATCTTAACTCTCGCTCTATGGGAATATTAGAGGGATCAAATCCCTTGAGGTGTGAACCCATTTTAGAGCCTTAAACTTGAATAAAGGTTTGCACCTCAAGAGATTTGATCCCTCTTGGAGCTTGATAGAACCACCGTTAACATGGATCTATGCTTGTTCCAATCGTATTGTTTGCATCAACACAATGTTGGTTAAAAACCAATATTACCACATTGAAATCATCTCATCTAAAGTTTAAAAAAAAAATTGGACACTAACTCTTTCTCTATCAAGCCCTCATGGGATAAAATCCCTTGAGGTGAAAAACCTTTTTACAGTCTTAAAATTGAATAAAGGTTTGCACTTGAAGGGATTTGATCACTCTTGACACTTAATAGAGCCATAGTTAACATGGATATATTCTAGTTCCAATTGTAGTGGCAGCATCAAAACATTGAACTTCGGTGAAAACATGAAGTTGGGAAACGATTTTGGCTTGTTTTTGACAAACAAAACTGCTAAATGTTATGTTTTTCAACCTCGACCTCTTCAAACCTATATCTCCCTTAGGAATTTCAACTTGAAGTAAACAAAAAGGTTTTAGAGAATTGAATTAGCTTTCTACTCGTATCTTTTTAAAAAAAAATTATGGACATATTGTGGGACAAATTTGTTGTCAACACACGACATATACTTCAAAATTTTAGGTATGGATAATGAGTGACCTGTGCTGACGACGGATTTTTGATAGATGATTATTCATTTTAGGGAAAAAAATTGTAGTTTCATAATCTACATACACTACACTGGATCTTGGACTATATTTTGAGTTTTCTAATACTTGGGAACTATTTTTTATTATTTATCGAAACAATGTATGTTCAGAAAATGGTGCATTATTGACACATGTTTATGTCTTCACATTTTCTTTCAAATGTGACTCTTATCAAACAAACTAAAACCAACCCATTGAAGAGGACACTTCAAGGAACATCCTTTTTTTTAAAAAAAAATTGGCTTCGTCAATGTGATGATATTGATTTTTCATTGTGACTGATTTTTCAGTCAATTAATTTTTTAATGATAAAGTTTAGTAAAAAAATAGTAAAAAATAGTAATCCTAAATGAAATCGAAAAAAAATTATATTACTAGAAAGTAGATTGAATGATGAATCTACTGGTATAAACTTCGACATGTAATTCTCATGTTTTGCAGTGGTCTGACCTTGTTAAAGTGACACATTTCTAAATTCTGCAGAAATGGTGCTGGAATTGTTGACTAGAAACTCTCGGGAGAGAAAATATCTCGGGCGAGAGATTTAAATTTTCTCGAGTGAGAACTTTTCCCGCTCCAAAATTAACCCAGAGTTAACGATAACTCTTAGCTGAAAGATACTTTTAACTCTCGTCCTAGAGTTTATAACACTTCTCTTCCAAGAGTTTTGTTTCATAATCCCTCGAGAATCTTTTAGGGGCCGACACATTAAATATTTAATTACCGTGATATTCCCGTAATATTCGGACGGGATGGCCTTGTTTCTCGGCAGAGAGGTCTATATATAATTTCTCAGCCGAGATAGTTTTCCAAATTATATAGTATCTCGGTCGAGAGATTTTGTTTGAAGCCGTGCTTCTGTTTTCAGCTGAGGGTGTTTTCAGCCAAGGGTTTTTTCAGCCGAGGGTTTTTTTTAGCCGAGTGTTTGACATTTTTATGTAGTAGGTAACATACTTTGTATTATTGTTTTGATAGGTTAGCCTTAGTCTAAATACTATTTATTATTTATGGGTTATTGATGACTGTTTATGAGGTGTTAGGCAATTGTTGTCTCACTCATAATTTAAGCCTAGTTATACCTTGTCCTATTATGTGTTCATGACCTCTGTTTTCAGGGCATGGATATATTGTAGTGGATTTCTACTCGAAGGTAGGGGTGTATGGATGCTAGTGCCTTTTATTGACCTTGTACAATTGGCCATGAGGACATCTACCATTTCGAAATTAACATTTACACCTTTTAAAGATGTTTTGTTTTAGCCTTAATTCTTAACAAAGAATTTGCTTGGTTTATTAAAGTGGACACAAAGATGTTAGTGTTAAGTATTTTTGGAGTTTACATTCATTATAAGGGATTTGAAATTGGTCTTTGGATGTGATGGTGTAATCTTATTCAACCACCCAACCTCAAAATTTTGAGATAAATGCAAACTCCCATACATGATTAGCACTTACCACATGCAAAATTGGTGTTTAAGTACCTTGTCGTTTTCCACTTTGGAAACTAGAGATAAAAATGAGAGCATAAAAAGTAACCATAAAGGGTAAATGCATTGAAAATAAATGTTATTTTCTTTGTTAAAACAAAATTAGTAAAATCATAAATGATGTAATAAACATTACAATTTTTTAGCATTAGAGGATGGGGTCACAACCCAAGGATGGGTATATTTAAGCACTTTGCAACTTGGAATGTCAGAGTTATCCAATGCACTGATGACTTCGATTTCATTATATAGACAAAGTGGAAATGTATATAAGATTTAAACACATGTGTGTTGTGGTCAATTAGAATGAAGAAAGGAAAAACCAAAACAATAGTGGAATTGAAAATTAGTTTTGTTTTGTTTTGAGAGTGTTTTTTCAGTTGAGAGTTACTTGTGAGTCAAGAGTTTGCATAATCTTTACTCTCTTCAGGCAAGATCATGCAAAGTTCATGTGAAGTTCATAGGTGTTATTATAATGTTGTTGAAATGGTCATTATAGAAGTTGTGGAAATAAATTATGAACCATCATAAATGTAGTTAGAATATTGTGCGTCATTGTAAGTATTGTGGAAAATTCTGGAAGAGCCATGGAATAAGAATGAATTGATCCTATAAAGGGAAATACCATTGTTACTACTGAATTCTCATATATTTTCATGCATTGGATTTTAGGTTTTTAATTCTTTCAACATGGGAAACCTAAAGAAACGTAAAAAAAAAATTGATTGCACTAGAGCTGATGAAGAGGCAAGGAAAGAGAGGTCCCGTGTTTCTATGAGAAATTTAAGAGAAAAAAGAGCAAGGGAAAGAAATGTGGAGGCACATGGTGGTGAAGAAGAAATTGAAATTGTGAATGCACATGGCGGTGACGAAGAAATGAAAAATGTGAATGCACACGACGGTGATTGTTCGAATATCCACATCATATTTTTCAAGATCTTGCATGCAATTAGGGTTTGCATGCATCCCAGTCACGAGGTTGATGCCTCCAGCACCTTATCCACTTCATTCTAGCACATAGGAGCTCCTTCCATCAATGTTTTATCCCTCCTAGTAAGGAAGGCACCCACTTCTCACTTACTGCCAGAGAAGGGCGCACTTCTTCACCTACCACTGCAATTCCACTTCAATTACACTCAGTTAGATCCGATTCTCCCTGATTTGAAGCTAGTTTCACTCCCGACTGACTGTTTCACTTCTGTTGGACCTCCAGATTGACTAGATGACTTGTTCTGACTTCAGTTAGCCTCCCATGCGCCCTCCACTAAGCCCACTTCCCTATATCAGTGCTACACACTTCAGTTACACATGTTACACTTAGTTAGACTCAAATTGACACCTGGATGACTGGTTCTTGTGCATTGATGACCATCATCGATTGATGATGAGGACTCCTAGTTGGAGTCAAGCTACTCCATTCAATGATTCGAATGACCTCCTTAGGAAATTCGAATTGCTCAGTCATTTTTAATGTATTCTATTGTAATCATTCACCCTTATTGGGATATTGAGCACTGCTGCATGTTTTGCATAGTTTTACGCCATATTTTCTATGTTCATTTGTTGTGATTGATTTACTTGCTCATTAGATCTGTTGTGACTAATTTTACATGGTATCAAAGCAATTGTAGGGACAAGATCTCTTTTCTACAGGGGTTTCTAAAAGAAGATTTGAGTGAATTGCTCAAAAGTTGCAAAATGTTTTGGCATGAAAGATCTCAAGGGCATTCGCTCTTGTGCATGCAAAGCTTGAAAATACATCCAATACCACTCTAGAAACTTGAGTTTCCACATAATTCCTGGATCTGATACATTGGACCCATTCAACATTGTTTGATCACCAATCCTAGGTGTGATACAACTCTAAAAGAGTGGATTGTTCGACCTCATTGTTCTCGGTTTGTTGTCATTTGTAGGTTATTGTCTCCATCATTTGCATTCGCTACTCTTCCCTTGCAAACTTCTCTACATCAGTGCGCCCTCGCTCCTAGCAATGGAATATTCTTCTTCAAAGCCTATCCTCACCCCATTCAATTATTTTGATTGGAAAGATGATATGGAGATCATATTACGTTCAAAAGGTTACAACCGAGTCACTCTTGGTCTTGAATTGGAGCCAAACAACTTGTCAGATAGAACCAAACACTACAACATGCTTGATGAAGCTTATGGTCTTCTTTGTCTCTCCATCTCCAAAGATCTTCACTTCTATCTCAGCGGATTGAAGACTCCAAAAGCTATATGGAAGCAACTTGAAACACTATTTGGCAAGTAGGACGAGCTTAGGGCCTTTCAATTAGAGAATGAATTGATTGCCCTTAGTCTTGAGAATTTTGAGACCATTAATGAATTCTTCACAAAATTCAAGAACTTGAACTTGCAGTTGAAGAATAGTGGATTTATCAAAGAGGATAAACAATTGATCCTCTCCATTCTTAGCAAGCTTGGTAAAGATTATTCGGTATTTGTCTCTACTTTCAATTCTGGTCGGCTAACTACCCCGAATTGGAAGATGCCTACTTTGAATGCCTTCATTGAGTCCATCACAAAGGAGCATGACAAGTTGATTCAAATGGGGTCCATAAGCTTCAAAGATTCATCCCTATATGTTCAAGGACCCAAGATCTCGAATGGTAAAGGAAAGCAAAAGAAGGAGAAGCCCAAATTTGAGCTTCACAAGCAAAGAGAGAAAGGCAAACAGATGGATGCACCATCTAGTTCAAAGTTCAAGCAAAAGGGTAAAGAAGGTAACCAAAAATCTAAATGTACTTATTGCAACCATGGCTTTCATCCCGAAAGTTCATGTATGAAGAAGACTATAGATCAAATGGCCCTCCTTTTGGAAAAGAACAACATAACTCTTCCTAACGGTGCAAGGAAGAAGGATAGGAATGATGATCATGAAAGAGGACAAGCACTCATGACAACTGTTTCGAAGCCCACTACTCTCTTGATAGATTCGGGTGCATCGAATCATATGGCTACAAATATTGATTCTTTTTCTTCATTCGATCCAAACAAATCCATCCCCATCCATTTGGGAGATGACTCAAAAATTTATTCAAAGGGCAAAGGCACGATTCATGTAGATCATGGAAGCTTTCAGAATGTTCTCTATGTGCCTTCCTTGAATTCAAATCTTCTTTCTGTGTATCAAATGACACACACTGGTGAACCAAAGAAAGTTACATTAAGCCCTAATACAGTTGAAATTTCTGATATCAAAAGTGGAAGACTTGTTGCAGTTGGAAAGGCAAACCACACTGCAAAATGCTATGAGTTTTCACACTTTATTCCGCTTGCAAAGCCCACTGTTCTTTGCACACAAGGTAATGAGGTTAGTAGGCTATGGCATGAAATATTTGGACATCTTAATTATAAGTATTTTCTACTTCTATCAAACAAATCCATGGTATATGGTCTTCCACAACTCCGTTCCTTGAAGGGAATATGCACTGGTTGCATCATTGGGAAGCACCCCAAGCACAGATTCGACCACGACAAAGCTAGCAGAGCTTCTACAGTTTTGGGGTTGATACATTCTGATATCAGTGGTCCGCTACCCCATATGTCATTAAATGGTTCAAGGTATGTTTTGACATTTATTGATGATTTTTCCCGCTTTACATGGGTATTCTTTCTAAAAAACAAGTCAGAAGTGCTTGGAAAATTCAAGGATTTTAAGGCTTCTATTGAGACCGCCACTGAGAGAAAGATCAAAGCCCTTAGATATGATAATGGTGGAGAATATATCAAGGCCAAGTGTTGCAACTTTGTGCCCAAAGTAGAATTTAGATCCAACATACAGTTCCCTACACACCCTAGCAAAATGGTGTAGCGGAAAGGAAAAATCGGTCACTGAAAGAGATGGCTACATGCATGATTGAATCAAAAGTTTTGACTGCAAATATTTGTGCTGAAGTAATCAATGTTGCTGCATATATACAAAACCGTGTTCCACATTCATCCGTGAAAGGTATGACTCCTTTCGAAGCATTCTTTGGTCACAAACCGGATGTGTCAAATTTGAGAGTTTTTGGCTCTACTGCATGGGCTAGAATTCCTTCCAAGAAGAGACGAGCTTTGGATCCACAAGGTATTGAGTGCATACTGATAGGATATGGGGAAGAATCAAAAGCATATAAACTCATGGATATCAGATCTAAAAATATATTCATAGAGCGCAGTGTGCAATTTGAAGAACCGCTTCAAGAATTGCAACTAGTTGAGCAAGAGACTGCCGATTCACCGCCTTCACCAGAGGAAGATCCGCACAGCGATAATGAAGGTATGAGTTCTGATATTTCTGATAATTTAGCAGCACATAATGATCATGACATATCAGGTTCAAAATCCAACCATTATGATCCTCCTCAGTTACCAAAGTGGGCCCAAAACACTCTTCAATCTGTTGGTTCGAACCTTGGAAATCTTGGTGATCCGAGACGAACAAGAGAAGACTTTCAAAGAGCAGGTATGACTCTTTCTATTGCTGATCCATTACTTCATAAGATTTTTTATTTGATGGCTGGTTCAGATCCCACATCATACTATTCTTCCCACCGAGATCCGAGATGGCAAAGTGCCATGGATGAAGAGTACAATTCTCTTCAAAAGAACAACACATGGGAGCTAGTTTCTCTTCCACCTAGAAGAAAATTAGTGAAGTGTAAATGGGTCTACTGCACGAAAGTTGATACTGATGGCTCTATCAGTAAATACAAATCAATGTTGGTGGCAGAAGGTTTCTCCCAAGTCCAAGGAGTGGATTACATTGAGACCTTTGCACCGGTTGCAAAGATGGATTCCATCCGCCTTGTTTTGGCTATTTCCGCATCCAAGCACTGGGAAGTGCACCACATGGATGTGAAGAGTGAATTTCTACATGGAGACCTTGCTGAAGAGGTATGTATGTAGCATCCAGAGGGCTACACATCAGATCCATCATTAGTTTGTAGATTGAAGAAATCTTTGTATGGGTTAAAATAGGCCCCAAGAGCTTGGTACGCAAAGATGGACTCCTTCCTTCTTTCTCAGAATTTCCAAAGATGAAAATCTGATCCGAATGTGTATATTCAGCGAGGTTAAAGGTAATTTGTTGGTTATTGTACTTTATGTTGATGATATTCTCATTACTGGTAGCACTCTTACTTCAATAAACAAGCTAAAAACTGCCTTAAATCTAGCTTTTGACATGAGCGATTTGGGCTTGCTGAGTCACTTTTTGGGCTTGGAGATAGCTCAAAATTTTGATGGGATCACTATATATCAGCAAAAATATGCTTCCAACCTGTTATTGAAGTTTAATATGGCTGAATGTAAGGCAACCCCATTCCCATTCCTCTCAGGAATCAGTCTTGAGGAGGGAGATTCTACACCGCTTGCAGATTGCAGTATGTATCGACAGTTGATTGGTTCACTACTTTATTTGACACACTCAAGGCATGATATTTCATATGCCATGAGTGCCGTGTCAAGGTATATGCATCAGCCACATGAGCTTCATTGGCGAGCAGCCAAGCGGATCTTGCAGTATGTGTAAGGTACGAGACAGTTTGGCATACATTATGCTGCAGATTCTGAGTTTGATTTCATTGGTTTTACTAATTCAGATTGGGCAGGTGATAGCATTGATCGGAAGTCCACATTTGGTTATGTTTTCATGATTGGTCATGGTGCTATTTGCTGGTCCAGCAAAAAGCAAGCAGCCATTGCACTTTCTTCAGCAGAGGCAGAGTATCGAGGGACCGTCAATGCGTGCATTCAGGTTGTTTGGTTGCAGGGTATTCTTTCCGAGTTTGTTTTTGGTGGCATTACTTCGACTGTCCTATTTTGTGCCAATCAAAGTGCTATCAAGATCAACACATATCCAGTTCAGCGGCAGAGGACCAAACACATTGAGATTCATATGCATTACATTCGACAGTTGGTGCATGATCGCACCATCATTCTGCAATATTGCCCTACTATTGAGCAAATTGCAGACATCTTCACCAAGAGATTCACTGAGAAGAAGTTCTCTTACCTCCGTTCACTGTTGGGGGTGAGTTCCATCATGGTGGATACAGATTGATCCATTATTATGATTTAGCTTAAGGGGGGGCTTTCTTCCCACTAGGTTTTCCCTCTTTCCTCACTTAGTTTATTTTCAGCATTTTTTCGATTATTGTATTGGGGTGACCTTTGGTCTTCGTTACCAGGGCCCCACATTATTTTCTTTTGCACATCATAGTCTAGATTGAGGGGGTTGTTCAGATATCCACATCATATTTTTCAGGATCTTGCATGCAATTAGGGTTTGCATGCAAACTCTAGGGTTTCCATGCATCCCAGTCACCAGGTTGATGCCTCCAACACCTTATCCACTTCATTCTAGCACACGGGAGCTCCTTCCATCATAGTTTTTTCCCTCCTAGTCAGGAAGGCACCCACTTCTCACCTACTGCCAAAGAAGGGCGCACTTCTTCACCTACCACTGCAGTTCCACTTCAGTTACACTCAGTTAGCTCCGATTCTCCCTGATTTGAGGCTAGTTTCACTCCCGACTGACTGTTTCACCCATTGGACCTCCAGATTGACTAGATGACTTGTTCTGACTTCAGTTAGCCTCCCATGTGCCCTCCACTGATCCCACTTCCCTATATCAGTGCTACACACTTCAATTACACATGTTACACTCAGTTAGACTCAGATTGACACCTGGATGACTGGTTCTTGTGCATTGATGACCACCATCGATTGATGATGAGGACTCCTAGTTGGAGTCAAGCTACTCCATTCAGTGATTCGAATGACCTCCTTAGGCAATTTGAATTGCTCAGTCATTGTTACTGTATTCTATTGTAATCATTCACCCTTATTGGGATATTGATCACTGCTGCATGTTTTGCATAGTTTTACACCATATTTTATATGTTCATATGTTGTGATTGATTTACTTGTTCATTAGATCTGCGATGACTAATTTTACAGTGATGAAGGAATGCAAATAGTCAAGGATCACATTGATGAAATAAATGAGGAACATGGAGGTGACGAGGAAATGACAAATGTGGACCAAAGTATTGGTGAGTAAATAATTTTTTATATGTTTATCATTTACTTTATAATACTTTAGTATATATATATATATATATATATATATATATATATATATATCATTTGAAAGTGAACAAAATCTTATAAATTTATATTTATTTTTATGCAAGGTTGACATCCAACATACAACATCCTACCACACTTAACAATTTAGAGAGATTAACTGGAAGCTGCAACAATATCGTCATTGATGATATTTTTTTGGAGAATTCGGATTCAAGTAAAATTGAAGAAATGGGACCACAAATGCCTGATCATACAACTCGTTATAGAGCAGATAAGATAGTCAAAAAATATTTTGATGTGTATCTGTCATACAACAAGCTCAATTGTTGCATAAATTGTTAAAGAGAAAATGTTTAAGAGATGCAATTACATTATTCGGCATTCAAAGTGCCAAAGAGGTTAAGTCAAATCAGATTGCATCACAAAATCTGACCTCGGTCCTTGCATCACTTGCAAAAAAATGATCTCACAATTTCATGGTTGCTCGTAAAGCAATTCTAACAGGGGTTGTGGCAAAAAACACTACAACCAGTCGTTTGTTGTCTACGACTGCAAGAACGTTAAAAACATCAAGAAAAAGTTTATGGAAGCATAAAAAGCTTCGGGTTCAGTTAGATGAGGATGATGAAGTTGCATGTTGGGGTGTTAGCTGTAGGCAACCTTATCAAGATAGACTTTTGGATAATGTGAGGGACATGGTGAAAGAGTTTTGGGATGTAAACTAGTGTGTCTTACCAAATGAAAAGGATGTTGTGTGACATCATATATCGAAAGGAAACTATGAAACTCATGCCAAACACATAACAACGATCACTCAAGCGAAAATGTTCAAAACTTTTATGGAGAGTAATGTTGATGTGAAAATTGCCTTTAGAACATTTGTGAAGCTTAAACCATGGTATGTAAAGCCCATCGTTGTTCACAACACATGTTGTTGTCGATACCATGTAGAATTCGAATTATATTATGAGACATTTCTAACTTTTGGCATGCAGTGTTGGCCAAATAATCCCCCTCTTTCAAGTGTTCATGAATTTGTATCTAAAATATTATGTGCGCAAGAGAATCATCAAGTATTCTATAAGAAACAATGCATCGAAGGTAAAAAATGTGAGGAATGTTCTGATTTTCCCCTTTTTAATGCTAACTACCCCACTGATGCAAACGATCCTCAATTGTCAAATCACATTGTCAAATGCAAGAGATATGTTTATGTTGACTATACTACAGTTACAGATTCAACGGCAACATCAAGAAAGCTTAATTTGGTTGAAAGTGATATCTCTTTGACAAATTTTATGAATTTGTTCAAGGATCAAATATATAAATATATCAAGCACTCTCACTCAGCACAATGGCAGGACTTACAGTTCAAGCAATCATGAGATGTATTTCCAAAAGGGACAATATTATCCATTGTTGAGTTTGCAGAAAATTACACTTTCACTCCGCAAAAAAAAAATACAGAGTGAGTATTATCATTCAGATCAGGTATCTATACTTGTGCATATTACGTATAGACATGCAGAGCTTGATGTCGATGGTTTTGATAGCAATGAAAATAATTGTGAAGTGATTAAGGAGTATCATTTCTACATTAGTGATGATCGTACACATGATACATGTTTTGTCCAACATTGTTTTGGTATGCTTTTTGAAGAATTAAAAAGAAGAAGGGTCACTTTTAAAGAACATTGGGTGTGGTCAGATGGTTGTGCTAGTCAGTTTTAATCGGCACGATCATTCTTATGGTTTTCTCGCCTTCATAGAAACACGAATGTTCGCCACACATGGAGCTTTTTTGAAATGGAACATGGAAAAGGAGAACATGATGGGGCTTGGGCCTGTGTGAAATGTGCACTTAGGAGATATCAAATGAATCACTCTGCTTCTCGCCTTGCAAATTCAAACGATGTTGTTAATTGTTGCAAACAAAATTTGAGCCATGAACTCAATGAAAGGATGGGTAATGTGAGAAGGTTTTTCTGGAATATTGCAATGAATGATGTTGATAGATCAATGCCACATAGTTGTACAACAATCCCGAAAACAAGGGGCTTACACTCCATTAGGAGTAAGAAAATGGAAAATATACACGCAATTGAGAAACATAAGTACTCTTGATTCTACCTTGCATGTATTGATGATGTAGAGTCTTTGGATGAGTGTCAAAACCAAACTAACAAATTTGTGAAACAATGGAGACACCAAGAATTGACACCATTGCCCCCATTTGGAAATATCAGCGATGTAGAGTGCGACAATGAAGCGGTTGTGATTGAAAAAGATTATGATTGTGTTTCTGATTTGGTTAGAGAAGGCGATGTATTTGCAGTCATTGCACCGATAGATAATCTAGAAAATGTGCATTATTATTTATTGAGATGCACTAGGTCGAAAAGCAAGTTGATGCAAGAATTTAATGACCCGTCAAATTATATGTATGTAGTTTATTCAATGGTTTTAATGGGACATTTCTTTGCAGAAGTAAGGAAATGTAAAGAACGTATTATTTTTCAAGACTACGAGTCAGATGTTATATGTGCTCAATACAGTCATTTGGTCATAGTAGCCCGATTGCAGTTGAAGGCAATGAAGAGTATGAAAAATTCCAAGCATCGACAATGGAAATTGTCAATAGAAGATCATAATGCCATTCTTGAAAATATGCCACTGGCACATTTCATATGATTCAAGAACACATCAAGGTTGATGAATGTTTTCTTTGATTCTAGGGTGGGTGGGTGGGTGGGTTGGTGGGGCCAAATGAGCTTCCATCTTCACGTGGTTGGCCTTGTCAGAAGAGAATATATATAATTCTTGAAACTAAGAGAATCTCTTTTTAACAACATATCCAAGGATAACTCAAGGCTCATATTGAACAGGAAACTTCATTATATGTCAGTGATCTCCAATGAACAGGAACAGATGTCAATTTAAAGTTGAATTGTTTAATGAATATCATAAACTCTAGTCTCACATAGAATTTGAGAATTCATTAGCAATACAAATTTGATAAATGACAAGGTGGATCTACAATTTTCTTAGGATGCTTAAACAAGTGAGATGTGGAATCTTTAAGAGGATTCAGGACAATGCCAAATGAGTCTCATATTCCAAAAAGATATATACTCAAAGACTTGCTAGTTTCATACTTGCAACAAACTCTACATTGGTGTTGGCATAAAGTAAATTATAATCAATTTAAGAAGGTTGCAACATCTAAGCTTACTATCTACATCAAATATTACATCTATATTGATTTCAAGCATGGATGTCATTGTACACCACTACTATCTACTTTGTAGAAACACCCCAATCTCAGGAATCAAACTTAGCTGCACATTAAGATTTCAAAAATTCTAGTGACAATTCTTTTTGGAAGTTAACTTTGTGCTCAAGTTTTTATTTAATGGTGAATTTGTTTACCAGACTTGCTTACCCATTCAATGTTTTATATATGTTTATCCTCCTTATCTCTTCAAAAATAGAAGAGATTATAGTGACACTCTTTTAATTTGGGAAGTGATACAAAGCACCAATTGTACCTTGATGTGATATGATGGTATAGTTGATACATGGTATGAGTACTTTACGTGATCAATTCTCAATGGGATGTGGTTGGATGCAATTGATGACATGTTTTTCCTAGGTGATTTGTCCGGTAGAACTTCATTATTATATTTATTATTTATGGATGTCACCTTGGCATGGTTGGCATATATTTTGTTTAGAGCATGAGCATAAGTACTTTTCTCTATATGATTCTAGGATGGTTATCAAATGGTCGACATGTTGCATATGGTGGTGTGATTCAGATTTTCCTAGAAGGATGACTTTTCATAGTACATAGGGTTTTATTTCACATTTTGATGGTACATTACTATGGTTAAATCATTTTATTAAAATTCCTACCTCATTTACCCCTTTGATGATGTTCCAAAGGTGACTATGGGTGTATTTGGATGTGGTCACACCCTCCAAGTTAGAGAACCCTATCTCATGGTGGTGTATTTAAGGTTTATTTCATCTAATTATATCATATGCCTTGATCCTAGAGGGAGCACTACCCATGGTGGAAACATGTTCATGATTATTTAACTACCTAACCCTCTTTGATGTTTCTCCTTCTCCTCTTGAGCGCTTGGGGTTATTTGCACATGTTCACACTTTGAGCTTAAATCATGCTATTTTGAAGGAGCGCTCATCCCCTTGGAACGTATGTTGAGGCACACCCCTTTTTGTTTACTGATATTTTACTCTAGAGATGAGATCATCAACCTAGATCTTGAAGGTTATTCAGAGGTGGTTGACTAGACACATGGTCATGGCATTGTTTTATTGATTTGTTGGCACCTTCTGCCTTGGATCCATCTCCTAGCACATATTCCTATGAGTTTGTTAAATGAGGAGAATATGCCACCTTGGGAGTCCACACATGCCACATGGGGGAGCTATTTAACACATTGTTTATCATTTTATTGTTATGTTTCTCTTGCAAAGCCACATGTGTGGCTCATGCATGCACTTGGCACAAATTTGGAACCTTAATCTAGTGATGTAGGTTGGACTGGAGGTTATTGAGGGAGGGCCCTCATTTTATTGGTATTTCCCACACATGTGTAGGTTAGTGTTTAAAACCCTAGCCATTTGGGCCTTTTGTGGACATGTTTAACTTCCTTTCTTGTAGAGAGCTCCTATCATAGAGTATTTGATTTATTTAAGGAGTTTTGACATGGTTTACCACCTAGATTGAGGACACGTCCTTTTCCCTTGAGCTTGTATTTGTTGGAGATTGTGCATGTACTAACATTAGTTCACCTTTTCTATTACTTATTGGACTTGTCCTCTCTAGTTAGTTAGAGGATATTGCTAGTTTTTGTTTCCGTATGTTAGATCTAGGAGATATTATTATTTTATTGTAGAGGTTGTTGCACCTAAACGCTATAAATTGGAGGCTCTTCCACTTGTAATGGTTGTTGAAACTTGAAAAGTGCTTGTAAACTTTGGTGAAATTTGCTCTAGTATCTATTGTAGGTTATGAATAAAAATGGTGCTTTCTTCTTCACTATGAGGCATTGTTATGGATAGTTACTGCTGGAATATGAATGTTAATGCCTGTAAGGATAAAGTTAAAGTTTCAAGGCCGAGGAGTAGGAGAAATCTTGCTACCTTTGAAGTGAACTAGATGTGAAAGTTCCTATATCTCTAGTTCCCTTTTATTTTGTTATGGAAATGATCTTTGCATGCGATTTCTAATTGTTGCGTAGTTATTTTCCTAATAAAGTGCTCTCTTGATCTTAATGAAAGTAGTGCTCTCTTGAACTTAACTTGAAAGTAGACCTCATAGGCACTTTCCTATCACAAATCCTTGATAAATTTTCCATCCATTTAGAGTAGTAAATTATATGTTATTTGTTGTCACTTATACTCTAATACCTTCGAAGATAAGCCCACTGGACCCGATTTACCCAATACAGAAATTAGACACTCATCGTCCTGTTTCACCCACCATAAGAAACTATAAAATCAACTTTAATTTCCTGTTCTTAAATTCTGAAAGTTACTAACAAAAAATCATAATTTCAGATTGTCATTTAAGTCATAAAACCCCTTATTTACCTATCTTAAATTGGACTTATATTTCTGTTTTGCAAATCTGTAATTTTCAGCTTGTTATTTGACATCAGATTTGCCTTTTAGCCATAAAATATTGTTATTTATTCATCTTTATGTTGGCTGAAGTTTGCATGTGTAAATATGGAAACTAAAATATTACAGTGAAACCCTAAAAGCAGATTTACCCTATGTCCCTTGAGCCCCTTTCTCATTTATCCTTTGTTGGACTTGGATCAACTGTCTTAGGGATTCCCCCCTTGAGCTAGAGGAGATCTATCCTTAAGTGAGCAAGGGAGAGAGAAGACTACCGAGGTGACAGTGGGTGCATTAGCTAAAGTGACCCTTGGGATCTCATGTGTATAGTTGGGACTTTCACATTTGAGTGAGAACCTAGGAGGTAGCAGGGAGCACTAGTTTTATTTTTTAAGAAGAAAGATGACACTGTTCAACTATGGATAGATTATTGATAATATAATTAGGATATTGTCAAGAATCAATAACTATTTTAGTGTTTTCATTGACCATATAAGCACAGTGAAATTGTTTTATAAGATTGACCTAAATCAAAATCTTACCAGAATTTTGATAAATAATAAAGATTTTCAAAAACATTTTAGAAATATTTGTATTATGAATTTGTGATGGTGTGATTGAGCATAATTATGCAACAACTCGTGTCCCATGAATAATATATACCGAAAATATTTGGTTAAAAAGGAAAATACTATTGATATTTTGGATGACATCTTGATATATAAAAATAAAATAAAATAAAAAACAAGAAAAGAATTTGAGTATCAATAAGGGAGAGTCTGTGTAAATTTCTTGCCGCCCATCACTAAGTTGATAGACTCAAAAAGGTCACCTCGCAAATCCCATTCCACGAAAACACTAGCCACTATTCGGTTTGAGTTGCTCAAGAAACTATCATCCACATATAGGATTTTTCCTATTCAATTTCCAATGGCCAATATACCCACAATTATCCACCATTCCAAAGGAAGGCCTTGTAGTTTGGTCCAGATGACAAATTTATCCAGATTCACCTCTTGAGTGTCAAAGAGAGGGTACCATGGCTTTAGGTGTAGGAATGTCGCAGTCCAAAACCAAATCCCTTTCAAAATAGCTTTAGTCCTTGCAGTCATGGAAGATAAACTTGAGCCACCCTCAAACCAGAATATGTGAAATAAGATAATACCCAAGAATTGGCTTCTAATGCAAATCAACCCAAGCCCTTTAGGAGGCCATCAATATACATATACCCATGAATTTACAGACAGGAGACCATCCTTTAATGTCCATAATTTTTTACCAAACCAATGTCTACATCGAAAACCAAATCAATGTTAGTGCATTTAGACTTTAGGGTTTTACCTCTTTTTTTCTCTCACCCTCCACTGAGACTGAGACTAGGAATGTGCACAACTTCACCAACAAAGGAATATGAATCACCTCCTTCTAAATTCAGAGACAAAGCACCTAACATCAAAGGAGGGGAGCATAGCCCTAGATTCACATCACCATAACCCACATTAGGGAATGAAAAATGAAACATGTTCGAATTTATCAATAGATTCATCTATTCAAACAACATCCAATCATTCCAAACAATATTCATTCACCATAACAATCAACCACCATTCATTCATTTACTTATTTTGTCCTATTAACATGTCAATATTATAGTGACAAAGTAACCATTTTCAATTTCCTAAAAACCATATCACTTCTCATTATAAGTGGCATACAGAATAATCACGATTCAAATATGAGTCACAACCTATTAGGATATGTCATGCAAAACAATATGCAGGAGCATATACACTTCCCCAAGATCTTAAACATCTGTAAAGTTGTAACAAGTGCGATGCGTCCCTGCCGAATAATATATGTTGTCAGCCTTACTAATGCATGCTTGGCAGTGAAAGGAGAGGCCATTGATGCATCCCCAAGCCTCACAGTGGGAGGAGTTATACCATCTCCCTCCTCTCCCATCTCATCCATAATATTTTTCAATTTTAGCCTTTGTCTCTCAACAGGAGCAAGTTAATGATTGCTAGTTGAACCATGAGATGCTTGAGATCTAGCAGGCAATGCCAAAGTTCAAATTGGCTGATTAATGTATGTATTTGCTGCTTGTCCTCCAATAGTTGCATTGGCGTTTCCAGAATCAGGTGCTCCACTCTTCAATCTTCAATCCAGATTTATTATTTTACCCCCAGAATTTGATGATTGTGCCAACATAGAGTTTTGGGATGATTGGTTAGCTGGGATTGCATTTAAAAGGGATACACCAACATTAGCCTACAATTGTTCAAAATTTTGAATGAGTCATCGGTGAAAAAGTAATCATCTCTATTTTGCATGCCAAAGTTATTGATGCAAAAGAAAATGGTCACCATTCCCTACTTGTTTGAGAGCACCGACATCATTTGTACCATCACAAAACAACAATTTCATTCTTCCCACTGTCTTTAGAGTTGTCAATATGAGTTCTTTCTGCTCAGGGGAAGCTCTTGCAAAAAACTACAATAGATTCATCAAGGTCAGTTGCAATAAATAACATTACAAATTATGAAAGTAAAATTTATCCATGAAATATTCATGCCACAGAGTATACATGTTCATACCTTTACATATGGGATCACCAAATGTATAGCATTTGTACATTGCGACATCATGAAATAGTCACCACCTACATAGAGGTCATGAGAAACTGACAATTCCTCCACATTATCTTCACTGGAGATGAATTCAACAATTTATATTAGGTTAGAGTATGATACAGATAAAACAAATTTCAAAATGGATAATAGGAACTATGTAGCAACAAACAACAAAACAAAGCTATTAACCTTTCTCACTCTACTGTAGTTGGAATAGGAGAGAGGGATATCGAACCTAGATATGTATGGGGATTTTAAGTCAACATTGGTTGGCTCAACCAGTCCTTGCAATCACACAATATTTAGTTGAGAGAAAGTGGAACCAGAACAAGATCTCTAGCTGAGAGTTTCAGTTCCCTTTTCTCGCAAATTTAGAGGCAAGTTGGAACTAAACATAAAGGATGAAACTCTAGCTAAGGAAGTAGAGGATTTACAAGATGTAAGATTGGAGATCGCTCCAGTAGGAATGGACTCTCCCACCCATTCCATTTCCAAAAATATTTACTAATTGTCACTTCCCTTGAGGTAAGTCACTCCAACTCCAAGAAAGATATGAAGGATGCCATTGTAAATGTATATTTTGGATCATTTTAGCTATGGGACGTTGGACAATTTATTCTCCAAGTAATTTTATGGATAGCACCCTGTTTGGAGCCCTTCTTAGAACTAGTTATAGCACAGACTATTTGGATAGCGCATTATTTTCTTCTTCTTGCTTAAAAGAAAACATTTGTGAAAAAGTAGCTCTTCTATGAACAACTTCATGTACTCTATCAAAATGTAAATAAAGCAATAAAAAAAAATTCTTCGAAAAAACTAAACTATGATAAAAGCAATCAAAGTGATAAACATAAATGGGTAGAGACGCATGACCTAGAAATAATGTATAGGAGAACCATAAGACGTCAGTGATTCAAAAAATAGTCCATCACATTGTTAATTCTATACTAGTTATTCTTCTCAAATGTCACCTTGCATGCACCCTGCTTCATTCAAAAGGCCTGTGACACTTTAATTTTCCATTCAAGCCACTCATGTGAATATTATTTATGTACATATGATGAAGATAAAGTACATATTTGTAGAATATGAAACACAAACTTAAGTGCAAACTACTGATGTCTAGGGTAATTAGTGGTGCTTCTTCCCTATCAATTGTTTCAGTATTTAATGTGAAAGTTGGTTGAAAAGTGAGATCTGATTATTGCGACTATATGAGGCAAAATTCTATTGATGTCTATGATGCTTATACTTGGCCAATTGGAGCATTCACTATTATTTCTAATTCAATCTGATCAACTAAATTGGTTTTCCTGACTGGTAGTGACCCTACATTTCCCTTTGGCTTTTGCTCGTGTAGGCATGGGAGAAGATTGTTTACAAGTGGCATATTTGGATCACTTCTAAGTAGCATGGGTAGGCCTTCCTTAAAACAAGTGGGTGGGTGTTTCGGGGTCACTCCTCGAAAAAAAGTTGGGTATATACTGTAAGCGATAAAGTGGGTAGGGCTGGCAATTGTCTTCATGTATTGAATTCATTTCACAAATCAGAAAAAGATCAGATAAAAGGTACTATGTGTTTTTTTTTTAAATAGGATTAGTACTGAATCAGAAATTTTATATAGTTGGAAACTCGGTCATATATAAATTCCACGTTTTCCTAGAAATCATTGCCAAAATAAATCTACCTTCAAACATAAATGGGAAACTTCTTTAGGCTAGCAATTTTCCAACTATTGTAGAGATATTTTTCCAAAAAACCTTTATAATGAAAAAAAAGTAATCCCTCAATACAAAAGGTATAACTTAAAATTCTACTAAAGTTGGATACAATATTTATAGCAGGGAAAATTAGGAGAAAGAGCCCCAGTTTATTACAAAATCTAGGTCTATTACACTTCCACATTGATCACATTGATTCTTATCTTGTAAGGAGATAATATCTACAAATTACCAAGCCAAGATGTAAAATTCATACCTCATCCATAAACAACTGCGAAAAGGATGACTTGAAGTTGTTGCATATGTTTCTAAAAACATCACCAGTACAATCTGATATATAGGAAATATCCCTCAGCAACCAGCATTTTAGAGCTGCAACAACCCTTTGACCACCTGATTCAATTTTAGGATTTAGATCAGAAACAAACTTTGCTCTGATGCCAAGTGAACCATCAAAAACCCAATTCCTCTGGGACTTTCCAAATCGTTTTTTATTAGAATTAAAGAATATTTAAACAACAATTAGACTGCATGACTTTGCAAATGAATTTTAGAGATAACATAATCTTTGTTTCAATGATATAAAGAAGTCTAGAATAAATACACTACCAAAGAGATCTCATGGGTTTTTCTTTCAGGTAATGAGTAACCAAGGAGATTTGCAGCATGTTTCCAAATCAAGTCCAACCATAGAATGCAAGTACAAGCCTTCTGTAGAAAGTAGTCGCTAATTATGATCATTGACACTTGTATTCAAAACAAGTTTACTTGATAGGACCGATATCTCCTCCAATCATCCACATCATCAGGAAACAAATAATATTTTACTCCATAAAAAGTAAAAGGCTTAGCTTTTCCTATTCTATAGATAATATAAGCAAAAATTTATGCTATATAATATTGCCTCTCACTACAGACTTTATGAAAAGTGTCACCGAGAATATAACTTACTGTTGCTACATTTTTAAGGATAGGTCTAAAGGGTCAGGAATAAGCCTCATTGTCATTTTGTCTAAAATAGTAATATATAGCACTCATTGTCAGTTTGTTAAATTCACCCTGACATGCTATATATTTTCCTTGGAATATTTCATCCATGTCTCATTGCCATTATTGTGTAATTCAATGAATGCACAGAATATGGGTTTGAAGCATTTAAAAAGGAGGCAACATGTTATTGTTATTGTTATTACATAATAGTGTAGTACCCATTGTAAAGGAGTGCATGTATGTATGTACCCATGTTTGTAAAGGAGGCCAGCTTTCTTTGGCTTTTGATGTATGACCTGCTCCACAGAAAAGAGGGAAAAAGAACATGTTAACATTGTATGCAACTACTGGAGTTGAATTTCAATTTACAATAATTTCAAATACATTAAAATTTGATGTAAAAGGAACTAGGATTAATATTTTTGTGGTGGGGACTCTACTTACAAGAAATCCTACTGCTTGTCTGATATGCTTGAGTTCATCCCAAGCTGTACCTACATACTGCATTAATTCCGTTTCAGGTTAGAAAAATATAACCAGAAAAAATGAAACATAATTAACTAGCATGGCAGAGTACAAGCATGAAAAACAAGAGGAAATGACAGCTGATCAACCTCATCTGTTGTTGTAGTAGGATGATATTGACACATGGCAAAGCAGATAAAAACTGACATTGATAATCATCCAGGGTAAAAATAGCATAACAGCTACCACAAGACCATAACACGGCCGCAAAACTTGAAATAGGACAGATGACCAGGATTCACTCAAGATGTTGCAAGAGAAAGGAATAAGATGATCAGATATTCGAGTAACCACACATTTTCAAACCATACATGACAAAAACAAAAGTGGTATTCCAATACCTGCCATAACCAAATAATTTGATCACCAAAAGCTCAGTCACAAGGAAACTATGTTCAAGTAAACAAAAATTATTGTTCAAGTAACCAAAAATGATCGTTCAAGTAACCAAAAATGATCGTCCTACCATTGGTCATTTCTTACTATCGCAAAAGATGGTGACAATTGATTTACAAGTAGAGCAGATCGATCTCAACCTTCAGACCGGAACACCAATGGCTCCTGCTTTTCCGTGGCCTGCAAAGTCAAAATGAAAAGTTAATATATATATATATATATATATATATATGTATGTATATGTATGTATACAAGTTTGAGGACAAACTATAATACTGTAGGATAATTCTGCACACACCCTCTAAGGAGGGTTCCATGGACAAACTAAGCTCCTTCATTTTTGATAAACTGAATAGACAAATTGTGCAGAGTACTTATAAGAAATTGAAGTTGTCCACACAAACAGAAATGGAGTTAACTCTCAAAACACCAATAATCACAAGCATGGATCAAGCACCTACTCATAGCCTCATCAAATGACTCAATTTCCATGGCTACCGAGTTTAATGCACAATAGTTAAATGACCATCTAGACAAGGCACATTGAAAGATTGGGATTTTGGAAGACCAAATTCTAGAGGCCCAAAGTGAGAGTAGAATTGCGTCATGAATATGATGCACTACAATGATAGCAATTGACTGCATTATAAGAACATGTTCATCATCATTGATGTGCACTTCCACATATATCCTATAAAACTACATATCTTCAGGAATGCTTACTTAAGGGAAGGATTCATTTCCAAGATACTTATGCATCCTCCACCATGATCCTCTTATATGTTTGTCTGCTAGTATGGTGTTGGTTATGATCCTCATATATCTTTTGTGTAGGAGATGCAAATTTCATTTCTTCTTTGGTTATCACAGCCCCCATTGGTCTATAAAATGTAAAATAGGATGGATCATTTGATATAGTAGGAGTAGGGTCAGGAAATGCATAGCCTGTCACTTTGTTGGGATCTACATCCCCCTTAATTATCCTCTAAACCACTTTAAATCTATCTTTGTTGGAAAGCTTCTCAATATCTATTTCTTAATACCGAAATCTACTAAATGTGCCTTTATTCCTAAATATATGGCCTATGTGCAGTTATATTGGGGGGCATCATGATAATTATATGCATCTACTAGGGCCACCATTCCTTCATTGAATTATTTGTCTGATTCTAGTACTAGTATCTAGGTGAAGGAAGAAATCATTTTTTGATTCCAAGAGGATAATTTCTTCCAAATACAAGGACAAGGGGGGATTTCTTCCCTACCTCGATTGTATTTGAGTCTAGCAAACATATTATCTATGTAAGGTATATTCATCCTCATGTACCTGACTACTTGAGCATGAATGGATATCACTTCACCTATTGAGAAAATGCCTATCATTTGGGTGATAGATAGCCTTGAGATATAGAACAGGGTATTTTGACCATCATTGGTGTTGACTCTTGAGGTGGTTGGGTTAAAATTTTGATATGAAGTCCTATCACTGGGTCAATATTGGTTGGAAAAGTACAAGAATCAAAGGATTGCTGTAATATCTACAGTGGTATTTGATATTTAGTGGTGAATCTTCGAAGAATCAGATTGGAGGAAGAGCTACGTACAAACACAAATGGCCTAGATCTATTGTTGATTAAGTGGGAAATGATAATGACCATTTGCAGAGGTGGATTTCTGAATTTGTTATGTGGCTCATACCATCACAAATGACTCAAATCTGATGCATCCATGGGACCCAATCAATCTTTGATGTTCGCACATGGGGTTAGAGTAGGAAACCTTAACCATAATTAAATGGACTGAGCTTGCATCTCATTCCATTATATCACATGATCTCGATATGGAATGAATTCACAATCCCTTAACTATGATTGTAGAATCCCTTATGAGGATGATTTGTATGACCCCTACTTTTTTTGAGATACAGGGATGACCTTCAACTAGTGGCACCAACATCTTAGGTATTTTTTATGATTTCTTTCTATTGTTTCGAGTCCCCAATGTGCCCAGGAATGTAGTTTGAGGCTTTTTTCAAGCCAAGACCTGTGTAATAGTGCCCAAAAACTCTACTACAAACATTTATTTAATTGCTTCACTAGAAGTTCTACCTAGGGCCTTGCAAAACAAGGGTTATCATTAGTTTCTCTTATATGTTGTTAAATGCTCTTTGACCGTCAAAATTTGACATTGATTGATTATAATCGAACAAGCTTCAGTGTGTACGAAGGAACAATTATAGTCTCCAAATATGAAATTCCATATGAACAAATAAAAGGACCTTCAACTTGTATTGATACCTAACTAATGAAAACTTTAACAAAGGCCAGATTTGAGAAATTGCTTAGAACATGTCCACTTAGTTATAAAAAATTAGCTGGTCGGCTTGAGATAAATGTTTAACTGCTGACCCATCATTATTTTGGTTGGGCATCCCTTCCTTTTCATACGTATAGAATCAATGAAAATGTACCACAAGCTAGGGTCTTTTCTTTCCAAGGATGACCAATAGAACTTCTATAGAACAAGTTGTCTATATTTTTCTACTATATAACCTAAGAGAAACTAAGTGATCTTGATGTTCATGTACTATCCTCACCAAGCTAACAATATTTATGTTGTTTTACTTTCTAGGATCCACGTAATCAACATGCATGCCCAGGTTTGGCCATTTTCTAAGTTTATGGCTACAAATAACACGTCTTTGCATGGATGAAAATGCCTTCAAACATATACCAACCATCAAACAAGTAGTTACATTAATTTTGGGCAGTTCTAAGCTTGTTTTGGATAGTTTTATGGATCGTAACAGTAATAAACCTCTTAATTCTGATTTATGTGCACACTGGGAGCTATTTTGGCTAGTCTTCTAGGCATGAAAAAAACCTAATCTCAGAATCTGGGCATGAACAACCATTTTTAACAGTAAAAATTGCATAGAATGCCCAGAATACCATGAATATAAATTCAGTATTATGTATATAACATAGAATACCCATAAAACCAGGAGGTAAACCTTTTAAGCTAAAGCTAAGACCAATTATTAGAAGACATGAAATAGGAATATCCATACCTGTGTCCCTTGTGGAAATTGTGAAACTACAATTTTCTCAACATGCATATTCATGCCACTAGCCTCTGTTTATGACCGGTCAATTAAATCTGTATCATTAAAGTTGTCATCATTCATGAATCTAGTATACTGCATAAATTCCATATAATTTATAGACATTAGATTTGGAGAATAAAAAAATTAGATTTCTTATAATAAATTGGAAAATATTATTGCATACTTACGTACCATGCCTTTGTTTTGATTTTTTCCAGCGATGACTTGCTTATAATTATCTCTACAGTACATTGCATACTGCTGAAGCTCTAATCGAGTCATGCTACTCAAGCGATCATCAGTGTAATCATCAAATGGGATTTCATCCATACTCGTGGAAGATGACAAAGTATTTATGTTGATTTGCACCCCTTCCAATGCAACCCCAACATGCTCTTTTATCTCTTCCCTCACCCCTCTTTCTATTTGGGATGTCATTTCCAACTCCGCTGGAAAAGAACCGACTCTAGGATGTCACTATACTAACTGAGGCATCGAACGCCTATACTGAAGATCTCATCGTGCATCGGGTCATTCATATGTATGACCTTTTCCAGCACCATAGAAACTGGATCCCGTATCTGTATAGTCGGGTTCCATGTGAAACCGAAACTCTGTAATCAGCATCTTAACAAAATAATGAGGAACCTCGTCATTATTAGGGAACTTCCCATATGCACACAAGAACCTGGTGTTAATTTTTCAGAATTTACTTCAATCTAATCTAGGATCTTAACTGAGAGAACAACATGTGCATCATATCTACAACATATCAATGATGGACACAACAATGCAAGCACACAAGAGACACAGAGTTTACTTGGGAAAAACCATAAAGGTGAAAAACCCCAATAACTTCCTCAGAGATAGATAGAGAAATGATACAACCCAAGCATAAGAGATAGACATCTCCTAGCAGCAACTTCTCCTTTTCCAGAAGTGCGCCACTCTCCCAAGAGTGTGAGAGAGAATATAATGATGAAATAGATTGCCTCCCACACTCTATTTACACTTGACTTGACTTGCCTAATAACCTTTACTAGGTTTTCTTAACTTAACCACATAACATAATGCTGACTAGGCCGACACCCAATAGGGTGGTCTAATAACTCTTTGACCCACATGGCCGACCCCCAATAGGGTGGTCTAATAACCCTTCGACCCACATGAATTATACAGGGCCAACCCTAACAAGGTGGTCTAATAACCCATCAAGTATAAGTTACGACACTTACAATATAAATGATGACACTTCCGTATAGAGGGATAACATCTCTATAGGAATACAAACACTTATGTATAGTGGAATAATACCATCTCTATAGGAGTACAATATGCATATATGAAATACATTCTAAAGTTACATATACATCAACCCCTGGAATAAATATGGGGTGCAATCAGTGGATCATTGAATCTTGTGGTCTTTAGACATTTTTTGTCTTCAGGCCGTAAGTCAAAACATGAAAAGACCATTTCTTTTGTGACAACTTTTTTTATTTCTTCAAACTTGTGGCGACCCATCACTGACAACCACCTCCTACACATCATGTCATGAAAAATATGGGTTGACAGTGCAACCCCAAGATATGTCTCGATAAAACTGTTCAGATTGTGCAAAATAATATGGAGACGTTGTTGAGAACCAAAAGAGATATTTGAAGTGTTGAGTTCTTCCGGCAATCTCGATGAATGCTCCTTCATCTCTTCCACATTCAACATAGTGATGTTGTCTTCCCAAGGAGTCTCCTCGGGAACATCACTAGGATGATTGTAAAGAGGATCATATCTTCCATTGTGAGCATATTGATGCACCTGCCGACCTCTCCTTGTATGGTGAGGTGGATTAGGATTAGCAGCAGCAAACCTTGTAAGAAGTAAAATGCATGTGCAAGTATTAAAAACTATATATATAATTTGTCAATCAAATTATAAACATTTAATTAAAATGTGTTCATTATAAATACCTAATGGAACCTCTGCATTATCATGAACATGGTGAGAAATAGAAATAAATTCTTCTGAGCCATCATTATTGTTAGAATGTCCAGAAGCCCCTGTAGGAAACCAAATACTGGCAATGACATGTAAGTTTACATGAAAAATCATGTAATTTTTCACAAATAAAATAGTCATGTCAAACAAAAATTCTAGTCAAAATGTATGTAAACAATCTCTACCTGGCGATGGCGTATATGAAGAATAAGACACTAAGTTTGTCATTTGTGGTTGTCCAACGGCCCCTGTAGACCCACCCTCAGACAGACGTCTGTCATTTTGAGAGCTACCAGCTGTACACAACAAGATCTTAGAAAGATCTGTGTAAAATAAATTTTATGTTTATATAGACTTGAGCGTGAATTGAATGACAATTGAATTTACCTGATGATGACCTCAGGGAGTGAAGCTGCATACTAGCCAAGATTCCTTCACCCTGAAGCTGTGAACCTGTGCCTGATAAGAATTTTCCACAGATTAATAAACATGTCAAACAAGAATTCTAGTCAGAATGTATGTAAACAATCTCTACCTGACGATGGCGTATAAGACATTAAGCATGTCCTCTGATTTTGTCCATCGGCACCTATAGACCCCTTAGATAGATGTCTGTCATTGCGAGAGACACCACCTATGCACAAAAATATCTTAGCAATATGTGTAAAAAAATATTTATGTTTATATAGACTTGAGCATAAATTTAATAACATTTGAATTTACCTGATGATGACCTCACGGAGTGTTGTTGCATAGAAGTCAAGTTTGCTTCACCTTGAAGCTGTGAAGCTATGCATGATAAGAATTTTTCACATATTAAAAAACATGTCAAACAAGAATTCTAGTCAGAATGTATGTAAACAATCTCTACCCGGCGATGCTGTATAAGACACTAAGTGTTTCCTCTGAGTTTGTCCACCGGCACCTGTAGACCCCTCATACAAATATCTGTCATTGCGAGAGACACCACCTGTGCACAACAAGATCTTAGAAAGATGTGTAAAAAAATATTTATGTTTATATAGACTTGAGCATAAATTGAATAACAATTAAATTTACCTGACGATGACCTCACGGAGTGTTGTTGCATAGAATTCAAGTTTGCTTCACCCTGCCATTGTGAAGCTGTGCATGATAAGAATTTTCCACAGATTAATAAACATGTCAAAACGTGTCTAAACATGTCAAACAAGATAAATATATTTCAGATTAACAATCGAATATACTTGACTGCATCACATTGCTTCGTTTACCACTGATGGTAGATGTCTCTCGACGATCCATGTGTCCTTGTTAAGACAAAATGAGAAATCAACCAGGTTAATCATAAACTTAGAGATGTAGGCACATGAAATGCAAGATTAGAACCTATTCTAGCCTAAATTAATGCTAGCAAGCACACTTCAAAATGTAATAAAACCAAATCAAACAATGAGGTAAACTAACACCATAGGATTAGCTTAGAATTGGACCACAAGATCATATCTCCCCTGTTAGATCTTGATCTTTGATGTCTTATTCTGGTAGAGGTTGACTAAGCTACTAAAGCAAACTACAAAATGCAAGAAAAGGAAATCTGGAAATGACTTTCAAACAACTAATCTTTTAGAAATCTTCTATAATCAAAAGTATTATATTGCATATATATAATACGATGTTCTAATGCCAATGGCCTCGAGAGGATCAAATGTCTAAACCTATAAGAAATAGATTCTAATACTAGAAATGAAGAGATCAAGACTAAGTATTCTTATGCAAAGAAAAAGGTAGAGATACTAAAAATCAATTGTCAATTTCTAAGTATACATAAAGAGGTGCAGAAGAGATAGAATTTAATGACGGAACTAAACATGAGAATGCTTTAACATACAAATCTATGCAAAAGGAAAGCTTCAAAATTTATCAGATCTACAAAGTTGTAAACCCTACAATTAATGAAACTCGCTCCCTAGATTTGAAGTTTAAGCATTTGATTATAATATTAGGATCACATTACAATGTATTTATGTTTCCGAAGGTGGATTATAGCTATGGTTATGTATTAATAGAAGGAATTGAAGGAAAATCAAGTTTCTACAAACTCTCCAAGACATCCACAATATCATTGGAAACTAGAACTAGATCATTTTGGTGAGCATAAACAATCTAAGCCCCTATCCTGATGTTGTTACTGTGCATGTTTCTTGTTGGTCCTGTGGGATAAGCATAGAAATCCCTATCAAGTTGTTTTCTTTTTTATGTTAATATGTATTATGGTTCATCATCTATTTGGTCTTTTTGAAGGACAGTTGTATTATGACCTGAATTCTAAAGAGATTAATAATTTTATTTTTAGAAAGATGTTTAAGATATCTCATCATCAACATTGTTGTTGAGTTGGTAACAAACGTGATGTGCTTTACAATTAAGTTGACTGGCGATTTGCCTTAATGGGTGTGCACATGTACTTGATACTTAGAAAAACCGTGCACCTATTATATTTTTTACTATTTTCAAATAAGAATTATAAAAACTAGAATCGATCCATACTAATACTAAATACATTAAACATCGAGATCAGGGATCTATGCTCGTATATAACATTCCTTTTGGAGTCAAGACAGTTTAGGGCATTGTCCTACTCATATGGGACCAACGATATTGAGTTTTTTTAATGCAGTCAATCTATGTCATGGATTTGTATTTGATTAATTCTATGTCATGGATTTGTAGTTGATTAACTATCATTTAAGAGAACTCCTATGACAACCTGCATCTCTTAAATTTTGAAGAAATATCAGCTACATCATAATTTGATTTCAAAAGTATTAAGCGTGGTTTAGTTGTGACATTAATGATTAATATTCTAAGAGAAAAAGTGAAGTATTGACATTAGCACAAGCACGAGAGTTCATGTAGATAGCATTCCTAATATAAATTTTGTTCGTGTCTTGCAATATCTGAGAACAGTCGGATATTTAATTCATCACAGTTCTTGCAAGTTGCGATTATCATGGAAAATCCATGGAGATATTGTTACAATGAACCCATGAAAATAGAAGACAAAAATGTTGGCATATGAAGGCTTGAAAGAGACAACACCCTCTTGAAGGAAACCATTCAAACCTTAAAATTGGTCAACTTTGAGACAATGAAAGGAATCTATAGCTAGAATAATCAAATGGGTGGCACTTAGCAAGTGGCCTCCCATCTTGATAGACTCCTCTCAGAAAACATGATGGAGATCATGGGATTATCATGGATGAATCTATTATTCCTTGTGTTGGATTAGACCACTGGCCAATGCACTTCAAGTTAAACTTGAGGGAAGTGCCAAAGAATCGACATTATATGTTCAAAAAATTTTGGTTGGATCATCTTGACTTGAATGACAACTTAGCCCCATGGTGGAAAGATGTGGAATTAACAAACAAAAAGGAGTTCGTTGATGTATAGATTTCAGCAGATACTATAAAATCTAAAAAGCAAGATGAAATAATGGAATTAAGAAGTATTTGGGAATATCTTTGTAACAAAAAAGAATCAAAGGTAAGTATGGGATAGTTGTAGAAATGGATGATTTTTGAATGACTATTAGCATCCCTTATCAAAGAGGAAAATTACCTACAACTATAGTTGGGTACAAAGAAAGGAAGAAAGAGACACTATGGAGGAAAAAAACATGAATTAACCTCATCGAATTATACATTATATGTTGATCTAATCATAGTTTATCTCTGGTTTTTGTATGGTAAGTTTGTACAGGATTTAATTGGAATTTTATTAGAGTAGGGTAGCCTCCTTTGAACCCTTTTTTCTAGTTCTCTTTTGTAGGTTGTATGCCAACTCCTTATTTATATTGGTGCTTATTTTATCTAGTCTGATGAGAAAGGGACTAGTGGTTTTCTTGTGATTTTGATAGGATGAGAAGGTGAGGGGTAGCATAGTAATCTACTGCAGAAAATGTACAAAAAGTGATCTTAAACTTTTTAATACAAGTATAGAATCTTTTTTCTATTGAAAAAAAAAAGATCAAAGGAATCTTTTATTAGAAGAGAGACTTAGACATAGAGGCAAACCATGCCCCTAGATGCATTGCATTGATTATTTAAAGGATTTAGAAGATGATTATCGTAGTCACCTAGAACATGAATTTAGAAAGTATGCGACCTTTGGGAAATCAATGCGAAATATAAATGTACATTTCATCTGTAGTAAGAGGGTTATTATTTTCTTATAGACAATTACTACAGTTCATTTTGGATGAGGGGAGATGTTAAAGACTAAGATTTTTCCAATATCTTCCTTATCTTCATAGTAGTTATCCTCTTCATTAAGATATTTCATTGAAATCTATTATCTTGGAACAATTTTGGTTGAAAAAATTGAAAATGATTGTAAAAGTAGTTAATGTCAAACTTGAAAAGTAGAAAAATAAATCTAAGCAACCCCGAAGCAGCCCCCAGGTTTGTAGATCAAGTGGTGATAGAGTGTATTGTTAAGGCACTCCTTGCGACGTCACGTATTCAAACCTTGGCTAGCATGTGCCCCATGTTGGGGGGGTTGTGAGGGTGCACCTAGGGGTATAGTGGTAGTAGGAAGGAATCGATCTCATGTCACACAAGTACAAGCCCCGCCCTAGTGGTCAATTCCCCCTATTAAAAATGAATCAATCCTAAGGTAATGGTAGAAATTGTTAATATCAAAAAAAGGAAAGTCCTTCCTCAAAAACAACAATTGAATTTAATCAACAAAGAGTTATCAAACATCCATGAAAACAACTAGACAAAGGATGGATGACATTTGATTCATGGAACATCAAATAATAAGTAGACATGAAAAATGAGGATTAGGTGCCTTAGTACTAGAAGGTGATTTCAAAATCCTTATAGATATGCTAAAAGGAAAGAAGAATATTGCAATGATTTCACTATTAAAAGCAACACTTCTTCCATTTAATAAAAGTGGATTCTTTTATGAATAAAGATTAACAACAAATTTGTTAGAAAACAAAGCTATCTAATCCAAGAAAGGAGGAATTGTGCATTTCAAAAGAGAACTCATAAGCAAAAGAGATGGTGGGAGGAAGGCACTCTAGGACATGGTAGATGTTGGGTGTCACCCATTCAAAGAAAATGAAGGTGGATATGGGATGGCCATCTCCACTTCAAATTTATAGAATTCAAATTTCTAGTTCAAACGAGTGACTAGGCATTAAACCAAGACATAATATGATCTAACACATGTGCAAGAGTCATCTAAGTAAGGAGTAGGGGAAGATAACTAGGAGATGGTGTCTTCAAAGTTTCAACAAGCTTCAAATCCAATGGGAAGATAGGATAATAAGCCAAATGGCACTTTCATGGAATCAGGACTAATCTATGAGGATCACCTCAATATCTAATTCTTACTTTTCTATTTTTCTTTCTAGTTTGTTCTCATTTGTGTATGTTTTCTTTTTCAATCTAGATTCAGCCTAAGCAATATGTATGTGAAGATTGTATAGGAGCACCAAAAATCCAGATATGCCTTTGAAATTAGATATGAAAAAATCCTATGACAGTTATGGCGATCATTTTTGCGTGGTGGCACAAAAATTTAACACAATTGGGCCAAGGTGGCCTAGGAAAAGGTCTTCCTACCACATTTGGTGGGAAAGTTAGGCTTAAGTTATCCAACCATTGAAATACATTCTCTTGGGGATAAATCGAGTGGTGGTGGATCAATATCCAAAATGAACGATGCAGAAAGCTCTGGAAGATCAAGTACCCCTCGGAATACAAGACTCACAACTCATATGAATAGAGGGTGAAAGGAAAGGATCCATAATTTGGAACAGTTCTTTGCAAAAATAGCGATCTAATCCAAGAACTCTGCTTCTAGAATATTAGATATGGGGAGACATCTTATTATTATAAAAAAATAGTTTTTAAAATATAAAGAGGTCTTTTAAATTTAAATTTATTATTTCTTTAATAAACATTCGCAAATGGGTAAAAAGTAAACATAGGTTGTATTAAAAATTAAAAGAATAGCTTGGTAATATAGCCTTAATATCTTTCAGTGAACAACATAATATAGTGAAAAAAATGCATTCTTATATGTTTACATAGCAAAGCCCTTCATTCTTTGATAAAATCTATGAGCCATATTGATCAGTAGAGAATGTAATAAGCACTTCATAATTGAATGCCTTAAGAGCCTAGATTCCAGTACTAGCGAGTCAGGTGCTTTGAAGCTCTGGAATATGGGAGAGTTAAGGTCAATTCCGTGATGGTTTTATATATTTATAAAACTTACAGGATACAGATTTGTAATGACACCTATTTTCTTCTTGGAGATACAATTTCAGAAGTGAAAATTAAACTTTAAAGTGAACACTAAAAACTTAAAAGTTTACTAATAAAACTTTAAAGTGATCAATGCAAACTTAAAAGTTCACAAATAAATTTGCAAAAAAATTCTCACATAGTAATTATTATGTAACAGAGTAATTATGTAATAGTCACTGTAACTTTCAAATTTCAATGAACTTAGGCTTTTGTTGGAACCCTCCCTTAACAAGCTTAAAAATATAAATTTTGACAAAGTGTGAAAGGGAAATCTTGGACTAGAAGGACGAGAAGGAATTCGGTCTCTAACCCTAACCCTAAGGGAGAATTGATCGAAATTAGATTAGTTCCAAGGAACGGTAGCCAAATTTGAAATTGAATTCGGTTGGGTTTTAGAGAGATGCCCGTGGAAAAAGAGAAACATACCCATGTGCGGTCATCTGATGGTATGGTAGTCTGGTCGACTGGATCGAACTAGCGGTGGCGGTCCTCTTCTCGTGGCTATTCACTTCATTGCCATTGTGGTCTTCCCTTCCCTTCAGTGTTTCAACAAACAGAATTGCAATGGGTGGTCTTCCTCCCCTTCATTGTTTCAGCACAGTGTGGGTTTGAGCCAAAACGGACAACAACAGCGTTGAAAATGACCATGCGTGTGGTGGGGAAATCTTTTCGCGTTTAAATAGTTAAAAATTTCTCAGCCGAGACGTTAAAAGGAATATAAACTCTCGACCGAGAAACCTGCCCGAGAGTTAAATAAATAAAAAATGGTTATACTCTCGACCGAGAAACTAAAAACTCTCCAGCGAAAAATTTCTAACTATGGAAAAACTCATGGATGAGAGAAATCTAACCATGGTTAATGTGTTGCCCGAGATGTTGTAAAACTCTCGCCCAAGAAAATATGTTGACCTTTTTCTCGGGCAAGAAACTGAAATTATAACAAAAAAAAGTGGATGTGGTCCAGGTAAGGTCACCATGTCCCAAGTTGACATACCACACATCTCTTCCTTCTTCTTCATTATAGTCTAGCCAAATCTCTCGACAACCTATCAATTTTTACTGTGCCTTTTCTAAATTCAAAAAGGCATATTTTCCCATTTCTCCAAGATTTGGAGTTTTAGTGGAGATTCTGGGATTTGTCTTATGAGAGTCAAAGACATAAAATTCTCATATTTTGTTCCATTCACATGCTCTAGGAAATTTTGACACTCTTTTGGTGTCAACATCTCATCCCATGGCTTCATGAACAAGCCTTCCTGAGTGTGACTGAGTGGGGATGGAAATTGCCTTGCAATATTGTTGCCTTTATCTTGTTGTGAAGAGTCAGATGTTGCTTTACTGAACATATTGAGCTGGGGAAAATATTGCATATGGGACTCTTCTTTGGTTAACATATCAACAATACAGTTAAGATAACCAGGCTTATAAACAATTTCAAAATCAAAATTTTGTAGCCACAAAAACCATTTTAAAATTCTAGAATTATTCTCTTCCATTAGATTTTCATTCTTAAAGATCCCAGGAATTACTTTCAAATCATCCCTAATGAGAAACTTTACATGCTTAAAAAAATGAAAATGATTGAATGTCTTTTTAATAGCCAAGATTTCTTTTTTCCTGGAGGGATAGTTGAGTTCTGCAGATTTAAATGATCCTGGGGCATAGCCACAAATATATTCTCTCTCGGCATTATTTTCTATTAAAACTCCACTCCATTCATTACTCAAAGCATCTGTTTCAATTACCATGTCACCAGTTCTTTGGGGAAGAGAAAGAGATGGAAGCTATTGCACTTTTGTTTTAATTTTCTGGACCACAACAGTCATTTCTAGAGACCATTCAGGAGGATTCTTTTTCAGGCTTTTTTGAAGAATGTGAATATCTTCAAATTTCCCTTTATATAATGGTATGATATAATTGAGACTTCCCAGAAATCTATGAAGCTGGACCTTCTCTAGAATTTGATTTGGGAACTAAGAGAAGACTTTCAAGATATGGTCTTGAAGAATCACCTGCCCTTTATTTATCTTGAAACTGAGAAACTCTATTTCAGTCTTTCCAATATCCATCTTTCTCTTTGAGAGAACAATACCATGCTTGTAAACCATACGATAAAATTATTGCAAATGATTTAAATGTTCCTATAGGTTTCTGGAGCGTATGAGGATATCATCTATGTAAACTAATGCCCATCCTTTTTCTCTGAAAATATCCTCCATTCTCTTTTGAATTTCAAAAGGGGAATTATTTATTCCAAAAGGTAATACTTTCCACTGATATTGTCCGTGGGGTACAACAAAGTTAGTCTTAAACCTATATTTAGCCTCAATCCCTATTTGATAGAAAGCAGACTTCAAATCAAACTTACTAAAAATAGTACAACTAGCAATCCATTGCAGAAGACTAGCTTTATCAGGTAAAGGATACCTGATTTTATGGAGTACTGCATTGAGAGGTTTGTAATTCACAACTAAACTTGGATTACCTCTCTTACTATCTGACTATTTATTAAAAACAAAGGCTTTGCAAGCCCACAGACTCTTGGAGGGTTCAATTAACCCTTTTGAAAGAAACTCTTTTATTTCACTGGGACAAAATTTTCTTTCTCAGGAAGACATTAATCTAGCTAAGGCATTCATTTCTTTGTGTTTTACCAAAGGGTCGAAAGGAAGGGAAACAAAGTACTCTTCTCTAGTTCAAAAAATATTGGGGCTTTATGAAGTGGAGTATTTCTTAAGCTTTTCATAAATTTCAGCAAGGGCTTTGTCCTTATGCATTTATGTGTAGGCAATGCACATTTCCATTTTAAATAACTATGCAATGTTTGGTTTAGAATGAGGCCTTTTTAGTGGGTTTTTACATTTAATACTTGCCTCAAAAGACATAGGGAAATATACCAGCTTTCCTTTTATTGTACATTTGAATATCATCTTGTCACTATCAAAAGTGTCAAAAGTGACAGAACTCGTTCTATTTAGGAATTCAGAACCCAAAATACAATCTTCCTTAATAATATCTATCCTATTCAAGGACAAAACTTGTGTTTGTCTTCCTACTTGAATAGGAAAGTATGCAAGTCTTACCAAAATCTGTACAGGAGTCCATTCAATTGCAATTCCATGTTATGAAGCCTTTTCCCAATAGAATGAAGGGATTTCGCTACCTTTTGCCAAATTCATCTAGCAACCTGAATCCATCATGCAATCTAGCTTGTATGGAATCAACTCGGGAGGAAAAAATGAGATTTGAATATACATTTTAGGGCCTGTAAAGATTCCTAAGGAAGGTTCAGGAAATAGGGTGAATCTCCATGAACATATTCTTTAGCAGCATCACTAGAATGTTGTGTCATATGCTCAAAAATTTTCAACGCTTCTTCATATTGTCTACACATTTCATCTTCAGAGGACTGATCTCTCTCTCTCTCACATTGACCTCAAGCATTCTCTTCAAGTCTTGTATCTCTCTTACTAATTTTCTAAGAGAGTTCTTCTTTTATTTAATTTGCACTCGGAGCAAAGTTTTTTTATATTTTCTAAAAAAAATTCTATCCTCATGCTCTGCAGGATAGTTCTTATATAGTTCTGCTAGATTGTAAAATGCAATATTATTAGAAGGAGAACTTTTAGTTTCTTTTGATTGCTTCTCTTTGGCCTTTAGTAAAGACAATATCTTTTTCTTTTGTTCCTTCAATTCTCCTTTGAGTATATATTCAAAAACATGAATCTATGATAGTTGTTGATCGATGTTAGCTAATATTGATTGAGGAGAGAATTTAGATGGAGAAGAAAACATATAACAAGAAAAAACAAACTATGGAGGTCCCTCACACCCCCCTAAATTCACTTCTGCGGTTGAATCTGAGGCGGAAGAGGAAGAAGCATAACTCGAGGGAGAAAAGTAATTTAAAAAAAGCTCATCATCATCAGAGTAGGAAACATCGGTGGGGAAAAAGACAATTTCTCTCGATGGCTACTGACCTTGTTCGCAAAAGGTACGATCCCACCAAGTTGAATCAAGCAGTTCTGAAAAATGCAGCAAGCTTGGGCTTAGACTTTTTCTGTGGACACTTGCTTTCCCAATGACCTTTCTTACCACATATGAAACATTTTTCTTTTCTTTTGGCTCAAACCTTTTTACAAAAAATGCTCCTATCTCAAAAGGTTTACGGAAATGTTTCTTCTTATATGTATTTTGAGACTTATGCTTATAGTCTTTGTCACGATTGTATTGCGGAGCACTTTTATAGAATCCTTTCTTCTTTTTATTGCAATGGCAGGATTCTTTGCCAAATTTCCCTCCATTATAAGCACTACAACCCCAATCAGGCATCTTTGCAACATCTTTACAAAAACTAGGGGAATACATGGACTAGTTCCTTTTAAAATCTCTGATGACTCTCTTTTCTAGGAAATGTTCTTTCCAGGTTTCCATGATAAAAGCATGAAGCTCTGCTAATGAGATTCCACTAAGATTGATATTCTTATCTTTCAAAAATTGTTCCACAACATCTAGAACATGACCACGAAAGCTTGATAGATATTGTTTAAGGTAGTGTGGTTCACCATACTTTCATGAGGAGATGAGAAGATTCTGCATATAGCATAAATATTTGTCACTCTAACTTAGGTCACAAATTCTTGCAGACATAAATAAATAATCCAAATGTTCATAGTAATATTTATCGTCAAGGCCATAGAATTATTTTCCCAAAGCATGCAGTATCGATTGATCTGCATCATTGGCATTCAGAATTTCATCCTTTGCTTCTTGTGGCAGCCATCTCCACCATTCATGTGCCAAACCAGATTATCTAGCTATGAGTTGTAAGGCTAATTGCTAACCAAAAGTATTTGAATATTGGGTATTTTTGTACAATACCCATTGGCCAAGAAGCTATATGGTTGACTTAATTTGTTCCCACAAATGACATTGGATATTTAGAATAGGTTGTTTTGGCATTTGTGACATAAGATTGTTGATTCCATTTATCCCAAAATGGAATTTGTGCAAAGGAGCAGAAGAGGCATATTGCATATCTAAATCAAAAGTAGGAGGAGGAGAACCTGAAAAATGAGGAGGATCCAATTTCATGTCTCACCCCTGAGCTTCCTTGGGTATTTTCAATGTGAGAGGAAAAAGCAAGCATAGCCATATATTTATCAGGTAATTCCTTAGGCATTCTATGGAATTGGCTGACTAAGCTTTGTATTTCTTGGAACTCTTCTTCATCGTGACCAAAATTAAAATTTGGTGTGTCATCCTCATGTTGGATACTCATCATTCCAAATGAGTAACTTTTTGAGTGTTTTCGTTGGTTTCTTTTAAGAGCAAGATCCAAATATTATTGGATAACTAAGCCATTTTTCTTTTTCAAATATTGGGTTTTAGTTAAGAGTTTTTCCAAGACATCTAGCATTTTCTTTGTCTTGTCATAAGCTATATTTATGGCAATTTTTATCTCTCATGTATCATGCATCAATTGATCCAGAAGGTCTAGATTTGTTTGGAGCAATGATATCTTATCATGCTCTTCCTTCATTGTTTTCTTCAACTTAATGATATCCATGGCCATATCATTCATATTTTGTGATGTGAGATGTTGTTGCAAATTGCCATAGTTTGAAAGCTTTATTTCATCTTAGACACTTTAAGAAGGGGTAGAAAATTTATAGGGCATGAATTCTTTTTTTACTTTCCCATCAGTAGAAAAATGTTTGAAGGGAACTTTTGGAAGATTCCTTCCACAGACAAAAGATCTATCACCTTTAGTAGAGGTGATTTCTATGCGTGAGCCATTCTGAGGTAGATATGAATACATATAAAAACTTGGGAGTTGTTTGTTTTGATTATGCTTTATTCTCTGGAATATTTTCTTACAAGCAGGATAGTCTGAGTGCTGACCTTTATGTTAAGTATTATAGAATCCAGTAAAAGATGGCCGAACTAAAGTAGACGATTTAGGTTCATGCTTCATAGACTCAAATAAAAAAGCAGAATTATTCATAGAGGGGTTCCTAAGAAGAGGAGGAGTAAAAGAAGGATTAGGATGGCCTTCATGGATTTAGAAAGAGTGAGAGGATCTATCAAAAAAATTGGGGTATTAGCAAAAGACTCAATTTTATGTACAAGATTATCTTGGTTCCTTAGCTCTTTGTATTTTACTCCCCATTGTCTAGGGTAATTGATACCTATCCAATAAAAAGTAACTCGAGTATATTGTTTGGATTTATCAGTATCCACCGTGATGTGCAGGTGCAAGCTCTAATGTACCTTTATACCTTAGACTGAAGGGACCGGGGAAGGGTGTCATTTCCAAAGTGGACAAGCACACACGCTTTGAGCTATATAGTCTTGGGGCCAGAATCCATCTTCAAATCACGAGGTAAGATATAATCTTTAAGCAAATCATATATATATATGGATCATCAAGACTAACATAATACTTAGGAAATATAGTACCAAAACACGCGCCATTATGCAGTGGGGCTATGAAGCCTCCAATGATAGCATCTCAGAAATGTACTTTACATGTATTGTGTCTATGAAAACACATAAAGAGGAAACATGAAGTTATGGACAAACCAACAGACCAAGGCCAAGCTTAATTGCACCAATATGGGCATACTTATAACCTTGGGTTTTAGCCCAATCTATGTGAGATTTATCTAACAAATTTATATGCATAGGCTCATCACGGTCTCTACAAGAAACATCTACATAACTAAATTTGATGTGAGTCTGTGTTTTATATTGCCACCATGATAACTTATAAACATCAAAGGGTAAGATGGCTATTAATTATGAGTTCTCACACGGATTTAGATTCTGAATATTAATTATAGAAGCAGATATGGAAGCCTCATCCTGAAAAGATGATCTTCTTTCTGCTAATGATACTTCTGTATCATTCTCTATCTCACACTCTAGGGTTTTGAGAGGAAATGAATCAATTGAAGGGTCCATGGAACAATTACCTTTATTAGGAAGTAAGCTTAAGGTGCTTCACACCAACTCAGAATTCCAGTTAACCAACACATAACCTTCACCTCAGATATATGGGAACAAATTACTAAGTGAAGACTTAAATACGGAGATATAATGATGCATAATATTGAAAGATTAATGTTGAGACTTACAACACAAAAGGCCAAAACTATGACCAACTTCTAGAACATATAAATACAATTCTAAATCAAAGAAAGCAATTCTTTTGACCATCATCATCACAAAACTATTTAAAACTTGTCATCCCATAGTATAATATATATATATATATTAGCAAAAAACTAAGAACTAACTTCACACATTTCACAAGCTAAATAGAGAAATGTGAATATTAAAAAAAAGAGTGTATTAATATATGATATATATTTAATATGTAGTGTATTAGTAATATGAGATATGAAATATATAAAGTAGAGTACATATAATTATAATATATATATATATATATATATATAAATATGTTGTGTATAATGTTATATATATGTATAATGTGTATATATAATATTAATATATATTTTTTAATATATAATAGTGTAGTCACAGAAGTAAATATATAATATAAGAGTATCATAAATATATATATAAATATATGAAGTAATAATATATTGTGGCGATCATATATACTATATATATACGTATTTATAATAGTGTATTAATATATAATATATCTATATTGCAATAATATTAATATCACATATATGACAGAGTTTATGGAGGTGCAGAGCAAAACTCAAAAACAGAGTATGCGAGAGAGGGCTTACCCAAAACAGGGGAAGATGTTCTTTGGAGCTCTGCAGCCCTTCTAGATGATTTCAAAAATAAAAATGAACACCCCAAAATACATTGAACCTCTCGATGCCTCTTCACTCGAGGCTCATTTACTTCTACACCCAACGCATTAAATCTTTGTACAGCGGTTGGTGGATACATCAAGTTGGCGGGAGGAATTATCTCCAACACTCCCCCTTAATTCCGACCATAAACAAACTACTAACATCTAAAGCATACATGTAATGCCTTCATGGGATTTCAACAAAAATAAAACATTAATGCCTGCTGGTCTAAGTCTCAGCTAGGCTTACATTAGTTCATGTCAAAACTCAAAATTATCTTACCATTCTTGTCTGCTACATGCTGATGCAACGGCTTCTTTTTCTTTCGTTTGCTCCAGACTTTGAACTCAGCGTTCTTCTTCACCTTCTTCTTCATTCTCACCTTCTTCTTAATGTTTTCTTCAAGCTCCTTGGGCTTGATTCTTCCATCAATGTCTGCAAATTATTCAATGGCTTGTTGCCTTCTGTCTTCATCTTTAAATTCTGACTTCAGCATTCTTAGTTCGTACGTTGTGGGAATTTCAAGATCGCACATGCTGTTCATATCCTTCATTTTGTTTTCATCCTCTTCATTGGCATGCTGCCATGACATCAACTGATAATAGTGTCTGATTTCTTCAACACTCCATTTCATAAAAATGTTTTCAGCTGGTTTATCTTCTTCCTCTGCTTCTTCGATGCAGATTTCTTCATCCATGGTGCTGCTAAGCACTCTTGGCACATCACAATGCCCATCATTACAGAATTCAAATGCTTCATCTTCCATGCAGCTTTCGATAATCTTGTCAAAGTCTTCAATAAAATTACAATCTTCATGGTCTTCATTATACTTATCAACTCCACTGCTGCCTTCTTTTCCATTTTCTGCTTCAAAGAAGGACATCACATTGTCTACATTTTTTAGAAACTCTTGAATGATTTCATCATCATTTTCATTTACATTTTGCTCAATTGCAGGCAGATTTCTATATGCACCTACACATGCACAAACATCTAACCTGTTAGAATAAATTTCTGCCCTCATGGGCATGCTCTTCATGAGCACTTTTTCTTGGATTCGTTGTACTGCTTCAGCTCCTTTTTCAGCCTCTATTGGCTGTCTTGCAACTTCTTGAGTTGCTAATTCACTATTTTGTGCTGCTGCTATGGCAACTTCCTCTTCAACACCATCTTCATCCACTCGTGGCTCTGCACAGTGGGCTTCACCGTTCTCAAATTTATCAAGCTCTGCTTGGCTTACAGCTTCTATGGCTGGAGTTTCTACTGCTGCAATGGCAGCTCCATCTTCATATTCGTCCACAAGTGCCTCTACACCATGGGATTCACTAACAGCTTGGCTGTCTTCTGCTTCAACTACAGGATTCTCAACTGCTGCTTCTTCAAGAGACTGTGACATTGTTGGCTGCTTACACATGTCACTCCCCCTTTCGCTCAACTCTTCTTCCAAGATTCTCCATGCTTCCTTGGAAGTCTTTGCTGCTGCTATATTGTGAAAATACTTTCATCCATAGCTTGTTGGATGAGATGCAAGGCTAATTCATGTTGCTTCAATTTTTGGTCTTCAGTCAGGGCTTCAAAAGCCTCTAAATCTAGGGGATGCACGCATTCATTTTGAACTAAACACCACAAATCCTCTTCTCTAAGAAAACTTCTCATCTTAATAGCCCAAAATTCATAATTTTTACTTGAAAAATGTGGGGGAACAAAGAGAACTTTGCTGCTCCAGTTATCCTGGTTCTCTTCTTGGACTTCAACTGTGTTAATAAGCTCCTCTGCAATGGGAACTTCTCCATATCTATGTGCAAAATACTTTGCCTCTACCCTTGCATTTCTTCTTTTAATCTGCTTGAGTCTCCTTTTGTAACCCATTTCTTCTTTGCAAGTTCAGTGCTGGCAGTTGTCTTCTTCGTGCAAGTCTCCTACTTGCTTCTCCTTCCCTATCGCCCCCTAAAAAAAATATACAACTGCTTGCTGGCTGCAAGACCTGTCAATAGTGCCCCCTTAATGCAAAAACACTCTGTTTGTTATTTTGTCAGATACCAGGTCAATTGAGATTTGCACATGGTACGAATTTGAGCCGATTCAAGGACCTGACTGTACTCAGAACAGGTGACATGACTCAGGCATCCTGACAGATTTCTTCATGATCTTTACAAAAATCTATCAGGGAGTTTAACAATTTACGATATTCCCCGCAGCAATCTTGAATCGTTAGAACTTACAGCTGATGACGAAGATTCCTGAAGGCATTTTCGAGTTCCTCATGACCGGATCATATCATCCCCACAACCATTACCCTTCTCTGCCTTTCCTTTCCGTTTCATTCGCAGGAGTGTGAAACCAAAGAGCGAGAAACCTATGCCTGCTAGCAAGAAGTATCTCGATATCAATGTTGGCCTTCTGATGCCACCTCACGCCTTCCCCCCGATACAAATTTCTCAAGAGAGGACGGAGGATCTTCTTCACAAGAAGCCGAAGCCGAAGAGGAAGAAGAAGAAGAGTAGAGATCAAACCCTCGGATCTCGCATCCAGCTTCGTTGTACGGCCATCCAGAAGTTTCTTCTAGACCAAACCACTGGCTCTGAGAGGAGCATCCGCGAAACCTTCGGCGACAATACCGACACAAGCAAGGCTCTCAGAATGCTGGTGAAGCAGCATAGGGTTAAGCGCTTCGGATGTGGAGGGAAAGCGAGTCCGTTTGTGTATATGGCGCTAATTCCCCCAAATATGAGCGAGCTCGAAAGGGCTTTAGCTTTACCCTTGGGCTTCGGCTTGTGGTTGTCAGTAGACTTCTTCGATCCGGAACAACTGCAGCCCCTAACCAGGGTAGCTTCAACAGTGGATGCTGTTTTGATTTCACATTTAGACACAAATCATATTGGTGCTTTGCCGTATGCTGTGATAAGGCTCGGCCTCTCTGCTCTGTGTATTCCACAGAGCCTGTATATAGATTGGGTATCTTAACTATGTATGATCATTATATGCCTTGCAAGAGGAAATCTGGCCGAAATCTTACTCGTAAATGCTGATATAAGGCGCTGAAGGTAGTGGCTTGGCTATTTTCTTTGCAATTCCCTTCTTCTTGACGGTTTTAGCCGCAGGCCTAACAGTTTTCTTGACAATCTCCTTCTGCAGCAGGCTCTGGGCCTGGCTTTCCACGCCGCAGACTCTGACGGCTTCCTCCTTCGGCGTCCACGGGCTCTCCTCCTCTCCGCACAACCTACATGACTGGCTCTTTCACGCACAGCCTTTTGCACAAGGCGTATTCCTCTTTTCGGCAGGGACCGGCTGCTCTCGTGACGACTTCACCTCCAGGCTGGGGATCGCCCCTTGGGCTCTGATACCATGACAGAGTTTATGGAGGTGCAGAGCAAAACTCAAAAACAGAGTATGCGAGAGAGGGCTTACCCAAAACACGGGAAGATGTTCTTTGGAGCTCTGCAGCCCTTCTAGATGATTTCAAAACTAAAAATGAACACCCCAAAATACATTGAACCTCTCGATGCCTCTTCACTCGAGGCTCATTTACTTCTACACCCAACGCATTAAATCTTTGTACAGCGGTTGGTGGATACATCAAGTTGGCCGGAGGAATTATCTCCAACAATATATATTATAATATGTAACATAGTATATTTGGAAATTAAAGAGACAACATTTTTGCAAATCAGAGAGACAAATTTACAATCCAAATTATGAGAGTTTTAAAAATTCCTACCAAAAACATTGTTTTCCGAAATCGTCATCCCATATTGAATTAGCGTTTTCAATTTTGTAGTTGTGCACTGTATCTTCGTATCTAATAACTAAAAATCTGCAAAGTTTCATATGATTTTGTAAATACTTCATTTTAATTTCACTATAGTTTTTCTGTGCATCAGCAAATTCTCAGATCAACTTCAGAACATACAACATAAAACATGGTGTAGATTTAGTATTAAGAATCTTTAACGTATTGTTCTTCCTTTAACTGAAATTAAGGAACTTTTCTCGATCATAAAAATTTAAAAGTTTTCATGTTTATAATGGAGATATTCCATTAGTAATAGTTTAAACTTTAAATATGTTAAGATTGGATTATTTTCCGTCATATTTTTTATTAAAAATGTTAAAAAGTTGTTAAATATATGTAGTTGTTGAAAGTGTCCAATTCATAGTAGCATGCATAATTAGACTTAGAATAAGAATCTAATATGATTGAATACTGAAAAAATAAGTAGCATGCATAATTGGACTTCGAATAAGAATCTAATAAGATTGGATACTGAAAAAATAAATAGCATGCATAATTAGACTTCCAATAAGAATCTAATAAGATTGGATACTAAAAAAAATAAGTAATGAAAAAATTTAATACTAAAAAAACAATAAATTAAAAAAACATGTTTTTCAAATTTTAAAAAATTTAAAAATATAGATAAATCATTGTATATTTACATGTAAAATTCAATTTTTATTAAAAAAAAATAAAATACAAATATTAAAACATCTCAATCTAATAATACATTTATAAATTTAATTATAAAAATATTAAATAATTAAAATACCAAAAATACATTATATTGCAATAAAACAAATTTTTAATAATATTTTCCTAAAACTATTACCCTAACTAAAATTTAATATTATAGCTACTTACTAAACTTTATAATTGTATTATAAAATTAATATATTATAAAAACTAATCAAACAAAACAATCAAAATATATATATATATATATATATATAAAAGTTGAAAGCTTTAAACTTTTAAAATGCAAAACTAACACTAAGCAGATTGTATAGTTAATCATCCAGTAAGGCCAAACTGAAAATAACACAATAAAATTTAAATAACTTATATCTGTCAAAAAAAATTATAATAACTATGAAATGGTTAGCAAATTTATTATATTAATACTACCTCTAATTTCAGTACAAGAAATCTAATACTGTCAAATTATATTGATTGTGTAGTTAATCATCCAATAAGACCAAACTGAAAATAACACAATAAAATTTAAATAACTTATATCTGTCAAAAAAAATTATAATAACTATAAAATGGTTAACAAATTTATTATATTAATACTACCTGTAATTTCAGTACAAGAAATCTAATACTGCCAAATTATGTTAATATGGTTCAGTCTATATATTATAGATATTTGAGAATACTGAATTTCTTTTATATATTAAAAAATGGCGCAGTTAAGCAATAAAAAATTGAAAGTACAGAATAAATTCTCAGTGTAACAATTTGAAAAGAAATCATATAGACTTTACACTACTTTTCACTTGGCCAGTAAATTAAATGCGTTGCTGAATTCAGTCAAGCCCACAGTCTGTCATTAGACTAATGCTTAAAATAGGCTACATATTTAAGGTTATTATAAATTAACTTTTCCAGATCAGTCAGGGCAAAATTGCAGTTGATAGTAGTTTCTATTTAGGGTTACTATAAGTGGATTTTCATCTAATAACACACAAACTCCACATGATATGAAATTTGAAACGCTGAAATACAGAGTGGAATCAAGCAACATTGGGCAATATTGCAGTAGAAAGCTCTAAAAATCCCAATTATGTCATATGGATCAATAAAGTATGATATTAATCTTATAGCAAGATACCTTGAATATCATGCAGTCCCTAGAAGCTCTAGTTAATTAGTCATGAACGTTACGAAATATATTCTGGCCAGCTATCTTGCATATTATGAAGCTTCACAGGAATATCTCTGATTATCCATCCATGCCATTACAGATAAAAATCCATGATGTCCATAAAAAATGGGCTTTTATCATCATCTGCGCCGTCTGATGAGCAACGACTCTGTGATCTTCCAGTGGCTTCGATTTCCTTTTCTGTTCATCATAGGTCAGAAGAGAATGTACATGTTAAAATCAATTGGATGGATGTCCTAAGTAGTTTCAAGAGAGAATTGCCATTTCAGGAAGCCTCTTGTAGCCTAAGATAAATCGAGAAGTGCTTCGTACATAATGCTTAAAATTTAAGATAAATGTTAAAATAAGTACTGTGCTGTACGATTCCCGAATTTTATTGTAACATTTTACCATTCCTTAAATCTTACATAAAAAATAAACTCATTTAAAATTAACAGTGATTTGTGCAGAGGGTTTTTATTGCAATTTAATACCTAAGATATTACAGAAGATGTTGTAACTTTCAGGGTATTATTAACTTTTAATACTCAACACTGCTTGTCATTTGGTAAGTTTTTTTTAGGAAGTAAAGAAATAGGTCAAATTAAGATCAAGAGGTATTCGATATGTTTTATCACTTTTAAGTGAGTAAGGTTTATTTTTTTACCTAAATAAAGAAATAGGTCAAGTGACTAAGTAAACAAAGAAATGGGTTAATTACTCAGAATTTAAGAAATAGGTAAGTGCTTAAGTAAGTAAAGAAATAGGTCAACTGCTTAAGATTTAAGAGGTATTTGATAGGTTTTATAGGTTTTATTACTTTCAGAAGTAATTATGCTTTTTAAGATAAAAAAAAATTAAGATCAATAGGTATTTGATATGTTTTATCATTTTCAAGTGAGTAAGATTTATTTTTTAAGTAAATAAAGAAATGGGTCAATTGCCCAAGATTTAAGAAATGGGTAAGTGCGTAAATAAGTAAAGAAATAGGTCAACTGCTTAAGAATAGGTCAACTGCTTAAGATTTAAGAGGTATTTGATAGGTTTTACTACTTTCCAAAGTAATTATGCTTTTTAAGATAAAAAAAATTAAGATCAATAGGTATTTGATATGTTTTATCATTTTCAAGTGAGTAAAATTTATTTTTTCAGTAAATAAAGAAATAGGTCAAGTGACTATGTAAATAAAGAAATGGGTCAATTGCCCAAGATTTAAGAAATAGGTCAAGTGCCTAAGTAAGTAAAGAACTACTTAAGATTTAAGAGGAATTTGATAGGTTTTACTACTTTGCAAAGTAATTATGCTTTTTAAGATAAAAAAAAATTAAGATCAAGAGGTATTTGATATGTTTTATCATTTTCAAGTGAGTAAGATTTATTTTTTCAGTAAATAAAAAAATAGGTCAAGTAACTAATTAAAAAGAGAAATAGGTCCATTATCCAAGATTTAAGAAATAAGTTAAGTATCTAAGTAAGTAAAGAAATAAGTCAACTACTTAGGATTTAAGAAACATTTCGTAAGTTTACTACTTTCCAAAATAATTATACTTGTGAAGCTAAAAAAACTTATAATAATTTAGTTATTAAATTTGCCATTGACTGCTATCACCATATGATAGCATACTCAACTAACTGGTTATAGATAATACTTCCACTTCCAATGAAAACAATTTTCAAGTTTTACAAACGGTTTTAGGTCTTCTTAAGCTATTCCTCAAAATACTTAGTAACCAATAAAAAAAGCTTTAAATATAAATTCTAATAATCATTAAAAGATTTGTCAGCATGTTTATTTTAGTTCCAGTGAAGATCCAATAAATTCGATGTAAATTTCCTTTCAATTTCACTCTATATTTTTTTTTAAATTTAGAAAACAAATGTGTATGGATCAATCGAAAATGAATAGGCTAATAACTTACTTAAAGGAACGATGTCAACTTGTTGTGCGGCAACATTCATTGGAACTAGAGCGATTTCTGAGCAGCTCCCCGCTGCCTCCATTTTCGGCTTAGATCAAGCTAATGCAGACGGCACAGAGGTTGACCTCACAGAAGAGGACACGAGAATAACAGGAAGATTCTCACAGTTGCAAATCTCGATCATGTAACCATCAGGATCATGGAAGAAAAGTTGGGCGATGTACAACCCTTCATCTTCCACAACATGTTTTTCATATTTTATTTCCATTTGTTGCAGTTTCTTTTCCACTGAAAGAATATCTGGGCTCTGCAATGGAAAAAATGACAACAGTTATAAGATGAAGAACATCCTGCTAGAATAATAATTACAATAATCTCTCAAAGGTGACCATGGGACTATAAAGTAAACCTGAAAAGAGATATGGTTATCTCTTGGATCGATCTTAGTTTTCTTAGGGAGATCATCCCAAGACCTGCACTGCAAGAGATGTATCCCCAGACCGTAATTGAATAACCTAGACAGCAGCAACATTTTAGATCCGTCTAAAGGATATATAAAACATATATGCAGACAGTAACGTTGGGTAATTGATTACGTTGATGCAATATATATCTTACCAAGTTCCTTCAAAATCGAATGAAGATGGTCTCTTCACTTGCTGAAATACAAGAACATTCTCGTAGAATTGCGTGGAAGCCGTGACGGATTTGCAAACAAATGAAACGTGATTGAGAGATACCAAAGGTAAAGGTTGGGAACATTGGATCTGATCTTCCTTCGCCATCCTGTGACTCAATTCCCGCGATCCCATTGTTGTTTTTTCACAGTCCACAAACGGAAATTAATAATTTGATTGGCACCAGCTTTCAGAAACGGCTTACACTCTTCAGCGCACAGCCATCTCCTTAATAAAGAAGTTTTTGGGTAAATACTGGAAGTTATCGGTAGTCAAAGTGTCACAACTGGTTGTTGCCGTACACCATTACTTTTTACACAGTTTGTATGATTGGAGACGGCACCCTGCTTTCATAACTGTCTTTTATGACCATGTAAAAAGGTGAGCTGAACGCATTTTGACCGAGAGTATATGAGTAATGAGTTCGAACTTCGAGGTAAGAAGAACATGATGATTACTCTCATCATGAGGTATGATAAGTAAAATAATTTATTTTAAATTGGTGTGGGATAATTGGCATTCAAATGGCCTTTTTGTGATTTGTTCTCTATTTGTAGTTCCATCCCATTTACTGCAGAATTATGTAATGGAACTGCGTCCTAAAAATTTTTAGCTCATTTTAAAATGACTTACATGGTCGAAATTCCAAAAAAATAATGAGAACTTAACATTTTTTACATGATAATAATGTAATTGCTAATGTGTACAACTTTCTAAAAGTAATGGTGTTGGGCAAGAGCTCAAGAGAGCCATTTTGTTTATTTAAAAACTTCATATTTGTACTAACTAGTCTTCAACCTTGAAATTTCAAATACAATACTTCTTGTTGTAATGATTGACAAAATTAGTTATAAACTAGACGTAGTATATTATAATTATTTATTGTAGTAAATAAGAAAAAAACATCCTAGTTCTTACCATTATTTGCATTACTTTTTTATTTCGAATCTTTTTTTATTTAGATTGTCTTCATCACCTTCACCTTTATTTCTTCCTTCTCAATGGGCATCTTCTCCTAGAATTGAAAGTCTTGTCCAATAGAGCTAACTACCTCAAACTCTCCCTCCCATATCAATGTTGCTCATTGCCACTTCATCCTCTCTCTTCCCCAACATTAAAACCATATAAACAAACTCCACATATACTTACTATCTAAACATCTCCTCTTTTTTCTTTTCTTTCATCACAACAACTCACCCAATGTACAATCATATTTAACTCAATGTTGCTCTACTTCATTTGCACTATTTTGCATTAACTCTTCATATTACAACTGTTTCATATTTTCTTTGGTTTTCTCTACTTTTGTTTCTTTTGATGGACATTGGACTTTACCTACACAAAATCAACAAAAAAAAAACATTAATGGAATGAAACCTTTCCATAAGCATCTCTTCAAATTGCGTTTGTTTTAACATCTTCTAGTGTAACTTCGTTGTTGCAAGATTATGACACCACCATCTTTTATTGGGACACCACCCACTACTACAAAATCTCTCCCTTGCAACTTTGTTGTTATAATACCACTCAATTTTGTAACAATTTCATTCTACAACATCATCAACTATTGTACAACAATATCACTTGTTTGCACATACACTCCCTTCAAAAGACTAGTACTCTTTGCTTCTTTACTTGGATGCATAAGCTCCTTCACCTTAGCCCTTTTGATGCAATCCTCTTAATCAAATATTTCTATTCCTCTCTATTGGCATGCTATTATTCATTTCACTTGCACTTCCTTCATCATTTTCCTCAACAACATGCACCCCACTCTCACAATCAACACACTTCACAACCACACTTAAGAGAAGTTTATTTTCCTTCTCCTCTTAATGCTTATTGTAGGTTCTCTATTCATTTGCACCTTCTCAATTCTCAAGGAAAAATAATAAGCCTCTTCTAATGATCACGTCTTATACACATTTATCTTTCTTACATTGGACATTGATTCAATCCATCCACAAAGGGCATTATCTTTTCATAACTATCTAATATAAAACTAGTTAGTATAGCCATGCTACAAAACTCTTCAAAATATTCCTCTATACATCTATCATTTTGATTTAACTTCTTTAACCTTTCACACATATTTAAATTATACTTACAAACTTAGGACTTAAGTTAGTGACCATATATTCCATCACTAGAGCCTAACTTTGCCCCTTAAATTTTTGTCTATCTTTAACTACTCCCACCATCTACATACATAGCTTCTCAATCTTACATGGCATGATCTTAAATTGTGGGGCATCATCAACTCCATTGCATGAAAATATTATTGCATGCCTTCTCTCCACTCCATCATTTTTTCTAAACTTTTACTTCCAAAAATGTTAGTGATCCTTTGGTGTTGTTGAACATTCTCCTTTTCGTGTTTACTATTTTTTTTGATAAAGTTTTGCTATTAAATCCCCCTACTAAACTATTCAAAGGCATCCATTCTCCTCACCAATTATTGTAGAAAATTTGCAACATCTTCCACTACTTCTAAACCAGCATTCTCTCTTCTAGTCTTTCCTCTCACCACATGAATTCCCCTTCCTAGATTTATGTGTTCTTTTTACTCATATAAAATCCTATTTATTGTGAGGTATTTCTCCCTTTCTGTTACAAAATCTAATGCATCATATCTATAATGTCCTCTTGTGGATTGTTCAAAACCTCAACACCACTTATTGCACAACCTCTAAGCAATGTTTTTCAAGGTTAGAGTCCAAAATCTCCTCTTACAACATCTACTTAGTCTTACCATCGGAGGTGATACCTACTTACTTGTTTAGATAACTCTAAGGAGCACCTAACTCTAGTTGGAGTCATCTACACTTTTAGTTTTTCAATATAACTCATGTTTCTCACAAACCCCCTTTTTCTCATGGTAACAATGCGAATGCCCCTTCTATTTGTTCGGTTATTATTTATTGGACTCAATTCAACACAGAAAAAACTCTAGTTGTGGATTTGTGAACCTACTTATATGTGAACTTTATGCTTTAGGTTTATTGTTTATATTATTTAATGGTGAAACCTAAAGATGTAAGATTTACTCTTGAGAAATGAATAGAAGGATAGGGTATGCGACCAGATTCTATGTTATGATTAAATAAATAAATGGGTGCCATGCATATGATTAATAAATTACTTTGTTTACATTGTTTAAGTGTTAATAACTTGGGGAAATGTTAAAATATTATGCATGATATTATGTTTTGATAAGAATAATTACCATGATAGAGGGGTAATTAATAGAAGATATTAGCAGTACTAAAATTACAATGATTTATGAAATCAAAAAAGAAAAGGGTAAGTTATGGCACATTAATTTGTGAGTTGATTTTTGGTTCAATATATTGCTATGATATGTGGGTTCTTGTAGGATTAAAACATCGCTTCCCAAATAGATCATTTGATAACACAAATTAAGAATAGTAGCAAAATATGATTATTTATAGGATGTTAAACCTATTTAAACTAGGAGGGGTAGAGGTATTACCCACAGACATCTTGTGAAATTTTGAGTCATTGAAGGGTTGTATTAAGAAACTCTACCCAAATTGTATGATTTGCCTAGGTCAATATAGTCGAGTCCATGCTTTCACTTATGAGTTATATATCATTTTAGGTTTATATTCAAGTAGAACAATAAAATGTGAAAGTTGGAAGTGTGTTAGGAAGGAAGGATGATTGAGAGTAGTTATGATTCTATTTTGGATTTATATATGTAACTTTATTTTTGTACTTGGTTCCTTTCATGTTTAAAACATTTGTTTCCATGAAGGATAAATCTTAAACATTATAATATACAATTGGTACTTATGTATTGTGACTTAGTTAGTAATATTGTATAGTGTTGTCTTTACTTGATTATTGGTTTGCATGCATGGTCATGATCATTCAAAAACTATGCATTAAATGTGGTGATGGTTATTTTTAGTAATACATGAGAGGAATAGTAACCTTGGTTAAATTCTATATTAATAATTTGATCTAGTGGATATTGGTGGCGGCCCACCTCTTCCAACTGGCTCAAAACAGTCTTTTGGCAATTTTGGCAAATTACTATTTTTAGCAGTTTTTCGGGTCCTAAACTTCCGGAGTCATTTTGAGGCCCGAAACGATGTTTTTTCGGCATCGAATGGTCGGGAAAATATGAGTACTGCACACCTACCCTTTTCATGTGCCAGACTCGAGGTTTGTCGACCCTTTTGTAATCCTTGAATAGATCTTTCCAACGACCTATTGTGCACCCCAAATGGATATCGTATGCAAAGGTTATGACCCCGGGAAGTTGATGTACTAACTTACCCAAACGGGCCCACATGAATTTTGGCGCTTCATCTCATAGGGTTAGGTTTTTCGATGTTTGGGATTCTTTCACTCATGCTTATGAAAAATAGGCCCTTTCGGCCTCTCTTTGTATTGATCTTGGCACGAATGAGCATAGCGGCCACATCTCTTCCGAGAGATAGCTACCACCATTCTAGCTATTGTATTTACAGGCTATTCTATTTATGCTATTTAATAGAATATGTGTTTACTATATCACTGTGTTCTTCACAATAAATCTGTGTATGTGAATATATATATGCTATCTTATTTCATTCATGCATAAATCTAGATCATAATTAGCTTTCAATGGGTTAATTTGCATTTCATTAAATTCATTTACCTTTAATTTTGTATAAGTTGCATTTTTTTATATTTCATTTTAGGATTAAAATTGTTTAAGTAGGTGATGAGATTTCAAAATCTTACCAATGTGATTTGATGTGATTGGAATTTATTTCTCTTTAGAGTATTTATGATAAATTAATATTTTATTATATTTTGACTAAATTGTAAATCATTTATGTTTGGTAGGTGACTTATTATTTTATTATAATTGGTCTTCCTCGATTCCTTCTCCATAGGGATATGAAAGTAGTCTGAAAAGATAAAATATGACTTGATTACTACCAACATAGATCCATTTTAAACATGGATCTATCAAGCACCAATATGAATCCAATTTCTTGAGACCTGTATTTTTTTATTTATTTTTATCTTAATTTTTTTAAATATTAAGAATAAATTTACACCAAAATATGTTTGGATATATCAAGCACCAAGAGGGATCCAATTACTTGAGGTGTATTTATTTATTTTTATCTTAATTTATGTTTAGTCATTTTGGTGCTTGATATATCGAGGTTTAAGATGAAATCAACATAATTTAGTTTTTGTTTGAGCCAACATCATTTACATTTTTATTTTTAATTTTATTTTTTTTATGAAATGACATGTTACATAACTTTACACAAGGTTATTCCTTACATCATCTCCCTCATATTGGGTTGTTATGCCTTACAACATCTCCCTCATATTGAGTTAATATTGGGTTGTAGAGAACCTCGCTACTCTAATACCACAATTCTATAAATGAATTCATTTTAATAAAAATTAGAAATTATAAACACATAAACTATTATAATAAAAATGTCAAAAACTTCTGTAATAATAATAAAAAGGAAATCACACCAAAATAAATAAACCATAGTCTATACAAAATTATGCACAAGCCTCACATCACAAAACCATCCTCACTACATAAACTAAATAAAATAGAAAGACAAAGGTTATTTTCCATTGAAAGAATTTCTTATTTATGTTTGTTATATGAAACTTTTGGATTTAAAATAACCATATAACTATTCAACATCAAAATATAGTTCTTCATATTCTAATGGTGGATAAAAAATCACTATACATAAGAAATATTGCAATACAGTATAATTTTTTTCCCAAATTGTTTAAAGTCACAAAATATAGCCAAAATTTTGAAGGCATAAAAACATGTTAGAAAAAAGATTTTTTTTATGCCTAAGAAACACATTTTAAGATAAAGTGTTTTTCATACTCCATTTTTTTTACTATCATGAATGTTACATTTTATTTCTTTTCCTTTTGTTTCAAATCTCATTAGAATTCATTCTTAATTTAGCAATGTCAATTTTCTACTTTAAACAAGTTATAATAGAAAGATAATTTTCATTTTCTAAATTAAGATTAATAATATTTATATAGTACATTTATTTTTATTGATTAACTATATATTTATAGTACATTAACCTTCTCTTATTCTCTATTTCATTGATTAAGTATATATTTATAGTATATTAACCTTCTCTTATTTTCTATTTCTAAGTTGGCCTCAATTTCATTTTTTTTTCAACCGAAAAAAAACGTACTTTTGCTATTCCTCAAAATCAAATAGTACAAAGATTTTCTCCTTTTTCAAAAAAGGAATATCAAAACTGTTCATATGTCACAAAGACCATATACTGTCACCATCATAGGTTTGTCAAAACAAAATTACATCAAAAGATCAAAAAATTACAAATCCACATATATACTTTTCTCTATCATTCTAGTAAAAAAGAACTTCTCCACGCTCCAGCAAATTGGAGTCCATCCATTCCTCCCAAACCAAAATACCTTGAGCGCCAAGTAATGCCTGTTTAGATAGTTCATCAGCTTGACTGTTATGTTCACGGAAGATATGTGAGAAGGAAATATGTTCCTGCAAATCAATCTCTGCACGAGCACGTCTACACTAGGGAGATAGAGCAATAACATTCAGATCATAATCTTTTGTTTCCCACTTTATAGTAACACGTGAATCACCAAAAACCAAAAGATTTACCAATCCAAAGCTGTTGGCACACTTTAGCGAACACCACAGAGCTAGAAGCTCTGCTTTCATATTGCTGCCAGTTCCACAATTGAGATGCAGAGTAAAATAATCACTCTCATTTAAATAAATGACACCCCCTGCTGCACAAATTCCATACTGCGCTGCCCCATCAAAGAAAATAGTAGGCTGATTCACAGTGAAAGAAAACTGACCACATCTTCTCTTCTCTACCAAATTTGTATTAGCATGATAGTATTGGAATAAGTTTAATACAATATCACCCCAAGCCCCAACATCAGGTTCTTTGTCTTGAAAAGTGACCATGTTGCGGAAATACCAAATAGCCCAAGATATAAGAATAGGTACCTCCATATTCTCCTTTGAAGACTGAAACCAATTCAGCATAGAATCACCAAAAGTATTTGATTCCCAAACCTTTGTAATTGCCAATTTCGAACAGCAGAAATCCCATACATTTTTCCCAAAGGAGCAAGCCACAAACAAATGGTTGATGGATTCAGATTCCTTCTTGCATAAAATACACCAATTTGGGCCACACCAACCATGCTTTAAAAGATTATCCCAATTTTTCAAAGAACCTTGTAAAGCATGCCATAAAAAACACTTATGTTTTAGAGCAACATTCCACTTCCAAATCTGTTTGAACCACCAGTGCTGAGGAAAAATATACTTCTCCTGCATGATTCTGTCATAGGTTGTCTTGGTAGAAACCACACCAGTTTTCTCATTACCAATCCACACCAACTTATCATCCTGGTCAGACAAAGACACACCAGCCGAGCCAAGTGCACAAACAAAGGAATCCCAAGATAAAGCATCATCACCAACTAAACCTAGATCAAATGAACTTAGCCAACCAGATTCACATCTGATACTATATAAAGAAGAAAGGCCATAAATTTTTAAATAATCCAAAATCCTATTTGGAATACAAATAGTACCATCAATGCCCAGAATATTATCTTCCCCAATTCTTATATCTTTACCATTACCCACCTGCCACCTCAGATCACCCAGAATCCAGCCAGAAACCTTAAGAAGTCCACGCCATAAAGGAGAACATCCAGAAAACATAGGCATATGCATTCTGATCCAAGCCAGCCGATCCCCTCTGATATACTTCACATAAGAAATCTTTGACCATGGATTATTGTTAAAAATACACCTCCACAGGCTTTTTGCCCTCAGGGCCATACTAAAAGATTTTATATCCTTTATACCCCAACCCCCGAATCTTTCAGTCCTGGAGATTGTTTCCCACCTAGTCATGACCAAAGAGGCTCTTTCCAAACCACCGAACCACAGAAAATTGAAAATCAATTTTCTGATAACATTAATAATAAAGACAGGTATCTCAAGAAGAGACAACCAATATACAGGTAGTCCCATTAAAACAGCTTTGATCAACGTAAGTTTGCCACCCACTGATAGAAATCTATAAGCCTAGTGAGAGATTCGAGCTTCAAATTTCCTTACAAGCCACAACCAATCCTTGATCTGATAGTTGTTGGGTTTCAAGAAAAATCCCAAGTATTTTAGCCCATCATCTAAAGGATGACAGATATAGGGCATGAAAGCAGAAATCTCATGTCTGATAGCCAAACCCACATTATGAAAAAATAAACTAGATTTTGCAGTACTAATCATCATTCCAGAAACACGGCAGAAACAATTAAGAATATTTCTGAAAACTTCCCATTCTGCAAGATTCCCCAAACCGGCGAGTAAAACATCATCAACAAAAATCAGGTGAGATATAACACAGTCCAAGCCCAATTCTATACCCTTTAACAAACCTTCTTGCTTGGCAAAGTTTATCATTCTACTGAGAGCATCAATAATCAAAAGAAACAATAAAGGAGACAGTAGGCATCCTTGTCGAATGCCCCTCGAACATCGAAAAAAAGACGATGGTGCACCATTGATCAGAATAGCAATGCTAGCCGTGGAAACACAAGACATTATCCAATTAAGTACCACTGGGGGCACCCCAATTTGGATCAAAATGAGCCTTAAAAAAGTCCAATTCACCCTATCATATGCCTTCTCCAAGTCCAATTTTAGAAGCATAGCACTGAAATTGCGACTCTTAATAGAGTGGAGAAGTTCCTGTGATGCCCTAATGGCATCATGAATCTGGCGATTATGTAGAAAGCCAAACTATTCCTCAGTGATATGAGAAGAGAGAGCCGATTTAATCCTTTGAGCAATGATCTTGGAAACCAGTTTGTAAGCCAAATTATAGAGAGCTATTGGCCTATAATCGCCAAAATTTTCAGGATTGCTCTTCTTTGGTATCAGCGTCACAAAAGAAGAATTTAATGCACCTGAGGTGAAGCCATGCAGCCGGGTATGTTCCACCATACTCAGCAACTCAGACCCCATAACCTTAAAGAAGTGAGAAAAAATCTCAACCGGCCACCCGTCAAGTCCCGGGCTTTTCTCACGAGCAAAGAGATGCAAAGTATTCTCCACCTCTTCAATAGTAACCTCTCTGCCAAGAGCTACAACCTCCTCATCAGTGAAGAACCTGGGGAACAATTCCACAATTCTAATTTGTTCCATCAAAATACCAGAGCCATCATCTTTGTAAATATTCCCAAAATGATTCACGGCTTCAAGCTTCAGCGCCTCATTTTTGGAGCAGCGATTACCACCAGCATCTTTCAGTTCCCAAATTGAATTTTGATTACGACGAGCCGAAGCAAAGGAGTGAAAAAAAATTGTGTTATGATCTCCGAATTTTACCCACAAAGCCCTGCTCTTTAACCTCCATTCCATCTCCTCCTTTAAGAGAATGTCATCTCTTCTTTTCTCAAGTAACTTGACAACCTCAAAATCTTCCTTTGACAACTTTTCAGCAAAATTCTCCTTATATAACTTATGAATATCTTCTTCTAGATATACCAGATCTCTCTTATCATTTTCCTTTTTTATCTTGATCCATTCAATCACAACTCTTTTAAGGCCCCTCATTTTATTACAGAAAATATCTAAAGGGTTATCCCCAACCACCACAGCAGAAGCCCAGAAAACACGAACCACCTTATAGAAATCTTCATCCAACAACCATGAATTGTTAAATTTAAAAGGAACACATGATTTCACCCCAATATCATCGAACTGAAACAGGATGGGCCAGTGATCAGAGATTTTTTGACAATGAACCCAGGAGCGGTATCTATGAAACTTTCCCAGCAAAGGAGCCTTAACCAAGAAACGGTCAAGACGTTTATGTACACCAGCATCACCCCCTCTACCATTGCTCCAAGTAGGGCATAATTTAGAAGGTTTGGGAATCAAATAAGAGCTCAAAATCATTGAAACAAGAGAAGACGAAGATGTGAATGCCCTCCAAGAAGAGCTGAAATATATTCATCTTTTTTTTGACAATTTTTTTGAGTGTGTAGGTAAAATGGACAGCAACATACAATATCTTGTAACAGAAGAAGAAGCAGACTTGCACTATGTTCTAGGACCAATGAAAAGAAATAACATTGTTTATTGTGCAGAAGACAAAGAAGATGCTGGAGAACACCTACTTAGCATCAAGTTCAAGAAGACAAAGAAGAAGCAGTCCAAGTACACGTCAAGGAAGAAAGTAAAGCTTAAGTTTATTTGAATGAAATGTATGCCTAGCTGAGACATAGACCAGCAGGCACAATGCCTAAGTGTTGAGGCATTGATAGTGTTGAATATTGTCCTGGTTGAGATTAAGGGGGTATGTTAAGAATTGTAATCTCACGGGTCCACTATCCATTATTGGTGCATTAATTAGTTAATTCATTAGTTAGTTAAGTATGACTAAGACACCTTGTTGTCCCATAGTATTTACTGTCCCATGGTATTTACCCGTGGTTTTTGGTATGATGTAATGCTATATATACTTGTGATTAATATTGAGAAGGAAAGCCATTGCCCATTGTGTTTCTCTTCTTCTTACTCTTTTTACAGTGTTCCATATTTTAACATTTTTTTTATCTAAAACTTTTATACATTAAAGAAAACATTACACCTTAACATATGTGATCTTTTTCCATACTTAATATATCTAACTTTAAAATAAAATCAATATATATATATATATATATATATAAACCAACATCATTTAAATATATTTTTTTGAGTGATAAGTACATTTTTTGAGTTATAAAGTATATTGTTACTCTTTGCGCAATGAGAATTCATCCCTTAATTATAATTTCTTTTTAAATATGTTAGGCAATCCAAAAAATAGGTAAGGTATATCATACTATCAAACACTCATGTATTATATGAATTGATGCTTTTATGTTAATGGTTGATGTAGTTTGAGATATAAATCAAAGTATGTACGATCATGTATTGTATTATATCACTTGATGTTTATATGCATTAATGGTGGGTGTAGTTTGAAATATAAATCAAGTATATATGATATATCAATCATTAATGGTGGGCGTAGTTTGAATTATAAATCAAAGTATATATGATTTATCGATTGATATGAACATAATTAATAATATCATAAAGTATCAACCTTTATTATACCTTTTTACAAATGATTTATGTATTATTCAATATAATTTTATGTTTTTTATGTTAAATAAAAATATAGTTGCTATATAATTTTATGTTAAATAAAAATATAGTTGCTGTCATGATAAAATTTAAGGAGTACATGTATATGCCAAAGCTATATATATATCATAGGGTTTAACCCATCCAATCGTGTTCAAACTTATCCAATCGTGTTCAAACTTCATGGAGATGGTTTTGGGTTTATGTCATGAGGTTGAAATACTTTGTTTATAACACATTTTGCATTGAATTATTTTGTTTATCGATTGTTGTGTTAATATTAAATAAATATGTTAAATATGCTGTATTATTATTGATCAAATGTTTTCTTTGTATTAATAATATTTTATTATATTGAATATTATGTATTGTATTGATATATTTTTGATGGCATTAACATATAACCATCTTAACTTTTGATTTACCATGTATTGAAAGGGATTAAATTTTTTGAGATGCAAACTCTTAATGCTATGTATTTTATTGATATTTTTTTATATCATCAACATAGATTTATATTAACTTGTGCTTTATGGGGATATTACAGGGATCAAATCCCTTGAGGTGTGAACCGATTTTAGAACCTTAAACTTGATAAAAGGTTTGCACCTCAAGAAATTTGATCCCTCTTGGAACTTGATAGAACCACCGTTAACATGGATCTATGCTAGTTCCAATCGTAGTGTTTACATCAAAACAATGTTGCTTAAAAACCAATATTATCACATTGAAATCATCTCATCTACAGTTTTAAAAAAAAAATTGGACACTAACTCTTGCTCTATCAAGCCTTCATGGGATAAAATCCCTTGAGGTGAAAAACCTTTTTACAGTCTTAAAATTGAATAAAGGTTTGCACTTGAAGGGATTTGATCACTCTCGACACTTAATAGAGCCATAGTTAGCATGGATATATTCTAGTTCCAATTGCAGTGGCAACATCAAAACATTGTTGCTTAAAACCAAAATTACCACATTGAAATCATCTCATCTAAAATTAAAACAAATTCCATGGTCAAAATGGTGAAATTTTTAATAAAGTAATAATCATGTTCACTTATAATAAGTATGAAAGAATGTAATGAAATTTAATGATGAATTACATATATATTTGAGAGTGAAGATCTCAATATATCTTATTCCTCTTTTATTAAAACCACTCGATCATATTTGAAAGGAGGTTGATTTCAAAGACCATTTTCCCTTAATTTGAGATATTATTGTAAATGTGAAATCCTATAGTCACTCTTTATTTCTAATATGTATAGATGGTTTCTCCAATGTTAATCCTTTTGACTTATGGATTGGTAAGCCTCAAGCAAGTTTCAATTGAGATTTTCCTCATATATATCCTTGTAACATTTTCTTCTATGAAATCTAATGATGAATTATATGTATATTTAGCTGAATGCTATCATATAAAATGTAATATCACTAAAATCAATGCATCTTAACAATACTATTAGATCATATTACATTTCCCAATGCACAAATTTCAAATTAAAGGGATGTTATATCATAATGCAAATCTCCATCTAAATGGAAGATCAATAGATCATAGATTCCCCTTACTATAAACAATTCATCTTAATAATAACATTCATTAAATCAAAGACGCAATGCAAAAAATTTTGATTACTAAATTCCCCACATCAAAATATTATATGTCAATATACAGTCAAATTAGGATTTTGACTATTCAACCACTATGGCAACTAAATCAAAATAGGGTTTTGTATAATTAACTAAATCATATCATATAAAATGGCCAAAATGGTTGGATCGACCCTAGGGTTTTTGGATCCAATGTTTACCTAATGAAAAGATCATAGATGTCATTCTACTTTAATAACTATGGTGTTCTATCCACTCAACTAAATATTATAACTCAATTATATTAGGGTCCCGACTATTTAACTAAATGATGTCATAAAAAATGTGGCATCCATGAAATCAATGCATATTAACAATACTATTATATCATATTGCATTTCTCAATGTACATAATTAAAATTAGAGGGATGTTGGATAATAACACAAATATCCATCTAAAGCCATAGATCAAAAAATCATATATGTCCCTCAATCTTTAAAATAGATTAGGATTTTGACCATTTGACATAGGTTCAATTCTATCTACTAGTTAACTCTGGAAACTAAATCACAATAGAGTTTCAACTACTTAACTAAATGATATCATACAAAATGACCAAAACTAAATGATATTATACAAAATGGTTCGAATGAATGGATGTAAATATTTTGCTAGAATGAATGGATGAACCATGGAGTTCTTGGCTAAGCAATGAGTGTCATTTTAATTAATTATATTAGGGTTTCAATTATATTTCAAGTAAAATATTTCATGTACAAACTTTGACTAGAAATTACCACATTATAATATTAGATGCTAATATGTAGTCAAAATAGTTATTGAATTAAATTATTGTTTTGACTATTAAAGTGAATGATATCATACAAGATGTAATAACTAAAGTCAATGCATCCTAACAATACTATTAAATCATATTGCATTCCAAGTGCACAAATTTCAAATTAGAGATATGGTAGAACATAACACAAATCTCCATCTAAAGACATGCATCAATATTCGTGAAATCCAAGCATGGAAAGAACGATATAATAAAAAATGTAATATCACTAAACATATTGCATTCCTCCATGCAAAATATTTCAAATTAGAGGGATATTATATCATAACACAAACCCTTGTGTAAAGACATAGATTAATAGATCAAAGATGCCATTAAGTGTAAGCATTGTCATATTGCATTCCTCCATGCAAAATATTTCAAACTAGAGGGATATTATATGATAACACAAACGCTTGTGTAACGACATAGATTAATAGATCAAAGATGCCACTAAGTGTAAGCATGGTATTTACCTAATCGTACCTAGCAATTTACCCAATAATTTAACCCTCCATAATCCAATATATTTTCCATTATTATTGTGTAGGTGCCAATGGTTCCAATTTGAAATCAAGGTGTAAATGATAAGACATAAATCCCACAAATATGCAATAGTTATTTTCCTAAAACTAATATCTAACTCATTGTTTTATCATTAACTTAACAATATATAATCTATTCCAATTTGGAATCTTGTTGTAAATGATAACACATAAATCCCATAAAAAAGAAAATGTTTCATTCATTGATTAATTTTGAAGTACAATAGTTGCATTCATTCTATTATTAACTTAACCATACATAATCCAATATATTTTCCATTCCAATTTGAAATTGCATTGTAAACAACAACACATAAATCTATAAATATACAAAAAATGAGTTGCATTACTTAATTAATTATAAAGTAAAATAGTTGTTTACTAGAAAACTAATTTCTAACTTATTTTTCTATTATTAATTTAACAATGCATAATCAAGTATATTTTCCATTATAATCATCCAAGCACCACCTATTCTAATTTGAAACCCTATTGTAGATTATAACACATTAATCCTACAAATATGAAAAATTTGCATTAATTAATTAATTATAAATTAAATTAGTTGCAATTCACCCAATTATGAATTAATTTCTAACTATTACAAAACTAATATCAAACTCATTGTTTTATTATTAAATTAACAATACATAATCCAATACATTTTCTATTATAATTATCACACACCAACTATTCCAATTTTGAATAGTGTTTGTAAATTATGTCTTCTTATAAATCAAATTAAGACTAACTAATACACACATGTAGTTGTCTCTTACCTATTTATATGAAGATTTAATTAATATTTAATGAGCCTCTATCAATTTATAAGAATTTCATAATGGACCAATAAAACTTGGAGTAAACCATCTCACTCACTCAAACTATCACTCAAAATGTAGAAAACTTCTATGAAAAAAAGATAATGTAATAACTTAATTGAAAATTTAAATTTAAATATATTAAATGATTAATATATTTTTAAATTTAAATAATAAGAGATGTCGTGGTTCATGAGATGGAAATAGACTACATTAATGCTAAAGTTCTATGAATTACCAAGTGTTTAATTTTAAAATTTCTAGTATGAACGATGATCCTCAATGAGTCACGAGTCATGCTATTTAGTCAATTGTCTAACTAACCTAATGCATTGTATAATTTTTTTTTAAATGAATTTTGTATTTAATTTATTATTATTTTAGTTACAATGGGTGTAGTCTAAATATTCTAGTTTTTAATATTTTTTGAGTATATTTTTCATCTAATTTATTTTTCATTTGTTTGGAAATCTTTAAAAATTCTTAGAATCACATATATTATTTATGGAAATTGTATAATTTGAGTTCCATAGGATATTTGATGGTGCTGAATCTATTTATGAATTCAAAAATACAATTTAAACAAATAAAAATTTGAATTTTACCAAAAAACAATTACTGAATTCCCACAATAAAATAAAAAATGTAAAATAAATCTAAACTAACACTAATGATTATTTTTTATAAAATTTTATATTTATTAAATAAAATTTATCAATTAAATTATTGTAAAATTTATAGAAGTTACTATTGTTCTTAAGAGTATGGTTATTATTAAGATAAGCAATACCAACACATGAATCTTCCTAAGATTTCATCATACACTAATAAAAACATGCTACTGCCTAATAGAGGTTGGCATAAGATACCAAGTCTCTGGCTAAATCATTGGGAGTCACGGAATAAGTCACTTTGTAGAATAATGATAATTAAAAGTATTATTACATCTAAATTTAAGGAGAAGATGTCATGCAATAAAGAGTTAGAGGATAAGATAAAATTGAGACATTTTAAAGAGGTGATCAACCCTAATCTAGAAGATCAAAAGTATCTCTCTATTTTAAGGTGCATAGTAAAGAAAACCAACAACATTAAAATAAGAACAAACTCTTACGAGATCCATAGTGAAACAAAGCACTCTACCATTTCTAAAATGCCATGGAATGAAGATATTTGTCAACTTTGTGGAACAAAGAGGGTTGAAGATGAAAATCACTTTTTGGTAGAATGTCCTATGTACACACATATTGAAGAACAATTTAAAAATATTTGGTTCAATATTGGCCTTCGTGATATTTTAACTCATGAAAACTATGGTGGTTAAAGAATTCTTTTCTTAAAATATTTTGAGCATAGAAATAAAATTTTAAAGAAAACCAACCGAACTCGTTGCCTTTTTAAGGACCTCTAATGGTCCAAATTTGGTGTCAATGGATGCTAAAAAGAATCTGTCATCTTTGTAACACTAAGAGGATTGACGATGAAAATCACTTTCTCTTGAAATGTCTTGCATACACCCACATTAGAGTGCAATTTCAAAATATTTGGTATAATATTAACATTCCTAACCTTTTAAGTCATCAAAACTATGGTGATCTAGGAATTCTTCTCTTAAAACATTTGGAGCATAGAAATAAAATTCTAAGGAATACAAAGTGGCTCGTTACCTTTTTAAGGTCTGATATACAAAAGTTGGTCTGAATGGATGCTAATAACTATCCATGTAACTATCATCATCATCATCATCACTATGTGGCGTTAATATTTTATTCATAAAATGTGATGGGATGAAAGAATTTGTCAACTTTGTGACACAAAAAGGATTGAAGATGAAAATTACAGACCCACATTGCAATGCAATTTAAAAATATTTGCTACAATAATTGCTTCCGTAACCTTGTAGCTCGTCAAAACTATGGTGATTTATGAATGGCTCTTTTAAAACATTTCGAGCATAGAAATACAATTAAAATAAAATACACGCGACTCATTACCTTTTAAAGGTTCAATAGACCAAAATTGGTATGAGTGGATGCTAATAACTATCATCAACACTCTATGAAAGTAATATTTATTCCTAAAATAACATAGGATGAAGTAATTTGTCATCTTTGTTACACTAAGAGGGTTGAAGATGAAAATCACTTTATCATATAATCTACTGTACACACACATTGGAGCACAATTTGAAGATATTTGTTACAATATTTTAGACCTTTTTAACTTTGGAACTCATCAAAACTATCGTGACTTGGGAATGCTTCTCTTGAAAACTTTTCGAGCATAGAAATAAAATTAAAAAAGAAAAATAAGAATCACTAACTTTTTAAGATGAGATAAACCAAAGTTAGTCTAAGTGGATAGTAGTAACTATCATCATCATAATCACTATATGACATTAATATTTAAAAAAAATATAAAAAATGTAGAAGTAATTTGAGAATGATTTTCTTAGAATTCTTTTATCATAGAAATAGAACCAAGTGATTCCTTAGGTGAGATAATTTAAAATTAGTTGAAGTGGATTGTAATAACTATCATCATAATCACCATGTCATATATAAATATTTTATAAAAATATAAAAATGACAGTAAATTATATAAATTATGACATAAAATATAAATAGTAAATTTAAAGTACATATTCTCTCTTTTATTGATATTATTATTAATAAAATAATAAAATGTAATTCCTATTTTTAATATTTTAACTGTTTTAAATGATTTTTTTAACCTACAGCTTTAGGTTTTTTAAATAGAAATTTCAATTCCTTTTTAGACATAATGGATCCATTCAGCTTACAAAAAAAAGGAATTTTGATCCATTAAATTGCATTTTTATTGTACCGTCTGAGATGTCGACATTGCATTTTTATTTATCCACTGGAAGGTCGGTTTACCGTCTGTCTCTGAATTCTCGGCTTTCGTCTGGATGATTTCATAATGTATCATTGGTTGCTTTCAATAAATCGTATCCAACATAATTGAAGCTCAGGGTACCCGTCAAATGAAAAATCACGAAATCACGACGCGTGCTGGTTGCTTTTAAATAATAGATTGAAATGTAGTGCGAGACGTTGTGAAAGGAATGGATCATCTATCAATGGCGTTCATTCATTCGACGTTAAAGATGTGAAGTTATTGCGGAATACTACTTCAGATCTGACTAACTGCATAAAGCTGGAGTATGGAGAGTCCACAGATCCATGCAAGACGTCGAGGAAAATGAAACTTCATTTGGATCTGGACTGCACTGTACATCGAAACAGAGACTTTTCCATCTCCGAAGTTGGATGTGGACTGGACGGGCGCTCTTCTGGCTATAACATGGAAAACTAAATTCGAAATTAGGTTCTTAATTGCTATCGCCACCTACTATTTATCACGCCAACGTTAGCAATAATTCGAACGTACCTTGATGCATTCAATTCAACTTTGCCGCGGTAGCTACTCAAGAACCGGACCTCTCAAATAAATCCTTTTTTTAAGCTGGGGGCCATCAGAAGGGCCTCCTCAAGTGGAGGAACCTGGCCTCAACATCCAGGAATTGAACTCTTCATTTCTAGCCTGCAGTTGGGTTTGTCAACTGAGGTTAAACCAATTAAGCTAGTTGTTGCTTCTCTCAAATAAAGCTTCGTAACTTCTTTGTAATATTTAAAATATATTTGTATTGGTTGTTTGGATGGATAGTAATATCAATGTGCATTTCTCCCGATTGTCCAGCCTAAATCACCATTTAAAAAAAAAAAATGCATCCCGTATTTGGAATTGAATGATATAGGAAATTATTTTTTTTATTATCAATTTTCAACAATTTATTCTACTATTTCAGTCTATTTGGAATGTGGTAAAAACATTAACTTCATTGTTTCACATGCAACATGGATCACTATGTTCTACCATGCATAAATCATGTATCACTATGAAGATTTACTCATTCTTAAACTTTATTCCATAATCTTGTCAAATGTCTAGTTGGATAAATGGTCATTTTGTTATCCCCTCACAATGTGACTCAACATACCTTCCCATGCCATTCATATTGAGAGTGCTTCTCACAAGTATCCTTGGGACATTTTTTAAGCATTAATTGAGTGCTTCCCAAATTTCATCAAACTTGTATAATTTTTGCGACATTTTTTAAGTATTAATTGAGTGATTCTCAAATTTCATCCATTTTTTTTTATAATTTTTGCTTATGTTTTTAGTTTTGATTAATGGAAGTAATTATGTTTTTTTATTAGTTTTGATTAATTAAAGTAATTTATACTTGTAATATTTTGGAAGCATCAATTGAATGCTTTCTAAATTTTATTAAACTTGTATAATTTTTTCTTATGTTTTTTAATTAGTTTTGATTGATTGACACAATTTATTTGATTAAAAATTTAGATTTTAAAAATTCAAAAATATTTTATATCTTATCTTCTCATTTCCCTTTTGTCCTTTCCTCCTCTTCTTTCATTTTATTTTACTTAAGATTTTATAAATAAGATTTTTAGTTTATAAAAACTACTCTTTCAAAACATTTTATATGTTATCTTTTCATTTCATTCTCATTTCTCTTTTTGTCCTTTCCTCCTCTCCTTTCATTTTAATTTTATTTTACTTAAGGTTTTAAAGTGAGGATTTTTAGTTTATAAAAACTATTATTTCAAAAGCTTATTAAGAAAGGAACAAAGAGATGTTATTATATATGTGTAATGTTACTATTCTTTGTTTTGTTTGTAAGCTTGAAGGATGAAGAACTATGGTACTCACATTCCATTATAGTAATGGAAAATCTAATCTGTTTATTTGTTTTGCTGGTAGGTGGAAGCATGTCATCTTTTCTATCTCACACCTTTTTTTCTTTCTTTTAGGTTTTTACATTCTTTCATGTTTGTCACTTAATAGATAGAGGCATAATTTATTTTTGGGAATTATGGTTGTTTTTGTTCATTCCTCATTTTTGGGAATTATGGTTGTTTTTGTTCATTCCTCATTTTTACCCTTACAATTCTACCCATGTTTTTGTTCTTTGAAAGGTGAATAAACATGGTTCTACTCCTCTCCATTGTAACCATGGAAAATCTTTCTTTTTTTATTCTCTAAACAATATTTTTTTGGGTTTCTCTTTAAAAAAATTACCCTTAAGGTTTTCAAAATAAAGAAAGACTAAAATTATTTTAAAAGGAAATCTAGTATTTTATTTTACTAATGTCTATATTATGAGTTTATTTTTATCATTGTGGGTGTAGACTAAATAAGGCCTTTGCAACTAGATTTTTGTTAAAATCCCTACACCAATTCATTTTTTTTCTATTAATTAAGTTTAAGCATTGTTATTTTTTTTTCAAATTTGTTCACCATTTTCTCTACATTAATATGAATTAGCAATTTAAATTGAAATAAAATTTAGATCTACACCTCAGAACACTTAAGTGAAACAACCTTCATAGTTAAGGCTTTTTTGTTTTCACTCTGATCATTCTCACTCTGATCATTCTTGCCATGGTGATATGCAGCAGCATGCCACAGGGAGCTTCATGGATAAGGTTTGGTATTTTTTTATTTAATGTTCAAGTATTTGTTGTATTTTATTTGATATCGTATTGTTTAATATATTTAACTTTGTATTACACATTGTTGACTTTATTTGTTTTAATGTTCGGTTATTCGGTGTCGGGTCTCCATCCCCTAGGTGGGAGGACGTCGGTTACTTTGACCTCGATGGAGCCATGGCGGCACCAGAGGAGATTGCGGCACCATACACACAGGTAACTTCTTTACTTTGAATAATTAGATCCAATTACGAGTAATTTGTGTTCAATAATTACAAATTAATTAGCACTGAGTAATTACCATATTATCATTGTATTTTATAGTTGTGTTTATAATATTGTCTAATTTATTTGAGAGATATAAATTCGTATACTCCCACACAAAAAAATCAAACCTTATAAAACACGAAAACCTAACAAAACTATAAACATTTGTGTTAGACACAATGCTTAGTGAGAGGGGGGGGGTGAATCAGTGAGCCTATACTTTATTTAATTTCAACTTCAATCACCAACTCTTATATCATCATTTCACATTCACATCATATTCATCAATGAACTAACTATCAACTAATGAAACACATCAACATATAATACGAGACTAGATATAGTTTTTGTAATCTTTTGTATTTGGTTCAACGACTATGACCGTGAGGCAATTCAACACCAATTGATACAATGAGCACCAACTCATTATTTAGGACCTAGCCTAGTTTTTCTTAGATCCTACTAAGAAAATGGATACAAGACCCTGCTTGTATTTACAATTACATATTTGTCACATATCATACATATCATAGTCTTGTCATTATTCACATCATCTCATTCATCAATCTGCTGCCATCACCTTGTATTCAATCATCATTATGTCAATGTTTCATCATGTACAGCATCTTCTCAAACATATCGATATTCTATCTACATGCACATCTTTAACTTGTCATCAAAATGTCATTAATCATAGGAAAATTATCATTCTGCTGTCAAGATATCAAACATATCCACATTTATATCACTTTCTGCTCATCATCACTCTGTCATAATTTTAACCAGCATATAAACAAATACATCATTCTCTCCTTTCACCATACTGCTGCCCAAAATATCACAATCTCTTCATACTGTCTACATCGTCATGTCTTTCTACTGTACATGCACATCATATCACAAGATATTCAATCGACCTGTCAATGTAATTTTCATTTTATTTTTATTTTTAATTGTTGAGCCGACTTTGTCCTTTGAATGGACACATAATAGTTCACATACAATGTTTTATTTGCATGCTGGTTTTTGTTTGACTTCACACAACCACATCAAAGGCCACATTAGAAACTTAGGGCTTCCTCATTTTTTTGTGGGCTTCTACATCATCATGTTTAAATACTTCAGCATCAAAGGTTTCGTCAAGCAATTATAAGGGCAAGGGCTCCATCACACCCACAATAATAGACCACAAACAATTCCAAGAACCCCAAGGCAACAATACATTATGTCCTCATCACCATACATCAAGGATTCCACATATGGACATCTTCAAGGTTCAAGGGCTTCAACATCCATCGTAAGTGCCATTAGATAAGGGCTGATTCAATTTGTATGTGGGTTTCAATGTGGGTTCCACCATCAAGTGTCAATCATTTAGTATTTAATCAACATGCTTTCAATGGACATCAAGCCCATCATCAAATGGTAGCATGGACCATCACCAAGGGTTCCATTGCCCCATCAAACCACAAATTACCATAGAATGGGTCATTTGGCTCATTAGGTGTTCCAATGGCTCCAATGCCCACCTCCATGGTTCTTCATGCCATGTGTGTTCTTCAAGCCATCCACATCATCATCTTCTTTTCCATTCCTCAAACCTTTGTCATTAATGTTGTCACCACCATCACCATCACCGTCAACGTCTTCATAGTGGTCAAGCTTCTAGAAATTCAAGAACCTGATGTTTCTCATGTCCTTATTACCCTAGTTTATTATCACGGGATTTCCAATTTATTCTAATACTTGAGACTGAAAGTAATCATACTACTACTCCTAGAACATGCTATTAGGAAAGACATATAAACAACGTAAAACAACTTATCACATGTATTGTCACTAAAGTTTTTGAAAATGATGTAAGGCCCATAAGGAAGAGCGATAATCTTACAAATATGGTCTATGGGGCCTTGCTATTATCTTGATTCAAACTCAACTTGATAAAAGATTTGGCATCAAGAATACTCGTTTAACTCATTTCACTCAAGATTTCTTTGATTTCAATCAAGTGATATCATTCTGACAACATAGCTATTCAATCAAGAACACATAATTACTCATTCAATGCAAAAGAACAAGGCACATTCAAGCTTGCAAGTAAGTTAATCATGAAAAATATTTCTCTTTCTTCCTTTTTCTAACGATCAACACTCTAAAGTGTATTAAATAACATGCACACTAACTTCACTGCTATTTAGCATTGTTGATGTATATGTAACTTAGGAATGTATTTCATCCATGTATTTCATTTATATATTATTGTACTCCTATAGAGATGTGTCATTCCTCTATACGGAAGTGTCGTCATGTGTATTGACAAGTGTCGCAAGTGTGTTAACTTGCCGATGGGTTATTAGACCAACATGTGTGGGGTCAACCCTTATTTATGTAATATATGGTTGATGTACCTAGCTAGACAAGTCGGCCCCCATAAAGTTACTGGGAAAACAAATCAAGTATAAATAGAGATCAGGAGATCTCTATTTGGATCACTCATAAGTCATACTTCCTTCACTCGGAAAGTGGCGCACATGTGAGGAGGAGGATCATCTGCTACTAGGAGACTATCTCTGTGTATTTGGTTGTACTTTGGTTGAGCTATTGCTCTATCTATCTCTGAAGAAGTTGTGGGGTTTTTAACCTTAGGGTTTTCCCCACAGAAACTCCGTGTCTCTTGTCTCTCATGCTTTTTCTTCTTGTGATGATTGACATGCTTGTTATGATTTATATGCATTGATATACTGTACATGTTATTCTCTCAGTAAATATCCTAGTGTATTGTGAATTAATGCTCAAAATTTAACAAGCACCTCTTTACAAATTTAAACAATGAGATGCCATTTTATTTGATGATGTAAATGTTATGGAAATAAAGGGACTCAAGATCCTCACTCTAGGGATGCAAATACTTTTCCACTGGGTGAATCAAGCTTGTAGGAAACTACAAATCTATAAGAAGACATCAAAACCTAGCAACCCTTCATCAAGAACCCAAACACGTTACATAGGTTTCCAATTCAAATTTGTAAATGGACATGGATTCCATTTGCTTATGAGACACTGCACATCTCTCTAGGGCCAAAGGAAAAGCTCACCTACTCATGGGGATGACTCTAGAAAAGGAAAATCTCACCATGTCACCTTCTATGCCCTCTCACCTTATTTAATTTTAATTTCATGCCATGCCACCTTCTATCCTTTCAGAATATTGAATATCATGTAACTTGAATATAAATTTATTGCAGTCATGTTTTTTAAGTACCATCATTGTCATTGTCATTTTCATTGTGTTTAATATTGTTAATATTGTTTTTATAAATTCAGTCTAAAAATTGTAGTGTTCGCACAGGTGTCCACGGGCTCCATTGACCAGCCACCACCACTGGGGACCAGCAGTTCTCCCCGTGCGCAAGTATCCTGTGTATTAAAGCATAAATTTAATTTCAAATACGATGACTTGTCTGTGTATATTTATATTTTTGTATATTAAACTATGAGGTTATAAATGTGTATGCATGTGCGAGCACCTCAGCCTACCAGTGCCGTTATTCCTCCCTCCCCAACCTTTCGGCCACCCTATATGCCAGTTGTATCCCCTCGCATACATGCCCCATTCCCCAACCCCTTCCATCCATCCCCCACGTCCTATATAGCACCACAATTCCATCCAGCTCCCCCTTACGCATCATATCCAACTCCACCTCCATATTAGTTTCCCATGTTCCCACCCTCCCCCATCCAACCACGGCACACCACCCATCCACAGTCACCCATCCCTCTACCACAACAAAGACCTTGGCCCCCCCCACATTCCCCCACCACACTCGCTTCCCCTTCCAGGGTGACCTGATCCATACTATAACCAGTTGGGGTTTATATCCCTAGATGTCCATCTCCACTTCACCCACCCCAGTCCATGCCTCCTCCTGCCACCCCCCCCTTCTTCCACTATTCCGGCCCCCAGTGGTGTAGCCACCGTTGATGTGGCTACATCCTCCCCTTTACTGTCCACCCTAGCATCGGAGCAGGCTGTCCAGCTGATTGCTCCATCCGCCAGCCCCAAAGACCAGTCGATTTTGTTCACGGTAAGATTGACTAGTTTATCAAAATCTTGTTCAATTTTAACAGAAATTACTATATGCATCTAGTTTCAGCATTGATCTGATTGTTCTAAATGTTGCAGGGTGGCATTGCTGAGAGACTTGGATCACGGAGGAGGGAGACCCCCACGACTTACAGTCTCGCATGCGGTGAGCTATCCAAGATTTGGAAACTATTTTTATTTTGAATTATGTTTTATACTTGTATAATTGCCAGGAAAAGTTGACATATTATTGTTGTTGTTCCAGGGCTCAGGGGGACGTGCTCAAAGATGCTGGAAGGACCCAACTTCCTATAGCATGAAGAAGAGGAAGATTGATTTTGGAGATGCACCTGGGAGCTCCGAGGGTGGGAAGGAGGATTGAGAGACCCTCCTATTGTGATGCACCTGCAACAATTAATTAATAGGAATATGCGAAATAGTAGAAATGAAAAAACTCATAATCACTTTTATATTGATCACAGGCCACTTCGAGGGGGCAACCTCCTATGAGCAAGCTCAATACAAATAACTTTACCGTGCCTTCATAGGTCTCAACACACACTTATATACTAAGTCTAGGCGCCAATACTATGTGTCAAAACCATGGGCCACTACAAACTATGGATCAACAATACTACGGGCGACTTACAAAGCATATGCGCCAATAACATAAACTATTGATCAACAAATACTACGGGATGACTTACAAAGCATATGCATCCAACAACAATATACTAACAAAGTAAAGACATGGGTTCCTAACATCCCCTCCCCCTTAAAAAAATCTTTGTCCTCAAAGCTTTAGATGTGGAAATTGTTGTTGAATCTGAAGGAGTCGTTCCCATGTAGCATCCTCTGGTTGCATGCCGTGCCACTGAATTAAGACCTCTGTGATAGAGCGAGAGCGAAGCTGACGAGTGCACCGATTGAGGATGGCCTCCGGCTCCAAAAGGATGGATCCTTCATTATCCAGTTCAGGTAAAATCGTTTGTCCACTGATGTTGGTTCGAAGAAATTTCTTCAGACAAGAAACATGAAAGACTGGATGAATGCAAGAAGAAGGAGGAAGTTCCAATTTATAAGCAATGGACCCAATCTTCTGAAGAATCCGATATGGCCCATAGAACTTTGGAGCGAGCTTATGACGCCCTTTGAGTTTCAGGGAGGACTGCTTGTATGACTGGAGACGAAGAAAAACCATATCGCCAACTTGAAAAGTGCGCTCAGAACGGTGCTAATTAGCTTGTTGCTTCATGCGATTTCTTGCCATGTGAAGATTGTCCCACAAAATGTGAAGAATCTGATTGTAGTTTCGAAGGACCGTGTCAACTTCCTGAACTGGTGAACTGGTGGGGGTGTATGGAAGAAGAACTGGAGGTGCCTGACCATAGACTACTTCATATGGGGTCATTTTAGAGGCAGTGTGGTAAGAGGTATTGTACCACCATTCAGCGAGAGGGAGCCACTTTGCCCACTGATGTTGTTGTTCAGAGGTGAAGCAACGAAGATAAGTTTCCAAGCATTTCTTGATAATTTCAGTCTGACCATCTGTTTGTGGGTGATACCCTGAACTCATCTTCAGTTTGGTGCCAGTGTGGCGAAATAGTTCTGTCCAAAAATGACTGGTGAAAGTCGCATCACGATCCGAGACAATGGAAGAAGGGATGCCATGAAGACGAAAGATCTGGTCCAGGAAAATTTGAGTGACTGAGGAGGCTGTATAGGGATGGCTGAGAGCACAAAAATGACTATATTTGGAGAGGCGATCAACCACAACGAGAATCACTGTCTTCCTGGAATATTTAGGGAGCCCTTCAATGAAATCCATAGAAATATCTGTCCAAATCCGTGTAGGTATGGGAAAGGGTTCAAGCAATCCTGGGAGGAGTGTTGTTTCACCCTTATTGCGCTAGCAGGTATCACATTCGGCAACCATCTGTTGAATTGTCCTTTTCATGCCCTGCCAAAAGAAGTTACGCCGTGCCCATTCATATGTTTTGAGGAACCCAGAGTGCCCTGCCGATGGAGAAGCATGGAGTTCATAGAAGACAGCCTGTTGAAGATCTGTGCTCTGGGGAAGCACCAGACGACCCTTGTATCTCATAGAAGCACCATCCCAAGAGTAATGTGGTACAGCAGAAGGGTTTTTGGTCAAGCGTTGGATGATTTGAGATAAGGAAGAGTCAGTGACATAACCCTATTGACCAGATTGCAACCAATTTGGAACAGGCATAGAAATAGCTGAAAGAGAACCTTGGGCATCAAATGTGCGAGAAAGAGCATCTTCCACAATATTGTCTTTACCCTTCTTGTAAGTGATCTCATAGTCATAACCCATGAGTTTGCTAACCCATTTATGTTGTGCCAGGGAGGAGACACGCTGTTCCAAGAAATATTTCAGACTCTGGTGATCAGTCTTGATGCAAAAATGATTCCCTAATAGGTATGGGCACCACTTCTGTACTGCATGCAGAATAGCCATCATTTCCTTCTCATAGGTAGACGCAACTAAATTCTTACCTGAAAGGGCTTTGCTGGTGAACATAATGGGGTGTTCATCTTGAAGGAGAACAACACCAAGTCCATTACCGCAAGCATCACTCTCAATACTGAAGGGCTTGGAAAAATCGGGCATAGCTAGAACAGGAGTAGTACACATAGCTTGTTTTAGTTTGTTAAATGCACACTAAGCAGCATGTGTCCATGTAAAAGCATCCTTTTTTAATAGAGTAGTTAATGGAGCTGCAATCTTCCCATAATCCTTAACAAACTTGTGGTAGTAGCCAATCAACCCCAAAAAACCACGAAGGCTCTTAAGTGTCAGAGGATGCGGCCAATTGTTCATGGCATCGATTTTGGCAGGATCCAAGCGAACCCCTTGTGCTGAGATAATGTGCCCGAGATACTCAACTTCCTTCTATCCAAAAACACATTTAGACTGCTTGGCATGGAGATGATGGTCAGAGAAAAGTTGCATGACAAGATCCAGATGCTGGAGATGTTCATCCCATGTTTTATTGTAGATGAGGATATCATCAAAGAATACTAGAATGAATTTCCACAAGTAGGGTCGAAATATTTTATTCATTAAGGCCTGGAATGTGGAAGGAGCATTAGTGAGGCCAAAGGGCATGACCAAAAACTCATAATGGCCATCATGTGTGTGGAAAGCTGTTTTAGGAATATCATCCTCATGAACCCGAATTTGATGATACCCAGAACGAAGATCCAACTTGGAGAAAAAGTGAGCCCCATGAAGCTCATCAAGAAGCTCATCAACAACAGGAAATGGAAACTTATCCTTGATGGTGAGGTGATTAAGTGCTCGGAAGTCAATGCAAAGGCGCCATGACCCATCCTTTTTGCGGACAAGAATAACTGGAGAAGAAAAGGAACTAGTGCTTGGGCAAATAATACCTTGCTTCAATAAGTCCCAAACGAGCATTTCGATCTCCATTTTTTGGTGAAATGGGTAGCGATAGGGCCTGATGTTGGGAGGAACGCTTCCAGGAAGGAGCTGAATATGATGGTCTTCTGGCCTGGAAGGTGGCAATCTCACTGGTTCAGCAAAGACACCTGTATATCGATCCAGAATTTGTTGTAGATCCAAAGGAGTAGTGGATACCACTGAAGGTTGCATCTGAATGGAATGGAGCTGAGCGATGACGCCATGTGAATTCTTCTTGAGGAGTTTTTCCATGCGATGTGAACTGATAATGCTGAGAGAACCTAGTTGTAACCCTGTCAATGTGTGTTTTTGTCCATTGAGGGAAAACTGCATCCAAAGTTCAGCAAAATCCCATAAGATAGGGCCAAGTGTGCGTAGCCATTGAGCGTCCAAAACCACATCACATCCGCCCAAGGTCAAGGAAAACATGTCAGAGCGCAAGGTATAATATCCCATAGAGATGCGCACATTTCGACACTTCCCTTTGCAAGGTAAGGTGCCCCCATTGGCAACCATGACTTCAAAGTTGGAGCAAGCATGGATAAAACAATCAGCTTGTTTGGCGATCCGAGGGTCAATGAAATTATGAGTGCTACCAGAATCAATGAGTATTGTAAGAGGAAGCTTCTTGAAGTAACCCATGACCTGCATTGGTTTGGGGGTGGTGATTCTAGCTAAAGCATGGAGAGATATCTCTGGCTGGTCATCCTGAGATGGAGGGTCAATAGGCGGTTCCTGAATGTCGACCAAAGCATCCAGTGTTTTTGGATCTTCATCACCAATTTCAGAGGCAGGCGAAGAATCCACATCCAAGAGATAGAGCTTTTGCTGAACACATCTATGTCCCTGAGTGAATTTCTCATCACAATTATAGCAAAGCCCCTTTTCTCTGCGTGCTTGCATCTCTGTTTCACACAAACGCTTGATAGGAGTTGGTCGAGGAGCCTGCGGTATAGGTGGTCATTGAGAAACCATATTTCGGAAGGGAACAAAAGTGGGCTTGGAGTGTTGTTGGGCTGCAATCTTGTCTTCTGCCAACTTAGCCAACCCTAGGGCTTCCATCATTGTGTTGGGATAGAACATTTTGACCTCAGAGCGGATGGCATCCTTTAGACCACTGATAAAACAACTCCGGTAAAAGTCATCAGACAATCCTGCGGTGTGGTTGGCAAGTTTCTCAAATTTGGTTTGATACTCTCTCACAGTGCCAATTTGGTGAAGTTTAGTGAGGGCTCCTGTGAAGTCATCAAAAGCACTAGGACCAAATCGTTGCAAAAGGAGCTGGAAAAAGTATAGCCATTTTGGCTCTGCATGAGCCTTGATGTACCAACGGTACCATTGAAGAGCTTCCTGTTCCAAATGAAAGGATGCCAACGGAACTTTGTTGACATCAAAAGTATTATGCATACTGAAATACTGTTCTGCATGATAGATCTATCCAGTTGGATCGGTACCATTGAAGTGAGAAAAATCAAGCTTCAGACCACAGAAATTGCTGGAAGAAGAGAACCCATTGTCTGATGAAGACTCGGACTGTCGTTTGTTGTTCATAGCTGAATGTTCAAGATGGAGGCCAAGAAATTTTTCATCCAGATCTTGGAGTTTGGCTTGGATGGCTACAAGTGTGTCCTCCATGGTTTTTGCTCCTGCACGAGTGACAACCATAACCAGGAGTTTTTTTTTTTTTTTGGTTGACTGGGTGGGAAAACAAAAACAGAAACTACTTCAGTAAAGGAGAATCTGGACTTGGGAAAAAATATGAAGGGTAATTGGGGTTTGACTAGGTTTTGGACACTGTCGAATAGACAAGGAAGCAAAAATGAGGATTTCAGAAGCGGGGTGAAAGAATGGGAAAATTTGGCAGAGGGGAACAAAGAAGCAGAATTCAGAAAGGAACTCTGTGGTAAAATTTGAAGGTGATTGGGTGAAATCTGAGGAAGTTATGGCAAACCCTAAAAATATACAAATGTGGGATTTCGAGCTTTGGGAAGGGGAATTGGGAATAGGGTCCTCAGGAATGAAATATGTAGATTGGGATGACAGGGGTTCCTCGAAAATTTCAAGGAAAACATACTGAAAACAAGGGAGATATGGACAAGGGTTATGTTTCAGACTGGAGCGGCTACGGCTCTGAAGGGATCTGAAATGGCACTAAATGGATTGAAAATGGCTAGATATGGAATGACTTGCAAAATAGATCTGAACGATTGGATCTAAAACGGCGCAGCAATGATCGACAACAATTCAGCTGAAAATAGATATGGACCCCAGGTATGTGCGTCTTCCTAACAGTTCAGGGGTTTCAGTCGGCCACCAATGCTGTCTGATGGCTTGCATATTGGGGCAACACCCGTCACTCCATGGCTTAGGTAAAACTGATAACCGCTTTGCCACAAACGACAACTCTTGGTCTACCTCACGGGTGGGAACTAGTCAATCAGGTAGGGGTCGTTGCCCTTTTCGCTGGCAGGTCCTCTCAATGGGTGAGCTACTTCGGGGTTCCTGTGGTACTCCTCACAATGATTTTTAGGGCTTATGCCCAAGTACTTCCCACAGTTAAGTGGATAGGGATTATTCCCAAATTCGAACATGCAACAGATGTGAAAAAAAATTTGGCAGAAATTTCACCCAGCGAGCCCAAGAAAGTGCTCTGATACCAGATGGGATGCACCTGCAACAATTAATTAATAGGAATATGCGAAATAGCAGAAATGACAGAACTCAGAATCACTTTTATATTGATCACAGGCCACTTCGAGGGGGCAACCTCATATGAGCAAGCTCAATACAAATAAATTCACCGTGCCTTCATAGGTCTCAACACACACTTATATACTAAGTCTAGGCGCCAATACTATGGGTCAAAACCATGGGCCACTACAAACTATGGATCAACAATACTACGGGCAACTTACAAAGCATATGCACCAATAACATAACTATTGATCAACCAATACTACGGGACAACTTACAAACTATATGCGTCCAACAACAATATACTAACAAAGTAAAGACATGGGTTCCTAACACCTATGTACACTAGCCACGATGTGGCATTTTCAGCATGAGTTGCCATATTTTGTACAGAGCACCATGGGCCATATTTTGTATAGGGCACGAGTTTTCTTTTTTTGTACGGGGCACGAGTTGCCATTATATAGACGCTGGGAACAATGTTCCATTTTTCCAAAAAGTGTACATGATTGGATCATTTTTACATATTAATAGATGGATCTGCACTTGTGTATATGAGTTTGTCTTTGATTACATTTTTGCATACATGATTTTGTCTTCGATTCACAACTCTCATCTATGGATCATAGTGTTAATTGCATGTTATTTGAATGGTTATTATTTCGCAAATTTGTCTTAAGCAATTACACACAACATATCCTAAATGTTTATGGTTTATTGAATGAATGTTTACAATCATCTAATCATTTACATTCTAGAAGTTACCAAACCTGCGCAAGTGGTTTACTGATTTTCTTTCCAGCACATATTTTTATATTTATATGTTCATGGATCATATGGAAAAACATTTAATTAATTAATTTTGTGAAGATAAGATTTCAACCATCTTTATTGAAGTGATTCAAATCACTACAACTTAGTTGGACCCTTAATAGATTGGGTAACACACTCTTGCAAAGATTTTACTCTCTCCAAGAGGGTCTCATTCAATAATCACTCGTAAACTAATAATTATAACCTTGGCATTATTAGATAATATCATTTGTGGATGATTTTGGGAAATAAGCCAACATGTTTTAATGTGAATTTTGATTCTACAACATTATGGTTCATTGTTGATTTAAGTTTTGTGAATATCTTTATTTATCCATGAATGATCTTTCATTTTACACATGAGCAAATATTTATTTCTGAAAGGTGTCTATTGGAGTAATTCACTTGCAACTTTCTGAATTAAGCACTCACATGTGACTTTAACTTAATGGAAAACACATCTTAATCTTCAAACAAGTTTGAAATCCTAAGACCTTTTCTCCAACCTTGATCTAGAAGCCTCCCTTGGCCTTTAAAGTAGGCCTAAAACATGGGAAAATCTTTGCTGAGGTGATAGTGGCAATCATCTTCAGAAGTCACACTTGTAGCATTAGAGGATTAGGAATTTGCCACTTGGGTGTGAAAACAAGATGTAACAAGATGCACTAGCATTTATGGATGAGAGAGATAGGGAGCACATGCATGCACCATCCTCCATTAATTTCCAGTTTAGATCCTTTTCCTAAATTAGCAGTTCAGTTCTAATTCTGCATTTTTTGTTTTATTTAGTTTTGCATGCACAGTGAGAGAGTGCAGTTCCCTAGGCACTCATACGTGAGGATTACAGTCTAAGTTAAGGGGGGCAAATCTCTAGGAGGATACATGCTTGCATGCCTAAGATAATCCTAGTACAGGTGCACTTAGTTGGCCCATTAATCCATGCAAACAAGGCACTCTAGAGTTAGAGTCTTACACTCTTAGGATACCCAAACCCTAGCACTAAACCATCTTCTTCATCCTCACCATCACCATCAACGTCTTCATCGTCACCACCATCTTCATCTCTAACTCTAACCCTAATTCAATTTCCTTCTATAACTCTATCCCAAACCCTAGCACTAAACCATCCTCTTCATCCTTACCATCACCATCACCATCACCGTCACTATCACCATCATCATGATGTCTTCATCATCATCATTAACTCTAACTCTAACCCTAATTCAATTTCCTTCTATAACTCTAGCCCTAACCATCACCCAAACCCTAGAACTAAGCCATCTTCTTCATCCTCACCATCACCATCATCATAACTGTCATCGTCACCATCACCATCATCATCAACGTCTTCATCATCACCACCATATCCATCATCAACATCTCCATCATCATCATCTTCTCCATCGTCATCATCTTCATCACCATCACCATGACAATGACCATCACCATCACCATCACCATCACCATCACCATCACCATCATCATCATCATAAGTGCCCGGCGGATGATTTTGCAGAGTTGACCCCCGTGTGCAAAAATTGCACACTCCCTCACTAAGAAAAACCCTAGTTTCCAAGATGGATGTACAAGATGGCACCGGGGCAACGAAACCGGAGGAGAGGGGCACCCTTGGCACTATCCTGGCGTCCTAAATCCAACAGAGTCGACGGTTCGTCGATCGGAGCCACGGTCGTCATTCTATGGCTCGTTCCATCTCGCATCCAAAAGGCCTTCAGGGACACTTGCTGGATACCTAATGGGGGAATAGAAGTCCAACCGTGCAGCAAAATTGGGCTTCAAGGAGTCCTGCAGGTGTGTCTAGGTAGGTTCTGGCTGGGAAAGCTGGCCGTAAGTGCCCGATGGATGATTTTGCAGAGTTGACCCCCGTGTGCAAAAATTGCACACTCCCTCACTAAGAAAAACCCTAGTTTCCAAGATGGACATACAAGATGGCACCGGGGCCATGAGACTGGAGGAGAGGGGCACCCCTGGCACTATCCCGACACCCCAACGGAGTCAATGATTTGTCGATCCGAGCCACAATCGTCATTCTATGGCTCGTTCCGTCTCACATCAAAAAGGCATTCAGGGACACCTGTTGGATACCTGTCGGGGGCATAGGAGTCCAACCGTGCAGCAAAACTGAGCTCTGGAGAGTCCTGAGGGTGTGTCTAGGAAGGTTCTAGCTGGGAACGTTGGTCGTAAGTGCCCGGCGGACGATTTTGTAGAGTTGACCTCCGTGTGAAAAAACTTCACACTCCCTCACTGAGCAAAACCCTGGTTTCCAAGATGGACATACAAGATGGCACCGGGGCCACGGGACCGGAGGAGAGGAGTTCCATTGGCACCATCCCGGTGTCCTGAATCCAACGAAGTCGACGGTTCATCAATCAGAGCCACGGTCGTCATTCTTTGGCTCGTTCCGTCTCGCATCCAAAAGGCCTTCAGGGACACCTGCTTGATACCTGTTAGGGGCATAGAAGTCCAACCGTGCAACAAAACCAGGTTTCGGGGAGTCGTGTAGGTGTTTCTAGGCAGGTTCCGGCTTGGAACGCTATGCATAAGTGCCTGCTAGATGATTTTCCAAAGTTGACCCCAATATGAGGGCCATCAAAATTTGCTCAAGGGGGCCTTTTCTCATCTGGATGCCCCCGGGCATGCATGGCCACCGTGGACAGGTACATAATGGCTATGTGGACCTGTGGGAGGCGACGAAATCCAAGTCCTTTCACTGGGTTGGGTTCCGTGGCCCTAGGGAAAATCCTCCAGGTGTCCCTGAATGACCCCGAGGTGCCCCACTAGAATGCCTGTGGAAGCCAAACCATTGCTCGGTTCGCGAATCCGTCGATTCCGGTGGGTACGAGATGGTGGGTTTCAACTAGGAGACCCCCCACAGCATCCCCTGAAGACCCAAAAGCTGTGCCAACGAGCCATCTCCAGAGCTAGGGTTTTGCTCAGTGATGGCCATTCCATATTCGTTCAAGGGGGCCATTTCTAGTCCGGAGACCCCCGGGCATGTGTGGCCATTGTGGACAGGTCCACAATGGCCACGTGGACCTGTGGGAGGTGACGAAATCCAAGTCTTCTTGTTGGTCTGGGTTCCGTGGCCCCAGGGAAAATCCTCCAAGTGTCCCTGAACAACCCTGGGGTGCCCTACTAGAATGCTCGTGGCACCTGAACTGTGGCTCGATTCGCGAATCTATTGATTCCGGTGGGTTCGGGACAGCGGGATCTAGCTAGGGGACCCCCCACAACGTCCCCCGAAGACCTGGAAGTGGTGCCAATGAGCCATCTCTGGAGCTAGGGTTTTGCTCAGTGATGGCCATTCCAGATTCACTCAAGGGGTGGAACCCCCACAACGTCCCTCGACGGATGATTTTGCAAAGTTGACCCCCGTGTGCAAAAATTGCACACTCTGATGGGCGAGCGGCTTACAGAAGGAAATATGGCAGTTGTAGGTATCTATGCTTTTCTTTTGAAAATTTTTTTAAGAGGATTTCAATTTATAATACAGGCATAGTTTTTACTAGTTTCGTCAAGAGAAAGTATCATTTTCAATAACAAGTGGAACTAGGGAATTCTTCGTTGTGTTCCATTAGCCCTTTGTTCAGCATTTCATGCTCTGGTAAGTCGTAATTCACCTCTATCAATGAAAACTTGGGTCTATAGGTACCTTCCCTTTCATATTCCTCGTAATGCACACATAGTCCATCCTGATCTTGATAAACAAGAGTTTTATAATAGCTTTAATTTTTTGGGTGTGGTTATCTCCTTGTATTCGGTTGTCTGATTGGTTGAAAGCTTGCCTGAAAATCTGTATGTTGAACTTCTTTGTTTTATTGCTAAAAATTGGAAGGGATTTTCAAGTCACCTGCAAAACGCTCCTTTGTTGAAAAATGTAAGTTCTTCCAACAACATTGATCTAGCCAATGTATCAAATGCTGCCGTCCACACCAGAATTTCTCTTTCGTCAAAGGAGACGCACATATTGTGGCTGACCGAATGGTCTGGGGAGCTTGGAAGTGCCGCCAAATATTATTCCATGCCTGAATCTACCTAGAAGGCAATTATAAATTTAGATTCTCGAGAAGGTGAGAATCTGTATGAGTGGTTGAATCAGTATCCTAAAATTACAAAGCTTTCTATCTCAAAGTTTGTTGAGCGGCTCCTAGATGTAGTATTAGACTCAACAAACAATAAACTTGTTATCACCACTGCACATTTTTTGCACTATTCATCTGCAAATAACTATGTTTGGCCTGAAGAGCTTACCAGTCTTTGCAAGAATATTCCCCTAGTGGATGAAGGTGGCAACATCATTAGGGTACGAGGCTCTCTAAAGTTTCTTGAGCTTGCATCCATGAGTAATTGGGCCAAGCCAATGGGCCAAGGTATCCTTGAACGACCCTGGGGTGCCCAACTAGAATGCCTGTAGCACCTGAACCGTGGCTCGGATCGTGAATCTGTCGATTCTGGTGGGTCCGGGATGATAGATTTCAGTGAGGGGACCCCCCACAGTGTCCCCCGAACACCCAAAAGCGGTGCCAACGAGCCATCTCTGGAGCTAGGGTTTTGCTCAGTGAGGGCCATCCAGATTCGCTCAAGGGGTGCACATCTCGTCTGGAGGCCCCCGGGCATGCGTGGCCATAGTGGAAAGGTCCACAATGGCCTCGTGGACTTGTGGGAGGTGACGGAATCCAAGTCCTCTCGTCAATCTGGGTTTCGTGGCCCCAGGGAAAATCCTCCAAGTGTCCCTGAATGGCTCTAGGGTGCCCGACTAGAATGCCTATGGCACCCAAACAGTGGCTCAGCTCACGAATCCGTCGATTCCTGTGGGTTTCAGCTAGGGGACCCCCCACAGTGACCCTCGAAGACCTGAAAGCTGTGCCAATGAGCCATCTCCAGAGCTAGGGTTTTGCTCAGTGATGGTCATTCAAGATTCGCTCAAGGGGTGCATTTCTTGTCCGGAGGCCCCCGAGCATGCATGGCCACTGTGGACAGGTCCTGACTGGCCACATGGACCTGTGGGAGGTGACGGAATCCAAGTCCTCTCGTCAGTCTGGGTTTCGTGGCCCCGGGGCAATTCCTACAAGTGTCCCTAAACAACCCCGGGGTGCCCGACTAGAATGCCCATAGCAACCGAACCATGGCTTGTTTTGCGAATCCATTGATTCCATTGGGTCTGGGATGGCGGGTTTCAACTAGGGGATTCCCCACAGCGTCTTCCAAAGACCCAGAAGCGGTGCCAGCGAGCCATCTCCGATGCTAAGGTTTTTCTCAGTGAGGGCCATCCATATTCACTCAAGGGGTGCATTTCTCATTCGAAGGCCCCCAGGCATGCGTGACCACAGTGGATAGGTCCACAATGGCCACATGGACCTTTGCGAGGCAATGGAATCCAAGTCCTCTTGCCAGTCTGGGTTTCGTGGCCCTGGGGAAAATCCTCCAAGTATCCTTGAACGACCTCGGGGTGCCCGACTAGAATTCCCATAGCACCCGAACCGTGGCTTGGTTTGTGAATTCATTAATTCTGGTGTGTCCAGGATGGTGGGTTTCTGCTAGGGGACTCCCCACAACATCCCCCGAGGAACCAGAAGCGGTGCCAACGAGCCATCTCCGGAGCTAGGGTTTTGCTCAATGAGGGCCATCCACATTCACTCAAGGAGTGCATTTCTCATCCGAAGGCCCCCGAGCATGCGTGGCCACCCTGGATAGGTCCACAATGGCCACGTGAACCTATGGGAGGCGACAGCATCAAAGTCCTCTCGCTGGTCTGGGTTCTGTAGCCGCGGGGCAATCCTCCAAGTGTCCCTGAATGACCCCGGGGTGCCCGACTAGAATGCCCGTAGCACTCGAATCATGGCTCGGTTCGTGAATCCAACGATTCTGGTGGGTCCAGGATGAGGGGTTTCAGCTAGGGGACCCCCCACATCGTCCCCCGAAGACCCGAAAGCGGTGGCAACGAGCCATCTCCAGAGCTAGAGTTTTGCTCAGTGAGGGCCATCCAGATTCGGTCAAGATGTGCATTTCTCGTCTACAGGCACCCAAGCATGTGTGGCCACCGTGGATAGGTCCACAATGGAAATTTGGAACCGTGGGAGGCAACGAAATCCAAGTCCGCTTGCCGGTCTGGGTTCCGTGGCCCCGAGGCAAATCCTCCAAGTGTCCTTGAACGGCCCCGGGGTGCCCAACTAGAATTCCCATAGCACCCAAACCATGGCTTGGTTCACAAATCCGTCGATTCTAGTGGGTCCAAGACAATGATTTTCAGCTAGGGGACCCCCCACATCATCCTCCGAAGACCCAAAAGTGGTACCAACAAGCCATCTCTAGAGCTAGGCTTTTGCTCAGTGAGGGCCATCCAAATTAGCTCAAGCGGTGCATTTCTCGTCTGGTGGCCCCCGGGCATGCGTGGCCACCGTGGAAAGGCCCACAATGGACTCCTGGACCTATGGGAGTCAACGAAATCCAAGTCCTCTTTCCGGTCTGGGTTTCGTGGCCTCGATGCAAATCCTCCAAGTGTCTCTGAACGGCCTCGGGGTGCCCGACTAGAGTGCCCATGGCACTCGAACCGTGGCTCGGTTCATGAATCCGTTGATTCTCGTGGGTCTGGGATGACAGGTTTTAGGTAGGGGACCCGCCACAGCGTCCCCCGAAGACTCGAAAGTTGTGCCAATGAGCCATCTCTGGAGCAAGGGTTTTGCTCAGTGATGGCCATTCAAGATTTGCTTAAGGGGTGCATTTCTCGTATGGAGGCCCCCGGGCATGCATGGCACTGTGGACATGTCCTAACTGGCCATGTGGACCTATGGTAGGTGACAAAATCCAAGTCCTCTCGTCGGTCTGGGTTCCGTGGCCCCAGGGCAATTCCTCCAAGTGTCCCTAAACGGCCACGGGGTGCCCGACTAGAATGCCCGTAGCACCTGAACCATGGCCCGGTTTGCGAATCTGTCGATTCCGGTGGGTTTGAAATGGCAGGTTTCAGCTAGGGGATTCCCCACATTGTCCTCTGAAGACCCGGAAGCGGTGCCAACGAGCCATCTCCGGAGCTAGGGTTTTGCTTAGTGAGGGTCATCAAAATTCACTCAAAGGGTGCATTTCTCATCCAGAGGCCCTCGGGTGTGCGTGACCACTGTGGATAGGTCCACAATGGCCACATGGACCTATGGGAGGTGATGGAATCCAAGTCCTCTCACCAATCTGGGTTCCGTGGCCCTGGGGCAAATCCTCCAAGTGGCCCTGAACGACCTCGGGGTGCACGACTAGAATTCCCATAGCACCCGAACCGTGGCTTGGTTTGTGAATCTGTCAATTCCGGTGGGTTTGAGACAATGAGTTTCAGCTAGGGGACCCCCCACAACGTCCCCTGAAGACCTAGAAGCGGTGCCAATGAGCCATCTCCGGAGCTAGGGTTTTGCTCAGTTAGGGCCATCCAGATTACTTCCAGGAGTGCATTTCTCGTATGGAGGCCCCCGAGCATGCGTGGCCACCGTGGATAGGTCCACAATGGCCACATGGAGCTGTGGGAGGTGATGACATCGAAGTCCTCTCTCTGGTCTGGGTTTCGTGGCCTCGGGGCAAATCTTCCAAGTGTCCCTAAACGACCGTGGGGTGCCCGACTAGAATGCCTGTAGCTACTAAACCGTGGCTCATTTCACGAATCCATCAATTCCGGTGGGTCCAGGACGACAGGTTTCAGCTAGGGGACCCCCCACACCGTCTGCTGAAGACCCGGAAGTGGTGCCAGTAAGCCATCTCCAGAGCTAGGGTTTTGCTTAGTGAGGGCCATCCAAATTCAATCAAGGGGTGCATTTCTCATCTAGAGGCCCCCAGGCATGCGTGGCCACCGTGGACAAGTCCAAAATGGCCACGTGGACCCATGTGAGGCGACGGAATCCAAGTCCTCTCACCGATCTGGGTTCCGTGGCCCCATGGAAAATCCTCCAAGTGTCCCTGAATGGTCCCGGGGTGCCCAACTAGAATGCCTGTAGCACTCGAACCATGGCTCAATTCGTGAATCCATCGATTCCGGTGGGTCCGAGACGACAAATTTCAGCTAGGGGACCCCCCACAGCGTCCCCCGAAGACCCGGAAGCAGTGCTAACGAGCCATCTTTGTAGCTAGGGTTTTGCTCAATGTGGGGGGTCCCATAGCAAAACACTATGGTTCCAATGGGAAATGTGTCCCTGCATTTTCTGTACTGCTCATCTTGCCATCATGCTACATGCACATGTTGAACATATTGCTCGGTTTTCTCATAGAATTCCGTCATGAAGTCACATACCGGTACCTATTACCATGGAAACAAGGGAAATATTACAATGTGGCCTTTCGAAAAATGTATATGCGATAAATTGAATGTGTAATATGAAAAATATGCAATATTCATTTGTACCTGTGACTTTCCCAATGCAATATTTTTACTTTCTCTGATAGTGTCTAATTGATAGGTCACGTACTTGAAGCTCTGCATCTCCACACCCATCCATGGCTCAGTTCGCGAATACGTCGATTCCGGTGGGTCCAGGATGGCGGGGTCTAGCTAGGGGACCCCCCACAACATCCCCTGAAGACCTGGAAGCGATGCCAACGAGCCATCTTCAGAGCTAGGGTTTTTCGCAGTGATGGCCATTCCAAATTCACTCAGGGGTGGACCCCCCACAACGTCCCTCGACGGACGATTTTGCAGAGTTGACCCCCGTGTGCAAAAATTGCACACTCTGATGGGAGAGCGGCTTACAGAAGGAAATATGGCGGCTGTAGGTATCTATACTTTTCTTCCGAAAAAAATTGTAACAGGATTTCGATTTATAATACAGGCATAGTTCTTACTAGTTCGTCGAGAGAAAGTATCATTTTCAATAACAAGTGGAACCAGGGAATCCTTAGTTGTGTTCCATTAGCCCTTTGTTCAGCATTTTGTGCTCTGGTAAGTGGTAATTCACCTCTATCAACGAAAACTTGGGACTACAGGTACCTTCGCTTTCATATTCCTCATAATGCACACATAGTCCATCCTTATCTTGATAAACAAGAGTTTTATAATAGCTTTAATTTTTTACGCATGGTTATCTCCTTGTATTTGGTTGTCTGATTGGTTGAAAGCTTGCCTGAAAATCTGTATGTTGAACTTCTTTGTTTTATTGCTGAAAATTGGAAGGGATTTTCAAGTCACCTACAAAACACTCCTTTGTTGAAATATGTAAGTTCTTCCAACAACATTGATCTGGCTAGTGTATCAAATGCTATCGTCCACACCAAAATTTATCTTTCGTCAAAGGAGTCGCACATATTGTGGCTGACCAAATGGTCTGGGGAGCTTGGAAGTGCCGCCAAATATTATTCCATGCATAAATCTACCTAGAAGGCAATTATAAATTTAGATCCTCGAGAAGGTGAGAAACTGTATGAGTGGTTGAATCAGTATCCTAAAATTATAGAGCTCTCTATCTCAAAGTTTGTTGAGCGGCTCCTATATGTAGTATTAGACTCAACAGACAATAGACTTGTTATCACCACTGCACATTTTTTGCACTATTCATTTGCAAATAACTACGTTTGGCCCGAAGAGCTTACTAGTCTTTGCAAGAATATTCCTTTAGTGGATGAAGGTAGAAACATCATTAGGGTACGAGGCTCTCTGAAGTTTCTCCAGCCTGCATCCATGAGTAATTGGGCCAAGTCAATGGGACAAGTTAATTAGGCCAAGGTGTCCCTGAAGGACCTCGAGGTGCCCGACTAGAATGCTCGTAGAACCCGAACCATGGCTCGGTTCATGAATCCGTCGATTCTGGTCCATCGATTTCGGTGGGTCCAGGACGACGGGTTTAAGCTAGGCCCCCCCCCACAACGTCCTCAGAAGTCCCAAAAGTAGTGCGAACGAGCCATCTCCAGAGCTAGGGTTTTGCTCAGTGAGGGCCATCCAGATTCGCTCAAGGGGTGCATTTCTCGTCCAGAGGCCCCCCGGCGTGCGTGGCTACCGTATATAGGTCCACAATGGCCACATGGACCCATGGGAGGAGACAAAATCCAAGTCCTCTCGTCGGTCTGGATTCCGTGGCCCTGGGACAAATCCTCCAAGTGTCCCTGAATGGCCCCGGGGTGCCCAACTAGAATGCCCATAGCACCTGAACCGTGGCTTGGTTCGTGAATCCGTCGATTTTGGTTGGTCCAAGGCGGCGGGTTTCAGCTAGGGGACCTCCCACAGCATCCCTCGAAGACCCAGAAGCAGTGCCAACGAGCCATCTCCGTAGCTAGGGTTTTGCTCAGTGATGGCCATCCATATTCGCTCAAGGGGTGCATTTCTCGTCCGAAGGCCCCTGGGCATGCATGGCCACCATGGAAAGGTCCACAATGGCATTGTCGACCTGTGGGAGGTGATGGAATCCAATTCCTCTCGCCATTCTGGGTTTCGTGGCTCCGGGGAAAATCCTCCAAGTGTCCCTGAACGGCCCTGGGGTGCCCGACTAGAATGCCTGTGGCACCCGAACCATGGCTCAGTTCATGAATCCATCAATTCCGGTGGTTCTGGGATGATGGGTTTCAGCTAGGGGACCCCCGACAGCGTCCCCCGAAGACTCGAAAGCTGTGCCAACGAGCCATCTCCCGAGCTAGGGTTTTGCTCAGTGATGTCCATTCAAGATTCTCTCAAGGGGTGCATTTCTCGTCCGGATGCCCCTGGGCATGCATGGCCACCGTGGACAGGTCTTGATTGGCCATGTGGACCTATGGGAGGTGATGGAATCCAAGTCCTCTCGTCGGTCTGGGTTCTGTGGCCCTGGGGTAATTCCTCCAAGTGTCCCTGAACGACCCCAAGGTGCCCGACTAGAATGCCCGTAGCACCTTAACCATGGATCGGTTTGTGAATCGATCGATTCCGGTGGGTCCAGGATGGTAGGTTTCAGCTAGAGGACCCCCCACAGTGTCCTCCGAAGACCCGAAAGCATTACCAATGAGCCATGTCTGGAGCTAGGGTTTTGCTCAGTGAGTGCCATCCAGATTGGCTCAAGGGGTGCATTTCTTGTACAGAGGCCCCTGGGTGTGCATGACCACCGTGGATAGGTCCACAATGGCCACATGGACCTGTGGCAGGTGATGGAATCCAATTCCTTTCGCCGGTCTGGGTTCCATGGCCCTAGGGAAAATCCTCCAAGTGCCCTGAACGACCTCGGGATGCCCGACTAGAATGCCCATAGCACTCGAACCATGGCTTGGTTTGTGAATCTTTCAATTCCAGTGGGTCCGGGACGGCAGGTTTCAGCTAGGGGACCCCCCACAACCTCCCCCAAAGACCCAGAAGTGGTGCCAACGAGCGATCTCCGGAGCTAGGTTTTTTCTCAATGAGGGCCATCCAGATTCACTCAAGGAGTGCATTACTCGTTCGGAGGCCCCCGAGCATGCATGGACACTGTGAATAGGTCCACAATGGCCACATGGACCTGTGGGAGGTGACAGCAGCGAAGTCCTCTCGTTGGTCTGGGTTCCGTGGCCTCGGGGCAAATCCTCCAAGTGTCCCTGAACGGCCCCAGGGTGCCCAACTAGAATGCTCGTAGCACCCGAACCATGGCTCGGTTTGTGAATCCTTAAATTCTGGTGGGTCTAGGATGGCGGGTTTCAGCTAGGGGACCCCCCACAGCATCCCTCGAAGACACGGAAGCGGTGCCAACGAGCCATCTCCAGAGCTAGGGTTTTGCTCAGTGAGGACCATCCAGATTCGCTCAAGGGGTGCATTTATCGTCCAGAGGCCCCCGGGTGTGCGTGACCACTGTGGATAGGTCCACTATGGCCATGTGGACCCATGGGAGGTGACAGAATCCAAGTCGTCTCGCCGGTCTAGGTTCCGTGACCCCGGGGCAAATCCTCCAAGTGTTCCTGAACGACCCCGTGGTGCCCAACTAGAATGCCCGTAGCACTCCAACCGTTGCTCGGTTCGTGAATTCATTGATTCCGGTGGGTCTAAGACGACGGTTTTCAGCTAGGGGACCCCCCACAGCATCCCCCGAAGACCCGGAAGTGGTGCCAACGAGGCATCTTCGGAGCTAGGGTTTTGCTCAGTGTGGGGTGTCCCCTAGCAAAACACTATGGTTGCAACGGGAAATGTGTCCCTGCATTTTCTATACTGCTCATCTTTCCATCGTGCTACATGCACATGTTGAACATACTGCTCGATTTTCTCATAGAATTCTATCATGAAGTCACATACCAGTACCTTTTACCATGGAAACAAGGGAAATATTACAATGTGGCCTTTGGAAAAATGTATATGCCATAAATTGAAGGTGTAATATGAAAAATATGCAATATTCATTTGTACATGTGACTTTACCAATGCAATCTTTTTACCTTCTCTGACACTGTCTAATTGATAGGTCATGTAATTTAAGCTCTGCATCTTCACACCCATCATGCCAAATTATGTGTCCTTGCTTTCATGAATGCAACGGTTCAAAAGAGAAAACCCACTACACATAGAACATGTCCCATATAGACATGATTTTTTATAATACTTTTGTCCTTTGGGCCTTGGACACATGATGTTGTGGATAAAGTCTCTTGATGCATTCAGTGGTAGTATGGATTCATTGCAGCCCTGCACAATGTTTGTTTGCAAATCACAAAATATATGTTTATATGTGTCATAATAATATTCATATTCTACATGGTATCTGCAACAAAAAGTGTTCCGATCAATGCATATACAAACGTACCATGGTTTGCATTTCTCAAAGGACCTTTGGCCCAGGTTCAATTGTGTGTGCTCGTTCTTGAATCTCTCATACAGTTCAGTCTGTGTGGTGTCAAGGAAGTGTTTAACATGGGGCTCACGTTCAGTAGAACCTTTTCTCAATTTTAGCACGTCTCTTTGGTTTGATGAAGGTCTAGTATGATCATGGCAAAACTTTTCTACTAACTCCTTAACAACATCAATTAGCTTCCTATCTGCACGAGGCAACCTACCAACAAAATCCCAACCATCGTTTCCACGTGGAGTGTCAATATTTTCTCTTATAACAAACTACTTTTTAATAATTTTTCTATTTAATTTGAGTATGTGAGAAGTGTGTGATAGAAGGTGACGTTGCCTTGTAGACTTGCTTACAACTGATTCCGCTAAAACACGATGACCCGCACAAAGATCTTTTGTACGAGACTTCTTCCCAATCACATTAAATGCAGATTGGAGATTTCTAACAATATGACTGTTTGCCTCTGAACTTTTAACCATCTTTATGCCCAAAATTCTCCTAACAACAGCTAAAGAACATGACTTTAACAAACATAGTAATAATTGACATTTACCTGCATCACCTTTGGATTCAAAATATTATTTGACAATTTTGTTGCATTGCCATTCGATAGTGCGTTTTGGCAACTTGCCTTCAAGCCCCAGCAGAGCACTCTCATCCACATGAATACATCTAGGATTTCTTCTTCTTGCACTGGACAGCCGAGGTAGGGAGGGTGGACATGACACATGAATACCCGAGCTTGTTTGTTGTTGTGCTTGGTTCATAGACTGGGCCATAATGGGAGTGTGGTCGAAAAGGTTGTGGTCTTCTTGGGGAGATTGCAAATTAAACAAGGCTTGTATGTCCATATCTACACATGCAGCATCTCCCAAAATTCTTGTGTCGTGAGGAACTTCAGAATGACTCGTTGATGGATTGCTAGTTGGAGATTGTGTTGATGTTGGAATTTGAGTTGGGTCCATTGGACATGACCGCTTTACCCGTGGTTCTGAACAAGAGGTTGTTGTGTCAACAACTGTGTTAGGATCAGTGGCATGATCCGAGGCAATGATAGGACCATGTCTCAATCTTTCCATTCCCAAACTGGCCTTTTCTCTTAAGTCATTGACCTTTTCAATGGGAAGATTTCTTCTATTTCTTTTTTTGCGTTTCGTGGGTTTCCCATCTCCAAAAGTCTCTTTAACACAACTATCAGGCCTACCCCTACAAAAGAAATAACAAATAAGATATTAGTGCCATTATACAATGAAGCTGACACATTCCAACATAGCTTACCACTTTACAAATTAACATATAGAACTACAGACTATGTTGGTTTATTTGTGTTCGAATAAACATCATTATCCCTTACAATTCCAATCAATATAGATGATGTTTGGTCAAGTGTAGAGAGGATAAACTAGTGTCTTGCCTGGCCATGAATTCATAAAAATTATGGTAGTAACACCCTACAACATACATGGCTAGAGATGCCTTGGGAATAGTTTGATAGTTTTTCTACATCAAATAAGGTAACCTTAATTAGTTGCAGTTTTCTCTTTCTCCCTCAATGTTATCAATTCTAAATTTTGCACCTAGTTTGATTGCTTTGTCTTCCTAGTGGAATGGTATATCCTTCCATTTGAGACAATGTCCTTTACCATCGTAAATTACTAGGTTATATAACACATTAAGGAGTTGAAGAAACAACAACAAACTATTTCCTTAGACCTATAAACCTTAAGATGATAGAATGTGATTTTGAGTTTAAAATACCCATGGTTGAATTCAACAATGCATCACAATAGAATGAATGTATACCTTGTTTTGTGAAAAACCTTAAGGAGGACGCAAAGGTTTCTAACAAGGATCATGGTCTTGGGAAGGGTGATTAGGGGGAATATAATTTGACCTTTCAATGTGCAATATATAGGGTGGGGAGGTGTTGGAGAGTGGGGAACTAGGAACTATACCAACAATCATCATGTTTAATAGAGCATGAAGTGGGAAAGTATTGGTTTTTGGAAAAAAAAATCATTATTAAAGGTGAGGGGATATTGTAAGGATGGTAAATATTGATGAATATTATCATATTTGGATTCATAGAGAAAGGAAAGGTGCAAATACTTACAGATATCCTCATTCCATACAATGGTATTGAATAAGAGATGAGAGAGTTGAGGTTTTGTGGATGAGTTGAAGTGATATTTTTAGTTATGTTTAGTGAGTGTGTGTTTTTTTTTGCTAGCATAATATGAGGTGAAAAGAACAAAATTAAATTGGGAACTAATTACACAATGAGGAGGTTGCATACTTCATCTTGTCTAGTGTTCATATGAGTTTTTTTAGATGTGAACTTGGGAAATCTTCTTGTCAAATTCATTGTTGTGTATGCATGGATATTGTTGTGGGAATATGACAAAAACAAAAAGGCATGGGCTCATCTCAAATCTTGTGAATGAAAAGACTCATTTACAATTCACCATACCTCTATAGAAATGATCTCCACTTGCAATGGAAACTGGTAGCTTGAATGAATCCACTAGATTCCAAGACCACTGAATATGTTTGATAGATTCCAGGGGTGATTTTGTGTCCAATAGATCAAAGAGTGTCCAAAATATCAATGAGTGTGAGCCAATGAGCAACCTGTGAGAGCTTGAAACCCGCAGAAGAAGTGAAACCCGTGTTTTTGGTA